>CM053605.1:84457822-84476661 GCA_028646535.1 Procyon lotor | reverse complement strand
TTTTTTTTACTTAATCTTATATATTAAACACTTATTTATATAAGTAAGCATTATTATTTTTTGTGGCTATGTCATTTTTTATGGCTATGTCAGTCTTTTGAAAGGATATTCAAAAATTTATTAATTGATGGTCACTGAGGCTTTTATATTTTGAATATTAAAATACATATATATTACTATAAATACTCTTGCATAAACACCTTTGAATACTTGACTAATTATTTTCTGACTCTAATTTCTAGAAATGCTGTTGCAATGCATATGTTCATTTTTAAGAACTTAGGTTTATGTTGTCTAAACTCTCTTCAGGATGGGTGTGCCAGGTGAGACCACCCCTGCAATGCAATGCAACATTTTCACCATCTCACTATCACTGAGCATCTTTCTTTTCTTTGGCCAATGTAATGAGATCCAACACACAAAGCTAAGCTGTTATTATTTAAATTATATTTATTAATTGGGTTAGACTTCTTTTCAAATGTTACTACCAACTGTTTTTTTTTTTTTTTAAGATTTTAATTACTTATTTATCAGAGAAAGAGAGAGCACAAGCAGGGGGAGCAGCAGGCAGAGGGAGAAGCAGCATTCTAGCTGAGCAAGGAGTCAGATATGGAACCCAATCCCAGGACCCTGGGATCATGACCTGAGCAGAAGGCAGATGCCCCTACCCATTGTCATTTCTTTATAAGTTATTTATTTGTGAGCCAAGCTCATTTTCAGAGTGGTTAATAAGAGTCCTTGGTATCTGAAGAACCCTAACCTTTTGTTAAGAGCCGTTATTAAAATTATCCAATAAAGCATTTCTTTTAATTATGTTACTATTTAGATTTTGAATGATCTTAAAGTTTTTGTGCAATCAATCTGGCCCAAGGAGCCACTGAGAGATTGTTACATAATTCAGCAAGGGCAGAGAGGCAGGCTGATAGTTCATCATAAAGGCAAGAAGAATAGAGGAATTTTCAGTTAAAAAAAAGAAAAAGAAAAGAAGCATTAGCAATCTTTTACTCTACAGCTTTTATCTTATAAATGAGGATATATTTATTCAGGGTTGTTAAAGTTTAAAACTCAGGTCTCAGATTATATAGTTTGCTGTTACCAGAGCCAGGACGTATGACCCTTATGCCATCTTCTCTCCACCAACCAGTTGTTCTCAAATTTGGCTGCATGTCCAAAACACCTGAGGAGCTATTTAAAATAACCCATGGGAGGAGGCAGCACTTGAGCTACCATCTGTCTTGTGTGTCATGATAAAAGAATTGTAAACCATTATCCTCAATAAACCCTTAGGTTTCCTCTTACCTGTCCTTCTTGGGAGTTGGAAAAAGTGAAATTTTGTAATTGACACAAAGACAAGAATATCAGAAGACCTCAAATTGCCACCCTTTGTCTCTCTCATTTTTCTACATATTTCAAAATGTGATGTTAAGAGATGGCTCCACAGATGGACAAATTGGCTTGCTGAGCATCCTGAATTAGTCAAGGACAACCCTTCACACACCTCTCAACACATCTCAATGTCACTACCACCCTCTTGGACTAAGATTTCCCCAGGAGCTCAGATGGTTGAAGAGGTGGTACACAGATTATCTCAAGGAAGGGGAATTCCTGTTATATTTGAGAGTTCAGGATGAGAATCAGGCTGTCAGTAAGAACGCACAGTTATTAAAGGCCAGGTTAATGATTAAGGTTGGCAAAAGACCTCACAAATGAAAAATTCTAGCTAATTATTTTAGCTGAATTGTTCTTCCTCTCCTGGTTTTCATGTCTTAATGAAGTTGGTAAAATTTCAAATGAAATAATACTCCAATAAAATGATGAGACAATTAGACTCATGACTCATATGACTCATGTCTCATGACTCATATGACTAAGGTCCTACCCATTTAAATCACAGTAGGAATCCTCTTTGTTGAAAAATTGCCTCCTGCATAGTATGAATATCTAGTTCAAAATGTAGTCACATTTTCTGATTTACAAAGAAATTAATCTGGGAAGAATTAAGCATAAAACATTGAAAACTCACAATTCCTTTAGAAAAAATCAGCCTCCCTTTATCTCAAATCACATTTCTTTTTTTAAAGATTTATTTGAGAGAGAGAAAGAGAGAGAGAGAGAGAGAGAGTGCAAATGTGCATGGGGGCTAGGCAGAAGGAGCAGGAGAAAGAGAATCTCCAGCAGCCTCCCTGCTGAGTGAAGAGCCCTGGGATCTCTCCCAGGACCCTGAGATCAGGACCTGAGCCAAAATCAAGTCAGATGCTCAACTGACTAAGCCACACAGGTGCCCCTCAAAACGTATTTCTTTAATCTAGTTTGAGACCGAATATAAAAAAATCATGCCTGCAAAATCCAAGTTCCAACCAACTATGGCAACATCTCTAGGGATATTCCATACCACCCTTAAAACATCCAGAAATCAATTCCCTGAAACTATCATGGCTCATCTTCTGAAAGGCATTCCTGTACCCTAATAGCACTAAGTTTGCACAAATTCTGATCTGACTTCACTTAAATTAAGGATGGTTCCCAGGAATATTGAAGTGCTTGATTACTCAAAGATCATGCAACATTCCATCTCTTGCACCCAGTGGCCTTGGGGTCTCCTAGGTTCTATCTACTTAGTCCAATTACTGCATATTTTCTTCATCATGTACTCTTACCTCCATCTTCAGAACAGCTCCAGCTTATTCCTTCTATTTTCCTTCTTGCCTGCTATATAACTATTATATAAGACCACAGAGTTCCCTTGGGGTTCAGTGCTGGGGCTGATGATTTTAGCAGCATATTTGCCAGGTTTGGTTTACCCTAAAAGAAACCTAGATCTGGGGGGAGGAGCAAGATGAGGGAAGAGTAGGAGACCTAAATTTCATCTGGTCCCAGGAATTCAGCTAGATATTTATCAAACCATTCTGAACACCTACAAACTCAATAGGAGATCGAAGAAAGGAATAGCAGCAATTCTATTAACAGAAAAGTGACCACTTTCTGGAAGGTAGGACATGCAAAGAAGTGAACCTGAGGTGATATTTGGTAAGAAAGACTGCAGCAGGGAGGAGGGTGAGCCTCCGTCAGCTGGCTACTGGCAAGTGACAGAACAGCAGAGCACAAAACCTGAACTTTCAGAAGTCTGCTCCCATGAGGGATGTTGCTCCAGTGGCTAAGCTGGGGGTGGAACCCTCACTGTGACTGTGTGATCTCAGGACTTTCAGGGTCACAGAAAGACTGGGGGTACCCCAGTGTGGCAGAGCTCCCAGGTGTCAGAGTGGGGAAGCCAGCTGCAAGGATGGAGCCAAGGAGTGGGCATATAATCTGAGGCACAGTCAGGCCATTACTCTTCGAGCAGGGACCCCACAAGTGGTAGACCCTTCCAATGAGAGGAGAAGTGTGGGACAACACTGCAGGAATCTCCTGGATTTGGAGACTCCAAATGGGGCCATGCCCAAGGGACAGAGATGTTTGGTCACAGGCCAAGTGGGGACAGAGCAGCTGGAGATCAGGGAGAAAGGAGTGACAGACTGCTTTTCTCTGAGGGTTCACTGAAGAGGGGGGCCCTGAGCTCTTGGCTCCTCCACCATCTTCATTCTCATACTCCAAAGCTGTATGGAAAGCTTTCAGGGAACAAAAGCTACTGAGAGCAAACCCAAGCACAATGCTTAGCCTGGCCCCTGGCAAGGGCAGTGCAATTCCACTTTGGGCAAACACTTTCGAAAATCACTGCAAGAGGCCCCTTCCCCAAAAGATCAGCAAGAACATCCAGCCAATATCAAGTTTACTGATCAATGACAACGGCAAAACTCCAGCATATAGAATTCATGGCTTTTTTCTCCATGATTCTTTATGGGAAAAGAATCTTCTTTCCCCATGAACTTCTTTCAAAGTTCAATTTTTAAAATTTTCTTTAGTCTTTCAAAGTTAAATTTTTCAAATTTTCTTTTTTCTTTCTCTAGTTTTAAATTTTTACTCTTTCCTATTTTAACCAACATCTTATTAATACCTTTTTTAAATACTTTTTTAATTTTCATTTTTACAGTCATATTCTATCCCTTTATTGTATTGAACGTTTTGTGTATGTATATGTTTTTTTTTCTTTTTTTTTATTAAAGATTTTATTTATTTTTTTGACAGAGGGAGAGGGATCACAAGTAGGCATAGAGGCAGACAGAGAGAGAGGGGAAAGCAGGCTCTCTGCTGAGCAAAGAGTCCAGCGAGGGGCTTAATCCAAGGACCCTGAGACCATGACCTGAGCCAAAGGCAGAGGCTTTAACCCACTGAGCCACCCAGGTGCCCCGGTTTTTTCTTTCTTTAAAATTTTGGGATAGAGTTTCTTCTAACAGACTTCTAATATACTGAATAATATATATTCAAATATACCCTAATCTAGAACAAATCTAGTACATAGCTAGATAGTTCTAATCTACTAGAACAAATCTAGTATATAGCTTTGTTCTAGTCACCTGTCTGATGACATTCTCCCCTTCTTCTTTTTTAATTTTTTTTCTTTTTTGAACCAACTTATCAATTCCTTTTTAAAAATATTTGTAAATTTTCATCTTTACAGTAATATTCCATCCATTCATCATATTTACCCTTATTTTTGTATATATATTTTTTTCTTTCTTTAAAATTTTGGAAGGCAGTTTCTTCTAACAGACCAAAATATACCCAAAATCAAGTGTGTGGCTCTATTCTACTCACTAGTCTGATCATATTATTTTCTTCTTTTATTTTCCCCCCAATATTGGGTCTGCTCTGGTTTGTTTATTGTATGTTTTTCTGGGGTCGTTGTTACCCTTTTAGCATTTTGTTCTCTCATTCATCTGTTCTTCTCTGGACAAAATAACAAAATGTACAAACTCACCTCAAAAAAAAAAAAAAAAAAGAACAAGAGGCAGTACTGACTGCTAGGGACCTAATCAATATGGACATTAGTAAGATGTTGGAACTAGAATTCAGTATAACGATTGTAAAGATACTAGCTGGACTTGAAAAAAGCATAGATAATACTAGAGAATCTCATTCTGGACTAATCAATATGGACTATAAAAGAACTAAAATCTAACCAAGCTGAAATCAAAAAGCTATTAATGAGGTGCAATAAAAAATGGAGGCCCTTACTGCTAGGATAAATGAAGCAGAAGAAAGATTAGTGATATAGAAGACCAAATGATGGAGAATAAAGAAGCTGAGAAAAAGAGAGATAAACAACTACTGGATCATGAGGGGAGAATTCAAGAGATGAGTGATATCATAAGACAAAACAACAGTAGAATAATTGGGATCCTAGAAGCAGAAGACAGACAAGGGCAGAAGGTGTATTAGAGTAAATTATAACAGAGAACTTCCTTAATTTGGGGAAGGAAACAGGCATCAAAATCCAGAAGGCACAAAATCAATAAAAATAGGTCCACACCCTGTCATCTCATAGTAAAACTTACAAGTCTCAGGGACAAAGACAAAATCCTGAAAACAGCTCAGCACAAGTGTCTGTAACCTACAACAGTACAAATATTCGATTGGCAGCAGACCTATCCACAGAGACCTGGCAGGCCAGAAAGGACTGGAATGATATATTCAGAGCACTAAATGAGAAAAATATGCAGCTAAGAATACACTTTCCAGCTAGGCTGTCACTGAAAATAAAAGGAGAAATAAAAAGCTTCCAGGACAAACAAAAACAAAGAATTTGAAAACACCAATCCAGCCTGACAGGAAATATTGAAAGGTGTCCTGTAAGCAAAGAGATAGCCTCAAAGTAACATAGACCAGAAAAGAACAGAGACAATATACAGTAACAGTCTCCTTACAGGCAATACAATAGCACTAAAGTCATATCTTTCATTAGTTACTCTGAATATAAATGAGCTAAATGCCCCAATCAAAAGACACAGGGTATTAGAATGGATAAAAAAAAACAAGACCCATCTATATGCTGTCTGCAAGAAACTCATTTTAGACTCAACGGCACCTCCAGATTTAAAGTGAGGGGGTAGAAAACAGTCTACCATGCTAATAGACATCAAAAGAACGCTGGGGTAGCAATCCTTATATCAGACAAATTATATTTTAAGCCAAAGACTATAATAAGAGATGAGGAAGGACACTATATCATACTTAAAGGGTCTGTAAAACAAGAACATCTAACAATTTTAAATATCTATGCCCCTAACATAGGAGCAGCCAATTATATAAATCAACTAATAACAAAATCAAAGAAACACACCAACAATAAAACAATAATCGTAGGGGACTTTAACACTGAAATGGACAGATCATTTAAGCAAAAGATCAACAAAGAAATAAAGGCTTTAAATGACACACTGGAGCAGAGGGACATCACAGATATATTCAGAACATTCCATCCCAAAGCAACAGAATACATGCTCTACTTAGTGCACATGGAACACTCTCCAGAAAAGATCACATCGTGGGTCACAAATCGGGTCTCAACCAGTACCAAAAGATTGGGGTCATTCCCTCTATATTTTCAGACAACAATGCTTTGAATCAAGAACTCAACCACAACAGGAAAGTTGGAAAGAACTCAAATACATGGAGGATAATGAGCATCCTACTAAAGAATGAATGGGTTAATCAGGAAATTAAAAAAGAATTAAAGAAATGAAAATGAAAACAAAACAGTTCAATATCTTTGGGATACAGCAAAGGTGGTCCTAAAAGGAAAGTATGTACAGCAATACAAGCCTTTTTGAAGAAACAAGAAAGGTCTCAAATACACAACTTAACCTTATACCTAATGGAGCTGGAAAAAGAACAGCAAATAAAGCCTTAACCCAGCAGAAGAGAAATTAATAAAGATCAAGGTAGAAACCAATGAAATAGAAACCAAAAGAACAGTAGAACAGATCAATGAAACTAGGAGCTGGTTCTTAATCAAATCAGTAATCAAAACTCTCCCAACAAAGAAGAACCCAGGGCCAGATGGCTTCACAGGGGAATTCTACCAAATATTTAAAGAAGAATACATATTCTCCTAAAACTGATCCAAAAAATATATATGGAAGGAAAACTTCCAAACTCTTTTTATGAGGCCAACATCACCTTGATCCCAAAACCAGACAAAGACCCCATCAAAAAGGAGAATTAGAGATGAATATCCCTGATGAACATGGAGGCAAAAATTCTCACCAAAATACTAGACAATAGGACCCAATAGTACATTAAAAGAATTATTCAGCACGACCAAGTGGGATTTACTCCTGGGCGGCAAGGCTGGTTCAACATCCACAAATCAATCAATGTGATACAATACATTAATAAAACAAAGAACAAGAACCATATGATACTCTCAATAGATGCTGAAAAAGCATCTGACAAAGTATAGCATCTGTTCCTGATGAAAACTCTTCACAGTGTCAGGATAGAGGGTACACACCTCAATATCATAAAAGCCATCTACAAAAAACCTATAGCAAATATCATTCTGAATGGGGAAAAACTGAGAGCTTTTCCCCTAAGGTCAGGAACAAGGCAGGGATGTCCACTCTTACCACGGCTATTCAACATAGTACTCGAAGTCCTAGTTTCAGCAATCAGACAACAAAAAGAAATAAAAGGCATCCAAATTGGCAAAGAAGAAGTCAAACTCTCATTCTTTGCAGATGATATGATACTTTATGTAGAAAACCCAAAAGACTCCACTTCAAAACTGCTAGAACTCATACAGGAATTCAGTAAAGTGTCAGGACATAAAATCAATGGACAGAAATCAGTTGCATTTCTATACACCAACAGCAAGACAGAAGAAAGAAATTAAGGAGTTGATCTCATTTATAATTGCACTCAAAACCATAAGATACCTAGGAGTAAACCTAACCAAAAAGGCAAAGAATCTGTACTCAGAAACCTATAAGGTACTCGTGAAAGAAATTGAGCAAGAAACAAGAAAATGGAAAAATGTTCCATGCTCACGGATTGAAAGAACAAATACTGTGGAAACATCTATGCTACCTAGAGCAAACTACATATTTAATGCAATCCCTATCAAAATACCATCCACTTTTTTAAAGAAATGGAACAAATAATCCTAAAATTTATATGGAACAAGGAAAGATCCCAGATAGCCAGAGGAATGTTGAAAAAGAAAACCAAAGCTGGCAGCATCACAATTCCAGACTTCAAGCTCTATTACAAAGGTGTAATCATCAAGAGAGTATAGTACCGGTACCAAAACAGACACATAGATCGGTGGAACAGAACAGAGAGCCCAGAAATGGACCCTCGACTCTATGGTCAACTAATCTTCAACAAAGCAGGAAAGAATGTCCAATGAAAAGAAGACAGTCTCTTCAACAAATGGTGTTGGGAAAATTTTTCAGCCACATGCAGAAGAATGAAACTGGACCATTTCCTTACACCACACACAAAAATAGACTTAAAATGGATGAAAGACCTCAATGTGAGACAGTAATCCTTCAAAATCCTTGAGGAGAACACAGGCAGCAACCTCTCTGACCTCAGCCACAGCAACTTCTTCCTAGAAACATTGCCAAAGGGAAGGAAAGCAAGGGCAAAAATGAACTATTGGAACCTCATCAAGATAGAAAGCTTTTGCACAGCAAAGGAAACAGTCAGCAAAACCAAAAGACAACTGACAGAATGGGAGAAGATATTTGCAAATGACCTATCGGATTAAGGGCTAGTACCCAAAATCTATAAAGAACTTATCAAACTCAACACCCAAAGAACAAATAATCTAATCAAGAAATGGCCAGAAGATATGAACAGACATTTCTGCAAGGAGGACATCCAAATGGCCAACAGACACATGAAAAAGTGCTCCACATCTCTCAGCATCAGAGAAATACAAATCAAAACCACAGTGAGATACCACCTCACACCAGTCAGAATGGCTAAAATTAACCAGTCAGGAAATGACAGCTGTTGGCGAGGATGCAGAGAAAGGGGAACCCTCCTACACTGTTGGTGGGAATGAAAGCTGGTGCAGGCACTTTGGAAAACGGTATGGAGGTTCCTCAAAAAGTTGAAAATAGAGCTACCCTATGACCCAGCAATCATACTACTGAGTATTTACTGTAAAGATACAAATGTTGTGATCCAAAGGGGCATGTGCACCCCAATGTTCATAGCAGCAATGTCCACAATAGCCAAACTATGGAAAGAGCCTAGATGTCCATCAACAGATGAATGGATAAAGAAGATGTGGTATTTATACATAAAGTGGAATATTATGCAGCCATCAAAAAATGAAATCTTGTCATTTGCAATGACATGGATGGAACTAGAGGATATTCTGCTAGGCAAAATAAGTCAATTAGAGAAAGACAATTATCATATGATCTCACTGATATGAGGAATTTGAGAAACAAGACAGTGGATCATAGAGGTAGAGAGAGAAAAATAAAACAAGAAGAAACCAGAGAGAGAGACAAACCACAAGAGATTCTTAACCTCAGGAAACAAACTAAGGTTTGCTGGAGTGGAGGGGGGTGGAAGGGATGGAGTGGCTGGGTGATGGACATTGGGGAGGGTATGTGCTACAGTGAGTGCTGTGAATTGTGTAAGACTGATGAATCATAGACCTATACCCCTCAAACAATACATTATATGTTAATTAAAAGAAAAAAGAAACCTAGATCTGCAGCAGGATTGACTTAGTCATACTTGTCCGGCATGGGTGCTTTAGTGAAGTAGCACACAGTATAATCTGCAAAAGGAGAGAATGACCAAAGTACATTTTCTATGGAGTAGAGAAATACATAGAAAATGTATCTTGAGGGTGGGTGGCTCAGTGGGTTAAGGCCTCTGCTTTTGGCTCAGGTCATGATCTCAGGGTCCTGATATCGAGCCCCACATCGGGCTCTCTGTTCATCAGAGAGCCTGCCTCTCCCTCTCTCTGCCTACTTGTGATCTCTCTCTCTCTCTCTCTGTAAAATAAATAAAATATTAAAAAAGATTATTCAGAAAAAAAAAAGAAAATGTATCCTGAAAGGAGTGATTTGGTCAGAGGGCAACTTTGGGTCAAATGTTTCAGATACTACTGGATTCCATCTGCTTTCTAGCAGCTGATACAAAATAATAGTTAATGTTTTTGCTCTACCTTGCATCCTAATTGGCAAGTATTTCATCTCATTGATGAACAAGACCTGTTAAAGCCATTATGCACTCAGATGATCAAAAATCCTAATTGCTACTGCTGTCACAGCTGAAGACAATGCCTAGGGTATTTTTAAAAATGATCATGTGTTCATTGCAAGATGATTACAACACCAAAACAAGTGGAACCTGCCTAAATGTTCTACAACTATATAACAGCTAATGAAATTAAAGTCCATCTACTAAATGGAATAGAGGGCAGCCATTAAAATAATAACAGAATGAACTGCAACATGGGAAATGTTTATGACAGAATATCTAATAAAAGTGCACAATCCTAAGTTAAAGGCAGTCTCTCAATGTCAACTCTAAAACAGATACATAAAATATCACAACAGTAGAAAGAGATTGTGACTAATATTTTTAATTTCCCAATTTTTCATAACATTACTTGACACTTAGTGTACTTTTTTTCTATAAGCAATAGAGATCTGAGCAATCTCAGAAGTGTTTTCGTATTGCTGCTCTCCCCCAGTCCTCTGTATCAGCCAATTTCTTTCATTCCTAGATAAGACCTGGTTTTCTGGAGGGGTGACCCCTGAGCTTTTCCTTAAACTAGAAATTTCAAAGAAGCAGGCATCGAGCAACTGCCCTCAAATTCTCCTAGTGAAAGAAGGCAGCTCAAACAACAGATCTCATGTCTCAATAGTCTGTGATTTTGAATTAACTTTGTAGATTTGTCTTTGAAGTCACGTATGCAGTTTACATCATTATAAATAATTTAAATTTAAAAATCTATAAAATTTTAAAGGAAAAGGAAAGTTTTATCTCCTTATCTAATTTGCAGCACAGTTATAGAGAGGGAACTACTCCAAATGATCAGAAAACACAGTGCGTTTTCAATGTATATCTATAATAAGATATACCCTATGGGCAAAATGAACTTTGCAAGTCCTAAGTCATAAAATGTTTTGAGTAATCATATTGCTGGTGGTAGTTTTCTGGTGTGTATTTTATACATACTGTGGGTTAAAGCAAGAGTAAGTATATTTGTGTTGTTGAAAACCAGGATTTTTGACATGGGAGTAAGAAAATACAGTTTGTGAGAATACATTAAAATTCTACAGGCCTGAATATGAATTGGTCATCAAGATCAACTCATATGTAATTTTTTAGACAATCCCTTATGATCTGTCAAAAAAAAGACATAGATAGAAATAATGACTAACCCTGTAACAATAAGCATTTTTAATTCCTATATCTTACTCTCTAGAGAAATTCTATTTTCTACTGAAAAGAACCAGGGGGATACCTGGGTGACTCAGTGGGTTAAGCGTCTGCCTTCAGCTTAGGTCATGGTCTCAGGGTCCTGGGATGCAGCCCCACATCAGGGCTCCCTGCTCAGTGGGGAGTCTGCTTCCCACCCCCGCCCCGCCCTCTGCCTGTTGCTCCTCCTGCTTGTACTCTCTCTTTCTGACAAATAAAATTTTTAAAAATCTTTAAAATAAAAAGGACTGCAGTTTCTTGGAGAACTCGCTAATTTCAGAGCTGCATCAGGACAGACATGAGAGAGTCTACAGTGCCTTATATATCAGAAGTGAGGCTTCTCAAAGTATTAAAGGGCTGGCTTGAATTAGCCTCCATGCCCAAAGATGGGAAAATGGGAGCCTCAGTAAGGTTAGCAAATGCAATGATCTGAAACACATAAAATATTTCTCAATCCATTCATTCATAACGGTATTTTCTAAAAATCAATTGATTATCTTTGAAGACTATTAGGGTATCTACTCATGGTTTTGAAAGCTGGTAAATAAAAAATGTCAAGCATTTATCTTGTTGCATCACAGGGTAACCAGTATCTCAGCTTAAATGAAGAAGGAAAGATAGGTCTGTATCACTGCTATTTTGCAACTCTCAAGTAACATCACCAATGACTGATAGTATCACAAAAGGAAAGATGAAACAAAACATATCTCCTGATAAACACCCACAACACTGCCTATAAAACAATCTTCCCAAAAAAGGCATATGTAAATCTGATCCAACCACTTCATCTAACCAACAACTGACAGAAAATACTGGGGCCAGAAGATCTCAAAAATGTAGTATCCCAAATCCATAAGGTGGGAAACTATAGGACACACAACCTAGCATCTTCAAAAATCCAACAATAAAATAACAATTGCAAAGACACAAAAAGAGATACATAAATAAAGACATTAAAGAGAAATAAAAAAGAACACAATGTAAATCTCATTTGAATCATGATTCAAACAAACAAACTCCATTTTGCTTCATCATTGGGAGCAAATATTGGATAATTGGAAGTATTAAGAAATTACTGTTTTTTAATGTGTGATAAGGTATTGGGATATATATATTATGTGATATAATAATATGTAAAATATTATATTAATATATTAATATATAAAATTATATTATATATAAAATTATATAATAATATCATATATGTAATGAGTTATGAGTCCTTACATCTTGGAGATGCATGTTTGATTATTTACAAATGAAATTATATGTCTTTGAAATGTGCTTCAAATCCAGGGAGGGAAATAAATGGGAGTATGCATGAAACAAGATGGGCATGAATAGGTAACCACTGAAGATAGATGATGGGGTTCTTTATAATTTATTATGCTATTCTGTTTTTGTTATGCTTGAAATTTTTGTTTATTAAAGAGTTTAACATAAATAAAATCTTAAAAAAAAGAGTTTAACAAGCTCTCATATTTTTCCATTAAGACAATGACTTTTAAAATGGACATCAACTTATTAGTAATCATACTGTATGTAATACTTTTTTAATGCATATATCTTATTTACTCATTGCCACATGTGTAGGAAAACATTACATGGTACTAATATACATGGGAGTCTATAAATCTAAGTTAAAATCTCTGAGATAACTATTACTCACATTTTCAAAAGAGGAAATCACTAAATACAGAGGGATTTGGAATCATACAATTTAGATTGGGGCTGAAATCAGACAATTCTGACTTCATACCACACTATTCCTATATTTTGATATTCACAGGACAATCAGAAGCATTTCTGAAACCAAACTATATTATGCCATTAGTCTGCAAAAAAAAAAAAAAAATTTAAAAAATCAATTATCTACTATGCCCCAGGGGATAAAATTTAAGCACCCCTTCACACCCAATTGTCTGTTCATCATTCCCTAAACCTACCAAGCATTTCTATGGTTCCAGAATTTTGACCCATCAGTCTTTCCCTGGAGAGCCAATTTTTCCATTTAACTTCCACTTATCCTTAATGATCTTCCTAAAATTATCATTTCTTATGTGGATTTCTCTACTCTAAAAATAGAGCCAGTCATTCCCTTTTTAATGCTTTCACAGTCCTGTGAAGGGGTACATTTACAGAATATATCTATTCACAGTGTAACAATAACTACCATTTACAGAATATTTATCAAACATCAGTCAGTGTTTCAAGTGCTTTTATCTACATTAAACTAATTTATTCATCCCCATAATCTTGAGTTAAGTATCACTACCATCAACATTTGACAAGTGAGGAAACCTAGGCCCTTCCTTGATGGATTATATCCATTTTGCTTTTATATTTTAAATGCAGTGTTGAAGGCATGTAGTAACTATTCAGTAACCACTGGATTATTTGGATATTTTAATAACTAATTTAAATAATTTAAAGAAAAGCTATTTCTCAACAGCAGTTTTTAAGTAATGCAAAAAATTTTTTTGTTTGGATTGAATTAACTCCTGTGATAAAGATCCACCTCCTTGAATAGACTAATAGTTTGACTTTTCTCAGAAGAAAACACAAGTAATTAATTGTGCTATGGAACTCTTTATTTGCACTCTTTGGTTATTTTCACTGTTGTAAAGTTTTTCTTACAAAAGATTTTAAAAAAAAGTCACTATCACTTTTTGGTTGAATAAGGTCATGAAAGATTTTGAATAGAGCTGGTGTTTCTCAAAATCTCAACTGAAAATCAGTTTTATAAAAATACCTCTAATTGTAAGAAACTAGGAGTGTATCTTGGTTGACCTCAGAATACAATTTGAACGAATGTGTTTTCTAGTTCATCTATTTTGTTTTTAGAATGCATTTGTCTTTTATTTATTTATTTATTTATTTATTTATTTATTTATTTATTTATTTTTAAAGATTTTATTTATTTATTTGACACAGAGAGAGAGATCACCAGTAGGCAGAGAGGCAGGCAGAGGGAGAGGAGGAAGCAGGTTTCCCACTGAGCAGATAGCCTGATGTGGGGTCGATCCCAGGACCCTGAGATCATGACCTGAGCAAAGGCTTTAACCCACTGAGCCACTCAAGCGCCCCCGAATGTATTTGTCTTTTAAAACGAACTATGGTGCTGCTGGCAATGTTATCATTTTGGAGAAGGTTTTAATATGCACAAAATATCGGCTGTTTCTGTAAGTACATTTCACAAGAGATTTTCTACTTGCGATAGTGTAACTACAATTATATCTATCTTTCTTTTTATCATAGATATATGATGCACATTATTTCTACCGTGCATTATAATATTCAGTGTATTTTTGCTGTGTTCCTTTAAATGTCAGTACACCAGCAGCCTAGATCAGTCAAATTCTCCTTTTCTGTGAAAGGTAAAAGCTAATAAAAAGGGTTTTGACTCCTATAATCTCTTATGAAGAGGTGTTGACCTCCGTTTCATTTTGGCCTTACATTCTGAAGGCCTTTATTTAAAACATGCCACTTTCCTCATTAGAACCGTGGTTTATCTTGTCACACCCAAACCGTCAACCATTCTCATAATACCACGCATGTCTGGGTTCATTTGGTTTTATACAGCAAAACTTCAAACCCCACTGGTTAAGACAAGAATTAAAAGTTAATTCACCCCTGCCCACACAAGTGAATTCTGGTATCCAAATCTTTCTGTTCTCTTTATTTGACCTTTGCTTTCTTTTCTAATGGTATCTTCAAATACCATCTCACTTTTGGCAGCAAGACAGCAACTAAAAATGATGAACTCCTATCTTCAGAGTTTAAATCCTTAAGAAAAAGATGGCTATTTATACCACATAAACTAATTACTGTGACCTTGGAAATTGATAGTGTTGATTGTCCAGACTTATGTCACATGTCCAGCCCTAGAGTTGACAGAAAGATGTCAGCACTACCAGGACACACAATTAGAGTGAGGGTAGAATAATCTCTCAAAGAAAAATAGAAGAGCTATCACCAGAAGGGCAATGGGTTCTGGGCAAGAAATGGTAAATATAACCTATAGAAGATAGAAGAACCCTTCAGACAACTGTAAGGTAATGCAAGAAACAAAAACAAAAACAAAACAGTAAATATAGACTCAGAGCACATGGGGACAATATTCATTTCAAACACTTACAGTATGGTTTTATCCAGGCAATTTATTCCCTTTTCAATGTTTCCTTCTCTGTAAAATGTGAGATGACAATAATGCCTACTTTATGAAGATCAAATGAGTAAGCAAAAGTCAAATATCTGCTATGTACCAAATTGCTTGCCAAATCATAGGCACTCAATAAAAACTCGTGTTCTTCAAGACCAAACACAGGTTCATCTCATATAGGAAATCATCTTCCGCTACTCTCGTCTTTTCATCTGTATCTCCTCAAGTTCTGCTCATATGCGAGTCCATTATACAATTTTGCTCTTAATTGCACACAGTAAGTACAGCCTCTATATGCTAGATGTGCAAATGCTTTGTCTTATCAACTAACTTTTAAGCTCCTTAGCAGCTAAGATCATTTCTTTGTGCCCTGCCCTAGCCCTCAGCTCAGGACTAATCAATCACGCACTCTACACAGAGGCCTTTTTGCATCATTGGACTGACTGTGAGATCAAAACACCTTTTGACAACATCGGTTTACACATATGGAAGCATGTATAAGCAGAAGCTGTAATAAGTACAAACACAATTAACTGAGGGGGGTGCCTGGGTGCTCAGTCGGTGAAGTGATCAACTTGATTCCAGCTCAGGTCACAATCTCTGGGTTGTGAGATGGAGCCCCGAGTTGGGCTCTGCGCTAGGTATGGAGCCTGTTTAAGATTCTCTACCTCCCTCTCCTTCTGTGCCTCCCTCTACTCTAAAAAAAAAAAAAAGAAAAAGAAATGATTAACTGAGGAAAACTGTACCTATAAAATGAAAGGATCTCTGTGCATTTATTTATATATGTAGAGAGTGGAAGAAAGTTTAGGAAGTACAGGAAGAAAGAGTTAGTACCACCTTACTGAAACTTTAAAGATAGTCTGAAAGCCTTTTGAAGATCCCTTGTAATTCCTATGCAGTGGGATTACCTGCATCTGGAAAAAAAACTGGAATTTAATATACATACTTAATGATCCACTAATATATAAAATAGACATTATGAGGTTAGACTTTGGGGACAGACTTGGATTTCAGCCCAATATCCACCATTTAGAATCTATGTGAAATTAAGCAAATTACATAACCTTCTTAAGCCTTATAGAATTTGTAGTTAGGGACCTATATGGGAATATGAATATTAAATAAGATGGTGCAAATAAAGAGATTCTTCCCACACAGTTGGGAAAGCAATAAACATTAGCGAAGATAAGATATACCGTTACGTGATTTGGGAATATATAAGACATAAATAGGATTACGTGTGATTTAGAGAAAATCAAAACTGTACAACTATTTCCTTTATCTTGGGAAAAGTGAACACTATACATAAAAGCATTTGTCTAAATCTCAGCTGGGTGAATTCAATGCTGATTCTTGTTTCATTTTCAAACCTATTTCTATTGGTTTCATTCTCAGTGGAGAGAAAAATCAGATGACAGCTGGGACCAGGTTCATCTCCTTTGTTTTTTTTAGAACTCCACAAGAGTTTCTCATCTGTATCCGAGTTTTGACCTGTATTTACTTGAACATTAATAATGAATTAAAAATAAAAATATAATTCAGTTGCTGATTCTCATTTTAACAATTCCACCAGATTTGGGAAACAATATGTAATTATTGCCAGAAGCAGAGCTTTGAAGATATTCACAGATATCTATAGAAAGATGAATGAGAAAATCACGCGTAAGTCAACAAGGTGCTGAACATTTGTTCACCTGGGTGAAAAGTCCATTATGAGAAAAGATAAAGGAGGTTTTTGCAGTGGGTATAAGGAACAGGGACACAATCTGAAGTTTTCAGTTTGCCCATTAATTGGTCTAGTACTTTCCTCTGAAACCTTCTGAATATACTCTTTAAAACACAGATATAAAACCAAATAGAAAAAATGGCTTTTGTTGTTAATTAGAAAAAGAATTTCCAGATAATTCTTGAGGCAAAGTGGAAGACACAAGGTTTTTAGAATACTCTGTGATAGTTTTTTAATTTAATTTTTTAATTTAATTTTTTAATTTAATGTAGTTAAATACTAAGTTTTCCTCTTTAACCTTAATTAGACCATTACAGTGTCAGTCCATTATAATAAGTAATAAGTTAAATTAATGTTCTGAATAGGAAAAATGATTTCAAATAAGGCAACAATTAGCCTATAAACATTATCCTAACAGCCACCTCAATTTTCTTTCTCTTTAGAAAAACTGGTCCATTCACTGTTATTCCTCGAAAATGACATACCCAAGCCTCAGGTTTCTTTGCCTCAAGTTTCTTCTTTATTTCTTATTACAGCTAATTCTCAAATGTTCCTGCAAAGTAGATTCCTCATATGCCACTTAATGTCCCATAGACCTACAGGTTAAGTCCTGTTCACATATTCTGTGCATAAATGTTGCTTTCTCTTTGCCACACTGAAAAACCTATGAGGTCAGAGATTTACCTCCTAACTCATATTTTCAAGTTCATATAAATGATTGCTGATGACTTGTACATTTATATAACATACTTTCCTAAATATTGGCTGGCACTAAGGAGGGAAAATTAACAAAAGATAATTTCCACCACTGAAAGTTCATAGTCTAATAGGAAAAGATGAGCATATCAGCCACTCCAATTAATACAATATGATATTGTAGAAGTTGTGGCTTGAGCATAAATAGATTTTTAGGACCTTTTAAAAATAACTGGTGAACAATCCTTAAACAATTTTTTTTAAAATGAGGATTTCATTTTTGGCCTAACATGAAAAAGGAGAGGAGAAAGCTGGTTTAAATAGAACAAGTAAGCTATGGCCATAGTATTAGTAGCAAGAATGGAAATGGCACTAGTAATAATAGGGGTGTTGATGATGATGTACTGATAAAGATAATATTTATAGAAACTGTCTTGCAGATCCCTTGATCTTAGCCCCATGCAGAGTGGCTGCAAGTAGAAACTGAAGAAAATGTATTCACAATGGGTTTAGAGAATTTTATATTGACAAGCACATCGGAATAGATTCATCTCTTGCAGTCACAGACCTGATGTGCTATAGGGAAGCTACTGTTTAGTTAGTTAGTTAGTTAGTTAGGTAGTTAGTTAGGTAGCTTAGCAGGAACCTGATGAAAGCAATTCTTTGGGAGATCAATTCATTCAGGGAAGTAGATTGGAATGGGAAGAAATAAAATAGAATTATTTTCGGCAAGATGGCGGAGGTGTAGGAGGCACAGAGAGCCCTGGGAATCAGAAGTCCAGCTAAAGAGGAGGAAATCACTCTAAAAGCCGGCAAACGCAACAGCAGAGAGAAGAGAATAAGAACAGCAATTCTAGGAGCAGAAAATCGACCACTTTCAGGAGGTAGGACGTCTGGAAAAGGTGAATTTAAAGCGAC
>CM053605.1:84427738-84457322 GCA_028646535.1 Procyon lotor | reverse complement strand
TGGCTGGGTTGGGGACAATGGGGAGGGTATGTGCTATTAAGTGCTGTGAAATGTGTAAGCCCGAAGATTCACAGACATGTACCCTGGGGCAAATAATACATTATATGTTAATAAAAATTAAAATTAAAAAAAAAAAAAATAGAATTATTTTCAATAGATGAAGCAAAAGTGTTCAAATATTTAATGTTTGAAAAAATGTTAAGAACACTCTGATTTTGCATTTTTACATTTTTACATTTTGCATTTTACATATAATTTCCAATATTGGAAATTATATTATTGTTTTTAGACTGTTTAAAGTACACTTGACTGTCAAATATTTCCATGCTTTCTGCTAATTATACTTGCATGCTTTCAAATGTTTCTAAACCACAACAAAAGATTTTACTTTCTTCCATTTTTCTTTAATTTTACTCTCATTATACGTATGGAGAAATATATATTCTCCAATCCTTCTGGTTATTCATCATAATCCATACTGTTCTCCACTGCCGTCAAGTTCTTATCTTATTCCTAATTACAAGGTCTAAATCATTCAGCCAGTCTTATTGACAAGGAATAAAACCCTGCCAATATTCTGCAACATGATCTTTCCTTTCCAATGTACTGATCCCTTGCCTCCTTGCTACATCTTCTTTCTAATCAGTATCAGTGATTCCTGATAATGCGCAACCTTAAGCTCTAAAGTTTGAATCTATACTGTGGAGTAATGTAGAAACTGTGGCTTTTATCTAGATCGTTAAAAAAATAAACACCCCTGTCCTTTTGTTTTACATATAAAGAGTGCTATTTTTAGCTTTAATTTTAGGATATTTGATTTAATATACCACTTTATTTTATACTGATTACATTGATCTGGTGTTCAATTTACCTAGTGCTACAAAAAATAAAAAATGAAAAGTGGAATCTTCCATAAACAGCTTTAGTCTTCATGGCACCAACTTAATGATCTATTATTTTATTTCATCATGTTTTAAACCCCACCAGGACCATTGTTATTTAAAATAGTATTATTGCAAATATGCAGACTTTTGGTGAAACTCCCCTCCCCATTACCTTTAAAAATATTTTTAAGAAAGAGAGTAGGAAGAATGTATCATTTAGATTCAAGGAGACCTGAGTTCAAGTTTTTACTTAGCTTTGTATTAACAAATGATCTTTCAGAATTTATTTTTGATTTCACTTTAGTTTTCTCATCTGTGAAAAAGGAACAGGAAATAGTTTATTGATCTGGCAGGGTATTAATGAGAAGATTATAAATAATATAATCTGGAGTATCTAGTGTTTCCTGGGACCTGTCCGGTTCTAAATGAGTGATTGCATCATCATTTTCATTATTACTATTTTGAAAGAGATTATATCCACATCATAGTAACTACCACTTTTTGTCTTTTTAATAAGGCCTCACTTTTCTGAGCTCTCTGTGGCTATAAAAACCAACAGAGAAACATGTATACTTGGTATTAGTAGTTGAATATGTAAGGCGAATCACTATATTAAAATTACTATGTACTCCCTTTTTAAAAAATTATGTTTGAGTGGGGCACCTGAGTGGTTCAGCAGATTAAGAGTCTGCCTTTGGCTCAGGTTATGAACCCTGAATCCTGGGATAGAGTCCCACATTGGGATCTCTGCTCAGTGGAAAGCCTGCTTCTCCTTCTGCTGTTCCCCTCTGCTTGTGCACGCTGTGTGTGTGTGTGTGTGTGTGTGTGTGTGTGTGTGTGTGTGAAATAAATTTTTAAAAATTATGTTTGAGGAATTTGCAAAACCTGTCTATCAATTCTAATATCTTGCCAGTTACAAGTACGAGACCCTTGATTAGAAGATTTTAAACATGGTCTAACTAATCTGTTGATATAAACGTGATGGTCACTTTATTACTGATACAAACATTGTGAGTATCTTGATATCTGTTTATGTTATAGTTCTTTTTTAAGATTTGTTTACTTATTTGAGAGAGGGCAGGTATGCTAGCAGAGGGAGAAGCAGAGGGAGAGAATCTCCAGCAGACTCCCTGATGAGTATGGAGCCCAACTTGGGGCTCCATATCACTACCCATGAGATCATGACCTCAGCCAAAACCAAGAGTCTAATGCTCAACCCATTGAGCCACCCAGGCACCCCAATCATCCTCCTTTCAAAATATATTTGTCCCATGGTAGAAACTGAGAGAAAGGAATTGTGTAGACCCGTTAGACATGTAAACACACCAACTGCTACCTTGCTCTTTCTATTATCTGACACACAGAGCAATCTCAAACAGCCACCATGGCCAACATCTAACTAGCCTAAACCAGCTGGTTGACTGGCTTCACTAGGGGTTCAAGTGGACCCTCCTTAAGCTGATTTAACCTATTAATTCCTAGGATGAGAGGCCACATAGACATAGGCTATGCTTCTACTAATAAGGACAAAGAAAGGCTATATGAAGCTGCTAATAATCAATAATAATTTTAAAAGTTCTTTATATCATCTTCTACCGGATAGCTAATATATCACAAATATCCACTGACTGCTTGGGTCAAGTGAAAACAAGTATGAAACTTAGTACTGATCATTATGTAGCTCACTGATGTCTTCTGCATACGGGTTTTAAATAGTAAAACAAATAGAGAACACTAAAACAACAGTAAACTGAGGATGAGATTGCATAGACTGACATCCTAAGTGATTTTACTCTGAGTCCTAAGTACACTGTCAATGAGCTTTTTTATTAAAAGAAAAAAAACTTAAACATAAAGAAATTTAAAAAGAATAAAATCATAATTATCTTATATCTTCTCCCGAAATTTAATAAGTATTGGCTTTCTGCCTAATTGTAATGTCTGTTTTTTTAAGTAATTTGAAATTATTTGCGTATATGCTATGAACTCTAAATAGTTCAATATACATCTCAAAAAGTTGAAACATTTTTCTATCTAACTACAGAACTGTTATTAAAACAAAAAAATTAATTTCTGAATAAGAGCTAATAGCCAGTCCATATTTAAATTTCCTTAGTTGCCTACAATTGTCTTTTATCGCTGGATTTTTCAAATCAGGATGCAATCTAGAACCATACCCTGTATTTAATGGTTATATTTTTTTCTGCCTCCTTCCTATTTTTTTCATTTTGAAACAGTGGCTTGTTGAAAACACTAATCAGGGATGCCTGGGTGGCTCAGTCAATTAAGTGTCTGCCTTCACTTTAGCTCAAGTCAGGATCAGGCTCCTTCTCCCTCTGTGGGCTACCCCCCCTGCTTGTGCTCTCTCTCCCTCTCTCTCTCTCTCTCTTCCTGACAAATAAATAAATAAAATCTTTTAAAAAAGAAAAAGAAAAGAAAAAGAAAATGCCAATCAATTGTAGAATGCACTGTGCTGAATTTCTCTGATGTTAACTCAAGGTACTGTTGAACTTCTACCTCTATACTTCGTATTTACTGCAGGAAAGCTGGATCTAGGGGTTTACTAGACTCAAGTTAATCACTCTGGCAAAAATACCCCATAGGTCATACTGAGGAGTATATGTGTCACCTGATCTTACATATTATGGTTGTCCCATCAGTGACACAGAGGTTAAGGTAGTGAAAGCTTGATTTATTCATTGAATCTGTATTTGTTCTCTTGTGCCCAGCCAGAGAGCTATGGAGTAATGTACATACCAAAATCTCCATCCTTATTCCATCAGTTTTATCATTCACTGATGACCATTTTCTCAGTCAATAATTTCATTTGGGCTTACAAAAAGGTGTTTTCTTAAACAGCTTTTTTGTTTAACCATTAGAGTGTTGTGTAACAAATGACCCCCAATTCTCTAAGGCTTATATTAATATTTACTTTGTGCTTTTAGATATGTCTGAGATACAGCTGATCTTGAGCAGGGTCACCACTCTAGACTGGATTGGATTGGAATCCAGGCTTTGGGTGGAGTTCAGTCTTCTCTATGTTCCTAGCCTGGCTAAAGAACTATGGCCACCTCAGGCAAGGTCTTTTTCTGGAAAATGGTGGGAAATTAAAGCAGGCTAGCAGAAATTTCCCATGACTCTTCAAGGCTCAGCTCAGGACGAGCACAATGTCTTTTCTCTCCTTATTCCATTGGGTAAGGCATCTCACCAAAGCACCTCATCTCACCAAAGCACCTCACCTCCCCAAAACCAGTCAATGGAAGAAGGATGTGCCTTCTGCCAACCTTAATGGGAGGCACTACAAAGTCAATGGCAAAGAAAATTAATGTATAGTTCTTCCATATAGGGATTAAAGCACTGTAAACAATAATCCAATCTACCACAGTGAACTTCTAATTCTTTTTTTTTTTTTTTTAAAGATTTATTTATTTATTTGGCACAGAGAGAGGGAGAGATCACAAGTAAGCAGAGAGGCAGGCAGAGAGAGAGGGGGAAGCAGGCTCCCTGCGGGGCAGAGGGTCCGACGTGGGGCTCGATCCCAGGACCCTGAGGTCATGACCTGAGCCGAAGGCAGAGGCTTTAACCCACTGAGCCACCCAGGCACCCCGAACTTCTAATTCTTTATTCACTGTCTTTCTTCAGATTAACAAACTGTCCTTATAATGTAATTCACTTGTATTTATCGTGAGTTTCCAGATAGTGTTTCAAACACATTTGAATTCAGTTCCCTCTTCTATCCTCTGTCAGATAATGAGCACCAATGTAATGTCAAAGTTATCTTTCCATCTCTGGTGCTCAGGACAATTATTACAGCATAGAAGGCGCCCAAAAAATGTGGGCTAAATTATATTTTAGATTAGTCCTTGAGTTTTACGAATAGTTTCCATTCAAAGAAATTTATGGCACATCTTCCCTTTTTTTCTACTTACAAGTACAATTATCTTTGTTTCCCAGATGGAAAGAATAAGACAATGAGAGAGTAGGAAGCATAGACTGCCCAAGGCTAAACTGTAAGTCAAAGATAGAGTAGGGAGCAGAACCCAATACTTTGGGTTCTTTCTCTGTACATTGGACAGTATGCCCTACCTAGTGCTTCCATTCTTTGGCATAACATTGTTCCTATAAATAAGGCAATTACCACCAAACATTTTCACTATTAGTGATAAATTGAAGATGTTGTTAAACACTTTTATACTTCCCCAAAAGAGAGAGGGAGAGAGAGAAAACAAAAGAGAGAGAGAGAGAGAGATTTAGAAATAAGTGAAACTGCATATTCTATTTTAAAGCCAAAGAGAAAAAGAAAATAAGGCAAGAGTTCAGGGAGGATAAGGGAAACTATAATCACAGTCAATAGTAGAGATAATCATACTGCTCTATAGAGAGAGAATTAAGTTGAATTCATATTAATTTTCAGTAAGTTTGTAGTATAAGAAATAGTAATTTTGAAGCATAAGAAAACACTAACATAGGAAAATGCAAATTATGTGATTTAAAGTAAGTTTACTCTTAATTTGGAAATAAAATTGGCATGTAAAAATAAGAAAAAGATCAGTGGTAGGCAGTAAGATTTATACATGTAATTGATTATTTTAAATCTTAACCGTCCCATTATAGACACACAATTAACAGCAATCCATAGATTTCAGTAACAAATTATATTTGCATGACTATAGAGCCTGATCTATAAATATGTGCATATTTGTTAGCTTGTCCTGAATTGAAGTATTTGGGGAGGTTTCTTTCACTATCCCCCTTGTTTCAGAATATCAAGTCTGTCACTCTGTAGGCTAACTGGGTAGAAAAACAATTAATTAGAGCTGACTGGCTGTGTTGATAATTTATGCACAATTAATAGAAAGAATTTTACCATCATTATGAAATTTCATAGACTACTTATACACCCTAGTGGGAAAAATTGGTCAAAGCACTTTTTTTCTGAAGAGAAAAATCAAACAAACAACAAAAAGATATATAGTACTTAAGCATTACAATGATATTGGAACTCCCTAGAGTGACCTGAAATTCTGTAAGCAAACTGATATAATAAAATCTGACATAAAAAGCCACTTAAACCACACTAATTAGATGGATAATAAAAATCAAGCAACTATTGAACTGCATGGCAGTCACATAGACAATTAAAGGTTAATTAGATGCATGAATACAAGTTCCTACTGCCCTGGGATTTATTCCTTAGATGTTTTAGACAGATTCATGAGGGAGCTTGACATATAACATAAAAATCCACCTGGGATTCATTTCTGTGAAAAAAAGTTCTTTGAATAAAACCAAGTTTTAGGAACTGGGATAGGGTGTAACTGGGATAGGGTGGGGAGCAACAATAATTAATAATAACAATGAAATACTTAGAGACTCCTGGAAAATTTGATCAATATGTAACATGAATTTAAATTTAAATTTGTTTTTACCCTAGATACATAAATAGAATTCTGAAAGATCCAGAAAGCTTCAGTAATGAGAGTAGGCATTCTGGTCAAGGGAATCCTGGGTAGGTCAAGGGAGGCAAAATTTGAGGATTGGTTCTAATCCCAATCCTGCCCATCTCAGATCTGGGTTCTGGTAATTTATCTAACATCTTTGGTCTTCAGTTTCTCCTTCTAAAAGATGAAATCTAATTCAGGTTATTTGATCCTTTATGCCTCCTCCATTAATTTAAGCCAATAATCTAGTAATTTTCTTTTCCCAATATTTTCACTGTCATGTAAAAATGCTAATATGTGTGTATAGAATATACTGGATGCTTAAAAAATGAAATGTCAAAGCCTCTAAAAATTTACTCCATCATAAATTTGATTCAATTTTATTTCTGGGAGCTGAACAAGTGCCAACCAGATTTCAATAGAACCTTTTTATGTGATTCTTCTATAAAAATAACAGCTGAGAATATTCTAATGATCAAAGCTATTTATTAAGTAATATCTCTATGCCATTTAAGTAGCACAACTCTAAGAGCAAATATTATTTCCACATAAACAGATACAGAGTGTACAGTTTATTTTTTTTTCTAAGATTTTATTTATTTGACAGAAACACAGCGAGAGAGGGAACACAAGCAGAGGGAATGGTGGCAGGAGAAGCAGGCTTGAGCCCGATGTGGGGCTCGATCCCAGGACGCTGAGATCATGACCTGAGCCGAAGGCAGACGCTTAACGACTGAGCCACCCAGGCGCCCCCAGTTTATTTTTTTAAAGATTTTATTTATTTATTTGAGAGAGAGAAAGAGAGCATGAGTGAGGAAGAAGAACGGAGAGCCTGATGCAGAGCTTGATCCCAGGACCCTGGGATCATTGACCCGAGCTAAAGGGAGAGGGAGACACTTAAGTGACTGAGCCACCCAGGCGCCCCAGATTGCATAGTTTAGATCCTCACAGTGACTTAGCTCCTAAGAGCCAGAGCCAGGAATTGAATTTAGGCTTTTTTTTTTTTTAAACAACCAACTATTTTGCCTCTTGGAGACATATACTACAAGGTTTTTTGGGGTTTTTTTGTTTTGTTTTGTTTTTAATTTTTCTAACATTAGGGAATAAGTTTCATAGATTCACTTTTACTCTCTCAATAGACACCACAGACTAGTCAGGTTTAGGATAGACTGACACTTCAGGAAACTCCAGTCATGTGACCATGCATGGCTGGAAAACATTTCTAGAGGCACAGTGATGGGAAAGGAAAGAAAGTGCTGATGTGTGGTTGCAATTTTACCAGAAATAATAAGGAAAAAAAAGTCTCTAAATATTCAAAACCAGAAATTTTGAGGTAGAACATCTCACTTAGAGTGACATGGTTTCAGGCTCCAGCATCAAGGATGGTGGCTCAGCCTGGCCCTCCAGGGGGGCTGAAGCTGAGGATGGCTTCTCAGGCAGGCAGCAGAGCCGGACAAAAGGGAGGTGAAGGTGTGAGGAGAGGATCCCCAGAAAAGAGAAGAGCACAAAGGCAGAAGAAGCATGAGATGTGGTGGTTGAAGAGCTACAGTTGATGAAAGTTCCCTGAGGCAAAGTCCATGGGAGGGGGGGGGGATGGGGGGGATGGGCGGCCAGCAAAGTTAGGGCCAAAGGAGAAGCAGAACATACAGAGGGAGAAGTGGTAGACTGTTCAGATTTCACCTGGACAATAAACAAAAGTCTAAAAAGTCAGTGAGTCCATGGGCAGCTCCAAGATCAGAGAAGCAGCATGAGAAAGGATGTGAAGGAGAGGAGCAGATGACACAGCTGGCTTTTACTAGAAAGCAGAGGCAGAAATCTAGGGGCAAAAGAGGGGGGCGCCTGGGTGGCTCAGGGGGTTAAAGCCTCTGCCTTCGGCTCAGGTCATGATCTCAGGGTCCTGGGATCGAGCCCCGCATCAGGCTCTCTGATCAGCAGGGACCCTGCTTCCCCCTCTCTCTCTGCCTGCCTCTCCGCCTACTTGGGATCTCTCTCCTCTCTGTCAGGTAAATAAATAAAATCTTTAAAAAAAAAAGTCTTTAAAAAAAAAACCTGGACAGGTAGTAGGTGATCCATTTTACAGATGAGAAAACCCTCAGTGCCAAGGGCTAGAAAAAAGGGATTCAACTGACGTTTTTTTTTGTCCCCAAAGCCTGTGCACATTTCTTTACACTGTGCTGTTATATATAGCGTCTACACAAAGGATGAGCTTCATCAACAACCTGGGTGAGTTACTGACTTATAAGGGTTAGCAAAGGATTAGGAGTGATTGAAATATGCAACAATGGGAAGATAAAGTGAAATAAATAAAGACATGAACCTATTATAGAACTTCCAGAAAAGTTGTCTTTTTACATGTATTCAATGGCATGAATACAATTTCTCACAATGTAATATAAAAGAAAAAAATCACAATACAGAGCTATTTTAATTAATGTAATTTTAATCATTTTATCTGGGTACACATGTGAATAAAAAATTGGATGAAAATACATCAAAATATTAATAGAACTTTTATCTGAACTATGGGGTCATAGGTCTTTTATCTTTATGCAAGTCCATATTTTCCAAATTTTCTGTATTTTTCATAGAATGAGAAAAAAATTAAAAAGGAAAATAAATAGAGGCACCTGGGTGGCTCAGTCAGTGAAGCCTCAAACTCTTAATATTGGCTCAGGTCATGACCTCAGGGTAGTGAGATCGAGGCCCCTCTCCTCTTGGGCCTGGGCATGGAGCCTGCTTAAGATTCTTTCTACAACCTCTCAAAAAAAAAAAGAAAAGAAAAGAAAAAAGAAGGGGAGAAGTGACAGTGACTGAAGTGTGGACAATGTTCATTCCCTGTGTGCACCTGTAATCAGGTTGTCCCCATTCTCTGCTTTTTACAGAAAAATGAAAAAAACTAAATCCTGGATGAGTAGATAATTAAAACTTGTACATGCCTATCAAAGCAAGGACACCCCAATTCCCATTTCGTCTTAGTGTCTGAACCTTGTCGTGCCTACAGGTTTCCTTTCAAAACATTTAATGGAGAATGAGAGGCCATCCCTCCCTGTTAAGTACAGTGTAGGCAGCGGGTGCCGGGACAGCCTTCATAATTGTACCTGCAAGTGGAGTGCAATTGTGTGGTTGGGAAATTGTATCTGATTATGATCGCTCAGTGCTAAATGTCAGAAAACAGCTGCCCTGCTGAAAAACAGCCTGTGTGTGTACGGGGAGGGGGAAACTGGGGGGAGCAAAGAGTTAGCCGTGGAGGCAGAGGCAGAGCCCTGACCGGTGTGCTGGTGAGGCTGGGCAGAGACACTGCAGGGCAGGAAGAACAGTCTGTTCTAGAAACTGTGCCAACTCTTTGCAGCCAAAAACACAGAGCCCCAGCTGGGAAAAGCTGTTTACTTGTTTGTGCATTTGTTGTTTGGTTGGTTGAAGGAGAATGAGAGAACTGCCCTTACTAGGCTTTCCCAATTGCCAGCTTCTTGGGCTGTGTCTGATTTGCCTTGAGTTACCTGGACACAGTCCTTAATCCCCAGCACAATCATTCCTCCCTCACTGCGCCCTTAAAGTAAGCAACTCCAAATGTAAAACACCTTTGATGTGATTTTTACAAAGAGCAGGAGGACTATCTCTGTCCCAACCCTTATTCTGAATATGACATTGTTATTTCATGCACTTTAAAAGTCATATTCACTGTTTTCAGTCCGCCTTTTTGATTGTCAACCTTGGCTTCCAATCTGGTCCCCTGTGAAATAAAGACAGCGGGTTTCCTAGCTATAAAAATTCTAATGCAGCAGGTTTGAAGTGGGGCTCAGGGATCAGTAATTTTAAAAAGCTTCTTAATTTTTTGAGATTTTTTAAAAATTTATTTGATAGAGCAGAAGCAGGCAGAGGGGCAGAGGGAGAGGGAGAAGCAGACTCCTCGCTGAGCAGGGAGCCCAACCTGGGGCTCAATCCCAGGACCCTGAGATCACGAGCTGAGCCAAAGGCAGATGCTTAACCGATCAAGCCACCAAGCCACCCCAACAAGCTTCTTAAATCATTGTAAATGCCAAAGCAGGGTCTATCACCTGGTAAATACAAATTGAAATCAAAAATCAAAATATAGAGCTGATATAAAGAAGTTAGGGACAATGTAGGAGAGCAAAGAGCACTCTTTCCTATCTGAATCTGTTTTACTATCTGTAAAATGGAGATACTATTGCCCATCTTGCACTGTTGTTCAAATAAAATATATAGCAGTCTCTGGCACAAAGCAGATACCAAACAAAGATGAGCACCACTTTCCCTCTTTTCTGGTCAAGTACACTTAAAAATGCCAGCATGAGGCTCAGATCTCTATTTTGTGCGAGGGGCAAGGACATCAAAGACATTCAGGATGGAAGAATGTGGTTGTCCTAGTTGAATGTTTTTTAGGTTATAAACATGTCTCTTACTTCCCATTGTCCTGTAGTACCTTAGGAAGGGTTTCTCATTCAAAGATTTTTCTAAAACTCTTTTTGACACTCTAAAATTTTAGTCTATGTCACCTTGTGGGTTAATTTCTGTAAGTTTTCAAGGTGAATCCTTCTATCAATAGTTAGTAAATTGAGTGTTTGGATTGAGTAGTTCCAACTCTTTCTGTGGTAAATTTTTCTCCCTATCACTGACTCGATTTTAATTTTTTTTTTAAATGGACAAAGTACTTAGGTTTCTTCCTCAGCCTCTGTTTTTTGTTTTGTTTTGTTTCTGGTTATTTTTTTTTCCCCACCTGTAAAATGGGGAAAACATCAAGGAACTAGATACTAGTTTTGTATCATTTCAAGTCCCTTTGGCCTCACCTGTCTTAGATCACTCATATCTGGGATCAGACCAACTTCATATGGGCACAGGAAGATAGTACTTCCCCCCTCCTACCTCCCCTCTTCCATCCTGAAGCTTTCTACTCACTGCTATGGCTCCCATGCTTGGGCACCTGCGGTGATCATTGGCGGATGACAATACGGTGCTCAAAATAATTTCTGGCCAAAAGAGACAAAAGCCATGGATGAATCCACCTCCTTTGTGCCTCCTTGGAGAGAGCTCTGAGACACAAGTTAGCTTCTTGAGGAGACTGTACTGTTACAGATCAAGCAATCTGTAACATTTGATCACAGCCACCTTGACAAAGCATGTTCATCTTGGTTCTTCTTCCTTCTCTAATTCATTTTCTTGTACCCTCACTCTTGTCCCTGGAGTTGTAGTCTCAATTAAAGTAATGGTCCATAAAACCTCCCAAACTCTACATTCTGAATAACCTTATGCTAACACACATAATATTTATATCTTAGAGTTAATGTGGAGATAAAATGGACAGTTTATAGAAATGTCTTATATGTGGAATTCAATAAATGTTAAGTTGTCATCATATGTCCTAATTTGTATTTCTCAAGCTGCAAGTTATTTGTTATCCCCACTGCCTCCTCTAGTCTCTTACACCTATGTTTTCAGGCCTTTCCTACCTTGATTTATGGTTGTCATTGTTGTTTGTTCTTTCTTCTGAATTTGGAGAACAGACCTATGCTCGGTATGTTGTTGATGCATATGAATGCTTTGAGCAAGGATTTATGCTGGTTATCCTCTGCTAGTCTCTTACTGTTCTTGTGTGTTGGCTCCAAAGATTATAACTCATTACAGGTAAGGGTTATCAATCACTTAGATCCCACAAAAGCCAAAATGAGAGCCAGTAAATACCTGTATTTGGAGAGATCCAGAGTAATGGCCAAGGTTTAGGGGAGATGGAGCTATTTGCATACAGGGCTGAGAGCCTTCATGAGATGGATGGCAGATGGAGAATTTGGGGGGTCATGACCAGCTCACAAACTTGGGGTCCATAAACTATCACAGAATAAGGTCTTTCCTTAAATTCCCAATCAGTGCATGAGACAGATAGAATTCTTCCCAAGTAAAAGACTAGGACAAGTCCAGGAAAAATAGGTTGGGGGTCAAGTTGGCACTCAGATTGACATTGTGTTCAAATTACCTAGGAAGAGTCTGCAAGTCTCTATAAAGCAATAAAAAAAAAAAAATGCACATTACAGTAAGAAGAAAAAAACAAGCAAATAAGGGTAAACATTTCCCCACTCAAGGTTAGTGTCTATAAGAGTAGCCTATCTTGCTTAAAAGAGAGTGCCTTATTCACAGCATACTCCCAGTGCCTGGCAGAGTTCTTGGCTTATAAAGTGTTCTGTAGGAATTTGCTGACCACTAGGATGAGATAATGAAGCAAGAGTTTCAGATAGCTAGTAAACTCTGCATGAGAATGGATGATAAGGACATTATTAAAAAATATTTAAGGAAGACTTCTGCATGAATAAGCTAGAGTTCTTTATCATCAAGTACAAGATTTAAGGCTCATGGATGGACAGTTTCGTAAAGGCAGACATGATTCATATTAAATCCAGCCCCTTACAACCCAAGGTCTCTCTTGACACAGAAGTGCGTGCGTGTGCACGTGCACACACACACACACACACAAATTGTGTCTTCTGTTTTCCCCTACAAATTGTTTCTTCCTTCAGCTTTACCCATCCATCAAAACAGGAACAGCAGCTTATTCTTTGGGTCACACTTTATCTTTCCTTCTTGCTATCTTCTGCTTTCAGAATATGTAACTGGGGGCACCTGGGTGGCTCAGTCTTTGGGCGTCTGCCTTTGGCCCAGGTCATGATCCCAGAGTCCTGGGATCGAGTCCCGCATGGGGCTCTCTGCTCAGCAGGGAGCCTGCTTCTCCCGCTACCACTCCCTCTGCTTGTGTTTCCTCTCACTGTGTTTCTCTCTGTCAAATAAATAAAATCTTTAAAAAAAATTTGCAGAATATGTAACTGGATATGCCTAGACCTATCATTACAAGGGATATGTTTTTCTTTCCTATAAGAGCCAGAGAGAACTCTCTTCTTTATTTGACCCTTCTTGTAGGGCTTGTATTTTGAAATAAAAAGTTAATAAAAATTAATATTCTAAGAAGAAGCCTTCAAATTAAAAGACCACATGACCAAAACCACCCACCAAAAGCTCCATCATTCTGAAGTCTCCATCATCCTGTCAGCGCTACTCCAGAGCTCTTATGGTTCTTTGCATCTTAGGACCACTTTGTTGGATGTTCTGGGCCAGACAACACAGAACTCATGAGCATTCTTAGGAGTTGTAGACTATGGTCCCAACTTACCAACAAATTACCTGATCTGGTTCCTGAGCCAGACCAGGTCTTAGTATAAGACAACACTCTGTATCCTTTCCAGCCATGTTACATAAGAAAGTCCAAGTTTAAATGAATGTCAAAATCTCCCCTGAAGTGGGACAGAATTTATACAAGGTGACATGCCTCCTGAAAGATGTGTGAAATGGTAAATAATGTGGGAGAAGCCACGTTTCCACTGTGCTGACGATATAGGGGTTTGGAGTCTGATTATGTGACCGAAGTTTCTCTGGGAAGCAGCTGATAGTGTATCTATGTTCTTCTCTTCTATACCACTACTCCCACTCATGATACCCAAAATAGGTCGAAATACATGAGCTGATGGATAAGATCTTTCTGGACAAGAAGTGAAAAATCAAAAACTTCACAAATGACTTCCAAAGTATTATTAAAACTTGGTCTGGTATATGGGGTAGCCCAGGGCCAGGAAAATCCTCTAAGATAAAGAGGCAGAAACTAAAATCCTAGCAGCACGACAGCCCCAGGCAGCTGAAGAAATAATTTACATGTAGCAAGGGTGATGAAAAAGAGAACTCAGAAGAGGGCTAGAAAGACCTTTGCTAACTCCATGATGTTGCCAACATCCAGTCTGGGTCCTAATCATCAAACTTATAAAAGTATAGGCAGAAAACACAACCAAGACAGCTGGCCCTTCAAGTATATCCTGTTTCATTATTTAAAGGTTTATTAAGTGCATAGATCATGGAACCTGCATCTCAGATTTCCAATGAGACCTGAATCAATATATTAAGACACAACATTAAGGTAAAGGACTGCAAGCTTTATTGAATACTAAATATCTTTTATAGTGGGATGTCTCTATAAAACTAACTCTCCTGCCCAAATGGTTATTTCGACATTTGTGAGAGAGTGAATCAAACTAAATTAGTTAAGCCTTCTTCATGACAAATAGTGACTTCAAAACAGACAAAACACCCACTTACTAGGCAACTTATATCCAAACGAGAGGAAAATTTGCGTTATAACAGGCTTAGATATGAAGAATGGAGATTTGAGCCCAGTTCTTGGCAAAATAATTGGATTCCTGTCTTTGTGTTGAACTCTGTCCTTCATTTGTTGCTTCATTGCTGAATATGTCCACCCCATCATACCTTGAGTTCTTTTATATCTTTCCTTATTCATGAATTTTGATTTGATGAGTAGATACACTTTCTTGGGTCTTGATCATTTTACTGGTTTGCAATTATCATTAGAAGCTGTTGGTTTCCAATCATCCTAGGGAAGCTAACCATCCTGACTAATCTGGGTCAGGTCTCTGAAACCTTACCATAACAATGATACCCTTGGTTGTAACTTCTGGGCTTGCTTTTGCTGCAGTGGATCACAAATGCAAGAGTTGTCTGTAATTGGACTGAGACTGTCTATCTATTATGACTCTTTCCATGAATTGACTTTTATGACATTAAGTTGATTCTACAGGAAGGATGCCCATTCAAGAAACAGAAAATTAGTGTTTGGGTCCATGTCTTTCCAATAGATTTTTGTAATATGGCTACTTAACTACACTGAGTCTCAACTACTTAGTTGCAGTCCTAATTACCTCCTATAGCTGCTTACTGAAGAAAAACACAACAAAGATTAAAAAAGAGAGACACGCAAATGTAAATAGTAGTCACTAAAAGGCTATGGAATTCTAAGTGTAAGATAAATTAGGTATCTTATTTAAGTTTTCTAATCAGCACCAAATGGGCAGAAACTAATGCAGAAGTCATCCAAAGCTTCTGTAAAACATTCATCAAACCTGTCATATGTGCAAAGAGCTAGTCCAAAGAAGGGAAATTTGGTTATAAGAAAAGACAGATCAATCAATATTGATAGGATTAGAGAGTGAAAAAGGAATTAGTGTGCACTGTAGCACAAGTCACACAGTATGCTCTTTAATTTGAGACTCTCCTAGAAGGCAGGGCAGCCACGTAAGCTTGAGCAGGTTGTTCATTACTCAAAAGTACATGGCCTGACAGACAGGAAGGAACAAAAACCCATCCATATCCTGCTCTCCAACTCCTATTTCTCAGGACGGTGTCTTCCTCAAGAAAAAAGTGTCTTTTGATGCAGATAAGAATTATCATAGCCTGAAACTATGCTAGCAAGAGTTAATATAACCTGAGCAGGCCTGAATCTGCTATCTATACAAATGCCTACTTGCAAAGTTGCCCTTGGCTGTAGTCTAGGAACCTGGATGGCATGAGGGTTACCATCACTTCCTGATAAGAATGTCTAACTACACCTAGATTGTTTATGCAAGTAACATGGCTTGTGCTCAACACCTGCTTTTCTTTGAAATATCTGCAGTTTTGATACACGCCAGGCAGAGGGTGCTTGCGTGAACAGCCCCTAATAAATTCCCTGTGCATTTAGTCTCTAATGAGTCTTCCTGGAAGACATTTCTCACGTGTCATCACAACTTGCTGAGGTTAATTTAGCACATCCTGCCTGACTCCACTGAGGGAGAACTCTAGGAAGCTCAGGCCTAATTTTCTCCGGACTGTGCTCCATGTGCCTTTCCCTTTGTTAATTGCTTTGTATCCTTCTAGTGAATCATTGAACCTGAAGGGCATCTTTGGGACCTCCAACACACTTTTCTCTGCACCCTAGGAGACCATTTGCTCACCATCCTGTGTTTCACAGGGCTGTATCTACCTGGAAGTTCTGCTTTCCCCCACCCACATGAAGACATAAGAACAACTGAGCTTTCGTTGGGAGGAAAGGGGGATAAGGAAAATGCATAGGCTCCTGCCGCCAACTATGTCCTTTAGTTACTGTGAAAATCATTGGCCCTGGGTTCCCTTTTTCTCACTGAAGCCAGAGTGAATACTGCCTGAGTTAATAGTAAGTGCATTTACAGAAGTGGGTCCAGGTATAGAGGAAGGAAGGGACTAACAGTTGCAAATGCTCTTCTATGTCCTCGATACTATGTTTGGGGTTTTACAACACAGTTTAATAAACAATCGTAACAGAGAGCCATAGTAATCCTTTGGTATGCTTTACGGACCTGGGATGCAGAAAGGTTAAATAATTTTCCCAAGACCACAGAGCATGCGGTGAACCATGTCTGGAAACTGAGAGTATCAGATTCTAAATCACATGTTCTTTCCATTTTATTAAATGATCCTCATTTTCAGTCTTCACTCTCTATGGTTTTTCATCTGAAATCACAGTTATATCTCCCTGCTTTTATTAAAATAAAGTGATATATGTATGTTAAGTATGTAGTAGAGGATATAGTCAGTACACTTGAAACACATGGGAATCATTTTTTATTATTACTGTGACTACAGTTATACTTGCAGCAGAGATTTGTCTGGCTTAGTGTTCCTGTGGCTTCTCTGAGGCTCCAAAAGCAGAGATTGCAAGACAGATAATGAGGATTATCTAGGGCATACCATCCTGAAACTGCTCTTTATGTTTAAAATGAAACACACTAATAATTACATATCTCATTGAATATGCATCAGATTAGTGTTGGAAGTTTTATTCGAATTAACTCCAAACTCACATGCATGCAAATCTCAAGTTCTTCAATTATTTCTAAAGTACCGTACAAATCTATCCCAAACTTAAAAACAACAATAAAAACAATCAAAAGCATTGTTTTGGAGTGGCAAGGTTTGTGTTCCTGAGCATATATGTACAAAACGGCTTTGTATAAAATGTATGTAAAAAATGACTTTAGAGATATTTATTCATGTGTGAGAGAGAGCATGTGAGCAGAGAGGACAGCCAGAGGGAGAGAGAATCTCAAGTGGACTCCACACTGAGCACAGAGCCCAACTTGGGCTCAATCTTAAGACTCTGAGAGCACGATCTGAACCAAAACCAAGAGTCACTTAACCAACTGAGCCACCCAGGCAACCCATAAAATGGCTTTACAAATTATTCTCCCATATACTACTCAACTTCCATGAAACTGAATAATAAGCCTCCTCCAATGTGTATGAGAGTACACATTTGCCTTCTGTTGTTAACAGTTCAAAACACATCCCAAGTACTGATTTGTTCAGATCACTACTGGATACACAATGTGGAATAACACAAAACTTAATTTCCAAATGTTTATTGAGAGCCTACTTCATGCTAACTAGCACTTAGCACAGCATCTCTCCAGTACAGAATAAGACTCAGAAAATATGATCTGGCATGATAATGGTGGTGGTAGTGGAGGGGGCAAAATAGAGAGAAGTAATGTGTATTCCAGTCTAAACAGGAGCTTAGACAGTTTCTGACATCAATCCATTAATACTTTATGATTAAATAACCCTTACACACACATCACATTCACACATACCCACAGCATGTGTACACACACACACTATATGCACACATACCACACCACATACTCACAAAAACACATACATAAACACACACCCTCTCTTACTCTCACACACAACTTACATATGTACATATCACACATACACATACTCATATACAGTCACAACACATACATTCATCACATAAACATACACATGCATATATATTATATGCAGAGACAGGGCAGACTCTGAGATATAGAGTATCTATATCTCAAGCTTCCTAGAAAAACCTTTAATTTCATGAGTTTACATTAGGTGTACTGAGCCTGTATCCTCTTTTTTCTTTTCTTTTTTTTTTTGAAAATTCAATTTTTCCGGGCTCTACCTATATTAACTACCACCAAAACATAGTGTCTCTTCTCCTATTAGAATATATTCAGCATTTGATATGATTACCTTTAAGCTTCATATTAATAAACTCAATTCAAACAACAAAAAAATTCTTAAAAATAAATATAGCCCATACTATTTCCATAAGCATGTATTATTGCTATTGATTTTCTAGTCATCTACTTTTAAAGCCAAGTTGAAAGTGATTTTTAAGTGCTCAATCTCACTTATTAAAGCCTTGAAAGTTGATTGCCTTAATTTTCCCACAATCAACAAGATAACCCTTAACTTTAAGGTCTGGATTAGTGGCACTCCCAACTACGAAGTAATGATGCCATTTATTTACATTAGAATCAACATGAGCTCAGATTTTAATGCACTCATCAATTTTCCAAATAAAACTGCAGCTGTAGTGTGGAGCAGGTGAAATGAGGTCTGTATTTCTCAGATGTAACATAGCCAAGAGCTTAACCCAGGCTCCATGAAGTTTAAAAGCAATAAAGTCAAAGTTATTTCAGCCCTGCAGCATACTTATTTAAAGAGACGGATGTTATTGGCTGCCTTTCAATATACTGCTTAAAGTATCGTTAAAACTTGAAATGGAATCTATAGTATTATATGTATGGAATACCGTACTCTGATAAAAGCCACTCTTCTCCCCAATCATTTTAAAACAGAAAGATAAAACAATTGTAATGCTACATCCAGAGTACTATGATATCTACAGAATCCTATTTCCATCCTCATTCTTTACCGGAAAAACAAAAGAAAACAAAACTGTGGGATTGCAAGGTTATGGAATATCAAGTATAAGAGACAGATGCATCTGTCAGGACCTCTGGTGTAGGAATCAGGAACCAAAGGTTGTTCATTTGAGTACTTGGTGACAACTACACAACTGTCAAATTAACAGCATCAAGTATGTACTAACTGATCTCTAAACTCCATGAGGGTAAGAACCATGTCTGTTTCTACCTATGGCAGTGTCTATTAGAATGACAAGCACGTAACAGCTATCTAGTGAATACTGAATGAATTAATAAATGCATGCTATATAAAAACAGCTAGGTTCCTCCATGGTGATTAATTGCTCTGAAAATTTTCCAACAGGATCTGTAAAGAAAATCTGAGTTCTTTACTGCAACACAAAGTCTTTTAATGTAAAAAGGTAAGTTAGAAGACAAAGAATAGGGAAGAGTATTTCATCTTCTTTGTTTAGGTGTCTATCTTTGCATTTACTCTTCTAAAACATCCTCGCTTCTTCCTCCATTATTCTACATTTTTTTTTAAAGATTTTATTTATTTATTTGACAGAGAGAGAGAGATCACAAGCAGGCAGAGAGGCAGGCAGAGAGAGGGGGAAGCAGGCTCCCTGCTGAGCAGAGAGCCCGATGCGGGGCTTGATCCCAGGACCCTGAGATCATGACCCGGGCCGAAGGCAGAGGCTTTAACCCACTGAGCCACTCAGGTGCCCCCATTATTCTACTTTTTAAAAAATTTTTAGTCTTATTGACTGATTGAGAACAAGAGTGTATGAGCAGGGTGGAGAGGGGTAGAGGGAGAGGGAGAGAAAATGTTAAGCAGGCCCCATGCCCAGCATAGAGCAGGATACACGGCTTGATCTCACAAACTGAGATCATGACCAGAGTGGAAACCAAGTGTTGGATGCTTAACTGACTGAAATACCCAGGCGCCCCTCCATTATTCTACTTCAAAACATATAAGTTCAACAAATTCTGTCCAAGTACCATTTATCCAATGTTATACTACTCTTCTAATTTTAGCACTGACAGTTTAATAAAACGGAGTTCAAATCCGAACGATCAGAAATATTTGCTTTTAATTATGTGTAATATTTTTCCATTCCCCTGAATAATAGCTGAGGTTTCTATTCTACACTAATATAGGCTGTACATATTATCACTGTTATAGTAAACACTAAATTGGAATAAATTAATAATTGTGATGCATATCAAATTTACTTAGGACTATGTCAAGTCAAATTAAGACAATATTTATGTATTAATTCCTATGACAATGAAATTCTTTAGTTTCTTTCATAACCAAGAGAAAAATTACCCAATAGAAATAGATCCAAAGAAATCACAGAGGTTGGAATTAGTAGGGCTTTAAAATAGCTATTATGAATATGTTCAAGGATTTTGATAAAGGTAAATATAACAAATGAGCAGGTAGGACTTCTCAGAAAATTAATGGAATCTATATAAATGAATCTGATGGAAATTCTAGAAATAAAAACATAATATCTGAGATGTAAAAATATCTTATTGGCTTAACATGACTGAACACTAGAGAAGAAACCATCTGTAAACTTTAAGAAAGAGAACTAAAAATTATAAATTGATACAAAAAGGGAAAAATTTTTTTAAATGGATAGAACCTAAGTGACCTCTGGGACAACACTGTGGAGTCTAACAAATGTGCAGTCTCTCAGAAGACAGGGGAAAAGACTGGCAGAGAAACAAATATTTGAGGAAATGATGGCTTAAGATTTTTCCAAATTTTTCTCAAAAAATCGGTCATCAAAGGAAGCTCGATAAAGCCTTAGCAGGATAAAGAAAACCGTACCTAGATGAACCAAAGTCAAATTCCTTAAGAGAAACAGAGAGACAGAGAATTCTTAGAACAATTCAATAGAGAAAGAATAGTCTTTCCAAATATTGCACTGAAGCACATTATATCCATGTAGAAAAAAATGAACTTCTACACTCAACCGTAACTACACACAGCAATTAAATCTATAATGAATTACAGACCTAAACACAAAAACTAAACTGTAAACTTCTAGGGAAAAAAATAGGGGCGCCTGGGTTGCTCAGTAGTTAAGCCTCTGCCTTTGGCTCAGGTTGTGATCCTGGGGTCCTGGGATCAAGCCCCACATTGGGCTCCCTGCTCAGTGGCAGGAAGCCTGCTTCTGCCTCTCCCACTCCTCCTGCTTGTGTTCCCTCTGTCACTGTGTCTCTGTCAAATAAATAAATAAAATCTTTAAAAAAAAAACAAACTATAACGAAGTTACTACATGACTTGGGTATGTATCAATCTATCTTCTGTCTCCATTCTTCTTTTTTTTAAAGATTTTATTTATTTATTTGACAGAGAAAGATAGATCACAAGTAGGCAGAGAGAGAGGGGGGAAGCAGGCCCCCCACTGAGCAGAGAGCCTGATGCGGGGCTCGATCCCAGGATCCTGAGATCATGACCTGAGATTCCAGTACACTGAGATCATGACCTGAGACCCCAGGACCCTGAGATCATGACCTGAGCTGAAGGCAGAGGCTTTAACCCACTGAGCCACCCAGGTGCCCCTCTGTCTCCATTCTTAAAGTGTAGTTTAATCTTTCTTTACTTCTCAAACATCTTCACCTCCCTCCACTGCCAAGTAAATGAAACTCAGACTTCTTTTCCTAATATTAAAACCTGATCTTCCACAATGCAAAAACAAATTAACTTTCTTAGTCCAATATCACACTGCCCCTTATTACATCATTTATGATCCAGTCACACAGGGTCCTGTACCTCTCTGTCATTCATTTCACCTTGCGCTACTTCTTAGGCTGTTTCTTCTGCCCAGAAAATCTCCATAGACCCCAATGTTTGAGCATTACAGTTTCACTTAGTGTGGAAGGGCAGAGTGACGTGACATATTTTTATTGAAACTTTCTCCTTATTTCCAAAGTCAGAAGTATACTTTTTATTCCACAAGCTCTCACAATATTTTATCATATGGGTTGACCACAAAGATATTGAGGTGGCTGAAAATCATGGGAGGCACTCAGGTGAAAAGGAGGGCAATGGACCAAAGTCTGTAACTGTAGGATAGTAAGTGGGAAATAGATAGGTGACAGAGACACTAGGGAGAAAAGTGGATTAACTTGAAAGTCATGAACTTCAAGAGAAAATAAAATACATCGTTTTCTGGAAAATACAAATCTTTTCCGCTGGCTTGAAAATACTGTAGTTCAGGAGGATGGAAACTGCAGTCAGGATGGCCTCAAAGGAAGTGGTATTCTTGGAAGAGGGGGGCAAATTTCTGTCATTTATGCCATTGGAATGTTGAAGATAAACTTTTTTTACTTGATAGGCAGAAGATCTTCACATGATTTTTAATCCACCCAGAACTTTTCATTCCTAACATCTGATGAGTCATCAGCTGAGATAAAAGAAAACTCTACTGAGGATGTTCTCACCAGTAAAACAAAACAAAAACGACTCAACTATCTTCTTGGGGGGAAAAAATGTAGCTGCCCTATAATTACTCTAAGTATAAATTGTTCTAATCATTTCCCTGCTTAAAATTCCTCCTGGGGTCTTTATGACCTACAGGAACAAATTCAAACTTGTAAGAGTAGATTATAAGCTTCTTTCTTTTTTGTTACACAGTCACCTTCTAGCCTCATTCCCATCTATACACTCAATATGATCAAACGGTACCATTATTCTTGGTTTTTGCTCTATGCTCTTTCACCACTAGATGTCACTGCACATGCTTCTCTCTCTTTCTAGAATGCCATTGCCCTCTTTTCTGCCAGGTCAACTCACTGAACATTCTGTGACACCTTAATGTAGTTCATCTTTACCTGATCTGAGCCTCCTCTAGTTAACTAGTGGTCACATGTGTTATTACCTGTACTTCTCGGTGTTACATTCATTTGTTTGCTCTTCTGACTTGCCTCCTAGAATAGGAGCTCCGTTTACGTAGGGTCTTAAGTAACCCTAAATGCAGACTCATTTGTGTTACATTCATCCTGTAACCCCAGTGACACGCAGCAAATGTTCACTTCACTGAAATAATACAATCAGCAGATTTAAGAGAAGGAGGTGACAAGAGCAGAGAAAAATGGTTAAGAGGCCCAAATTGGTCGTTTGTCATATTTGTATCAAATCATGACTTCCGGGTTTTGTGACTTTAGAAAGTCACTTAACATCCCTCAACCTCAGTATATATTTTTTTAATTGTGAAAGGAAATAAAAGGTAAATGAAAATAATCACTTTGTAGAATAATTGTAAAGAAATGAAATGTGCATAAATTGTATAGCATAGTTCCTGTTATGTAGTGAACACTCCGTAAGTTACATCTCTTATTATTTGTATTGCTATAAAATTAACACAAAAATACAAAGAAAATTCTAAAAGAACCCACGATCCACCCATGGGTGAAGAAAACCATGTATTTTTCTTATCACTGAGCTCTCACTCAGTAAAACACTTAGGTTTTAACACTTATGTTTACTTGTGGTTGTACAGTAGAGTTCCCATCCAAGGCTTTACAAATATAGACTAAAGGATACCTCGTTTTTCTCCTTTCAGATACTCTGGAAATTCTCCTTTCCTTTAAATGACTAAACAGTGAAAATTTCCACAATAGGACCATGATTATACACAAGGATGAAGGGTCTAACTATGGAGCAGCTTGTAGGATAGAGGACAAATATGAAATAGATATAAAAATATACATAATTCATGCAAACTGGCCCAATAAAAAGTACAAATTTCTCCACAGTTTTCAAGAAATAGCTCAATGAGAAAGCAGTAGCTAAAAAAAGGCTGCCTATTTTCAGTTGGCTTTGATTCACAAGTGATTTTTGGATGTGTGCCCCCCAAAATCAGGTGAAATTGGGTGACTCAGGAGCTTTTTTGGAAGGGCTGGTAGTGCAATGCCGCTTGGCTTTGTGAATACCAAGGAGCTGCATCCTCAAATGACATTTCTAAATTGATTTCCTACTAATAGCAACCCTTGGCAAACGTTCTGGGCCCACGAATCACCGATTAAATCTCCCCTTATCAAAATCTAGTTGAAAGAAAGATAATGATCCAGAATCATGTGGAGGCCATGCAGGTCACCCATCTCTCTAGGTGTCTGTGGTAGCATACTTGACTCTTCTTGGGTCATAGAAAAGCTATTAATTGAGGCTACAGTCTCTGCTCTATACAGAAGTACTTTCCCAGAGACTCATTTGGGATGCATGCCCCGGCATCTATAAACTGCCTCATCTGTGACTACTGAAAGGTCACTAAATAGATAGCCTACTCCTCCCCATCCTCTACCTCAGACCACATGTGCTGGCTTTTCACCTCTTGTGATGACAAAAATATTACTAAAAATCAAAATTACCTGTCATTAAAATAAAGATTAATCAGTACGGAATATACTTAGGTAAAAATACTTTTCTTGAGGTACCCATTATTTCAGGGGCCTTGTCATAGGCTCTACAAATCTTTCTTTTCTACATTTTCTGGGCCATTCTGCCTAAGTCTAGAGAGATCTGTCCTCACAAAATATAATCGATAATGGGTCTTTGATCAGTTTTCTGATGACTAGAAATAAATTTCCAGCCCCCAACTGCAATGGGGGAGGAGGTGGGCAGTACGTTCCATAGGAAAACTTTCATGAATACTTTTAAAAAATATTTTGACATTTCAAATAGCCTCTTTTTCTTCCTTAGTATTTGGTCTGTACATATACTATCTATTGCTTATTCAACCACCAGAAGAGTAGAAATGGGGAATTCAGCTGGAAGTTTGACTTTAGGGAGACCGAGAAATGAAATTTGACCTGGAACCAGAAAAAAAAAAAAAGAGTAATGTTTGTAATCATTCTTTCCCTCCCTAACCAGATATATTAATTAATAAAGCCCAAAGAGGCCAGATTTGCATAAGAAAGCATGGAGAAGATACGAAGAGGGAATGATGTGGAAAGAGATGACAAGCTGGAGGATCAGGTGGGGAGTAGGGGAAAGAGAGATAAACAGACTGACAAAAGATACTGGTGGAGAGAACATAAGAGCAAGATCAAGTACCATAGAGCCCAAAGAATAAAGCATAGAGAGACTGAGCATAACCCAAAGAGATAGAGCGGGTCCAAGTGGTGACAACTGACCATTGGGAAAACAGGAGATAGCTATAAAGGCATTTTAGATATTTGGCTGAAGGATGAAAAGATTAGTCTACTACTCTGTGTCCTACAAAGACTTTCAAAAAATTATGTGGTCCTTTAATCCTTCCGCGGTAGATCTGTAAGCCCTGCCTCCAATCCCTTTCCAGGTGTCCGTGTTAAGAGGAGCCTTTGGGTAGCTCCTGATACACTCAAGACACACCCACTTTCTGCTTATTCACCACTGCAGAGAAAAGAAGACCTTGACAGCAGCGTGGTGAGACAAAGGCTATGGGAGCCCTGTGGAAGTCTCTGTTGTTACAAGTGGGCATGCAACAAAGTCAGGGAGGGGGGCAGCTGGGAGAAGAGACAAAATGTATCCAATTGCTTCTCTCATTGGGCCCTTGCTCCAGGCTCCCTGGGGCTGGAAAACTAGATCCCTTTGTTTCCTAGGCTAAAATAAAAGGTAATGGGTAAGATACGCGCTTAAATCCATAGAAAAATTGGGGTGAGAAGGGCTAAAACAATTTCCTTGGACCCTAAGGGATGGATGCTCCAAGGAAAGCAGCCTCAGACACAGCTTAGTGCATGTAACTCAAGCTGCTATGGCTTGTGAGTCAGTCCATGTTCATCATATGTTACAGCCCCACATGGTGTCTCACGTAAAAAGCAACTCAGTTAAGTCAATAAAACCCATGGAACTGGTCAAGGCTCTTGCCCTTTGACTTTCAAGTCCACATGGACAAATTTTGCAGCTCTACTGTTTCATCTATAGAGCTCCTGCAACTGGGAAGCAGAGCTTTATTAAGACTGAAAACTAGATTCAGTCATTTTCAAACAAAAAGCTCAATCCTTATTTTCTTGCTTTTGTTTTACTACCTAGGCACCAAAACCAGAAATGCTGGTCTCCCTCAAATAAATTCAGGTGTCCAAGCAGTTTCCCCACATGCCAATGTCACATATTCCTTTATAAACTGAAGGGAAAACAAGAGGCAAACGAGAAGGGACAGATGTCTAGAATACAAGAAAGGACCCAGCAGCCTCCAGTCATAATCTGAAAAGTACTCCAGAGGGAGGGCTGCTTACATTTCTTCTTTCTGTCACAAGAAGCCACAAGTCTTTTATTTCTAATTTCAACTTCCTAAAAATAAAAAAATACATTTTTAAAATGCAGGGGCTTTTCTTTGAAAAGAAAATCCATCCACTTACAAAAGATGAGTCCATGTCTGTGCTACATACATCTCAAATAATTAAAATAAGCAAAAATGTGAGTCAGTTTCTTAACGCTGCCTGCCTGCATTACTACCATCACGAAGGCAAATATGTTTAAAGTCGAGTATCACTTTCCCTAATGACACCAACAAATATTGCCTGATTCAAATTCTACTCCTAATTTGGAGGCGGAGTGAACTTTCAGTGAACAACTTCTCTTTGGTCATCACTCCATCAAGTTAACATAGAGTAAAAAGAGGATGGGAACATTTTGAGACTCCGTATGGATAAGCAGGTGTAGGATTACCTTAACTGCTTGGGATTGAATCTGGGATTTGCTAAAGAGAGAATTATATTTGCATCAGGCACTAAAAAAAGAAAAAAAGAACAATAGTGGGGCTGCTGACCAAGGACAAGTACAAGTATCAACATCAGCATTGAGGGTACAGCTGTCATGGGACCAGCATAGCCTTCCTGCCTGGTGACCCTGCCTCTTTTCCATCTTCCACACTTCCAATGGGACAGCTGCTCCAAAATCATCCTATCATTTATAAAGCTCCTTAAAGGCTTCAATCATGACAAAAAGAAATTTGGACTGCCCAGTTTGATCTGAAAGGTCTTTCCCAACCTGACCTCTGTAGACCTTACCCCATTCTAATCATAAGAGGCTAGGGCAGGTCCTGATGTATGCCTCCCATCACTGACATTCTGCTCCTCTGCATGGGACACTCCTCATTGCCCCCCTTGATGTTGCCTGACTGACACTCATTCATCCTTCAGGACTTATTTATTTACAGATGACCCCAACAGAAATGACTTTTTTCTTTACGGTTCACTCTACTGTTAGCTGCTGTCAAATGCACAGTGGTATACTAGAGCTGGCCCATACAGGCTCACAAGGGCTGATCCTGAAATTTTAATGAATTTTGAGAGCCAGTTGTTAAGCTTAATTATTATTAAAAAGCTAACTTCCATAAAACTACAATTAAATAAATTATATTAAGGAAATTAATAAATGTTTAAAGCTTACCACTTCTTATTTTATTACTTTTTCTATTATATATATCTTTGCATTCCTTTATTTCTACTCCATATGTAAGGTCAAAATACTGCAAGTGAGGTACTACTGTGAATCTCTTCCCATCTCCAGGTTCAGTGACATCCTGTTTGTAGCTTGCAATCAACCATGACAGAAATATTTACACACTGGAAACCGACAAACACTACAAATCATGGCTTTCTTGATGTCACATTGATCAGCTAGACTTAAGAAAATGGTTGAGAAAAATGTTAGTAATACAGATTAAACTTAAAATGTGTGGTTTCTAGATGTTGCATAATGAATGATAAAAAAAATTGAAAAAAAAATAGAGATTTAAAAGAAAAGATTTGAAGACTGTTATCCAGTTGAGCAAAGATGTTCTGTCATGATGAATAAGGAAAGGTCTGACATACATCTTTGTCATTTCTCCTTCATCTTACTTGTTAACATAAACAAAACATCAGGTGCTCTTCATGTTGGACCTATACTTGTTTGTCAGTTGCAACCATTAGTTGGTCATCGAAATAAGAGTTCAGCCAAAAACCACTGTGAGCATTCTTTGAAGAGCAATGAGCTACATAAAATTTACAATAAAGGATTTAAATTGTGTGCAACACTTCCTTCCTATCAGTGACTTTTATAATAAGCTTATGTGCATATATACCTTCATATTTTTCCCCCAGAAAGGAAAGCTGTTTCTTAAACATTCACTGTCATGCCACCTGAGGTACCTGCCTCTGCCAAGAGAGGAGAACATTTTGTTTGTTGCCTTTTTAAGAGTTAGAATCATATCTGAATCATCATCACGTTTTCAGTAGTCATTTGATACCCAGTTGGTACTTAATATATGCATACTGAGTTAAAAGAAAAATGGCATTTCCAACTCTTGAGATTTGCAGGGTCTTTCCAACCTCAGAGATACTGACGTGTTTCTCACCTGAGCTAAGATGTCTAGGGAGTCAGAGACTAATTATCCTATTACCCTAATAATTAGACAGGAATGGAGAAAGAGAAGGAGTGTCTGGCTAAAGCATCAACATTCCAGAAGGCATACTTACAACTCCTCTATTAAATTTATGTTTGAAAATTGTGCCACCAGAAGACAACTATTCAATATAGTTTGACAGAAATCATTTTTAGAGTCTGTAGTAGGTACAGTTATATCATCTTCAAGCATGTTCTCTACCCATTCACCCATAGCCACAGATTTATATACATACACACACATATATATGTGTGCATATATATCTATATATTTAATATTAGTACCTTCTCATGGGAAAAGAGCTGAAAACATATTCATACCAAAATATCATCAATGTTGTTAGTGACCTACTTGGAATGTTTCCTCTGCTACAAGCCAACATTTGGATTTAGACTTATATGGGTGCCTGGATCAAGAAAATGCCACTGCCCTCAAACCCACAAGATTTACAGAATGCTCTCTAGAAAGGTACTACTATAAAATTTTACATCTCCAGTTTCTGTAAACAGTCACAAGAAGCAGGGAAATGACCTCTCTCTTACTTCCAAATAGCACAGATGTCTAACTGGCAGGATCAAATTCACATTCAGAGTCATAGCTTCAAGGGAGAATGAAATGTGAGTGTTAGCTTCCCCACATCTACACAATAGAAAAGCACAATGGAAAGAAACAGAGTTGGATCTGAGTGCCAACCAACAATATAGAACAAAATCCTAACCGTACAGTGTCTGCTTTTAGCCAGATGTTTATGGAGACTCTGCCTACATCCTTCAAATTCCATCACAATGAGACCAACCACTGCGCCAGATGTTTGAAGTGACGTCTGGTTGGAAAAACATAACTTCACTTAGAAAATAAAGTTTTAAAATAGGATTATGATAACTGAAAACACTGCATCTATTTTGCCCCCCGCTGTTACTTTCATTTGACATTATGCTGTCCTTCACCAAACAATAAAAATTCTTCATAAACATTTGCACAAGCTGCCTAATATGACAATGTACGATTGTCCTGTACTTAACCACTATATTATACTTCACCATTTCTCTTCTGCTAGTCACATAGGTAAGTTACAATTTCCCACAAATGTTAATGGCATAACATCCCTGGTTATAAATATCTGCCATCCAGTCCAATTATTTTTTAGGATAGATTCTCAGCCTTCTCTTCAAAATGAATTTTATTTGCTGGCTCACCAAATGAAGGCTCCTTTGTTCCATAAATGAGAAAAAAGTAGATATACATTATTTTAGAAGAAATAAGGG
>CM053605.1:84391915-84427238 GCA_028646535.1 Procyon lotor | reverse complement strand
GTCCCCAAATCTCTCTTATGCTCCTGTAGCATTCGGAAAGCACCCTAATAAAGATCCCATCCCATTCTTAGCATCACAGAGCATCCTCCACTCTCTGTTTTATCAGTAATCACAGTATACTGGAGTTGCCTATGTTTTCTGTTTTCAATACTAGACTATAAGCTCTTTAAGGGCAAGAATATAAAAAAATATTTTAATAAGTGTGTCTTGATTTTTCCTACCACATAGCCTGGAACATTGTTTCCCCAAATGGGTTTTTGGCTCTGTCACCTTCTTTAACTCTTGACTCATATGTCACTTCTCAGTAGAAGCCATGCTGACCACTTTATTTAAAAATGTAAACCTCTCCACGAATTTTCTCATCTCCCTTACCCTGTTCTACTTTTTTTTTTCCTCAAAGTACTTGCCACATTCTAATACACTTGATATACAGAAATTTACACAGTACATCAACTCTCCACCCATCTTCCTTCTAGACAAAAAGCTTCAGAAAGATGAAGATTTATGATTTGTTTTGTTTTTTAAATCTGCTATATTCGGTAATATGCCCCCTACCCCTAGCATGGTTGAATACTAGATGGTCAAAATAAATTTGTTCAATTAGAAAAATGAGTTCATGAAATAATGAGTGAGGCCAGAAGAACCAACCTATATCCCTGGGCTCATGTGAGACAGGCCCGCAGACTAGCACACCTTGCTGTAATCAAAGCAGATGCTGGGTACTCTATGCTCAATCCAGGAAGAAACTAGAGTTCAAGCCAGCCATGTTTAAGAGCAGCCCTGAACAAATAAAAGTTAACAGCCCATACGGGAGAGGAGTTTGCCTTGCTTAATGACTTGGCAGCAGAGCAAGTATGGGGAGTGTTTGAAGAGATTTGAGGCCTTATCTTTTGCGGACTCCCTGCTCCCGCAGCCCACAGGAGGCATGAGCAGCATTTCCTAAGGACAGAAAAAAAAAACAAAAAACAAAAAAACTAATCCTGTTCAACCACCAGGAGGCAGCGTGAAGCATTAGTATCAAAGATAAAAATAACATTTACCCAACTGATGTCCATGAAGGAATAAATCTACTTGGAAAGAGATAGAGTAGATTACCTTTTACCTGCGGCTATTTTCTGCATATTTGTCAACTTTGGCTCCAGGGCTGAGAGATATTGTGGGTGCTGTCAATATGGGGGTTGAGAATAATAGAAATTTGCAACTTGGCAAGAGGATTTAGGTGAGAGCTTAGGTTTACACTTGAATGAGCACTGAAAACAAGATGGCACCAACTCTTAAGAGAAGTTAGGTAAATTAAGTGAATTATTTTCATAAAAGAAAAATGATAACGGTAAGAAAATGAAACCTTTGTTTTTGTAACAAGTGAATTTTAACACTTAGTACTGTTATTAATATGCCATGGTCTCCTCAGGTCTCATTAGAAAATGGAAAAAGCCTCTAGCAGAATTCACCAAGTCTTTATGGAGAAAACAGTTTAAATTTTATTCTATTAACTTGGAAAAGAAAACCTCACTATTCTCTTGAGCAAAACCAGGGCTTAATAGAATGAAGCCAGGACTTTGTTTATTCAAGGTTTCAGGCGTGTTTAGAGAAGAAGAAATAAAGCCAAAGAGACTCAAAAAACAAAAAAAAACAAAAAAAAAAAGCAACCACCTCATTGTAAGAAATGACAGGTAGACTCCACTCTTGATAAAATCCGCACCACCGGGATGCTTAGTCTTCAAAGCATGAAACAACAATGAGTCAGGAGAAATAAAGTTAACTATCCTTTTCTGAGAACCTATGCTAAGGTGTTTTTGTTTTTTTAACATGATTTTCCTCATTTTTATCCTACTACAACAAGGTAGCGTTCATTACACTTCACATACGAGGAAGCTGTGGCTCACTGACTGAAGTAGAGAGTCCAGGGTCACACAGCTGGCAGTCTGGGGAGTCAACCACAGCTGAAGGTGATGCAATGCCAAAGCTTTTTCCTCTATACTGAGAGACAAGAGGGCCAGAAACTGCATACTCAGCAGTAGAGAGGATGCTGGGGAGTGGAAATCCTAAGGTGTGGAGGTATTAAGTAAGACTTACATAAATCCTGGTTGAAACCTCCAAGTGCCTCATCCAGAGGCAGCCTTGCAGAGGAAAGCCCTCCCCCGGCCTGGCTTGGGAGACTTGTACACTATTCCCACCAAAAAACGATGTAGGTAGAAGTTGATAAAGGTGTCCAGAGAGGTGCAGACACACACACACACACACACACACAGCTTGCTAAAAATCCCCCATTGGCAATTCATTCCTTTCTTCTTTGTACACTTAAATTTTCTTTCCCTCACGGCAGAGATAACAGAGGGACATTTCAATAATTATAAACCATAATCCTGTGACAAAAAGGCAACTATTTAGTCTTTTTCTGTGATGTTTTCAATACTTTTCGTCATAGTGTACTTTTCAGCACACTGCTGCATTTGCTCAACAGGGGACATGAGCATATTTTGCCATTAAAATTCTACGAGTTTAAAATGTTTAATAGTTTTATAGGAAAAAAATCAAAATACTTGGTACATGAGATTTTAACATCTAAGGAACATACCATCACATGCCATCATAATTTACCTATTTCTCAAAATGTTAGTGGTTAAATTGTTTCCATTTATGTCGTATTATAAATTACAAAGATGAATTTTTAAAGCTTAGCACTCTGCTGTTTTCAAATGCCTCAGGAAGGCCGGAATATAAAATCTGATGATCCATCTATTGAGAAGAGTTTGCCAGGTGTCTTCCTAGAAGTAAGTTTTAAAGCGGCGGGCGGGGGGTATGGAAGTAAAGGCACATGGAGTACCTGTCGGTTGGAGTGAGAGCCCCATCCTGGGGAGGCGGATGGCACAGAAAGGAGAGGTTAGACTGACAAAGGCAACCTCCCAGTGCTGACCACCCTGCCTGGGCCCTCACACAAACCACTATACTCAATGCAGAAGATTCAACCCCCGCAAAACCAGCTCTCTGGAGCACATCCAAGGAGCATTAAGCTAATCCCATTTTAGGAGAGGAAACCAATTAGATTCCTGTACATTTAAAAAATAAATAAATAATAATAATAATAGGGTACCTGGGTGGCTCAGTTGATTAAGCAACTGCCTTCAGCTCAGGTCATGTCCCAAAATCCCATGATCAAGTTCCTCATCGGGCTCTCAGCTCCGCAGGGGTATCTGCTTCTCCGACCTTCTCCCCTCTCATTCTCTCTATCTCTCTCTCTCTCAAATAAATAAATAAAATCTTAATAATAATAATAAAGTGATTGAGAAAACCTATGATTCAGCCTCTATCTCGAGTCTCATCATCCACCAGAGAAGCGATTTCCCAAGTGGGCGAAGAACTCCACCAAGAAGTGTCTGAGTTCTAATTGGAAATACTCTCAAAAGATCTATTCGCCCCTCAAAGATGTAGAGGACACAAGGTATCTGTAAGTTCCAGGAGGGTATTTTTGAGTGCAGCCCATCATTGTTTCTGTAGCTAGGACTTATAAGAGACTGGACAACAGTATTCCATGTCTGGTTTTTGAAGTGGGGAGGTGGGTAGGGGCACACTCAGAGATAAGGGAAAAGTTTGGATGACCTCCCATAGAACTGTTATATAACAAAGTGTTTGTAAAACTTCTCAATTTATAACTCCTTTTCATTTAAGCCCCAATATAATTAAATCAAAGTCAGCAATAACAAAATATCATAAACAATTTTAGTGTGTAATATGTGCTGACAAATGTCATTAAGGAGATGGCTGTGGGAGACAGGGGAATATTTAGTGTGACTCCTTCTGAATGCTCTATTGCTAAGGAAACCAATATTAAGTTTTATTTTAATTATTTCCATGAAATGGCTTTCTTAATAATTTTAAAACCATGACCACTACTACTAAAGAAATTTCCAAAATGTTTTTAATAAGGATTTTCTACTTTACATAAAACATTCCAAGTATCAAACAGATAGACAGATATAGATATATATATATACACATATATATTTTTAATTGTTAATACCATTGATATATCATTCATTAGTAACCCTTTAAACATAGGCATTCCAAATTCCTAATGACTTTTCTCGGTTGAGTTCTGACTGGATGAAAACCATCTGTCTCAGATTTCCCATGACAGTTCTAATTACATATATTCCCTGTCATTGTCCTTCCAAATCTTCAAATTGGCCCAGATATGTCAATATAATGGTGTCAAAACTACTCTCATTAGATGGTTCTCCCCACTTGTAAGTGGCACAAAAATTCTTTGTCAGACCATATTTGAATTTTTATTTGAAAAATATTGTCACTCTGTCAGTTCTATGAAAAAAGCTGAATTGGTGGTATCTTGCTCTACAAATATGTTCCACATTCCCTCTGTCACTCAAACCTTAGGTTTCTACCCCTCTTGCATACTTTAAGATTAAAAATAAAATAAAATAAAATAAAATAAAATAAAATAAAATAAAACACATATTGACAGTGTTCAGTAGACAGGCAGTGAATTCTAAATACTTGGAATTATTAACCAGAAAATGGGCATCATGATCATACTGACATTACTAAAAACTTCAAACACGAAGTTACTATTCTAAATGATTCTTCTGCTATGGCTACATTACTGTGGTTTTGAAGACTAAGGATAATATTCTATATGAGAGGATTCTGTTCGTACATTCTTATGTGTAATCATTCCACAAACATTTATTATCTTCTTTGAGCCAGGCACCATAGAATGCACTGAATATACAATGGAGAACAAAACAGCCATGATCTCTATGTACATGGACCATGCAGTTGGCCAAAGATGACAGTGAAGCCGAAACATGAAGGATGCCTAAGAATTAGTCAAACAGAGAAAAAGCAGAGGGTCAAGCAAGGAGAGGAAACAGCACGGGGAAGACACTGAGCAAAGAAAGCGCTTCAAATATCCGAGAACTCCAAGAAAGCAAATGTGATAAAGTAAAATAATTGTTAAGGGGAGAATGGCATGAGAATGGAAAGGGCCAGATTATCCAAGCTTTTACACGCCTTATGGAATATGTTGGGTTTTATTTTAATATGATGGGAAGGAAATACAGAATTTGCACCAGAGCTGTGAGATAATAAAATTTTTATTTTAAGTGTATCACTTTGACTGCTCTATGGAGACTGAGGAGGTCAGGGTAGTAATCATTTCTTGTGCTCATTGGTATCTGTTTTCTTCTGAAGGACAAGGGAGATAGTTACTTCCTAATGCTTTTGCCCTTTGATTGGTACACATGACCAAACTGGCCAAGAGTCCTTGAAATGACATAAAGCACTTACGGGCCCAAGTATAGAAATGGGTATGAGTTTTCTGTGTATTCTTCCTTCTTGCCCCAGCAAATATGGAGGTCTGTGCTCCATGTTGGATATCTATCAGAAGTTGGAGGCCCTATCAGTCTAGCTCTATAATGACTGTGAGAAAAGACACGACCTGCCAAACCTATCTATTATCCACTAATCCACACTAGATTAAGTCATGAGCCAAGAAGTCAGTCTTTGTTATGTTAATTATCCTGAAATTTTAGCATTACTCTCTCACATCAAGCTGGCCTAACTTACCCTAATACGTGGGGATAATAGCCATTAATTTCCTAAGTGTGAAAAACAAAAATAATAAATATATAAGTGCATATCACAGTAGCAAGGTCATAGCAGATGCTAAGAAAATGGTGGAAAGAAACTATTATCATTGGCTCTTTTGATTCAGTCTCACCTGTGTTACTAACTAGCCCTCCAGATTATGGGTAACCAGCCATCTGAGTCTCAATTCCCTCTCTGTTGAATGAGTTTGTACTAGACCCCCATAACTCTGATAACTCAGGACTCTAAAATGAAGGGACAAAAAATGCAGGAGAGTTCACAATAGTTGGAAGGTCTGGACAACACTTTTCCTTCCATTTTTTTTCATCAAGCAGATTCTTTGGATACCAGGTCAACAAACATATGGCCCAAGAAGTTAGGCCACTAACACTTCTTTATGCTCTTCTTTGCATCAAGAAAAAAAGTGAAATGATTTACAATTCTTCCAAAGTCACCAAACAAATCTTTAATTTCTAAGAATTTACAAGCCCAGCAGCTACTCTGGTAAAAGAATACACCAATTTTTTCTGGCTAAGATGCTCATGAGAGTCAAGAAACTCCTTCTAAGAAATTTCTCAGTTTGCATGTATGTCTTCTTCTAAGAAATGCCAGATGAATCTGAAAATCTCCAGAGCCACTGACTTGGACTTCTAAAGGAAAGGGAGATTTGGGTTTCCTCCATGTCCTGGGCATTTCTGTGAACACACAGCACATATAATCCATTTATATGACAGCATCTCTCCCAAAACCTGGGCTCTGGCTCCAAAGTTCCACTAATGAGCTCTGTGATTCTGGACAAATAACTGCATATCCTCCATGGCTCAGGATCCTCATGTGTAAAATAGTAAGAGTAATGCCCACCTTTTGTACTTCCTGAGGTTGTCATAATGATCAAATGAGATGGACTAGAAGTCAATGTCCTTTGAGAAGCATACTCTGCCGTTATGGATGTCTTTGAGAATCTTTGATGCATTGTTGTTATTATTGCTATTACGATCTTTCCTGCTCCAAGATGATTCATTTCAAGGGACCCTCCTTGCCCATATCAGGGACCGAAAAATAAATAAATAGGTAAATAAGAGCTTTTCTTCTCCTTTCCCTGCTTGATGCATGCTATAGCTGTGAAGGGAGTTTGCCAACTTGAAAATGTCAACAACCTATTTCGACTGAGATGATTGTCCTTACACAGACAGGAACTGGTGTTTTTTTTTTTTTTCCCTCTTGAATGCCCATGAATTCCTGTCTTACTGAGAGATCCTAACTGCTTTAACTCTGTAATCAGTTTACCTCCCTAGATGTTTGCCATTCTCTGAATAAACTTACTAAAATAAATATCAATTCCTCAGCTCTCGAGGGAGTCTAAGTTGACTGTTTTCACCCAACTCTTATCCACAGGGCCACTGTTGAAATAACAAAAAGCAAAAGGAGCTGGAGACAAGAGTCTGTAATAATAGGTTTTACAGACCTAATTGCTATAAGGTCAATTAAGTGGTGAGAGGGCAAGGGTAACCGGTATAGGCTTTGTCCAATAACCTAATTAGCACTACAAAAATCTCCCTTCCTTAGGATGTTTCATTCTTTAGAGTTTTGACTTTTCAGGTATCCAGAGTCCTGAGTCCTGTCTAGTTATGCAACTACTTTAGGGAGTATATTTGAAATTATTAGCTAAAACCATGGATGGACTTAGAGCTTCCTGAGAATAAGCTTTAACTAGAGATAACAGAAAAGGGCAAAGAGATTATCAGGAAGATACAAATTTTAGATTTGAATTATAGAGATCTAAAAGAAATAACTATCACGATGACAAAACTGTGTACCAAAGAGGTTAAATAGTTAATGAGGAATAGGCCAAAGTTACTTTAATCCCAGCACAGTGAGTGAATTTTAAATCAAAAAGGCTTAAACAATTTGGAAGTGGGTAAAATATCCCCCTAAGGGGGGAAAAAACTCATTTGTTGGCAGCCTTCAATTTCAATATTATCATAGCAGAAAGCATTCTGTGTGTCAGACAGCATGCAGTTCATGTGGGATATAAAAATAGGGCAGCTCTAACGCAGCATGGAAATTTAGGCAATTCATGTCAGTTTAGGTTGCAACACTAGGCTGGGGCAGAATACTCTGGATGGGTGAAGAAAAAAGTTGGAGCCCAGCTTTGTGAGGGTTAGTGAGGGATTCCCAGAGGCACCCAACCTGGTCTTGAAGGATGTATCCAGAAGAGAAGGGACAAGGAGTATGCTCTAAGCAGAGGAGAGGCACGTAGAAAGGCAAAGCAGCACAAAGTTGCTTGGTGTATGCCATGGAAATGCATGAATGCTTGTTGTCTCATTGAAGTTCCACATGCCAGGAAGGCCACAGTGAAAATGGAGGACAAGAGACTTGCTCAAGAGGGGCATCCTTGAGCTCCCTCCATGCACTGAGTTTGGACTTGAGTAAAGCAATTAGGATTCATTTGGAGGTATCAGAAAAGAAAGCGAAATAGTTGTGTTTTTATTTCAGAAAATTACATCTGGCAGAAAGGAAGTGGATGGATTTGAGGGATGTGCACAGGAAAAATGCAGAAGGAACTGATAAAGCTAATTTGTACATGGGGACCCACAAAATGGCAGCAGGCCCAATGGCCTGACCCTGCCACATATCTAAATCTCAGTCAGCCTGCACTTACAGGAAATGCCTCACTGTCAAGGAACCTTGACATACCCCAATTATAATCTTCCAACTAAGCTTTAGCTAGCTTACCTTACCCTAAATAACAGAATCTGCTAACCTTATGAGGAGATCCCTGATCTCTTAACCAAGCATGCCTGGTTTTCATATTGTCTTCTCTAATGTTCTAAAACACACACCCTTACCAATATCCCTGGGAAACAGTATTTCACTCCTTATGAGGCACTGTACTCCCCCAACACATAGATTGCTTTCCCTTAAATAACATCAAACTCACTACAAAATTGTTTTAGTGTTGTCATTTGACAAAATAAATACAGACGGTATTCCAGAGCTAAATATCATCCAAACTCAGTGAATGATTGGGTGGAGGAGTGGACATAGGGAGTGATTAAGAGCAACTCCCTGGTTTAGTTAATCTGTTAGTGTTGGAGGAATAATCAGTACATGGGTTTGGGGGAGTGCAGTAGGATTAATTAGAGAATATTTTAATCTGTATTACATTCTGATGCTAACCTGAGCACGAAACCACTGAGATATGAAAGAAATTAAGACAAAGAGAGTTGACCTGCTTTCCCCAATTAACTAATTATTTTTACCTAGTAGTTTTAGTACTAGAAAGCTCAACTATTCTCAGTAAAGAAAGGGCATCTTAATAGTATAAAAAATAATTCTCTAATTTATAGAAGCAAGATGGTGTTACCCTTCACTTAATAGCGAACAGGAAATATCTGTTGAGTGAGTGAAAGCTTAACATTAAAATTATGCCAGCTGAGTCATGAGTTAATATGGCAAATTAAACACATACATTACCGTTGTTTCCTCATGAAACTACTAAATGTAAGTTAAATTATTTTTGTTTGTCAAGTATTAAGCCCACATAAATGGGGACAACAGTAAAGGAGATAAAAGCAACAAAATTTGGAGGCTGAAAACCAGATGAGCAAGAATCAACTTAGCAGAACTGAGAAAGTCAAACTCCAAGTCAGTATTGAAGAAAACTTAGAACCAGCGCCAGTGGGGCACCTGGGTGGCTCAGTGAGTTAAAGCCTCTGCCTTCGGCTTAGGTCCTGATCTCAGGGTCCTGGGATTGAGCCCCACATCGGGCTCTCTGCTCAGCAGGGAGCCTGCTTCCCTCTCTCTCTGCCTACTTGTGATCTCTCTCTCTGTCAAATAAATAAATAAAATCTTAAAAAAAAAAAAAAAAACAGCGCCAGTTATATTACAGAATCCTCAAGGGGGCTGGGAAAAAAAAAAAAAAAAAACTACTAGTCCTAGGCAATTTTGGAACTACAGGGGAGGTGCGGGTGGGCAGGAAGAGGTTAAATAAAGAAGAGGTTTGGGTGAAGCTGTTTAGAATCAGGTAGATCACTACTTGCCTTCCTCCCCATGATACTGGGATATTTCTGCTATACCTTAAAATTCTTGAGGCTTATTCCCTAGGGAGAAAACAAAACTAAACAAAAGAGTAAAACAGAGGGTCTTTGAGGATACCAGGTACAACTGAGCGAGTGGATACCAAACAAAAGAAATCAGTTGTCATGTACAAGAATGATGACTGATGAAACCCTAAATCAGCTCTTTCCCCAAGAGCCCTAGCAGTCAGACTTCTAGTACAACAGGAGCAAGAGTGGGAGGGTGTTTTCTGGGAAATGCGACTAGCAAAAGGAAGTCCCAAAGCCACTAAGTGCGCTCCTATAGAGGAGCTCAAAGTTGATAACCTGCCAGGCAGGCAACCCTACATAACCTTTTTAGTATCCCATTCTTACTCATGAACAGGCTACTAAGTTGACCAGACATCAGAGTTAAAAGAAAGCCTCTAAATTAGAGAAAACACTTGAACATTAAATACAGAGACCAACAAGACAGAATAAAAGCAACTTGTAGGAAATAAAGACCATGCCAAAATAAAAAAAAGAAAAGGAAACAATTATTCATAGTCTCGGAGAGAGAACACAGACATGAAACAAATACAGATAAATATACAAAAAGAAATTCATAATATCAAATAAGTTTTTGGAAATTGAAGACATAAACAGGGAAATAAGATGAAACTCTCAACAGAAGAGCTATGATAAAGAGAGAATATACTAGAAAGGAGAGCAAAACAAGAGAAGGAAAATAGAGAAGTAGAAGTTAGTTGGCTCTATCCAAATAAAAGATGTTCTGAAAGGGAGATGAAACAGAGGGAGTAAATCATCAATAAAATAATTAAAGAAAATTTCCTGGAAATGGATAAGAATTTATAGATTTAAATGGTCTAGTGAGTGCCCAGCCCAGTAGAATCATCTATAAGCTTCAGAAGAGGAAGAGAAGAATAGACTTACACAAAGGGCACAGTACTGAGATGGCTTCAAGATTCTCAACAGTAATCCTAGAAGCAAACAGTCCTGGTAAAATGCCTTAACATTTTGGAGGTTATATCTAACCTGAAATCTATACCAAGACAAAGTATCCATTAATATGATGTCAAAGATATTTTCAAACATGCAAACTTCAAAAAGGTGCTTCCCTCTCACCCTTTTTCAAGAAGTTACTAGAATAGTTCTCCCCCAAACCAAAAAAAGAGAAAGAGAAAGAGAGAGACTAAAAAAAAAAAAAAGCCAAAAAAACCAAAAAACAAAAAAACAAGATGAAGACATGGGAAATAGATCATCCAACACAGGACAAAGAATGAGGGGTGCTTTAGGGAATCAAAACCAGTTGCCTCAGTAAGACAGCTGTGCAGACTTAGAAGGCTACCAGTCGACTTTGGACCAATACATCCCAAGGAGAGAGACACACTTAGGATTCTGAGTACTAAGATGCCAATACAATCCTACATGCTTTTTACCACAGCAAAAATATGCAGGTAAGCCTGACCCTTATGCATAGCTGGTCTTTGTCTTGACAATGTGCTGACGAATTTCTTGTTCTTCACTCTGCCCTGCTTCTTCCTGAATCAATTGAAGACTCGTTTTGCTTCATAGAGATGTTTATCTTAGACCCACTCCTGAGAGCTGTAGGTGGGGTTAATGAGTTCCAAAGCAGAACATAGTCACTCACTTCCTGGTCGCATTCCTACAGGATCTCTAGTGCACGGTCTGCACCTTAACCCTGCCATGTCCCCTGCAAAGAAAACTCATGAACATCCGTAGAGGTGAAGATACATGATTACTCAGATTGTACAGTATTTATCTTCAATTGGGAGGCTTCATGTGATAGCGTTAACATCATGCCTTCCTCATACAGCTACCCAAATTTCAAAATTAATCTATATATTCTTTATGATATTATTATGGTAATAATATCATAAATAAAAGCAAGCAAGTAATTAACCCCAAAGGCAGGGTGGTGAGTACTTCTGGAGGGCAAAACAGGGACAGGCAGTCAAAGAGAGGCACATGGGAGACTTCTAAAACACTGGCCCTATTCTAATTCTTATGCCGGGTAATGGATGGACAAGTGATTGCTTTTTTATAAACTGTGTATACTTCCTATACACTCTTCGACACAACATATATCACCATCTGCAAAAGTAAAAATAAACACCATATGCTTTTCAAAGCTCTTTGCTTTTTGATCCAGTTGATCCTCCATGAACCTCTATTTCTTTCTGTCTTATGTATTATATTAAATACCTATCTGGTCACCACAATCAAGAAAGAGGTTATGTATGCTTAAGCAGCCACTTTTAAAAATCATCACAGAGATTCCTGCAGACAGAAATATTTTAAAGAATAGTGAGATGGTCCAATTTGAAGGAATATAGAGCATGGTTGCCTTCTCTATGCAAGTGTCACGGTGTTTTCATTTCTTTTTCTTTTCCTCACCAATGACAAGTACAGTACTTAGAATATAGTAAGAACTCAGTAAGTATCAGATGACTGGATGTATGTTTGAGGAAAAGGCATTCCAGTCTGTGGCACGAATGCAGTCTTCTCTAATATCTTGCTTCCCACATGGGTTTTGTCCCATTTCTCAGAATTACTGAATGGAGAGAATCCCTACAGTGAGGTTTTGATTAAATAATTAAATCATATCTCTTTTTTATCAATTGATATAAGTGATTCTGAAGAGATATTTACATGATGTAAAAATGAATAATATAGATCCTCCAGTAGCTCTCAATGGTCATGAGCGGTTTCCTCACTATGTATCTAACCTTGATGATCCAAAAGAGTATTTTCTTGTTTTGTTGGTTCTACAAAACTTAATACTATAATTATGCCTTTAATTTCTTTTTGACAATCTTATAGAAGGGGGAGAACTACCACAGATGCTTCTGCTGTGATCATCACATAAAAGTAATGATCTGAGGTCAGCACAGTGACTTGGAAGAAATTCTGGAGGGGATTTGAGTGGTTGAGTTATTGGCTTGTGCTTTGAGATTTTATTGTGGACGTTCATGAAAAATGGAATTAAAGACCTGCCATTGACCTGAGAGCAGCTACATGTTTTTGAATGAGCCCCTTTTTCTCTATGGGCTATGTTTATTCCCAAACTCCTTCAGTCAGTTTTCGGCTTAACTCACAACAGACTATTTAAATAATCATCACAGAAGGCTGCCTTCACTGTTATTGCTGCCTCATTCAAATGCTCTTTGCTTCACTTTTGTTTTTGTTATCCAAGTAGACTGTAGCTAGTGATACTTCCTTTTTAATTATTTACCTGACAAATATTTATCTAATGGTGTGCCATGAGCTGAGTGAGGTGCTACCGATAAAACAGCAGGAAACAGTGGGGAGCTTGGGTGGCTCAATCGTTAAGCCTCTGCCTTCCACTCAGGTCATGATCCCAGGATCCTGGGATTGAGCCCCACATTGAGCTTCCTGCTTGATGGGAAGCCTGCTCCTCCCACTCCCACTCCCCCTGATTGTGTTCCCTCTCTGTGTCTCTGACAAATAAATAAATAAAATCATTAAAAAAAAACCCAAAAAACAAAAAAACAGCAGGGAACAACACATGGAATACTCTGCCACACCCTTGCAATTATTTTATCTCAATAAAACAATTACACAAATATACAATTGTTTTTACATATTATATAGTACATAACTATAATATTAACTAATTATATTTCACACAAAATGCTCTGAAGTAAACAAAGTCCTATATCTTGAACACATCCTATTTTAACTGGAAAATCAAATTCCCATGGCAAGAGTGGAATAAATTGTTGGAAACAGTGTCCCCAGAGAGGGAAACATTTAATGTAAAAGTGCAGGTTCAGGGGTCGGGTAGGGGGCAAAAAAAAAAAAAAAACAACAAAACAGTAAGTTCTAAAGAGAGAATTCAGGAAAATGCTCAAAGCAGATCAAGTGGCAATTTCAAGGAACTGAAGAAAACCAACATGGCGGGAGCCCAATGAGTAAGAGAAAGTAACAATGGAAAGGCAGGCAGGGGCCAAATCACACAGGCTGTGGGCCACAGTCATTATTTTTCTCTATCTTAAGAGCAAAAATAAGCCTTTGAAGAGTTTTAATCAAGGAAGTGACTTAGTCAAATTTGCACTTAAAAGATCACTTGCCTGTGATATGGAGGCAGTCTGAAGTGGGCAAAAGTGACAAAAATAGTGGATCATTCAGTATTCTAGGAGAAAGAGGTGGTCTACTTGTCAAGGTTTGTCTGAAGAAAATGTATCAAAATAATCATTTACAATGATGGGAGCAAAATCAAGACACAGAAAGGAATGGCCAGCCATTGGCATCCCTCAGCCTGAAAGGACAAGGCAGGCAGCAGTTGAGGGTCAGACCAGGAGAAGTAGGGCCACCAGACAGGGCAGGGATGAAGATAAATATTCTGATTTTCCTCTTCCTTTCTTTTGTTTTTAATACTTATGTATTTGAGAGAGAGAGTAGGAAGGAGAGAGGCAGATGGAGAGAGAACCCTCAAGCAGACTCCTCGCTGGGTGCTCAGCCTGACACAGGGCTGGAACCCAGGACACTGAGATCATGACTTGAGCTGAAATCAAGAGGCAGCCTCTCAACCAACTGAGCCACCCAGGAACCTCCAATTTTCCTCTTCCTAAGACCTCTCTCTTGCCAGTGCCTTCCTAGCCAGACACAACTGGAGGGCCTGGGTCATGATCAAGGCATGACAGATAACGGCCAAGAGGGAATGTAAGGAGAGGGGCCCAAACAGAGAGTAAGAAGCCCAAATGGTTAGCAAGTTTCCTACAGAAGTCCATATTTAAGATAGACAAAAGTGAGTAATTTAGAGAGATATTTAGGAGACAAAGACAATAGACTTTGATGATGAATTGCTTGTGAGAATAAAGGAGGAGAAGGGAAAGGATTTCTTCTCAGATTCTATCTGGTGCAATGAGACAGATATTGATACTTTTCACAAAGATAACAAACCCTAGAGGAATAAGCAGAAGGCATGCTGGTGTTAAGAGGTGAGTTCAGCTCTCAACATACTGAATTTTAAGTGTATGTGAAACCATAATGTATAGATCTGAATAACCATTCACTCATCTCAAATCTATGTGGACTACCAAACTACAATGAGTTCCACAGGTACAGCCCTTAACCATAGCTGATCATGCCACAAATCCAGAGCAGCAGTTCCAAAAGTGCTAGGAGAGAGAGAACATGGATATATTAAAGCATCTTCTAACCTAACTCTCATCCTAGAGTTTGACATGAGTATCTATCTAGGATGAGGCAGCCCTATCCCTCACCTAGAACTAGGTAAAGAGTAGCTAGGCCCTATGCCAGTGATGCTCACTCCTACTGAGTGATGGAAAGGTGATGTTCTCAGCTTTCATGCCTGAGGATAGACACATCTGACTGACTACTGAGCATTAAAAACTAATGCTCTCCCATTGCCTCTGGAATCCACTGGTTTCTATTTCTATAAGATTACAGTTTACCCCTGATCCCCTCTCCAGTGTCTCCTCTGTAACTACTTCTCTGTAGTGCTGGTGCTTGTGGCCTCTATAGGAGGTGGGCATTCCATTGCCCATGCCCGGGACTGGGGAGGAGGAGGATGAGATGGGTGATGTTGGATGTGCCCATCCTTTCTCAGGCTCATTGTCAAAGAAGTTCCTGGTATGATCCCACAATGCATGCAATACTCTGCTTTCTATTTCTAGGCCTTCACTCTTCACTGTTTTAGTCTGATTGTTGGTCCTCTGACTAGAACCCCCTGTACATGCCTAGAATTTCTGCTAGTATCTTTCTAATTCCTCCTGTCCCAAGAAGAAAATGTCCTCTTTTCTCTGTGTGGCATGATGTCAGCACCATAAAACCTGATACACTAACTTCCTGCTCATAATTCAGAGACTAAATTAATGTATAATTTCCATAACTAAGAAAACAAGAAAAAAATTACACTGGACAATAGTCTTCCCCACCCACCCTCCCAATGTATCAATGCAGGACATTGGGAAATATTTTGATTCACATTAGGATTTTGATAGAAGGCAGATTGGTGGAACATGATCGGTTATTCATTTGCTACGAGCCACAAGAATTCTGGGCTTTAGGAAACCCAGCTTTTAATTTTTTTTTCAAATTTTTATTTATTTTTATTATTACTGAGGGGAAAGGGACATTACTGAAAAATTACCGAGTTGAAAAGAAATGCTTCCAGAATTTCATGACCCAAACTTTACACAGAGTTGATCATAAAGTAGATGATCAATAAACTCTTGTTTAAAGACTGATCTTATAACTATATCTCATTCCACATGGTAAGAGCTCTATTGAAGGTGATCACAGAGTTCCAAAGGAGCCTTGAAAAGGGGTCTCAAACTCAAACTAGGGTTAGGGGAGTATAAACCATGGACCATTTCCCAGAGTAAACATTTTCAAAGGTGGACAAATGATATGACATCAGAGGAGGAGTATTATAAAAGTGAACAGTTCCTAGCTATCTTCGGAAAGATAATGGCATTAATAGAGCTAAAAATAATACCCCCATTTCTGAAATATAAAAGCACACAGGTGTTTTCTGTGACATATCTTAGATAATTAACATACTTCTACCTTATATTTCTGCTTGTGGTAGCAGATTCGTAATGGTTTGTGATTTTTTTTTTTAATCTGTTCCCCAACTTCTAGAATCCAAACAGAGATTGTGAAATGGAAACAGTCATTTAAAAGTACCCAAAAAATGTACCCTCTTGGCTACCATTGTGTAACCTTTCCGCCAAAGGTCAATGAAAAGAGAAGAGACAAGCAAGGACCCCATATTTTCTGGCTGACCAATATAAACTACCTCTGCTTTGGTGATTTTACACAATATAAAGGATGTAGAAGAAGGCAACTTAAGGCATAATAGGTCAGCTATCCCCTTGGTTGGCACGGCAACCACTGCCCCAGAAATGATGAATAAGCGTTGTTCACACTCAGATTACTATCACAGTTTGCCAAAGAGCATTCCTCTCAGGCAATAAAATATGACTTTGTTTTCAGTGTCAGACATGATTAAGTTAAATGTGTGAAGATTCCTAACCTTATCGATTTCCTTGCATAATGTTCGTATTTCTCAAGCATTTCAACACCTTACTCATGCTTAAAATAGAGGGAGACATTTGAAAAAAAACAGCTACTGTTTAGGAATCAGAATATTGGCAGGGAGATACAGAGCAAGGCTTCATGGGAAAGGCACACACATATACACGCAAAGACTCATGGAAAGACTCATGGTTTTACCTTTTTCTCAGATTTGACTATTAGCTAAATAAATAGACAGTTTCATGGAGATGAACAGAAAATTATACAGCTACAACAGAACTGTAAAGAAGTTGAGTTAACTTGCTTCATTTTACAGATGAGAGATGAGAGTTCAATACAACATCTTGCCTGGTTTGAAAATCTCACGGTAAGTGATAAAATCAAAGCAGGAACCCAAGCTTCTTGATTCTGAAACTAGGTCTCTCACATCGTCCTATACAACTTTAATACCTCCATGCCTCAGTTTCCTAGTCTATAAAATAGAAATAACAGCATGTATCCCACAGGGTTGCTGTGGGCATTGGATAATCTTAATATGCATAGAATTTCTTACCACAATGCTTTTCATGTAATAACCAGTAAATACCAGCTTTTATTGTAGTATACTCATAACACATGCTTTTTTTCAATATTTTTATTAGGAGCTTTCCTCATGTGAATTCAGCCATCAAATGTATAGTGTGACTCATTAAAAAAAAAAAAAGGCCCTTTACCAACTACGTATTTTTCACTACGATGCCTAAAATCCTTCCCTTAAGGAATTCTTATTTGGGTTAAGCATTATTCATTTTTCAAAATATACTTTTACATGTAGATCATGCTTAGATTAATGACTACAATCTGCAAATATGATTTAACAGATTCTTTTTTTCCCCTAGTACAGTGTGGAACAAGACAGAGTGTGAGATAAACATGTAAGGAACAATTCAAAAGGGGGAAGATGAGATAGTGCTAATATACTGAGTCAGTATAAGGTAAGTAATAGGGGCTTAACTTTTGTAAAGCCAGTGGTCTGAGGCAAGGGTTAAAACTTCATACATTTAAGAGACAAATACCTCCTTCTGGAAAAGAGAACAAATGAGAGATAACAGCCATCAGGGAGTAATGGTTGTCTGGGCAAAATGTGAAGCAACAATTTAGAGCCTGCTTGCACGATATTTCTATTTTCCAGGAACCCTGAAAGAATGTCAACCAGGGACAAAGGCATCCCGTGACTGTCTTGTGTTCACTATGAAGTAATGACCACAATATAATGATCATGGAACTGAAGATGCTTCCTATCTCCCAGCTCCTCATCCTTTGGAAAAGTGCCTTTATAAGCCCCGCACACTTCCCCTTTGGGGAACACATTCCTCTTTCTCATGGCTCCTTGTACCCAAACTTTCTATAATAAACCGCACCTGCTTTCTTTCTCTTGAGCTCAGTGCTCATTTCTATGACATTGAGACTCAAGAACCTGGCCTTGGGGTCCAGTAACAATACCAGCAAACCTTCCCCACACATGCTGGGTATATTGTATACATGCTTGGCCCTCGTCAGATCACAAGGGAGGCAATGGTTGACTCTAGAAGGCCATATTTGAAGAAAAAAGATGTTGGAAAGCAATAAAGTCTCCAGAGAAGGCAGGCATGGGATTAAAGGAATTTAGAGATCATATACTACGAGAATAATTTGAAGAACTGATGTATACTGTAGGGCAGGTAGGAGGGAGGGCCATAAGGGGTGGGGGGAGAGGAAGCCAGGATGGATCACACTGCCTCCCTCAAATGTAGGAAGGATTATTTCCTAAAGCCACCATGAATCCTTTCAAAACACCAGGGTGGCCATTCGCTTCTTCCTCTAAATTCACTCCTGTTTCTCTTTGCTGGCATTTATTACAATACAATCTGATTGTTTGTCTTTTTTTTCTTCTCATTAGACTTTAAGCTCTTTGAGAGCTGAAACCATGTCTTTCTGACCTTTGTGTGCTCACTTTTAAAACAGCACTTGGTATAAACCTGACTGTTGAATGGGGGGAAAAAAGAAAAGAAGGAAAGAAACAACCCTGCTCTGCATAACATCAAAAAGCACAACTAACACCATGGGTACAATTCTCAGAGAAAGATTTCAACTGCGTAGCAGGAAAACCTCCCTAATGTTCAGATTTATACATCAGTTTGTACTAGTGGTTTAAAGAAACTGCTAGTATGTGGAGAAAGAACATCGGTGGCTCTCCCGTAAGGAATGTGGGATCTCACACTTGGTTGGGAAGTTGCATTAACGATCATTAAGATTAGTTCAGGCTTTTAACTTTTTTACCTAGGACAAATTAGTCCCTAACTGGCCTCCCTGACATTTTCTTCTTTCTCAGATCTATCCTCCACATTTCTTTAAAAATTATCTTGCTGAAGCAAAAAAAGTCATCACCTATACTTCTTAAAAAACCACTGGGTCTCGTCAACAACACCATCATTTGCTAAAGAACATTTTTGTAGACTGCTAATCTCACGGTAAGGTAAGCAAGTAATGGGTCCCACTGTAGAATAAATTTGCAAAATGCCACTTTCTGGTCCTCTTACAGATTCTCAGTGTTCCTTATTAGCACCTGTTCCAGAAACACTGGTAAGTCTCAGATAAAGGACAATCTTACATGATCTCTGTGATATGAAGAATTTGAGAGGCAAGGAGGGGGTTTGGGGGGGTGGGGGAGAGAAATGACACAGGAAGGGATGGGGAGGGAGACAAATCATAAGAGACTCCTAGACTCATGAAATGAACTAAGGGTGGCTGGGAGGTGGGGGTGGGGTAGGGATAGGGTGGCTGGGTTGTGGACATTGGGGAGGGTATGTGCTATGGTAAGTGCTGTGAAATGTGTAAGCCTGAGGATTCACAGACATGTACCCTGGGGCAAATAATACATTATATGTTAATAAAAATTAAAAAAAAAAAAAAGGACAATCTCAAACTGGTTCTTTCCGGTCTCATCTTCATCGGAGACAATGTTGTCTCTCTATTGCAACATCAACCACCAAGGGCACATGGTTCTCATCTACTGCTTTGGGCGGCTAACATGTTTCCAGACTGTGGCTGAAGAGGCAGCATCTCAGATGAGTTGGATCAGAGGGGTGTGTGGGAAGAGGGGTGAATGGGATGAGCTGGGTAGAGTCTCTGGCAGACATCAAGCACTACTTGATAGCTGCGTAGGCTACCATCCGAGATTGTTGTGACTTCACACCTGGCACCACAGATGAGAACCTGAAGCTAGGACAACTCCCCCAAAGCTCACTGGCATGTTTCCTTCCCCCAATCTAGTTTTTTCCACCCTGTTTCTCTCCACAGAGGCCCTTTATTTTCCTTCTGGTGCTGAAATGCATCTCCTTGACACCAAAGTTGGCATCTGTAAAGCACAGTAAAAGATAAGGGACTGGTCAGCAACAGGGAAAGCCAACACATGCGGAGCTATCAACACCCTGCGGGTGACACTGTTGAGACTGTGCCCAGATGTCCTTTATCAAGCAGGTGTACCCAAACCCCAGCTGCCTTAGTATTGGCTGCCAGTGGCCCACAGTCATCCTCTTTTCCAGAGGAGCACCCTCTGGCACTAGAGTCACTTAGCCTCAGAGTCAAGCCCCTCTTTGTTCCTTTCCATGTAGCCAGTAACTGACCAACACAAGAGGTACAAAAGACCACGCCCTTGCCTCAATGTGGGGCCAACTCTGGGATTCAACTTATGCTCCAGAACTTTGTGTAAGATCAGCTAAAGCCAGACTCAAGCTGGGACCCCATCTGTGCTTAACTCCATGTTTTACTCACTCTGTAACTCAGCCCAAATTCCGTTTCAGGATCTTCTTCCCTAAAAAATCCAATCTAAGACAGTTCCAAAAGACCAGTTCGAGGATCCAATTCTCCCCAAACTCTGAATCCTTAAAAATAATTCCTCATGGTTCTTCCTTTCTTTCATTCTGTTTTATACCTGCCTGTACAGTCACCTCTCTTACTGAGGAATGTTTATTGTATTTCCATATAGAAAAGCTATGCCAAGCTCTCAAACTAGACTATCTTGTTGGAGTATCTTTCCACATCACTGCTTTTCCCAATTTAATATTTGAGTATTTGAAATTATAATGCCAAGTGTGGCAAAAGATTTGTAATACTTATATTTGTTCCTATAATCATGACCTCCAGAGATGTTTTTAGCCTTCTGTATATAGAAATTTTTGGTCACCATGTAGAGATTCAATACTGATGCAGTGAGCTCTCTAATCCAGAGTTCTTTATCTCATATGGGTCTATTCTTTCATCAAGTATTAGTGTTTTTTTGAAGGAAAATCTTGGGTGTTACAACCTGTGAGTACTCACTGTTCTGTAACCTTTATATTTAAAAAATTTGAGTATAAAGACCTTGGATAGTAACTTCTGTCATTACTCTCTGGAATTTCTCCACTGTGTTCTGGTATTGAAATCTGCCATTTTAGCCCAACTTGCTTTTTCTGCCTGGATACCAAAGGGTGCTTTGCTTATATTCATCAGGATACGCTTCTGGAACACAAGATGCCTTTTCTTCTTAACATTAAGATTCAGATATTAATTGATTTCAGGAAATGTTCTTATATTGAATATTAAAATTTTATTCTATTTTATATTATTCTTTTCAGGAATATCATCTATTATAATTTTTATCTTTGACATTTTCATATCTATAAAATTATCTACAATCACCTTCATCTCTGAGGTGTTTTTGTTTTTTTTTTTTAAGATTTATTTGATAGAGAGAGAGAAAAGCATGAGCTGGGGAAGGGAGGGAGAATCTCAAGCAGGCTCCCTGCTGAGCGTGGAGCCTGGCAGTGTGGGGCTCCATCCCAGTACCTTGAGATCAAGACCAGAGCAGAATCCAAGAGTTGGTCGTTCAACCAACTGAGCCATCCAGGCATACCTCATCTCTAATAGTTTTTGATTTCCATTTCTATATTTAAATTTATATTTATATTCATATCAAGTTTTCTTCCATGCCATAGATGCTGTTTTCATCACTCTTATTTAATCTTCTTCATATTTTTAACATGGTCACATTTTTTGATAGATGTATTTTCCATTCCATCTTTTCTTAAGACCTCTTAGTTTTTCCTTTCAATGTGTTGTATAACTTTTATAGGATATCTTTTTTCTAATAACTTACATTGACTTTATCTCAAAGTATGAAGAATAAGGGGTGCCTGGGTGGCTCAGTGGGTTAAAGCCTCTGCCTTCAGGTCATGATCTCAGGGTCCTGGGATAAAGCCCCACATCTGGCTCTCTGCTCAGCGGGGAGCCCTGCTTCTCCCTCTCTCTCTGCCTGCCTCTCTGCCTACTTGTGCTCTCTCTCTGTCAAATAAATAAATCTTAAAAAAAAATACGAAGAATAAGTTCTTTTTCTTCTTCAGTTTTTTTTTTTTTTTCTGATAGATTATCAGATTTGCCTTTTGTTTTCAGCATTCCTTCCCTCTACAGATCTTGTGTTACTTTCTTTCTGCTCGTTATGCTTCTTGGATTGAGCCAAGCTCTATTCAAACCAATGATGTGTCCATCAGTGGGAAGCAGTGTGGGCAAGTGTGGTCCTGAGAAGCCAGAAGCTCCCACCCAGGTGCACTGCCTCAGTACACTTTTAGGCTAAGTCAGCCTCACTGTCTGTCAGCATGCCTGCATCTCCTAAGGTTTCAGCATTGCCCTTTGACTCCCCATGGTTCATGGTCAAGCCCCTCACCACATCCTCTTTCCTGATTTGCAGTTAGTTTTCATCTCTTCAAGGGACTCTGATAAGCAAGTGCAGAAAACTCCTAATAATATTGCACAAGGTGGAGAAAATAATGGATTGGCATCCCATGTTTCTATGAAGAAGATAGAGTTTCTTCCCTTTTTCTTATTAGAAGATACTTTTTAAAGGGAAGCAAGTACTCTATTTATCCAATCATCTTTTCCTAGAACTCCACTTTCTGTTCAGCGCCCATCTCTCATCTTGCCACTCTTTTACCACCCCATCCATTTTTTAATACATAATGAAGATCTATATTTACTTTTGGTCTTTCTTTACTCCTATCAATTTCCAAATATTTCTATAAACCTATGCAGCAGCATTCCTGCAGTAAGTGTTTTGCCTTTGAGCAATCTCTGTTGTGAAGCAGTCTCTAGCAATGCATTACATGCAAATTAGCAGCCATCTGTATTTTACTTTGTTCATTTACTCACCCCTTATTCTTGCACTAAGTATCTACAGAGTGCCTTTGATGTGTGTTGGCCCAAATAGAAACTGAGAAAAAAAACAAGAAAATACACTTACCAGCACTTCATAAATCCTCTGGAGATAAACAAAAATGTTTTAAAGAATTTGATGATAGTTTCAGAGGCCAATTTTATTTAGTCTGCATTTCTATCGCCCATAAATATTGTTAAGCGATGATTATCTGCTTTGTTCCTGACCAGGGAAATTGATTTTTATGAGCTACTGATGAGATTGATTTTTCTAAGAAAAGAACATTGGTCAGTTGTTTCCGAAGATTTCTCTTATTTCTTGATGGTTACCTTTTGAAAGGGGAACATATGTACTCTTGAGAAGATTTAAAGATTTGAGTATTTTTATAATAGACCCACCACAATACATGAAAGGGAATGTAAAATGACTTTATGTAATCCTATAGGTGAACCAGTAAGTATATATTTTACAGACTCCTAAAACAAATCCTTCCATTGCCTGGCTTCTTTGGAGGAAATATGCCATGTAAGGCCAATAAACATATAAATAAGTAACAGACTGATGTAGCTATCACATAGAAAATCTAAAAAGTGAGTGATGGCTCCACGCTATGGATCTGGTGTATTTGCCACTGTTTTGAGGAAAGAAGGAACCACATTTAGATCTGGGCTACTAAAGCGCTTATTTCTCTGCAGAATACAGACAGATCTGATCAGGGAATGTGACTGCCACCACAACTCTGCTTTTGACCCAGCAACTCAGTTGCAGAAAGTGCCAAGTAAAAATGAACTGAGGAGTTTGGTCCTCTTCAGCTCGCCAGGGTGTACAGGACTGGAAATTGCTTTGGCAGACATAGGATATCACAGTGTCTCAGACCTCTGAACCCTTTTAGATCATTGCATGCAAAATGACTGGCACTGGCCAATGGATGGCCAAGGGCCAGAGTGTACCCAAATAGCCAATACTGATAAAAATGATTAAATGAAAGATAGCTATTATGAGGTCTCATTAACAATTCTCCTCAAGTGTCAAAGGGGTAAAGTCAGACAGTTATATGGCTAAGATTAGAAAAACGGGGAAACGCAGTGACAGGCAAACAGTTTTTTTCCTACTCATGGAAACTCCTAGAGGTAACCTGAACTGTCAATCTCAGTACTTGACATGTGTGCATGAAAGAAATCTCTCAATGAGTGCTATTAGAATTCAAGAAAATTCAGGGGGCGCCTGGGTGGCTCAGTGGGTTGAGCCTCTGCCTTCAGCTCTGGTCATTATCTAAGGTCCTGGGATCGAGCCCCGCTTTGGGCTCTCTGCTCAGCAGGGAGCCTACTTCCCTCTTTCTCTCTGCCTGCTTATGATCTCTCTCTCTGTCAAATAAATGAATAAAATCTTAAAAAAAAAAAAAAAAGAAAGAAAGAAAATTCAGGTCTGCAAATGACAATCAGAACTCCTCAGGGACAGTAGGCCCCACATCTCTTCAAAGGCAAACTTTTTATTCAAATGGCATCTCATGTTAAAGTCTAGGGGATTCAACTAGTAGCATGAGTTGCTCAGGCCTCAGGTGGGAGTCCTGACCCCACCAATGGGTCTCTGAGTAATCACAGCTGAGCTGAGTGAGCCCCACAGAACACAGTTTGAAAAACTGGACTGGTGGAGGGCCACCTTGCCAGAGAGAGGCGGAGCCAAAACAAGAAGTTAGGTAATAGGTTTCGATGCCCATGCAATTTATCAATAATTTTCAAACTTTAATGAGCACATACATCACTTAGAAATCTTATTACAAATCTTATTACAATGCAGATATGATTCAACGGGTCCCAGAACCTCCTGAGATTCTGAATTTCTAAGACGCTCCCAGGTGATGTCAATGCTGCTTGTCCAGAAGTTTCCTTGGAGCAGCAATGCTTTCTACTACACTGTGTTGCCAGGAACTGAGCAAGCACCCTAGCGAGAAATCTCACCTAAAATATAAAGCATTTCTGGAAAAATCATTCACTCAGAACTTCCGTTTTCACCATCCTGACCAGTCTACTTTAAGACAGAACAAGGAAAATAAGCAGAGAGAGGAGAGGTCCTAAGTGGCCCACTAACTGATCCTCAGAGAATTAATATAAAAACTGAATGAATCACACTGGGCCTGATTATTTTTGAAATCATAAAAACAAGTTTGAAAATCCTGAAAAAATATATATAAAATGTATAATGTATTATACATTACATATATATTATATACACGCACATATATACACATACACATACATTATATAATTATGTTTTATATAAATATATTATATAATATATACTATATTATATATTATATTATTATATTATGATATATAATATATTATAACATTATGATATATAATATATATAATTATAATTATCACCCATAAATATTATTAAGTGATGATTATCTGCTTTGTTCCTATTATTGTTCCTATATTATTCCTAATATTGTTCCTATATTACTATATATTACTATATATAGTAATTATATAATGTGTGTGCATGTGTATGTATATCTTTCTTTCTTCTTCTCATATATATAGATATATGTATTAGATCTTTCTTCTTCTCATGTATATCTTTCTAGGAGAAAGATCTACAATGGAATGAGTATAGTAATGAAAGGCTGACAACTACCCCCAGAAGCTTTGTCCAGTGGATGAAGCTAACTTCAGAGGTTCTCCACATTCCCTTTGTGGCTTCCCACTTCTGAGCACTCACCCTCCTGGAGCCTCCCCCTCACAGCTTGGCACTCACCTCACCAAGCTGGGCAGTACTAAGCTTTCCTATCAAACATCGACTAACTGTTCCTCACCCCTGCAGTCAGACTTCACATACCTGAGGCAGCTGATCAAATAATTTGCAAGTTAAAATTGCTTAAAGTGTTTTCATTTCAAGACAGCATTTGGATTCACATAATGACCTTAGAAATTTTAATGCAAATTAGTGGTAAAAATTTGAGTTAAAATTTCTCGTAGTCTTTATTATCATATCATGAAGACTGATGCTGATTCCTTAGTCTCTTTACTTACCCATGGAATAGAGCCTTTAAAGACAGGTTATACTCCCTAGACCCTAAGAACTTGGTTATTACTTGTGCTATCAAATCCACAATGAGAACTGAAGTGAATTGCCTGCTGTGTAAATAAATATCTCATTAAATCAATGACAAGGATACAGAATGCCTTAAATTAGTTCGGAGAAGAGCCACCTTTTGAGAAGCTGATGGAGAACTGATTTTATTGATTTTTATTCACCAAATTTGCTGTGAATACCACATAACAAGAGCAAATCTTTTTGTGCCCCTTGACAGTATCTGTATGCAAATCAATCACACGGCTTTCAAAAATTCCTAAAACAGATTTTACTCAAAGATTTTGTTTCTTTTAGTGCTAACATCAGTAGTCGATGAAAACAAAACAAAAAAAAATGCGTAAAAGTCCTATAGTTTCTCACAAAACCATTCTAGCTCATTTATATTTTTAAGTGAGACACTCTCTTCTGAGTTTTATGGGGTAAACCAGCTTAAACTATTTAGAAGTCAACATTGGTACTGTTTTTTCATAATTTGGTAAAGTGCAAGCAGAACATTTGAATAATGAAAGAAAGGCATTTTCTCAATGCATTAAGTAAAAGCAAATCACTAACTTATTATCCTGTTTCCATGGGAACCTAAGTATAGAGCCAGCCTGATACAAGGTGGTTCGCCTGGTGTATGTATTTCCCCCTTCTTTTTCCAATCTACTTTTGATTGCTGTCCAAAGGCTAAAGAGGAGTGCTGAGAACCCAAAGATCACCTCTGCTCATCTTTTGCAGGTTGAGAGAGCTGCAGAAGTAGCGAAAACAGGAAACAGAAGCACTTTATCATAGCAGGACTGGAGAAAGGGCTGGCTGGAAAAATGGACTTCAAAGGAAAAAAAACTGCCTTAATGAATCTGATTGGCTTGAGATTTGGAGACCAAATTTGAACCTCTGAACTCCATCTCCAGTATTTCTTTAATTGTGTCCTCAGTGCAGAGCCAGACTGGGGGCCCCATTCCATGACCTCAAGATCAGGACCCAAGCTGAAATCAAGAGTCCCATGTTTAACTGACTGAGCTACCCAGGTGCCCCAGACTAATATTACATAGGCACCTTTTTGCGGGGGAAGGGGGTTAGTTTTCTCAAAATAGTGTTACTGGACCAGCAATATCAGCATCACCCAGGGACATTTTAAAAATGCAAATTATTGGGCTTCGCCTCAAATCTACAGATTCGGGGATAGGGGGGCAGTAGTATGTTTTAACAAGCCCTTTGGGTGGTTTTAATGCATGCCACAGGATCACCAGTTACACCACTGTGAAGAGGGACTTGTGGGGACACATGCACTTCAACTTGGAGCTAAGTGACCCTCAGCATGCAGGCAAGAGTGGCTAGAATCCAAGTCCCATTCATAACACCTGCACTGAGAGATGTCCCTAAGGAAACTAAATATCCTGGTGATAATTAATATTTAATGCTAAAAAGAGGATAATGTGAAGGGTGGGGTTATGGATTAAGGTTCAAAATTAAGCCAAAAAAAAAAGGAGAAGCAAACTCTTTTTTCCTTTTTTTTCTTTTTTCTTTTTAAAGATTTTATTCATGGGGCACCTGGGTGGCTCAGTGGGTTAAAGTCTCTGCCTTGGGCTCAGGTCATGATCTCAGGGTCCTGGGATCAAGCCCCACATCGGGCTCTCTGCTCAGCAGGGAGCCTGCTTCCCCTTCTGCCTGCCTCTCTGCCTACTTGTGATCTATCTCTCTGTGTCAAATAAATGAATAAAATCTTTTTTTTTATTAAAGGTTTTATTTATTTATTTGACAGAAAGAGATCACAAGTAGGCAGAGAGGCAGGCAGAGAGAGGGGGAAGCAGGCTCCCCGCTGAGTAGAGAGCCCAGTACGGGGCTCGATCCCAGGACCCTGAGATCATGACCTGAGCCGGAAGGCAAAGGCTTTAACCCACTGAGCCACCCAGGCACCCCGAAGCAAACTATTTCTTACATTATTTTGGACTTCCTCTTTCAATGAAATTGGGTTAGGGACCTTCTTTGATCTCTAAATGGTAACTAAACAGGCATTTACATACACAATATTTGAATGTAGACTTTCCAGGGTGCATGCGGTACTATTTTCTATCCATCCGTGGAAACAGATTCCTTTATCTGCATCCGAATCAGCATTTTATTTTCAGGAATAACGGTATCAGAATGCATTGCACCCAAAGCTCTTTTTGTAAATTATGTATCTTCTACAGGTTGCCTACCTTTCTAAAACACCCTGGTTCTCTTGTCTGCTCTTGTGGGAACATCTCCAAGAAGCTAGATGCCCATTTCAGAGGTGTTGGAAAGGGATTCTCTGGCAAACTGGAAGCCTGGGCCTCAGGACCTCCATAGCCTCCTTCCAACACTGAAATCCTCTCATCTTATGACAAAGTAGGCTCTGGAGGGATATAGGGGTTATCATTTGCAATGTTCACTCTCATCACCAAAGTATATGGATATAGAATGTTGGAAACTAAAGCTGACCCTAAGCTAAAACTGGAAATTGTCTTAGGGCTAAATCCTTCTTTCATGCATGTTTCTGATCTCTTTGCCTCTTTCTCTTTAAGGAGCATGAAGAAAGAGAAGATTTGATTATTTGAAAGGCTTGCATCTAGAGTCTGGTTAATCAGATATCTGCTGAATTATACTGTAGCATGCTGCATAATACTGCTTATGCACAATTTCCTTTTCCTTACTATCAGCAATGAGTGAATGCTCTTGAGTATTATTGAGGAATAAGGCTCGGATACTTGGTAATTCCTTTTCGTGTTACAGGGAATTAGAGCACATACTCTGATGAGAACCTGGGCCTGCTTTTCTCCTGCCTTCACTATGGAACATTTGGGGTAGCCAGTCCCAAGATTTGCCACTTGGGCATAAACGATATCTTGTGTTAAAAAGCAATCGTGGGGGGGTGGGGGGGGCGGGCACCTGGGTGGCTCAGTCCTTAAGTGTCTGCCTTCGGGCCCAGGTTATGTTCCCAAGGCCCTGGGATAGAGCCCCGCATCAGGCTCCCAGCTCTAAGGGAAGCCTGCTTCTCCCTCTCCCACTCCCCCTGCTGTGTTCCCTGTGTGTGTGTGTGTGTGTCTCAATCAAATAAATAAAATCTTAAAAAAAAAAAAAAAAAGGCAATCAGGGGCGCCTGGGTGGCTCAATTGGTTAAGCGGCTGCCTGCCTTCAGCTCAGGTCCTGGGACTGAGCATCGCATCAGGACCCCTGCCAAGCAGAGAGCCTGCTTCTCCCTCTCCCTCTGCCTGCTGTTCTCTCTGACAAATAAAAAATATCTTAAAAAAAAAAAAATTAACAACAATTCAGTGTTGTATACTTAACAATTTAAAGAAAACAAGAATTTTAAGAAATAATAAAAAGCAGTCAAAACTCAAAAAAAAAGCAGTTTATCTCCCCCACAACTTCCTGAAAAGAACACAGAGGAATTGGCCCGGGAATGGAGCTATCACCATAGAGAACTACATTATACTATGAACTGGGTATAGAATGCAGGGAGGGACCCAGAAAGGCCTGTTTGATCCAAGTCCTCTAGGTCCCCTTATTATCTAGTGGGCCAGCCAACATTTGTTTACCAAACATTTACATTCCTTATATTTGAAGTCTCGGATTCCTATTCTTTTCTCTTAGTTCAGAATCACATATATACCTCATTTTGCCTGTCTCAGGCAAAGCCTGAGAAATTCTGTAGCCTGTCTACAGAATTTCCACATCTATATGTATTGCCTGTATGCACAAAATTAAATTTGTTTTTTGTCAAGTTAGTCTGTCTCAGGTCAATTCGATTCTTAGTCTGGATAAAAGGACCTTGAAAGGGACAGGAAATTCTTGCTCCTTGACAATGGAGATATGAAATACAAATACACTGTAGCTATTTTTTCTAAGATAGTTGCTGCTTTTTTTTAAATATGTGACATCTCTCTTTTTGACCTGAGGGCCTAGTACTGTGCAAACCACTTGTCTTTGCCAGGGATTCTAAAAGCTCTGCCCCACGAAATGCAAATATTCCCAATTTCCTTAGGGAAGGGTGTATCCTTTTATTTAAGACTTTGCTCTCCCCAGAGCAATTGATAAGGGGATTAAGATCTAACCAGGCTCCAATACCTGTCATAATCCTATCTATTCTCTGTTTCTTCATCCTGGGAAAGGAGTGAGAACACTTCAGTCACTGGCTGTAGCTGATAGCTTTGAAATTCCCTAAGGGTGCTTGGCTGACAGCCTCCACCACACCCTTCTATCTACATTCCCATTAAAAAGGGCAACATCAAGGGGAGCCCCAGGACCTTGCAGAAAACTAAAGTATTCCATATTCAGGCAAATGCCTCAAAGTAATATGGGTAATGCCAAACTCCTATTAAGACACTCTGTTTGGGGCAAAAAAAAAAAAAAAAAAAAAAAAAAGACACTGTTTGAGCATTAACAGGGCTATGTAGCAGGTTTTTGTGTCCCGGTTTCTGAAATTCTCTCTTTATGACTAAAAGGACCAAAAATCTAAGAGTTACACCTAATCAGATTAAAAGTATTATTTTCCTCTTCCTCCTGCTCTTCTTTCTTTACTCTATCAGGCATCACAGGCCTTTAAATGCCCCCTCCTTAAACAGGCAGATACACAATGGATGTTCTGCCTATTACGTAATACCTATCTCTAACCTTCTCCACAGTGACATTAGAGATTGGTGAGGGGAGAGGAACTGCCACCAAGCAGTGGGTTTCCAAGCAGAGGAAATGCCTACACACGTCTATTGCTGGCTGGTACCTGGAAAGTTTGCCTGTGTCTGAAGGACCCCACAACCCAGCTCTAAAAAATACTCATGCTTTGCTTTGCTTTGCTGGTGGTAAGTTAATGGTCTCAGAGTCACATGTTAAGGAGAAAATTCTGGCTAACTCATGATATGCAAAGGGAAAATATATACTTGTTTATGTGCATAGCACTGTGTTGACAGGGGAAGGGAAAAAGGATTTTTATCTGTACCTATGGCTCCAGGGACCCTGTTCGGCAATTTTACACACAGCAGCACAATTAATCCTTACAGCCACTCTCCCAATTTTACCGATGAGAAAACTGAGGCCACAGAGTTTGTGCATCTCATCAGGTTTGTCCAAACTACGCTTGGCTCTGCAAAGGACAGATCAAAGCCTAAGTTGCAGGTTCTGTGTGACCAACTCAGTGAGACACACCGATGCTTGTGCAACCACTAAGTCCTCGGGGTGTGGGTCAGGGGATATCTTAGAAACAATGAGAACTCAAAAGGCTAAAGGAGAAGGAAACTGAGTGGGCCTGGCAGACAAAGAACCTTCCCTGTCCCAGGTTATTAAACCAACATCAAGGTACACTTATTCACAGTAAGATCGTCTGGATTGCGTTTTAGAAAACACTGGAGCTTTACAAAAGGCAAGAACAGCCTCTCTGCGCTATTTATTTCTGTCCTGTTTCCTAAATAAAAATGATTCTCCATCACTGAACTGTTCAAAGACTGTAGTCTCTTCCAAGTAATTATGAGTATCATCTCCACAGGTACCTGGAGATCTTTCCAGATAATCCTTTTAATTGACTTTTAAAAGTAGATGATGGAATATAGTATTTTCTAGCAAGGGAGAAGATATATGGAGAACTGATCATCTGGAAACAATACAGAGCCAGAAGCAATTAGAAGCTCCCAGACGGTGTGCCTGGAGGAAGCGTCAGGCCTAGCCTCCCCCTTCACGGTTGGCTTGGCATCACCTGGTGGATCACAGTCACAGCACAAACCTCGAATTACTGTGAAGTTTGGGGACCAACGTGTGTTTTGAGCTGATGGAGATGAATCCTCCCTGTCTCCACTTACCACTGATGATTATATAGCATTCGTACCAATAATGAACTTTAATTAGCCTGGAGCACTCCAGAGGCGGCACTCAAGTTCAGGGTGATGTCCATTTCTAAGGTTTATCTGGGCTTCCCTGACTTCAGCTTCATGTATTTACATATACTTTCATTCCTGCTGTGCTTCCAGAGAGCTGTGCTCAAAAATAGCCAGTCATGTCTCTTCAACTGTTTGTAAGTTGCTTGTGTTAGTGCAAGAATAAACAAATGTCAAAACCCTGATCTGACAGTTTTTTGTCTTTAGCATAGAAACATTTTGGGGCCCAACAATGGAACGTTTGACTATGTTCCGTAAGGATGTCTTCATCAAGGTCCAAGTTTACGGGACTGCTTTCTCGGAGCCAGATTTTATGCAGCCTCCCTGCACAGAACATTCAAGGCTAAATATAGAAAGCAATTAACTATTTTTTTTTGCAAATCACTATGCATTATAAAAATAACAATATATATAAAATATATCCACGTCATATAAATATATGTATATTTATTACCTTTAGTATAAAATAAAATGGAGTCACTAGTCTGTACTCTCACTACCTCTATATTGTCTGCAGAAGGCACCATTCACTGAGCCTCATGATCTAGGCACACCTGTCATCCCTTAGCCATAGAAAGATTTAACACTGTGCCTAATGCTTTATAAACTAGATATCCAAACCCTTTGGTGCCTATAACTAAGAAGATGATTTGATGAATTCAAACTAATAACTACAAAGAAATCCCTGGCCTATTTTCACCGAATTTTAAGTGTGAGGATAAAACGGTACCTCCACTATAGGCTATTATGTAATATTTTCCGCTGTGACTCTTTTTGATTATCTTAATAATCCTAAAGGTAGAGAAAACCCTCAAGGAAAAACCAACGAAAGTCTCAAACGGTAGGAAGCAATGCTCACTGAGCACCTACTATGTGGCAGCAGGCCTAGTAGCTTATTTGCATTCACCCATACACTTTTTACAGCAAAGTTAATCTTCCTTTTCAGATGAGGAGACTGTGCTCGCTTCGGCAGCACATATACTAAAATTCAGATGAGGAGACCACCACTGAGAAAAGACCAGCAATGAGTCAAAGGCTACAGCAATTTGTGGCAAAGTCTGAATGGACATCCAAAGAGCAAGACTGAAACACGTGCCCTCGCCAGTCCAGCATCTGCTTCAGAAGTGCACCAGGAGAGGGAAAGAACTCTGGTTCACTTCTACATGCTCCCTCTCAGCTCCTGAGGCCCCTGCTTCTCTCCCATCCTCCCCTTCCTCCTTTTCCATGGCTGGCCACACTTCCTTCATTTCCTGCTTTTGACCAAGTCCTTACCCACCCCGGTTCCCTTATCAAAAGGAACAGAGAGCACCTGGGTGGCTCAGTCGGTTAAGCGTCTAGACGCCTTCCACTCAGGTCATGATCCCAGGGTCCTGGGATCGAGCTCCACATCAGGCTCCCTGTTCAGCAGGAAGCCTGCCTCCCCCAACCCCCCCCACACCTCACTTCATCTCCCCCACTTCACTGGACTCTTTCTCTCTCCTCTCAAATAAAATCTTTAAAAGAAAAAAAAACTGTAATTGGGTAATCACTAAAATCGAAGAGCTCTAAGGAGCTTTCAGTCCCTTTCTCCACCTCACCACCAAAGTTCCAGCATGGGAGCTCTGGTGCCAGCAGGGACTTTGACTTACTCAAAGTAAAGAAAGAATTTGGACTCTAGGTCTGCTACTCTCCAACCACTTGACCTTGTACAAATGACTTAATCTCTTTGAATCCCAGCTTCTTCACTTGTGAAAAAGGAAGACCTTTCCTTCGCAGGGCTGTTGTGGTAAAAATTTAAGAAAATAATAAAGGCGACGTCGGTATTTGGTTCACAGGTAGAACTTAGGAAATCTTTGTGACAATTATGGTTTGTCTCAGTCAGGAATCATTTGGCTGATATGTTTGTCAGAAATAAAAGCCCTCTGAGTCTAGTTTATACCAAAGAAGGGTTTATTGGAGGACAACTGGGCATCTGGCAAAAAAATCCAGGAAAGATTGTTTGGCATCTTGGAACACTGGAATGGGGAAGTATACGTGTAGCTTATACCCCCAGCAAGTCCTCTAGGCTCTTGCTTGTGTCTCACTGTTTCTCTGCTGCCACACACACACACACACACACGGGATCTGTGCTCTCTCAGTACCTAAAGGAAACTGACTTTCCCAGCCAAGACCACCTTACTTCTAGTTCAAACACATGCAGTCAATTAAACAAAGCCCCTCTTTCTAAAAGGCCGTCTTTCTGAACTCCACAGTCTCAGGGGGGAAAAAAACCCATTTAGCAAGCTTGAGCCAGCTGTCTACCCCAGTTCGATGAACACTGACTGGGTTTGGGGGGAGGATAAATGGTTCACTGGAGGTTCTGGGAGCAGCTTCCCTGAGAGAGAAGCACATCCTCATTCATTATTACTCTTGTCATTGCAGGGCTGGAGGCAGAGAGAAGACCAGAACAAAGCTATTCTGATTCTGACACAGTGTGCTGTGCTAGTCTTCCATTTCTTCCTCCTCTCCCTTCTTTCTTTCCTTTTAAAGTTTTATTTATCTGAGACAGAGATAGCACAAGTAAGAGGAGAAGCAGAGGAGGAGGGGAAGCAGACTCCCACCCCCAGCAGGGAGCCTGATGCAGGGCTCGATCCCGGGACCCTGGGATCATGACCTGAGCTGAAGGCAGACGCTTAACCGACTGAGCCACGCAGGTACCCAGATGCTTTCCATTAAAATCTGCTATCCTGGGGCACCTGGGTGGCTCAGTGGGTTAAAGCCTCTGCCTTCAGCTCAGGTCATGATCTCAGGGTCCTGGGATCGAGCCCCGCATTGGGCTTTCTGCTCAGCGGGAGCCTACTTCCCCTTCTCTCTCTGCCTGCCTGTGATCTCTCTCTGTCAAATAAATAAATAAATATTCTTTAAAAAAAAAAATCTGCTATCCTCTTTCTGGACACACTAAGCCCTATGAGAAAGAGAGTTCACACAAAGCCTTATATTCAAATATCCATTGCAATGTTGTTCATAAATCTAAAAGCTGAAACAACTTTAATGCCTATCAGCTGGTGAATGGATGGACAAACTGACATATTCATACTATGAAACACTACTCAGCAATAAAAAGAAAGAAAATATTACATGTAACTACATGAGTAAAATCTTAAAAACATGCTGAGTAAAAGAAATCAAACATGAAAGATGACACATTGTATGATTCCACATACAAGGAATTTTAGAAATGGCAAAACCGTAGAGACAGAAAACAAATCCGTGGTTGCCTGGGGATGGGAATAGGGGTGAGGTGTGTTCTGAGGGCAGATGGACATGAAGCAACATTTCAGGGTGATGGAACTCTGTCACATCTTTACTGAAGGGGAGCTTACCCGACCGCACACAATCACCAAAATCCATTAAAGTTAATTCAGACATTAAAATGGATGAGTTTTACTATACGTAAATGATGCCTCCGTAAAGTTCTT
>CM053605.1:84375723-84391415 GCA_028646535.1 Procyon lotor | reverse complement strand
TATAACCATCCAGGAAAACATTAACACGCACAAAACAGACACGATGAAATAATACACTGCATGGTTTCGAATAAAACTACCATGTAAGGTTCATAATGGAGGAAAATCAGCGTGAGCTGGATGTCTCAGGAGACGGAGAAGGGTAGCAGGGGTGTGTGGCAGTGGAGAAAACAGGACGAGGCATTGGGGCAACCTGGTTGTGTATCCCAGTCAGGAGACTTCATAGCTGTGTTACTAGGCCAGTTACTCCTCTGCGCCTCAGTTGCCTTGTTTATAAAATGAGGATGCAGAATTACCGTAGAAGGTCGATTCAGATATTAAACAATGCAGTTCATGAAGGGTTCTTAGAACAGTGGCTGGAACATTGTTGGGTCTCAGTGAGAGTTAACTCTTCTATTATTGTATGAATGAGAATAAAGGTAAACTTAAAACTCAGTAAGATTTATGAAGGAGAAAGAAGGCGGCAGCTGGGCACTCTAGGGAAAAAGCAATAGCGCAGGGAATGGCATAGAGACGAGGAGGGACAGTGAGAAAAAGGCTTCATTGGTGTGTGGGGAGGATACATTTCACATAGAGACTTGACAGGACATTCCGGTGAGACCAAGTGGAACAAGACTGAAGAGGAGCTTGAAATCAGGGAAAAGAGAAACAGATAACACACAAGAGCAAGAGAAAATTGGTTAGGTTCTTCGACCAGGAATAGCTACAAAAAAACAAAGTCGTGTTTAAAGAAAATTTGTCTCATAGCAACACATGAGTTGGAAATAGGAAGTGGCCAAAGAAAGAATAAATAGAAAGCTATTGAAGAACCTGTATCTTTCGACAAAATTCTCAACTTGAAGCCTGAAATGAGAAAGTCAGAAATTCATACAGTAAACAGCGACCCACAGCAGTCCTCAATTAGAGGAAGATCCTACTTATTTTGACAGTGAGGAGGGAGTAGCACCTGATTCTGTAATGAATGACAGAGTAAGCAGGGGACCCACTTTACTACATTTGGTTAAACATACCTGTTTCAACAATCAAGGTAAATTCCTCATTGCTTGTCATTCTTTTCCCCCTTAAGAGCACTCTAAAATATATGAGGGACATCCTGCAGTCCCCCAAAGCTATGCGAAAATAGAAACAGATGAATAATTATAAAGAAAAAAAAGAACTTCCTAGTGTTTTTTATTTCGTGGTGCAAAATCTGACAATATCCAGCCTAAGGAAAATAGAACAGGGAAAGGCACGGATCTGCCCCACTGACCCCCACGATGTTTACAGTCACCTGCAGCATGCTGAGACCGTCTCAGTCAAAACGTTTCTGTGTGATGGTTTCATTTGCCTTTACCTACACCCACCTCCATTCCTTTCTTAAAACCAGTGAGCTAAAATGATCCATCATTTGGGCCTCCAGATCCTTCTCTCCTTTTCAAGATATGCTCTTCTCCATCTCAGGGCACTTGCTCCACTATCAGTGTGTGTTTCATGGTGTGAGTCCCTTCCAAGGTGTGATATATCAGTATTAAGGTGTTTACACTTCTCAACTTTTTTTTAAGGAAACCAAATAAACTATGATAGCTTATCAAATCTCCCCAAGAGTAAACCCTGACTGTAAGATATACAGTTAGATATTAATTATCGAATTAAGCCACTTTGTCATAGTCCTTTTTAGCAGAAACCTTTCCCTATGTCAAAGAAAGCCACTGTCAAAAAAGCATTTTTTTTTTTTATTCCAAAGGAAATGTCACCAGATGAACTGCATATGTCCCTCCTTTTAAAAGCTGGACGGGGCTAGGAGCACTTAGCACCTCTCTGTGTGAGGCAGCATTTACTGGTGTTTTTCCAGAGTCATGGCAAACGGTGCCTACAGCCAACAGCACCTTAAACAGAAGAGCAGTGCCAGTTAAATTCATTTTGGAAGCTCTTACATATCTATTTCTAGGGCTCTCTTTGGTCTTTTTATACGTCACGCACATATACACTCACACATATGCACACTTTCACATGGACTTTTGTCTTTCCAAAGCTCTGCACCGTGGCAAAGGTCCTGGCCTGTCCTATCCCATAATGTTCAAAATCCTTATAGTGTTCCATTCCCTCTCTCTTAAGCAAAATTCACATTTCTATCTGATTTCAAGTTGGAAAGAAATGATACATTTAACATTTTCAGGAATTCACACTAAAGTATGAGACACCAGATGATGGGTTTAACCCATTCTAATATAGGCTGCTGTTAACCTAAACGACTTTCTGCTTGGTAGAATATGTGGGGAAGCTATTTTAATTGTAGTATTTTCCCGGACTCCTCCATGAGAGCACCCACATGAAAAAAGAGGGGGCAGTCATTTGGCATTCCAATTCTGAAAAAAAAAAAAACAACAATAACAACAACTCCAAATACAGGTTATTTAGCTAATTCACTAGTTTTGTTTAGAATGATGACAATGGGTTTATTATCATCTACTCATGGCTACTTTGGAGGGTCTCCCTTTGGTTTTTCCATAGTCTGTAACTGTCTAGTTTTTTTTTTTAATTTTTTTTTTTTAACAGAAGACAGCATATGTCTACATACTGGTACCTCTCTTTATATAATAGATATATTCGTGAACTAAGTCTTAGCTATACTAAAATTTCAAAAATAGCGATCTAGCTTAAATGCTCGAAAAATGCTTTTCAAAAAACTCTCTTTAATATAGAATACACACACACACACGCTGTCAAATGGATTCGCCAAAAAGTTTCATAGAATGTTGGTCTTACTTTTTTCTCCTATCAATCGTATCCTCACTTTAATGGTGTTTGACCAGATGGAAAGACACCTTCTTCATCAATTATTTCCCACTCTGCTTTAGGAGTGAATATGTACTTCTGAGTAATATTTTATCATATGACACCTGAGCTACAGCTTCATGGGCATGAGAGTTGCAAAATGAAATTGAACCACTCTAGCACCAAAGCCATAAGCAAGATGACAGATATTGATTGTGCCCTAAGATGTAATGTAGGCACCTAATGGGGCGTAGTAATGTACAATGAATCATTAGAATATTATTTTAAATTTTCTGTTCACCTGGGGGATTGCTAACAGGGTATTTCACCTTCAAGTCACTCCCCTGCCTCCCAGACTAGGACAGCACTTGATAAGGTCATTTAGAATATGGTGGATTTTTTTTTTTTTTTTTTTTTTTTTTTTTAAGATTTTATCCATTTGACAGAGAGAAACACAGCGAGAGAGGGAACACAAGCAGAGGGAATGGTAGCCAGAGAAGCAGGCCTCCCGCTGAGCAGGGAGCCCGATGTGGGGCTCGATCCCAGGACCCTGGGATCATGACCTGAGCTGAAGGCAGACACCCAACGACTGAGCCACCCAGGTGCCCCGAATATGGTGGATTTTTATCAGCTTTGGGAAAATTAGTGATTATTTTCTAGGTCCCAGGGATCAGATGCCTATAATACTGAGGATTAGGAATCCTTGAGTATTTTAAAAAATGCATTCTTGGTTAGTCAAAACATAAAGGTGGAAGATTTCCTGCAACAACTGGACCCTAATGGTACCAATGATGTGACAAAAAGCAAGCATTTATTGCAACTTGCCATTTCTCCTGGGACTAGTGCTTCACATTCATTATTTCCTTCACATTCACAATAACCTTCTGATGGAAATGCTATTTACAACTTTACAACTGAGGCAGACAGAAGTTAAAGAACTAGGCTAAGATGGTCATATAGTTAGGAAATGTTCACAATGTGAAAATATGGATTTTTTTTTTTTTGGGTATATATGAAGATCACCCACTCTTAAGTACTATATAATCCTCCCAGAAGAAATTCTATAGGATGTGAAGTCATTCACCAGGGAGTAAAATGACTGCTCATCTTTTAACTATAGTTCTTACTCTAAAATAGGTTGCCTAAGCCAACCTCCTGGCCACAGTTATGAGGTGTATGAAAAATCTTTCCAGTGCCCTCTCTGTGGCCTTCAGTTCTGAGGCATTCCTTATAGTCCTTTGCTGCCCTTAGCCACTGACGATCTCCTTCAGAGAACCTCCTGCATCAGATGGGATTCCTACCCCACCAAATTACTTGTCATGGACTCCTTTTTCTTATATACTCCAGAGACAAAAGTGTTTTGGACTCATTGTTTTTGTTTCCAGTACATCAAATCTATTTCTCATTCTATCTTTCCCTCACCCTTTATTCTTACTGTTTTCCTGGATGCTAGAGGCCAATAAACACCCTACTTTGCTTTTGAGGGACTTGTTATTTGAATAAAGTAGTATGGCAGTGTAGATGGGTCATTACTTTTTGGCATTAGGCTGAGTAGGACCAAATCTCATTTCTTTGTTTATATAGCAGATAACTGAGGCTAATCTGATCAAATATGTTGGTATGATACTTCCAAATTAGCATTTTTTCGGGGCTTTCAAAGCCTTGGCCCAAATAATTATATGATGGGAAGTTGTAAATATTGGCAGAGATACAAGTATTTCGATACTATGGAATCTGTGTTGCCCTCCTATTTCATCATATAGTCAAATGAATATTACACTCACAACGTGAGACTGATTCAGCAATTTTCTCCTAGGATTTGCTCAGTAGGGTAATTAAAAAGCTTAGGAACTTGATCAGGGTTCCTCATGAATCCTTTGGTTCAATCAATGGAATCAACAAATATTTGGTTCCTGCCTACAGTATGCCAAGCTTCCATGAGCTTCTGAGCTTCTAGAAATTTGGCAATGACCAAGGCATAGTCTCTGCTTTCAGATCTCTCCATACTGTATAGAAACAGAATGATTTGTGCTATAATACAAATTTCAAAAGATATTTGAAACATAGATGTGGATACCCTACCTAGTCTCAAGAGTTCAGCAGAAAGAAGAGGGACAAACTCTTCTCAGAGGAGGTAATCATGATCATGAGACGGTTATTCAGAGACTATGAGACTGTTATGAGCACTGACAGAAGTTTGAATTGACAAGAAGAAAGTTCTATTAGAACTGCTATACATCAGGCTTCTTTTAAGGACATTTAAGCAACTGATCTGCAGGATGAAAAACTTTCATTCTACAGATAAAGAGATATTAGATCTATCCTTGCTTCTCTCCAGAACTTCTCTCCTTACCTTGTTTAACCACGTTATAGCTTCCACCTCAATGCTTAAGATAATCGATATTGGGGTTTACTTCCAGGCACAAAGAAAACTGTGTATCTCATTGTCTCAATCTGGCATTCTCTCCCCACAATCCGGCAACCTCCCTTCCCCCAAAACAGTCTTTGCAACAGCTTACTGTGCTACCATTTTACAGGGGAGTGCAATGCCAAAGCAGCAAGAATGAGGGCAAAGGTGTGTCAAGGGAGCAAATATAAAAGTATTGTTACTGAGCTGGACAGAATTTGTGACAAGCTGCCTGCTCAGCCTTGCAGGGTATCTTCAGGGAGGCTGCATGAAGCTGTAAATCTAAAGAATTCCTCCAGAGAGAGGAAGGGAGAAAAACTTACCACACATTCTAATATTGCTTTATGTCCCTTGCTCAGTGAGTATTAACTCCCCTGCACTTGTGAGTTACACATGCATGGGGGCTGACCGCATGCCCTGGTGCCTCAAGTCTCGGCTCTATAGCAAAGCCACAGGGTGGGAGGCAAGAGGTGAGAGGTCTGAAAATGAGGTAAACCACAGGTTAATGGGGCCACTTTGGGCAGCAAAAACTTGACTTCAAGTCTGTGAGAACAACCCAAGTCCTTGAGAGGACTACCCCATCCAGAAAGCAAGAGTAGAGTGAAGTCCTCAAGTACTGAAACTGATCCACTACACCCTCCATGACCAAATGGGCATTCCCTTAGAACCAAGGTCCCCCCTCACCCGCCCCTTTGTTCTGTGCCCCTACTTCTTGATTATCTTTACTTTCGACTACTTGGTTTTGCCTTATTCCACATTTTGGTGGATAAAGAAATCTTAGTGCACTTCCTACGTTGTCACAAAGACCTTGGCTGGGATTCTACCCTCTACTCACTGAACAAAAATACTTAAATCCTTTGAGAGTGACTTTTTTTTCATTCGCAACAAAGAGATAATCCCATCCCCTAACAAGGGTGCTGGATTATTAAATGAAATGGTATCTCTGAAGGACTTAATAAAATTCTTGACCTGTAACGAATGGGGCAAGAGAGATATTAGGTGTTTTCTCTGAATTATTCCCATCATCCTAGTTTATGTTCACTACTCAACCTGCTCTAAGACATTTTGATGCCTGTGTTCACACATGGTGAGAGAGTCTCTACAGCACTTCCATACGGAATACTTTATAACAGTAAAACTTGGTAAAAAAATTTGCCCTGTCATCTACCTATTATCTCTCAGGTCAACACCCACCTTGCCATACCCTGCTTGGTGATATAGAGCCCAGAATTCAGCAACTATACCTCTCCTTTGCTAGGAGTTTCCATGTCAGACTCTGCCAGGAAGAACTAAAAGAGACCAGAAGGGTAGGGGAAAAATAAGGGACTCACTTCTTCAGTTTTGTTTGCTATACCTGCATGTGTCTCTTTTACAATGGCCCGTTGCCATGGCAGTGGCAGTTGGTTCCAGTTCCACCTCTTCTTTGGGTCTTCCTCAACCAGGCTCATTGTTTCCCCTCAGAGATAATAGAAGTGATGGCAAAGCATCCACTGAGAGGTCCAGGTCCCAGTTCTGGAATGTTCTCTGACTTTCTAATTTAGTACTGCCAACTGGACAGGCCACTTTTCTCCAGAGATCTAGATCCCAGCTTCATGGGCCCCTCCACCAAGCTTCTTGATTCTAATAACCCTAAATTCCCCCCTTCCCACAGCCATGGAGGTGGCAGCTGCTTCCTGTAGGTACCATCTCGATGGAATTTCAGAGCTAGTCTTTCAACATTTGTTTAACTAATTTCCCTATAATAATTTATCTCTGTTATAGAATCTGGTATGGTTTCTATTTTCCTAAGTTGGCACTGATTGATACAAGGACTACCAAGATAAATCCTGCCTAAAATGGGGAATAAGTTACTAAAGGGCAATGTTGTGAAAGAGGGAAAGGTGAAAAAATCTCATACACACACTTGACCCTTGAACAACCCAGGTTTGAACTGCATGGGTCTATTTGCACGCAGATTTTTTTTTTTTTTTGACAAATACAGTATAGTACAGTAAATGTATTTTCTCTTCCTTATGATTTTCTTTACATTTACTTTTCTCTAGCTTACTTCATTTTAAAGTTACAGTATATAACACACATAGCATACAAAATATATTAATTGACTATTTATATTATTGGTAAAGCTTCCAGGTGACAGTAGGCAATTAGTAAAGATTTGGGGGAATTAAAAGTTATACTTAGATTTCCATTGAGGGATCAGGGACGTTAACCCCTCAATATGTTCCGAGAGTCAAATGTATACATGTGTGTGTCTATATATGTGTGTGTCAAAACACAGCCAGTGTGCGGTTCTCAGATGATAGAACCTCTAGCTACTTTATTCAACAACTTTTAGTGTATCTGGACATCTGAGACGTTCATCTGATGTTTATCCTGAAGTTACCAATACAACCAGTGTTTTGGGTATATCAGTTTATGACCTTAACTTCTAACAGTCTATCTTTGTTGGCATCTAATGCCAATATTTGAGGACAAGTGGATTTTTCTGGCATATTTTAGAGGATAAAATCTTCCTTACAGCTTCTTACAAAAGAATATTTTCCATCAGAGTTATCAATTTGTGATATGTCTAAATTCATTATTTTATCTTAGCTTGAGTTTTCTGAGAAATTGGTTTTCCCTGAATATTTCCTAAGTGGATGGGCAGTGAGTAAGGATAGGCATGTGATAATGGAGAAAGATTACATGTTTCAAAATGCTTACAAATGGTTGGCCAGAGTTAGAGCAGTAGTTAGAGTTCAACACTTGCTCCCTTATGATATAAAAGAAAACTAATCAAGTGGGGTGGCAAATGCAAAGGTAGATAAAATGAATTCAACATAGCTGAATTCTTACAGTCTCCAAAGGGCTCAAAATTAATGGACCTAGTGCAAGACAATAACTTAGTACTTGCTCAAGCACCAGCACCACCCAGGCTCAAGCGACATGCTATGAGCAGGGACATCTTTGCTAGAAATTAAAATGTATACCAAAGACATATGCATAATAACCCACAGAGATTTTTACACAAGTATTTGTAAATGTTTCTATAATTCCTACAAATAAAACCAAAAGTTTTTTTAAATGATATTGATTGGTTGTTCTTCTCCCAAATTACTAGGTTACCATTTAAGGTAGATGTGATCAATATTCTTTAAATAACTAAAATATCTCACAAAAGCCCTGATAGGAAACTTACCAAGAGAGAATATTTCAATACAAAACTTTTTCCAGTGACTCCAGCAACACCTACTTATGATTTACATGGGAAGGCCCAAAGGCAGGGTTTTCCTTTACATGGTCCAAATCCTATTACCACTGAGTCTTTTGGACTACATCAAACCTACTATCATCTAAAAATACTATCTTTTGCCTTACTCTTGCAGAGAGCCCTGACCAAATGGCACCAATAACTCTATACCCAACCCATATACGCCTATCAGACTCAGCCTCCCCAAAAGTCCTGTTTATTAGGTAATTCCCTTTTGAGGACCTCCAGCATTTCCCATCATTTTCACAGAGCAAAGTATGATGTGCTCAGTAGCTATGATGGAATTCCCTAATCGTTTCCTTAGGAATCTCTTTACTAGAAATTAATGCCCTCCATTATTCAGTCCTAGTTTCTTTCTACTCCAGAAAATGGTGTCACTGTCTTCCACCCACAGGTGCCGAACTCATACTTGCTTCTTTCTGCTCCATTCTGTTTCCCTTGTCTGGAATCTCTTTCCAAATCTTTCTACCTTTAACATGTAGCTCATATTAGTTCCATCTCCTCAATGAAGCTAAGTAGTAGTTCCACACTCAAGTATAGGGCTTCATTATAAGCATCTCTACAATATTAACTCATTTCTCACAAAAACACTATGAGTAATATAATAGTATTATTCCCATTCTATAGATGAGAAAACTGAGGCACAAAAAGTTGAGTAACTTGCCAAGGATCAACTCTACAGAGCCAGAATTTGAACCGAGGTAGCTTGCCTCCAAAGTTCAGCTCTCAGTTTTTTTTTTAGATTTTTACTCATTTTTTTTTTTTTTTTTGGTCTTATTCCTGACTACTTTATTCCACTACTGCTCTGAATTATTGCATTATACCTTTGCTAAAATAGGCAATTAAAGTATGTACCAAGGTGAAATATCAGGTTATATTCTAGAGCCTATAGATATAGAAAATATCCCCTCATACCTATGGATGAGGGAACTGAGGCCCAGAAAAAGCATGCTACTCCAACAGAGTCACATAATTTCACCAGAAGCCACATCTCCTAGTTAGAGCTCTATCCATCATAAGGTCTTTGTCATCTTCCATGACTAAAGTGCAAGAAAGTGTCTGCATTCCTTCTCAGGTGTATTTGAACCTTTAATTTGTCCTCTGAGACATTCTAACACAATACTATTCTATCCTCAGTTGAAGCAACTAAAGTTAAAGAACCAACAATCATTTCTTTTTCATTGTAATACATTTCTCATGGTCAATTTTTAGACCATAATGAGTGAATCCTCTAATCTTTTTCCAGACAGAATTACTAAGACTGTCTCCTGCTACTTTATGGCATTTCATTCCTCATTTTGATAAACTCCAGTTTGTCTGATAAGAAATTTGTGAACTTGTTGGTAGAGAGATTTGGACAAGTTCCCTTTTCTTTAGAGGCTTCAATTTCCTCTTAATGGCCAGGACTAAGGGAAGTCCCTCTCTTCTCTTTCTGCCCATGCTATACCCCCTTTTGGGCAAACCACTATTCTGAATTCCAAATCTTTCTCCTTTGAACTACTATAATTCCTCTGTTGTCCATATACCACAGCATCCCTCAATTCCAGTGTGTTGCCCTTTCTCTCCCTTTCCTGGGTTCCACAGCAAAATCTGGCTTTCTCCATTTACCACAGCGATTTCAAGCAGGTTGAACCACATGGTTCCCCACCCTCCACGCGGACCATTTTAGTCAGTGTGTGCTATTCTGCTCTTACCATGTATTAACCTTTCCTCTTAGCTACTGCTGCTTTATCTCATGACTGGTTGTTTCTCCAGGTATGATGCTCTGCCTACAATAATACAGTGCACAATAGCAAAGGCCAACTTGAATTTCCAACCCTGTGTTAATGCCTCTCTCATTTTTCACAGGCCAGGAGAGATTATGCCCCTACCGTGCAGTGAGCATCACACACAGTAGTCATACTCCAGAGCAGGTACAGCAGAAGCCCACACTCTCAATAACAGTCCCACAACAGACCAGTCACTGTGCCAATTCCCAGTCACAAATCATCTCATTCAATCCCTCTATCTGTATGTGATTTTTTCTTTCATAGCCCCATTTTACTGCTGGGATACTGGTCTAGACATCAAGTAACCTGCTAGATAGTAAATGACTTACAAAGCAGGAATTGTTTTGCAAGTCATTTATATATATATATAATTACATATATTTCTCATATAACCAGTGTATCTATGTTAGTACCCAGTGGGACTCAAGCTCTGGAGAATAAGCATCATGTATGTGTTGCTCATGCCTGTATCCCCAGGACTAAGCAAGGCATCTGCACATGTGGCAGATTTTTGGTAAGCATTTGCTGAATTAAGATAGTAGTCCCCCAACTTTTATCTGCAGGGGGATATAATCTAAGACCCCCCAATGGATGTCTGAAACCACGGATAGCACCAAACCCTGTGAGTGCTGTTTTTCCCACACATATATGGCTGTGATAAAGTCTAATTTATAAATTAAGCACAGTTGAGAGTAAGAATAATAAAATAGAATTATACCAACATACTGTAATAAAAATTATTGAAACCACGAGAAGACTGTAGATCACAGGGAACTACTTTATTTCCAAAGAGAAGAAGCTCTTTCTCCATCTCAACTTGTAGCTAGAGGCTGCACCCTAACCCAGAGCTACACTCAAGTGTGTTCGCTGCTGCTGCTGTGATGGAATATGCGAGTAATACTATATAATTAGATATTATGAATATAATTAATTGCCTTTGCAGAGCAACCTCTTTTTAGCCTACATTTAAGACAGATTTTTATCTCATTTCATATAAAGAAAGGAATATATTGAAATCCAAAATATTTGCCTCTATAAGTTCTGGGGAATATATGCATGTGCATATAAACCTTATTTATCTCCTCCTTTGAAATCAAAAGATATTTTCAATACTAAATGATGTTTGGGGCATGGGTACTATTTTGTAGTTGCACATGGGTGTGTGACTACCATTGTGATTACTATTATTCAATTAAAAGAAACAAATTATTAGTTGATCACTAATAACCTAACCTCAATGGCTCATTTTACAGCCCCACTAAAGGCTTGTAACATTACATATAGGTGGGGGGAAATGGCAAATTAGTTTTGGGGGTAAAATGATACAATAGGTCACTTTGTCAGAACAAAAAATTTCTGGGGTACGCCTGGATGGCTCAGTCGGTTGAGCACCTGACTCTTGTTTTTGGTTCAGGTCATGGTCTTATAGGTCACGAGATGGAGCCCCAGATCCGGTTTCATGCTAAATGGAGAATTCGCCTGAGATTCTCTCCTTCTCCCTCTGCATCTCCTACTGCTCTCGCACATACATTATTTCTCTCTCTCCCTCCCTCCCTCAAAAATAAATAAATCTTTTTAAAAAAAATTTTTTTTTCAGGGGGAAAAAAAAGTTGAAGTACAAAACCCAAGTATGTTCATCAGTTCTTAGGAAAATCTTTTTTGTCTCATGAATTCTCAATCTGAGGCCATTCACTGATTCCCTCCTCAGGGTGATCTAATTAAATTCCAGAATTACATATCTGAAGATTAATTCTTTCAGAGCTCATTTGACATGAATTTATTTATCTTGAGATACTGTTTTTTGTTTTTCAGTGAATAAAATCTTCTAGCAAACTATATAAAATGTTCCTAAGGAAATGCCATATTGGGTGGAAAAGCTCCCAGGTAAATTGCCAGTGGAAATTGGTCTTCTGCTAGTATGCAAGGCAAATGGTACTACGAAAGCTGCAAACAAAAATTTGCGTAACAGATGGTGGGTCAAGTTGGACTTTTAAACCTATAAATGAAGGAGACAGATTTCCTTCCTTTGTGGAAATTTAAAGTAATAGACGTTACTAAAGTAAGAGACCATGGACGTTGATTTTTATACAAGGATATACACTACAGGTGTAATTATAATAGTGGAAACTTGGGACAGAATGTTCACCATTCAAAGATTGGTGACAGAGATATATGTTACCACACCTCTGAATAATATGAAGCCATTAATAATGATATTTTCAAAGAATATGTCATGAAGGAAAATATTAAGTAGGAAAAGCTTACTTGCAATGTTTTATACCTTCACTATATTCTTTAATTCCAAAAGTTTAAACAAATTTTAAAACTTTTAAAAATTATAATAATTTTTTCGGTCCTTAGGAGAATAAAAATGATTTTAAATGGTAAGAATTATGTATGCAGGAGTCTATCAGGTTATAATTGGTTTCCTTGGAAAGATAAATTTCTTAAAACCCCTTAAAGCATTCCTGGTATAAATCAGAGGTAAGAAAAAGGACAAAATGCAGAGGTACGAGCTTGCCAGGGGAGAAGAGGCATTGAAAATACCTTAATGATAATTATGGTTCTGATTTGATGCTTATTTTATATCAGGATTATACTGTATTTTCAAGCACTAACAGCTTTGTACCATAGATAATACCACAATTTAAAATTTACATAACTAGGGGCGCCTGGGTGGCTCAGTCCTTAAGCGTCTGCCTTCGGCTCAGGTCATGATCCCAGGGTCCTGGGATCGAGCCCCGCATCGGGCTTCCTGCTCAGCAGGAAGCCTGCTTCTCCCGCTACCATTCCCTCTGCTTGTGTTCCCTCTCTCGCTGTGTTTCTCACTGTCAAATAAATAAAATCTTTAAAAAAAAAATTTACATAACTAAATGCATCTATTGAAGTCATATCTATAAAATTCAACTAATTTTTATTAAATATTTCTCACAGAAGTTTTCTGATTTGCATTACCAGACCATATTTACATCATGGATCAACTGAGGTTCAAAGTTTTTAAATATCTTACCCAAGAATATAGTTAGAAAAACTAGGCAGTGAATCAAACCTAGATCTTAAAGTTCCAAATTACCAACATTCAGGAGAATTCTTTCTCCATATCTTCTTTCTCTTCTTCTCTTTTTCTTCTTCATTTAGACAAATTCTATCAATTCTTCAAATCTTGCCTCCTCCACAAGCTTTACTTGGCTGTGCCCAATTCCCAGTTGTGGCCCTCTCACTATCTATGTAGTCTTCTGGGATTGATTATGGATTTGAAGCTCTTTTGGGTTCCCTTTCAAGGATCCTTTCCTACTTCTCCTTTCCCTTCAAGCTGGCATTCCACGCAAAGCCAATAGGACAGTGGAAAGGGCACATGCTTAGTTATGAAGGCAAGAAAGTGCAGGACAGAACCACCAATACGTTCCTTTGATAAAGGCTGTGTGAAGAGGGAGAGCAAGGTGGGGAGAGCTTACCAAACAGAGAATGGCACCAAGAGGGCAGAAGATTCTCCGGGCAGAGTTGTCAGAGTTCAAGAAATTAACCTTTTAGAAAAACACACGTCCTCAAATGCTATTGCTCTAAAAGACATCATTTAAAGGGCATTCATTGACAATCAATCTCTGGTGGAGAAACCATGGTGACCTTATTTAAAAAAAAAAAAATCCCTGGACCAATAAATAGAGTAATACTTACTGAGCTTCCACTGTGTTTTTGTACATTTAAGGGTTTTTGTACATGGTATTTCTTGCAATCCTGACAGAAGTCCATTTTACAGGTGAGAAAACTCTTTGAGGGGTTAACAAAACTTGCTGAAGGACACAGCTAATGGGTACTAGAGCTACATTCAGACTCAGTTCCATGTGCCCTATTAAGTACCCATAAGTCTCTTATATTACCACACAGATTGCTGATGAGAAAATAATCACTTGGATACGGTCCAAGGTCCTTTAACCTCCAAGAGTTTCCAACTAGCCTATGTGCCCAAAATCAGATATCTTATTCTCAAACTCAAGGTGAGGGAGAGGGGTACCAATGCTCTTGCTAGGCCAAAGGTTGAGTCAAGAAGCTAACATGTAGGGCGCCTGGGTGGCTCAGTTGGTTAAGCAACTGCCTTCGGCCCAGGTCATGATCCTGGAGTCCCAGGATTGAGCCCCGCATCAGGCTCCCAGCTCCACAGGGAGTCTGTTTCTCTCTCTGACCTTCGCTCCTCTCATGCTCTCACTTTCTCTCTCTCTCAAATATATAAATAAAAATCTTAAAAAAAAAAAAAAAGGATGTACATTCTGTTTAAAAAAAAAGAAAGAAGCTAAAATAATATAATGTCCTTGAGTACTGCAATAATGGGATAAAGATTCAAAATAGGGATTTGGCTACTATTCCTGCTACCTAGGAGTTGATGTTAGTATTGACAGTATTTGTTTGAAAAGTACTGTTTTCCCATTAAGTGTGCTTCGTATTTTTTTTTATTAAGAATCACAAGGGTTGGATGCCAGGACTCCAGCTACAGCAAATATCGCCCTCCCTGCTCATCTGGATATGATCTGGAAGCTTCTGTCAGTTGCCTCATGGGCTGTGGCTGTTAGGCACAGCAGAATTTGGCCCATGGGCAGTGCCTCTATTGGCAACTCCTCAGGAAGGCTGACTCCATGTTTAATATTGGTTTCACTCCTCCCTGAAAAAAAAGAATGGGATGGATATCTAAAAAATAAAGATGCAGGAAAGAAAGATACAACAGAAACATCATAAATACATCAGGGAATTGAACATGAATGACATTTCACAAAGCCTTCTGAGGGGATTTGGATTCTGGTCAAACATTTAAAGCAGTTTCTGATCACGCTTTATTTTGAAAACAGATTCAAATAGGATGGAAATATTCACATGTAATCCAAAGGGTGTCTGAGGGAACAAATGCTCCAAATGTTCTTTCTGGCAGAGGTCTTCAAAGAACTAAGAAAAATCTGGGACTGAGTTAATGTGTTAGATGATGTAAAATTAGTTAGGATAATCAATAAGCATTTATTATATTTCTATCATGCTTTACCATCTGCTCAATCAGCCTTGACAAAGACCATAAGGATATGATTCCAGACATAAAGGACATAGGCCAGAGCCAGGACTGAACTTCAAAAAAGACCTTCTCATTAAAGGGGTGTTGCAGAGTCTGGTTTAATCCTGGGAATGCCAAGTATCAAGTGTTTATAAACTGTATTCTGCAAAGCAGTGCCTGCATGAGATCCTTGGGCCAGAATTAATGGCCTATAGCTATTATACACCCTCTCCCTTAGAGATTCATAATGCATATTAAAAGTATATGAACGGCTATGAATATTCTATAATTAAGAAAGCTGCTTAATTTACCCTAATTCTAAATGTATCACTTGCTCAAGTGTCTGTTTTTAAGTCCTACTATTACTATTACTACTGGTAGTATTACTAAAAATGAGTACATTAATTTAGCACTATGTGTTAGACATTGTTTAGAAGTGAACCACATGGGGTGCCTGGGTAGCTCAGTGGGTTAAAGCCT
>CM053605.1:84338380-84375223 GCA_028646535.1 Procyon lotor | reverse complement strand
CCCTTTACTTTATCTTCTACTCTCTCACCAAATCCAACCATTCTGAAGGAAGAGTGAGAAAAAACAAGTGAGTCCATTCCTGTCCTACCAAGGCTCTCACTATCTTCTAGTTAAAAAGTTTTGGGTTTAGACAAGCCCTGGTAACAACAAAAGGTTCAGTCAATTCCGTGACCACACCACTTAAATTATTCACCCAACTCTTGGGTTGTGATTACTAAAGATCTACTTAAAACAATGGCAAAAGAATCTAGTATGTTTATGAAATTGATTCATAAACACAGTAATTGTTTGATGAACTTTTCACCTGCCAAGTTACCAGACTGGAAAGAATCCAACTTGTGTGGCTACAGATAAACAATGTTGTGGGGTTTTGGTTCACACAGGGAGTGAATCCAGTTTCACTAAAGTTATGAGATGCAGGATTCAGGTTACGGAGCAGGAAGACAGGAAGTTTATTTTCCCAGATCTTCAAACCAAAGTCAAGGACACTTACTAGTAGCTATATAAAGTTTAAAAAAATGCATTGAACAATACAGGCAATCTCTGACAAAATAAAGCAGAAACCTATTTGAAACTCTTAAACAAGAAAGGAATTTTTAACACACAAGAAGCCTACAAAAAAAAAATAGTTGATCAATATTAGTTCAGTCTGTTTTGCACTCCTTGCTTGGCATACTTTTACCTCTAGTCCACCCACCAATCTATTTATATATGACTACAGAAGCAAGTGCACCCAGCCAATATCTGCCAACCCTGGCCCACACCAGCAGAAGTAAACCTCTGACCCTTATTCTTGCAACGGAATACGTGATTATTGTTTTTGTTTTTTTGTTTTTCTCTTCAGGCTCACCGATGAGCAAGGAGCCCGATGCGGGACTCGATCCCAGGACCCTGGGATCATGACCTGAGCTGAAGGCAGCAGCTTAACCGACTGAGCCACCCAGGCATCCCGTGATTATTTTAAGCCACTAGGTTTTGAGGTAGTTACTCAACAATAGATAACTGATACGTTTGGCTTTCATAAACTTTCATTTCTACTAAAACGGAATTCACAGAGCTTATAAATCGTAAGAATCTATCTCTACTGTATTCTTCTAAGCAGTTAAAAATAGATTCAATTAAATCCATAGATTATAGCAAAAGATCTATTTGGAAAGGCCTTTTTTTTTTTTTTTAAAGTATCTTCCTTCAAAGAAACAAAAAACTTACATAAACTCAATTAAGTAGCAGGTTTGTGTTTAGATCCTAGCAAGAAAGAGATGTATTTGTAATTTTCCATAACATATGATTGCCACTGAATATGCTGCATACACATTAAGCCAATATTGTTTTAGTCATCAGCACTTATTTATCAATTATGCACAGTAGCTGCAATGGATTTCAACAATTACTCAAGGTTTCCCATTCGGTTCCATTTATTTTTCACCAGCATCCTTTTAATGCATACAGTATACCCACTGCATACTGCCACTGCCTTAGTATTCAGCAAAGAAATACTGCCTCAGATAAACCTTGCATGTGGTTCTAAGAAAGTTAGGTATGTTAGCAATTTGCTAGTAAGTTTATCTGATAAGGAATGTTACAACTCTTCTGCCAATATTTTTGCTGTATCAAAGCTTATATCATGATCATACGTAAATCATAAGAGTATTTTAAAAACCTCTGTGTTTGCTACACAATTCTCTTTATATATTACATGATATAGTTTTGCAAAGCCTTAAGAAAGGAGTAGGTGAACTTTTCCTGTGAAGGTCCAAATAGATATTTTACACTTCACTAGCCCTAATGTTTCTGTCACCACCGGTAGCTCATATGTGGCAGTGTAAAAATCAGCCCTTGACAGTATGTCATCAAATGAGTGTGGCTATGTTTTGGGGGTCCCAAGCTGAAGGCAGTGGTGTATACTTCCATTTATTATTTTTTATGTCGCAGAGGACTGCAGAGGGGTAAAAGAAGATCGCAAATGTTCTTTGAGGGCAGAGGTAAGGGGCAGCAGGAAATTAAACAGTCTCTTGATAAAATTAAAACTGGTCAGTGGGGAATGCAGAGGAAGAAAAAGGTAAGAAATATGCAGAAACCAGCTCTCAAGCAGTCATTTTCCTAAGACTGTTCCTTTCTCGTGTGTCAAACATTCACTAGCTTTTGAATGTAATTTGGCACAGCCACTTTGCAAAAGTGCTTGGCAGTATCCACTAAAGTGGAATATATGCATACCCCCTAATTTAATAATTATACTCAGCTATGTGCCCAACAGAAAAAAAACAAAAAGACCTGTGCTTACGAAAAGACATATACACCACAACATTTATACTGATTCTGTTTTTAATTAAAGATTTTGCTTTAAAATAATTGTAGATTCCTATGCAATTGTAAGAAATAATACAGAAAGATCTCATACATCCTGTACCCAGATTCCTGCAATTGTAATATCTGGCAAAACTACAGAACAATAACTAGGATACTGACCCGGTTATAATCCACTAATCTAGAAGATACCCCCAGTTTTACTGGTACTTGAGAGGTTGAGTGTGTGTGTGCGTGTGTGTGTGTACTTCATTCTGTGCAATTCTGTTACATCTACAGGATCTTGCATTCACAAAGAATACAGAATATTAAATAAAGGGGCACCTGGGTGGCTCAGTCAGCCAACTGCAAACCCTTGATCGCAGCTCAGGTCATGATCTCAGGATAGTGAGATGGAGTGGGGTCTGTGCTCAGCACTGTAAAGTCTGCTTAAAAAAGTCTCTCCCTCCCCCTCTCCCTCTGCTCATGCTAGCACACAGGATGTGGGCTCTCTCTTTAAAATAAATGAATCTTTAAAACAAACAAAATACAAAATAGATCCATCACGACAAGAATCCTTCAGGTTACACATTTATCACCACGTCCATCTGTTCTTTCCCCTGCTAACCCAAACAAGTACTCATCTCCCCTATTTCTAATATTTTGCATCATTTAAAAAAGTTATGTAAATAGAATCATACAGTATATAATTTGGGGGGACTGGCTTATTTTACTAAGTATAATTCCTCCAAGTTGTTGCATGTTCATTCCATTTCACTGTTGAGTAGTATTCCATGGTATGGATATACCACAGCTGTTTAGACATTCATCACTGAGGAACATCTGTGCTATTCCTGGTTTGGAGTTATGAGGAAAGCTGTTCTATTTATGTACAGGTTTTTGTGTGAACCTAAGTTATGATGTCTCTAGGATAAATGCCCAAGAGTACAACTGTGAGCCAAATAATAGTTGCCTATTAATTTTTTAAGGAAAGGACTAATGTTTCCAAGTGTGGCTGTACTTTTTTTTTTTTTTAATCAGAGGGACTGCACATGTGCATGAGTAGGGGGAGGAGCAGAGGGAGAGAGAGAATCCCCAAGCTGACTTCCCACTGAGCACGGAGCCCCGAGTGGGGTTCAATCCCAGGACCTTGATATCATGACTTGAGTGGAAATCGAGTCTGCCATTCTACCAAATGGGCCACCCAGGCCCCCCACGAGTGGGTGTACCTTTAGACATTCTCATAATTGATAGAGCTCCTCCAACATTCTTACAAGCACTTAGCGTTAACTCTGTTTTTATTGTAACAATTCTGATAGATGTATAGTGGTAATTCATAGCAGTTTTAATTTGCATTTATAGTTAATGATGTTGAATATTTTTTCATGTGTTTATTTACTGTCTATATATACTCCCGGGAGAAGTGTTTCTTCATGTCCCTTTCCTATTTGAATTGTTTGTTTTGTGCCTTAGAGGTTTAGAGGTTTTATACATATACTAGGTACTAGTCCTTTGTTGGAAATGTGGCTTAAGATATTTTTCTTTTTTTTCCCCTAAGTCTGTAGCTTGTCTGTTTATCTTCTACACCAGGGTCTTTCTTAGAACAAAATGTTTTTGTTTAAATTCTGATATGGTCCATTTTATCATTTATTCCTGTGATGGAGTCTAATTTTTGGTACCCAATCTGAGAACTCTTTGCCTTAAATCCTAAACATTTTCTCTTTTTCTTTTAAAAGCTTTATTTTATGTATTTTATATTTAAGTTCATGATCCATTTTGAGTTACTTTTTATAAAATGTGACAGGTTTAGGAAGAGTTTCATTTCTTTTTGCCTATAAATGTCTCATGGCCAGAGCACTATTTGTTAAAAAGGCTGTCCTTCCTCCATTGAAGTCCCTTTGCACTTTTGTCAAAAATCAGTTTGGCATATTAGAGTGGTTCCATTTCTAGCTTTTCTTTTCTACTTCATAGATCTATGTTTCTATCCCTCCACCAGTATCATACCATCTTGATTTCTGTAGAACTATATAGTAAGCTAACATCAGAAAAAGTGACTATTGATGTTTTAAAATTGTTTTAGCTATTCCAAGGCTATCCCTTTCCATAAAAAATTTAAAATAAGTTTGTCTGTGTACAACAGCAGCAAAAACAACAATGAAACTGGGATTTTAATAAGAATTGCATTAAATCATAGATAAATTTGAGGAAAACTGATGTCTTTTTTTATCTTGAGTGCTTCAATCTGTGGACATGGTATATATCTTCATTTATTTAGGTGTTCTTTTCTCTTTTGTCACTATTTTGTCATTTTCAGTATACAGTTTATGCACATGTTGTGTTAAATGTGCACCTAAATTTTGAAGAATTATAAATGATACAGTGTGTTTAATTTAAATTTCCAGATACTCACTCTTGGTATGTAGAAACTAACTTTTTTAAATGTCAGTATCTTGCATTCTGTGATTTTTTTTTTTTTTAGAACTTTTAATTCTCTAAATTTTGTGTTTTGGACATCCCTTCAGATTTTCTATGCAACTAATCATAATAGTAATACCGAATATTCGCTAATATTTTGTTGAAGATTTTTAAGTCTAAGTTCATGAGACTTATTGATCTATAGCTTTCTTTTTTGTGCTGTCTTTGGTTTGGGTATCAGGGTGACACTGGCTTCAACAGTTGAGTAGTAGTATATTTTTAGTTGGCCAAACTTAGATACTACTCATTAGTCCATTACCAATGAAAACACTTCTATATTATCATTCTTCAAAAAATGTAATATTATAAAGCAATGAGAATAAATGGACTACTACCACACAAAAAAATATGCATTGGTCCCACCAACATTACCTTAAGCAATGAGCCAGCCACAAGAGTATATTCTATAGGATTCTACTTATAAAAAGAACCAAAAAAGGTAAATTAACCTATGATGTTAGCAGTCAAGATAGTGGTTAGCCTTTTGAACAGTAGTTCCTAACAGGGGGCATAGAGAAGGCTTTCTAGGGTACTAGTCATGTTCTAGTTCTTTTTCTTTTCTATTATATTTCTATTTCAAATTTCTATTTCTATTATTTTTATTTTATTTATTTATAAATTGTTATAATTACATATAATTATTGTATATTATATTTATATAATTTGATTCACATATAAATATTAATAAATATTCATATAAATATATTTATAACTTATTAGAAATATACTTATTTTATTCTAATTTCTATTTCTATTATATTTCTATTTCTAATAACTATATTCTAATATAAAGAAATATTTCTATTTCTTTAACTGTGTGTGTTGATAATACAAATATGGGTATTTGTGAGCAGTTCATTGAGATGGGTACTTACTTACCTATTCTGTATGTTTGCTACACTTGGTTTAAAAGTAAAAACAATACTCATCACCATTTCCACAGAGGACTCCCCTCTCAGGTACCACCTCTTTACTTACTATTTCAATTTTGAGGGACCAGAGCTACGGTACTCAAAACTCATATAAACCTAAGGCTGAAAACAGCTGTTTTCATACTGTGTTTGACAAGGAGGACATTAATTTCATTGTTTTCAAAAAGAGCCACCATCTATTTTTGTTTTTGTCTTTTTAGGCCTTTGAGTTGAACAGCCTCATTGCTGTGCAATGTACAAACCAGCTTAAAAGTTTGACAGCCATTATTATTTCTAGCAGAGAGGAAATGGATCAAAATAGTTCTGCCAACTATTTTTTATTTGATAGACACACTTCCATGGTTGCTTTGTACTTGAAGATAGTGATATCACAGAGTATTCTCTATAACAATACTCAGCTAATTAAAAATAATTTAGCCTTATAGCATCTGTGATTGTAGATATCCATTCTTTAGTGTTCTGTGCTTAAGATTGGTAAGTGAATAGTGATTTATTAAATACATACTAGAAATGAAAGCCTTGATGAGTAAAACACATCAAGCATGTGAGAAGACCCTGGCTTCAAAACAATAAGCAGAGGGGCGCCTGGGTGGCTCAGCGGGTTAAAACCTCTGCCTTCAGCTCAGGTTATGATCTCAGAATCCTGGGATCTAGCCCCACATCAGGCTCTCTGCTCAGCAGGGAGCCTGCTTCCTCCTCTCTCTCTGCCTGCCTCTCTGCCCACTTGTGATCTCTCTCTCATTCTCTGTCAAATAAATAAATAAAATCTTAAAAAAAAAATAAGCAGAAATAGTAGATTCCAGTGCTTACTGGTACTGTCTTACAACAATAGAACAAATAATTCACTGAAAACTACTTCCACCCAAGAGACCAAAAGTTCTTAAGCCTTCACATACTTAGAAACACCCCTGGCCCTTCTAAATGCCTCTCCTGGTTTGTAAAGCTGTACACTGCAACAAGCCTGCAAAAAACACTCAACCAACAACCTTAGGAACAGGAAAACTTCTTTGAGCAAAATCAATTCACTCCAACTGCAATGTATAGTCACTATCAAGTTACCCTTAGAAGAAATAGAGTTTTCTATTGATCCACCCACCTCTGTCACCTTACTTCTTCGCTTCTCTATTTCATTTTAAAATATGTAGAAGAGGACAAGTTGTCAACAAGAAAAGTTTCTAGTTGATACCCTGCATTTTCGTACTGATGACATACAAAACTGTGATCTGATTATCACTAAACAGATGAACCAGTGGTGCTGCTCACTCTTGAAAGTCCATAAAAATCAGCCGCAGTGGCATTAACATATGCTCAGATGCCAGGCTCACACATTATGACAGGGCCCTAGATTCTGTATTTTCAACAGTCATCCCAGTTGATGCTGATACACAGAATTTGACTGGAAAGGAAGAGAAGGAGAGAGAGAACAAACCAGTCTGAATAAATGAAGACCCCAAGACCGAAGGTTATCTTTGCAAGAAAATGAATCTTGTTGCTTTCAAATAAAAATGGCAATAACAATTGGGTTTAAAAAGTGCTGCCATGTAATATGAGGCCTGATATATAAAGTTAAGATATCAGTAAATATCAGAGATCACACATTGCCCTCACTCATTCATTCATTCAATAACTCTTTATAAAACATCTTTGAGTCAAGACTGGAGGATGCAGTGATGAAACATACCTTAAAAAGCTGAAAGTGTAATAGGGAAAACAGAAAAATAGGTAGGCACACTTGTGGCTGATTTGTGCTATTTTGTCGATCTCATTTGTTTAAGCCTTGTTTCTTCAGGGCAAACCAACCACTGCGAAGATCAAGAATCCAAGTCTCAGAGAGCCTTGAGTGCAAACACCATCCACACTCCTAAGGACTCGGGCTCCATCTGCATCCCTGGGGATCCCGGCATGAAGGCTCTACAGACTCCTTTCTCCTTCCATGGAATTAAGACTCTTCAAGTTGACCATATGTTTTTGGGCCAAAACAGCTAAAAGCAAAAACCAAACAAGTGAAAAGAGAAGTACCCATGCATATGGCAAGTCTTCCATGTCCTCTGGGTGACAATGGTTTCTACTCACCTTCAAGGGTCAGAGTGCAGCTGACCCATCTCTCAGGGTCTACAGCCTTTCTGGAACACAGCCCCTACCCCAGCTCAAAACTCTCAAAGAGATTTTCCATGTTTCAACTCCCTGTTGGATGCCTCGGCAATGCCTTGCAAGTGGAAGGAAAGCTACTCAGCTAAAAACTACTCTTCCACTAAAACCAAAGTTCTAGGGCCAAGCATGGTACTTACATGGTAAGTACCACAGTCTTTTCTGCACCTTAGGGTGACCTTCCTCCTTTCTCAGAGCATAGTCTTACTCCAAGACAGAGGCCAGTAATGAATATCCCTCTGAATATTAGAATTTGAGGTTCTTCCTTAAGAATCTCTCAAGTGTTCCCTAGAGCTCTCTGTTTATAGGATTCCCTGAGGGATACCATGGTCAGCATATGCCAACAAAATCTTATTCCTACACTTCCAGTCATAATTAGACACAGGACTGATCTGGTCCTGAAAAAGAACAGGGGCTAGTGTGTCCGCCCAAGCTTTTGTTGATAAAATTGGTGAGAAAAAAAAATTATGATTTTATGGTCCTTGTTCTTTTTATTTAGGTGTTACATCATCATCTAGCATTTTAGTAGAAAAATTATAAAATAGTGAATCACACACAAAATCACAAATGATCCTACCAGAATTTTATGTAGGCCAATGAATCCATGTATATGTATTCATCTGAATGTGCATGTGCATGTATTTATGTATCTGTATATTATTATATATATTTTTAACAACAAAATTTCAGTGTTCATATTAGTTTGAAAACTGCTTCTTTCACTTAATGTATTGTGACATCTTTCCATTTCAACAAAGTTACAGTTACCATCAATTTTAAGACTACATTATGCCTATTGCACAGATTTATCATATTTTACCAAATTATCCAATATTTGATATTTGGGGCTGTTCATAATTTTTCTTTGCTATAAACAATCCTGTATCTTTTAACACCATTTCTGAGAACCTGTGATGGTTCTCAGAACCTGTGAATTCACTTTCACCTGCATCTGTGAATCTATGCAATCATTTCATTAGGTTCCTAAAGTAAAATTGACAACTTCTTACCTTAATTAAAATAATTAAATGTCTACATTAATATTATAAGAAAAGCAAGTCACACCAGCAGAACAGACTTGACCCTAACTGGGGTCAAATAAGTATTCTGATACCTAATACTCATATAAACAAAGTTCCTAAATTTATGTAGTTTGTCCAAAAGATGTAGGAATATGTTCTTGTGCAAACATAAGCATTTTTTTCAGAGGAACAATTATTATCGATAACTGGAATTCTACTTGTCATAGAAAAGTAAATAATCATAATGAGTGACTGCCATACAGTTAACACTGCACTCATTTTATTAAATCATATTCTTATTTTACTTTTGTTACTTACCACTATGAATACAAAGAAGAAATTTGGGGCTATAGAGTTGGGGCAAGTCTGTCTAGACTTAACACAGAAGACTCCCAGATAAATAAAAAGGCTGAATAAAGAAAAAGAATCAATATGAATGGCAGAAAGTGTTCATGGATTGACATGGGTCTCAGCTAGTAGGGCACATGCCATCCAAAATTTGGCCAGACTGTCTACAACAGTATCTTCCATCTTTGTCAACCCACATGTGGAAAGGAGAGTGCTGAGTCACTCTGTAAATTGGAATGGCTTATTATGGGAATGTGGTTGCTATGGTAACAGGAGGGCCTCAGCTGAGGCAGAGGAGCATTAAAAGCATTGTATTACTGAGATAAATCTGCACTATATATGATTTGGCACCAACTTATTTGTGAGCTAGTTTAGACATTTTGCTTTACTTCCTTCTATAATCCTGGAATACATCACAGGGCTGATACAATATACCAAAGGTTCTGCTCCCTAAAGGGACCTCCATCACCCATATAGTTCTTTGTGTCTTCTGGGAAATGACAAGAGGTTGGGGGAGATAAAAGTCTAACAACCATTCTTTCTGCTCCTCATTAGGACTCTACTGAAACAACATGAAGACAAATGTTGGATGGGGAAGCAATTTAAATTAGTGGGAAGAGTACTAGGATGACAGGTTGTTAAGTCTTGCTCAGACCAGTTGTCTTTTCATCCTTCCACACTCCCAGAGGAACACTTTTCCCTAGCCTGTTCGGGGAGTACAACAGAGAAATCTGCCTCTGAGATAGGTTTTACCAAGACACTGACAAAGATTCTCTCCTTGTCCCAACTTAGGTTCCCCTGAGCACTTTTTTCAATGAGGCCTTGGTCTTAGCCTATGAGGACTATTCACAATGACTCTCCAAACCCCTTCCCTAAGAGACTTAACCAACCTTTAGCATTTGCTTCTAATAACTCAAGGCCCTGCCCCTAGGATGACCCAAGCTCCCCTTGATGCAAAAGAAGCATTTGACAAAATACAACATCTTTTCCTGATGAAAACTCCTCAGAGTGAAATCTAACATTCCTTGATTTCATTAAAACCATCTATGAAAAGCCCACAGATAATATTCTCAATGGGGAAAAGTTGAGAGCCTTTCTCTTAAGATCAGGAACATAACAAGGATGCCTACTCTCACCATTATTTTTCAACATAGTACTGGAAGTCGTAGCAAAAGCAATCAGACAACAAAAAGCGATAAAAAGTATTCAAATTGGGAAAAAAGTCAAACTCCCTCTCTTTGCAGATGACATGATACATTATGTGGAAAACCTAAAAGACTCCTCCCCCCATATTACAACACATACAGCAATTCAGTAATGTGGCAGGATACAAAAATCAACATACAGAAATCAATTGCTTTCCTATACACTAATAATCTAACTGAGGAAAGAAATTAGGGAGTCAATTCCATTTATAATAGCACCAAAAAACCATAAGATATTGTGGAATAAACCTAACCAAAGAAATAAAAGATCTATACTCTAGAAACTATAGAACACTTACGAAGGAAATTGAACAAGATAAAAAAAGATGGAAAAACATTCCATGCTCATGGATCGGAAGAACAAACATTGTTAAAATATCTATGTTGCCCAGAGAAATCTATACTTTCAATGCCATTGTAATCAAGATACTAATGGCATTTTTCAAAGTGCTGGAACAAACAATTCTAAACTTTGTATGGAACCCGAAAAGACCCCAAATCTCCAAGGAAATGTTGAAAAAGAAAAACAAAACTGGGGACATCACCTTGTCTGATATCAAGCTGTATTACTAAGCTGTAATCACCAAGACAGCACAGTACTGGCAATGCATACATCAATGGAATAGAATAGAGAGCCCAGATATGGACCCTCAACTCTATGGTCAACTAATCTTCAACAAAGCAGGAAAAATATCCAATGGAAAACAGTCTCATCAATAAATGGTGCTGGGAAAACGGGACAGCTATATTCAGAAGAATGAATCTCAACCATTCTCTTACCACGCATATAAAGATAAACTCTAAATGGATGAAAGACCCCAATGTGAGACAGGAATCCATCTAAACCCTAGAGGAGAATGTAGGCAGTAACCTCTTTTACATCAGCCACAGCAATTCCTTTCAAAACATGTCTCCAAAGGCAAGGGAAACAAAATTGAAAATGAACTTTGGGGACTTCATCAAGATAGAAAGCCTCTGCACAACAAGGGAAATAGTCAACAAAACATAAAGGCAACTCACTGAAGAGAGGAGATATTTACTAACGACACTACAAAGGGCTGATATCCAAGATCTATAAAGAACTTCTCAAACTCAACACCCAAGAAACAAATACTCAAGTCAAAAAATGGGCAGAAGACATGAACAGGACAGTCACTTCTCCAAAGAAGACATACAAATGGCTAACAGATACATGCAAAAATGTTCAACATCATTAGCCATCAGAGAAATTCAAATCAAAACCACACTGAGATACCACCTTTCACCAGTTAGAATGGCAAAAATTGACAAGGCAAGAAACAATGTTGGAGAGGTTGTGGAGAAAGGGAAACCCTCTTACACTGTTGGTGGGAATGCAAGTTGGTAGAGCCACTTTGGAAAACAGTATTTAGTTTCCTCAAAATGCTAAAAATAGAGCTCTCCTATGACCTAGCAATTGCACTACTCAGTATTTATCCCAAAGATACAGATGTAGTGAAAAGAAGGGCCGCATGCACTGCAATGTTGATAGCAGCAATGTCCACGGTAGCCAAACTGTGGAAAGAGCCAAGATGCCCTTCAGCAGATGAATAGATAAAGAACATGTAGTCCATATATACAATGGAATATTACTCAGCCAGCAGAAAGGATGACTACCCAACTTTTGCATGAACATGGGTAGAACTGGAGGAGATTATGCTAACTGAAATAAATCCAACAGAGAAAGACAACTATCACATGGTTTCACTTATATATGGAACATAAGGAATAGCATGGAGGACATTAGGAGAAGGAAGGGAAAAATGAAGGGGGTGGGGAACAGAGGGGGAGACAAACCATGAGAGACTATGGACTCTGAGAATCCAACTGAGGGTTTTAGAGGGGAGAGGGCATGGGGATGGGTGAGCCTGGTGATGGGTATTAAGGAGGGCATGGAGTGCATGGAGCATTGGGTGTTATATGCAAATAATCATGGAACACTACATCAAAAACTAATGATGTACTGTACGGCAACTAACATAACATAATAATAAAAAAATTTTTTTTAAAAAGGCTGCCTGAGAAAGCTCAGTGCTGCCAGGAGAATTTAATTACTTCAGCCAAAACATGTGACTAGGATAATGGGCCCCTGAATCCCCTCTTAGAGCAGTTACTAGAGAAAGCTTGCAATTACAAAACTTTTCTGTCCCTTTAAGATATAAATTTTCTACCACCCAAAACTGCCTCCCCAAAGACCTGAGAATCATCTCTTTGAAATACAAATATTGAAAGAAATAGCTGTTGCTCTCAGTCCCTATAGGAGGGTAGTGGCCTAACTAAGTGGGTACTGTGCTCCAACTTCCAACACCACCTTCTGTCATAATGATATAAGAAGGACGTTTCTCCTATAAGTGCCCATGAGCAGACCTAGATGGCCTAGTCATATGAACCAAATCCCCTCTTAACACCCTTCCGTGCCTTTCATCTGAATACCCAGCATTTCAACAATCCCACCTTTTGTTTTGGGGGAGTTGACCTAAGGTCAGACTGAGGTCTCTCTTCTGTTGCAATGGCTATGATTAAATGAAATCTGACTTTACCAACTTGAACAGGTGTCTGGCTTTACTTATTTTGATATTACTTGTTAATGCTGTGCAAGTTTCATATCCTACCAATCCTGATCTAAACTTTTGGATATTCTTTGTGATTCTGTCAAACAGGATTCCTGTTCCCCTGATAGTTCTGATCTCCAGTAATCATTTGATCTGTGGTGCTTTTCTTACCTGTGAAACTTCTCATTCTCATTTCTTAGCCTTCCTGGTCTCGAAATGTGCCTGTTCATCTTTACTCCATTTCTTCTCATGGTCTGACAATGCATAAATTATATGCAGAACCACTTAAACAGATAATAGGGGACCCATAAGGCACCAAAATAGATAATAAATTCATCTCTAATTCTTACCCCTAAAAGGATAAGAATAAAATTATACAGTTATAACTTACAAAAAGAGAACGATTTTCAATTAAGAGACTATTTTTCATTTATATCCACAGATATCACATTCAAATTTAAAACAATTACCCTGCTTATCTTCCAGACAATACTTTATCAGCCCTGTTTAATTCTATTCGTTCTTAAAAATTTCACATGTAGAGAAATTTTAGGTGTGAAATTAGGTAGAAACTCTGCAGAGATAGGTTTTTCAATCTTGTTCCTAGCTCCACCTGATTATCCAGGAATCTATCTTAGAGCACAGCAATGCTGGAATTTTCTCTGCTCTAATCCTTTAACACTTTTTACACTGCCTAAAGCAAACAAATGTCTCTTGACTTAGCCAGGAAAATGATCCAAATCTCTCAAATTCAAACTAGTTCCCATCTTGAATTTCTAAGAGCTAAGAAAGTAACAATAGAAAGCTTATATTGTCACCATCATATTTTTACTACTCTTCACTTAATAATAGTATTGAGGAAGCATTATTTACCCAGTCTTAACGATATGCTATGTGTTTAAAAGGACATATAATTAAGCTCTGGAATAATGATATGGATTTCAGAAGTCAAAGAGGTTAATCCAAAAGCTCTTGCCTTTATTTCTCTTATTCTCTTCCATATTTGACTAATTGACAACTATTTGTTGAGAAGATACTCTCTCCCTCTAATGTGCTAAATAGTAATAAGAGATCCAAACTGTCATACCATCACTGTAAAATAAGACCCCAAACAATATGTTACTTAAAATCCAGCTGGTAAGGTAAAACTTGCTTGTGTAAAGCAATTGGCAATTCAAACAGTGTATTCTAAGTGAAAATTGGATGAAATGTTTTGTATTCCAATTTTAAGTGTGTGGAAGTGAGATATCCTGGCTCCTGTAGGTGTGGGAAAAGAAAAATATAATAGAACATATGTCCCTTATTTAAAGGAGCTCATAATTTAGAGAAAGAAAAAGATAATACATATATGAATATAGCCAGCATTTGGCAAGTAAATAATGAAATTTCTAGAAATTTCTCAGGTCCCAATAGCTTCATGTGGAAATTCCATACAATAGAAATAAATGAGTTTATATATTTAAGACTGCTGTAATTGGTTGATGAGGCTACACTGGTTATTTAGAGCAAATGAAACGCTAGAGAAGAATCGATTGAAGACAGCATAGCTGGTGGGGGATTATTATGCCTCAGGCCACTTGCTCTTCCTTAGACTCTTACTGTAAACCCTACCCTTATCCTAGTGTACCTATAACAAGACATGAAATCTGAAACTGACTTCTCTTTTAGTAACCTAAGCCTTTCTAGAGAAAGATGATTAAATAATTTGCAATCCCACAGTAATCATCACTGAGAAACCACTAAGAATATACTCAAGAGATAACTCCTTGGATTCTAGAAATTGAACCACCTGACTAATCTACAATTCTTTAGACCAGAATTGGGTTTCTCGACCCAAACTATGACTAAGACAAAATTTCTCACATGTGATATAAATTCCTTCAATTATTAAAGAAACAGAATCCAATCTTGCCAATTTTTAATTCACTTTTTCATTACCCAAATACAAAGTGAACATGTAAATTCCTTCTATCATTAAAGGAACAGAACCCTAATCTTGCTAATTTTGAATTCATTGATTTTAATTACCAAAGTGCAAGTGAATATATGTTTTATTTGTTTTTTTAAGATTTTATTTACTTATTCATGTAAGACAGAAAGAGGCAGAGGGAGAGGGAGAAGCAGGCTCCCTGAGGGGCAGGGAGCCTGATGCTGGACTCAATCCCAGAGCCCTGAGCCAAAGGCAGATACTTAACCAATTGAGCCACCCAAGTGCCCTGAATATGTGTTTTAACTACCTTGAAATGTTAAAAGGTGACTTAAAATTCTAACTTTAAATGAGAAATGATTAAAAAATTATTTTGATTTCACTTGCCAAAAAGAATACCATCCTTCAGCTGGTAGTGGATGGGAACCCTTAGAAGCAACAAACTCTTGGTTCTTTTTACTATCAATGATAAATGTAATAGCAAATTACAGCGGGAACCAGGATGTCAACTCCAAGTGATTAAAAACAAACAAACAAACAACAACAACAACAACAACAAAAAGAACTACTTACAAATGGGCTGAAAATTTCCATTTAACAAGGATGCCTTACTACTCCTCTACTCCTCGGGTGCTGCAACAACACAGCAAAGATTTTGATATTTCTGTGTTTCTGTGAGTGCAGAGTAGTCAAGGAGAAATTTGGTCTGACTGTTCAACTAACTCAGGAGGACATACTGATGGGGAGGGTCAGTGGAAAAAGCCCAGCTGACTCTTGAAAGAACCACAATGGGAAATACCTCATGCATGTCTACCCTCGTCCCTTCATGGTGCCCATTTGTTTGGTCTTGTTAGTTTACAGTTGCCTCTCCCTGGTTTGTTTTTGTCCTATGATCTTGACTGCTCCTCTCTACTCTACTTCTAGGTAAAGCTATATTTGCCAAGAAGGACTGGTGCTCTGTTGACACATTCTACACTGTTGTTTACACTGTTGTTAGGGTGACTGCTTCCATATACACTGTAGATGTGTCTGGAGATGGCTTGTTCTTCTTCAACTTCCCTTTCGACCACCTGACTATCTCAAAGATACAGAAAGGTCTGCCTTTCACTCTCCTACTAGAAAGTTAAACAAAACGGAACATAAAACCTAAGCACTAAAACACTAAATTGATTTTTATTTGAGGTCCAAGCCCTCCCCTTTTAAACAAATACTCTGAATTCTAAACATTTAGTGCATTTTGAAAGTGTTTGCACTCTTGAACTTGACCGTGTACCAAGCCTACATTTGCCATGGATTATCGCCAAGATACCTGAAACGATGGAATAGTAACAGCCTCTGGGATTTCTCAGAGAAAGGTTTCATGAGGAATCAAGAATTGTATTTCTCACTTCCCACCACCCATAGTTTAGACCTATTTCTATCTGTCATGGTTATGGAAACACGGGCAAGTTTCTTTCCTTGTTGTGTCTCTTAACTTCCACATCACTAAAAAATCCATTTCCATTTATCTTCTTTTGTACTCTCATTCCCATCTTTCATCTTTATCTAAAATGGACACTAGAAACAGTATTTTATCATGGGGAGATGAATCATGTGGAATCTAGAAGTCATGAAATGAAATCAGATATTTCAAGGACATGATCCCATTAATTTTGAAAGTGCTTTGACAGTGTCCTGAAACCCCCTTAAAATCCCAACAAAATTATTTTCCAAATTCCACAACCTCCTCTGGGTAAATTTTCTTTTCCTTTGCATCAGCATTCAGAATACATTTTAAAGTTCCCATTCAATTTTCCTTTTTTTTTTCTTTTATTTAATTACTAGAATTACAAGAGCCCTATTTTCTACACATTTTCATGGCAAATGTACACTATTTCAGATACATTAAGGCTAAATAGTCTGTCATGGACAAGCCTCAGGGGAAACATAACTGCCATTTGTAACTGTTTCTGCAAGGAAATGAATTCCGAGTTCCAAACAACTGATTTACAAATGAACATTTGGAAAGCTACCCATTTGTAAGTGCAAGGACTTCTTTCATCCTATGTTTTCTGCATTCTAAGAGGTAAGCTTGACAAGGTCATCCAATAGAATGGTCTTAGGAAAAGTTTTTCTAGATGAACAAGATGTGGTCAGACCCTCAGTTAGCTGGTGCCAGGACAATGTCATGCCCTGGAAAGATACCAACCTCTCATTATTTCTTTGGAACTCTAACTCATTCAGAAGGGTAGACCTAAACAATGTGGTATCACATCCATCCTGGCCACAAGCCTTAGACTTTAGAAAAGTAACTTAACCTTCCAGCTTTATCTTTAAAATGAAAAAACAACAACCTGATGAAATACTGTAGCCACCAGAGGAGTTTATATGGAGTCCCTAACAAACCCTAAATTTAAAATAGTTAACAAATGGACGTACTATTATTAATGATTCAAAGTATCGATCAGCATCAGAAAGATTCAGGAAGAAACTCAAATTGATTCATTAAAACAAGTATTGAGCTGTTATTATCTACACAGCACTGTGAGAGCTTCATTGGGAATATATAAGGCTGAAAGAAATACAAGGTGTTCTAGTCTCAAGATCCTAAGTCTCAGAAACAAATAATATGAGCCAACTATGACATACAGACTCATGTTTTGTCCGTTCCTCACACTGTTTAAGAATTGGAATTCAAATCGATATTTACAAACACAAGACTTCACATGAAATTTTCAGATTCTCTTGAAAAAACGTGTACTCGCTCTTCTGCGTGGAAAGAATCTGGTGGAGTTGTTGGAGAAAAGCAGTTGTCTCTTTCATGTGGGCTATCATGTCTCCATATCCCCACATTCCCCACCTAGTCTATGTCCATGATTTAGGCAATGGCCCCAGTTAACAACTGAGTTTGCAATCCTTGTGCACAGTGTATTTAAAAGACTATCTCTTAAAGAATCTTTTACCACTTATTATTTTCATAACAATGTCTAAAATGGTCTATTTAAGAGAATGGTCAAGTTTCATTCGACCATTCTCTTTCACCATGCACAATGATAAACACTAAATGGATGAAAGACCTCAATGTGAGACAGGAATCCATCTAAATCCTAGAGAACTTAGGCACTAACCTCTTCTACATTGGCCACAGCAACTCCTTTCAAAACATGTCTCCAAAGGCAAGGGAAACAAAATTGAAAATAAACTTTGGGGACTTCATCAAGATAAAAAGTCTCTGCACAACAAGGGAAACAGTCAACAAAACAGACAACCCACGGAATGGGAAAAGATATTTGTAAATGACACTACAGATAAAGGGCTGGTATCCAAGATCTATAAAGAACTTCTCAAACTCAACACCCAAGAAACAAATACTCAAGTCAAAAAATGGGCAGAAGACATGAACAGGACAGTCACTTCTCCAAAGAAGACATACAAATGGCTAACAGGCACATGCAAAAATGTTCAACATCATTAGCCATCAGAGAAATTCAAATCAAAACCACACTGAGATACCACCTTAAACCATTACAATGGCAAAAATTGACAAGGTTAAGAAACAATAAATGTTGGAGAGGTTTTAGAGAAAGGGAAACCCTCTTACACTGTTGGTGGGAATGCAAGTTGGTGGAGCCACTTTGGAAAACAGTATTTAGTTTCCTCAAAATGCTAAAAATAGAGCTCTTCTATGACTGAGCGATTGTACTACTCAGTATTTATCCCAAGGATACAGATGTAGTGAAAAGAAGGACCATATACACCCCAATGTTGATAGAAGTAATGTCCACAATAGCCAAACTGTGGGTTTTAATTTGGATTCCATTAAATTTATAGATTAACTTTGAGAGAATTATCACTTTAATATTAAGTCTTTCTATTCAATCATAGGGTAGGCTGACTGAAAATATCTTTATGCAATCAAATTGACAGGGCTTGGTGATAAATTAGAAATGAGGGATAAGGAAAGGAGAGCTTGTCGATGTGTTCTATTTTTTAACAGATTTTCCCTTCATTTGTTCAAGAACTGTGATCTAGACATTAGAAAGCACTGGAGCAGGGAAATCATCTTCATCTTGAGCCATCTGCAGTGTAGAAGGGGATAGAAAAGCACCTCAAAGGAGCATACCTAGCATTATAATAGAAATGGTGGATGAAAACTGGCAGTAAAGAGTTCCACCAGGGAAAACCAGGAGAGGCTGAAAGAAAATGCAGAACACAGGAGAGAAACGTATGAACTAACATTTACTGAGCACTTACCCTGTGCCGGGCCCCTTTATACATAGTTGACCCTTGAGCCATGTGGAGGTTAAAGGCACTGACCCCCATGTAGTCAGAAATCCATATAAAACGCTGGATTCCCAAAAACCTAACTACTAAGAGCCTACTTTTAACTGGAAGGCTTACTGATAAACAGTACATTAACCCATATTTTATATATTGTAAGTATCATGTACTATATTCTTACAATAAAATAAGCTACAGAAAAAAGATATTATTAAGGAAGCCATAAGAAAAAGAAAATACATTCATAGCACGGTACTGTAAAAAATCCACATACAAGTGGACCCACACAGTTCACACTCATGTTGCTAAAGGGTCAAATGCACACTTATCTAATAGCGTCTAAAAAGAGGTGGATGGGGCGCCTGGTGGCTCAGTGGGTCAAAGCCTCTGCCTTCGGCTCAGGTCATGATCTCAGGGTCCTGGGATCGAGCCCCACGTCAGGCTCTCTGCTCAGCAGGCAGCCAGTTTCTCCTCTCCCTCTGCCTGCCTCTCTGCCTACTTGTGACCTCTCTCCTCTCTGTCAAATAAATAAATTAAATCTTTAAAAATAATAAAAATAAATAAATAAATAAAAACAGGTGGGTGAAAAATAAAATTAAAAATAAATTAAAAAAATAAAAACAGGTGGGTAATACTGTCCTCATCTTACAGATGAGAAACCAGGTTCAGAAAAATGAAGTAACTTTCTCACTTTCACACAAGAATATGTTAAAAGAGAATTTGAACCAAGGTCGCTGGGTACAATGCCCAAGGTTGTTGTACAGTAGATGTAGTGTAACAGGTTTTCTCCACTCAGAAGCCCCTCGTTTGTCAATGATTAGAAAGACGTCTAGTGGCAGCTCTTATAGACATAGCTGTCATTATATGCAAAATGGGAAAAACTAAGATTACCAGTTGTACCACTCCATAAACAGTAGTTCTCTTTAACAAAATAGGCAATTATGTAGAATAACAGAAATTAATATAATTTACTCTAAAAATAAGCTGAGCAGTTCCATTTAGTATATAGTTACAGATAAAAATAAAACTAAAAACAAACTTTTGCTCTGAGAAGGACACAGCTAAGAAAAAGTTTATTCCACACACTGGAATAAATACTTACAAATAACTTATCTAATAAAGGACATGTATCTAAGATGTGCAGAAAAACCCAAAAAAATTTAATAAATCTCAATAAACAATCCATTTAAAAACAAGCCAAAGGACTGAACAGATACCTCACCACAGAAAATATACAGATGACAAATAAGTATATGAAAAAATGTTCAATAGCATTTATCATCAGGCAATTGCACATTAAAGCAAAAAGATGTCCCTACATGCATATTAGAATGGCTAAAATCTAAAAACAAAGCAAAGCAAAAACCTGACAATAGTAATACTGCTGGTCAAGAATTCTCATTCATGGCTGATCAAAATGCAAAATGATAAAGACACTTTGGAAGACAGTTTTTCAGTTTCTTATAAAGCTATATATAGATTTACCATATGTCCTACCAGTTGCATTCCTAGGTATTTGTCCAAGTGATCTGAATTTATGTCCACTTAAAAACTGTCATGTGAATGCTTATAGAGTTTTATTCAAAATCACCAAGCTATTCTCCAAAGGGTGAAGGGATAAATGCACTGTGATACATCCACAGAGAATGTTATGCTGCACTAAATGCAACTAATTAGTAATTCATCCTACAAAATAGATGAATTTTAAGTGCATATTTCAAAGTAAAAGAAATCTATCTGAAAAGACTACTCTATGATTCCATTCATATGACATTCTGGAAAAGGCAAAAGTATAGACAAAAACTGATCAAAGACTGCAAAGGGTTGGAGAGGAAGGCCACTGACAAGATGACAGAGAATTTTCAAGGTTGGTAAAAATATTCTGCATGGTACTGTAGAGCTATCAGTCTCTGTCACAGAATTTTACTAAACAAAGAGTAACCCTTAAAGTATGTAAAATTTTAAAATCACTAGTAGGTTAGGAGATCCCAAGATGGAATGTGTATTGTGACAAAAGAGTCTAGAAGTATTTTAAAAGTATAACCAATCTCACTCAAGAGAATGAGTTAAAAAGATACCCACCTAAGTAACTTCAGAAATGACTGGGAAGTATAAAACTAGAGATAAAAGAAACTGTATATAAGCACTGCACTTTAACTAGTAGAGTATTCTAACTGTTATTCAAATATTTTTCAGGGGCACGTAAGGTAACATTTCTGAAACCACTGTATATGTAAACTGGGAATCAAAAAGTAAATAAATGGATGATCAAGGGCAAAAGTCAAGTTTGTCACTAGGGGAGTATAAGATTATAGACAAGCAAAAAAAGGAAGACTAAAATAATCTATGTGTTATCATATTAGAATTAGAAACCTCAGTATAAATTCAGGTTTAAATACTTAATATAGATGCATATACTTAATATAGATGCATATAGGTAGTGAAATAGTTATATGTATACATATTTTTCTATTTTACAACTATATACACACACACACAGGTTACTATATACTCACATGTGTCCTAACTCTGCCTGATGAGAGTGTCTACAGCAGTAACACCTCAGTAATAATGAGCACACTCAGCACCCAGATCTTGATTTCTAATACCATTCTCCAATAAAGGACCCAGAGCTCCTTGAAGAAATGGAATTCTGAGGCCAGGACAGGAAATAAGATGATCCTGAAGCATCTTGTGTCAGCAAGTAAGAAAATCCTCAAGAAGCAAAAATAATGAGAATATGTCAAAGGCAAACAGAAGCTGACATGAAAGAGGTTGCAATGTCTAAAACTAGAACAATTTGAGCAACAAAATAAATGAAGTAAAATTCGATTACAATCCAGCATATAAAAATAAATATTCATGAGTTTATACAAATAGAGAAAAATGATTGAATAAAGAAGTAAACAGTGAAGCTAGAAATCTCTGAATAGATAAAATTCACATAGTTTATGTTGACAACTCCCCCTCAAAGAGATGGAGAATAACTACCCATCTCTTAAATCTAGACTATGCTTAGTAACTTGCTTCCAAGAGTAAGGTGTGTGAAGGGAGGAGACAGGAGCATTTTCACAACAGAAAAAATTGAAGCATTACCTTTGCTAAGTAATCAAAGTTAACTTCATCAGTAACAAGGTATGTTGATAGCATATGCCATGTTTGAGGTTTTCCTCCCCCAAATCCATTAACATCAGTCTAACTATGAACAGAAATCAGACAAACCCAATTTGAGATACATGCTACGAAATAACAGGCTCCTCGAAACACCAAAGTCATCAAAAACAAAAAAAGCCAGAAAAACCATCAGAGACCAGGGTAGACATGTGACCAAATGTGATCAAATGATACGCGTGGTATTGTGAGTGGGATCCTGGAACAGAAAAAGACCATCAGGAAAAAAACTAATGAAATTGAATCAAGTATGGGGTTTATATCATATATCATATATCAACATATCATTGTTGGTTCTTTAGTGGTGACAGAGGTACCAAATGTACAGTGTTAACAATGGGAGAACCTGAATTGGAATCTTTGGAAACTCTCTGTACTACCTTTGCCACCCATCTATGAATATGAAAGTATTCTAAAATAAATGTGTATTTTTAAGAAGAAAATTACCTTGTAGTGCATGATAATCTTCTGTCCTAATAAAGCTCCACATGTGTTTACTTTGATCATTCTGTTCCTGCCTGTATTCTGACGTGAGCACAGTCTGTTGCCATTATTTCTTAACTGCACTACATCTGGATAAATCCCACAGCTCCTCTCCCTTTCCATTCATGAGGAGGACCCCCCGTGTCTTCGATGGTCCGGGTCTCATTATCTCCTAACCAGTCCCCCAGTTTCCACACACAGCTCTCATATCTCTCCCTCTTTCTTCCCCCTCTCCATTCTTGATCTAAATATTAAAGCTATCTTCTCTCATATTTGGTATATACCAGATACTTGCATATATTGTTTCTAATCCTCTAATTTAGAGATGAGGAAACTGAGTCCCAGAGTGTTTCAGTAACTTGCCCAAGGCTGGGTGGCTGGTAAGTAGCCTATATCTGACCAAACTGAAAAGCTACCATTTGTCTCTCCGTGCACAGGCCCCCCTGCCAGCAAGATACTGCTGTGTCTTTCTTAAAGCATTCTAGATTTGCTTGCTTCAAGCATGTAATGTAACATGATAAAGAAATGTACTACCTGACTTTTAAAAGGAACCTGATCATTATTGGGAGTGAGGGAGTGTAGGGGAGAGGGGAGTGGGTGGAGGGAGGCAAGTAATCAAACGCTAAGTAAAGGCAACCTTGAGAAAATGGAACCATAATAAAGAAAATTGCTCCCTCCTGGTGATCCAATAGGACAAGGAAAGAGCACGCCCGGCAATTCTAGTCATCTTCCCCTCCCACATAGAGCATTGTTTATGCTCTGCTCACTGGGGAAACCCTATGGGCACTGCAGGTGCCTGCCACCAGTGGTCCTCCTAATAGAAGGAGTGAGGCAGGCTCATTAAGAGTTCTCTGTTTGCAGGCTGTGCCAATCTGGGGGGGAAAATATGCCTCCTAACTTCATCCGAGCTCACCTGCTGAAAGTCCTAAGAAACCCAAATGCTAAATGAGAACTCATTCAGATGAAGCTTTAAATTGATGCATTTAAAGAGATTGAATAAACTCTTTATGTTACAATCTGGCATGAGCTTTTAATATTAACTACTACATATTTTATAGACTGTATTTGTTGCCAAACACTAAAACAAACATTAAGATGCTTTTGCCTTAACTGGTACTATGAATGCTTCCAAAACAGTAGTATAAAAAGCCACATAAAACACACCATAATCATGGAAATCATCTGCATTAAACTCACATTTGCCATAAAAGTGGCGGTTATTTCTCATCTACAAACAATTATGTCTCAATTACTTACTCTGTGTTAGGGAACATTTCATCAAAAACTCTCATTTAATTGATGTAAGGATGTATTTTGTTTGGGGAGAAACATAATCTCTAATTTGGATTAATTAAAGGAAGAGACATTCTAAATTAGTGAAAGGTTGATGTCTCCTGAAAAATATGCAGCTCTACTGGTTTCATATACAAAAAGTAACACAAACTAAGCCACAAACCCTACAGTAGAAGAAGGACCTGAAAGAGAATTAGTCTTTAATGAGTAGAGATGAATAATACTCAGGGCTATTTTCCACAAAATGAATCACTTGAAAAAGTTTGTTACATGAGAAGCTTAAATGTACACTCTGTGTTATCCTGTATACATTTTGAATTTGCTCAGCAGTATTTTTTTAACTACCTAGTTATAATAGGAACATCTAAATCATTATATTCAGAATTACTGTAGTTCAGACAAATGAGCTTTTTCTTTTTGTCACAAGGGTGGAGCTTAATTGAATCTAGATATATCAACAAATATTAAATTATATGCAAAAGGTCTATAGCTTGTAAAAAGTCAGCAGTACCCAAAATGTAAGAAAGGACTAAAGGAAACTACCATTAAAATTTTTGTAAGTCTCCAAAAGGTTAAAAAAATCAGCCAACAAAAATTTCAGTCCAAGAGTATATGTTTTATATTCTTATAATTAAAAAATCTTAAAAAGAATAATTTCAAATGTATTTGGTTGCAGTGAGATGATCTTCAGATACTGTATTTGTTTTCATATCCAGCCTTGTTATCATCCTAGCATATTGTTACTTATAATCAGTAGGAAGGAATGGAAGACGTTTTCCTTGCTTTGACACATCTTGGTAGCTCAGGAGATGAGAATAGCTTTCATCCATTGCACTTTAAGCCCACCAAGGAAAAACCTGTCACTATACAGGCCATGACAACCAAGCAGTTTCCCCAGAAATGAATGGTGGGGGTAAGCCATGGTGACAGCAAGATGTGACTCTCTTTACTACAAGTCAAAAACAGAAGAAGAAGAAAAAGGAGGAAGAAGATGTAAAGAAAAGGAGAAGAAAGGAAATAGCTTTAGAGCAACAGCATGTTTTTGCACTGTGACATATAAAGTGATAAAACTATTAAAAAAGATTTTATAGTGAAAATGTCATTGGGAAGGGCAATGCATCCCAATAAACTAAATGATTATCAATTGCTATTTAATTTAAATTTCTTTTATCCTTTTAGAATAAGCTTATTTTGAGACCTCTTGTAATACAGAAGAGATAATTTCTTCCACAATCCCAAACTGACTCTATTGGCTCCATGTGCATTAGGAAATGGGGGGGGAGGGGGGTAGTCCAGGTAAAACAAAAGGTAACAAGGTATCATTTACCCAGGTCTCAGAATGTTGTGACTTCAGTCCTTGCAAGCATACTTTACATAGATCTGGGTCTTTTAGTGTTATGTGAGCTCTACTTACACAAACTAGTGGTTCTCACCCCTGACATTTACACATAGCATGTAAGACATACCACCGGGTAATAAAATCAATGTTGTGGGTTTTAACAATTTAGGTCCCTCGGTCAAAGTATGTTCTGGCATAATAACTAGGTCAGTGGTTACATCACCCAGTGGTACATGTTACTTGCTGTATCGCAATGTGCAGCTGGCCAACAGAGCAAGATCATAGCAACAGTAAGAACATGCATGGTATAAAGAATGCAACCATTAAGAACCAAATGTCTTCAACAGTCATTCTGCAAATATTTATTTAGCTTTGTAGATTGTACATTCCTTAACATTTCTAGAATTAATTAGTAAAGGTAGTAGTAGTAGCCATTTGACTATACTATTCCCCTCTAAGCCCGACACTAAGAATATAATATTAGTCTGAAGACACTTATTCAGGTAGATAGGCTCATTATCCAATTTTTATAAAACTTTTTGTATTTGAAACAAATATTTGATACAACTTTCAGCCACATTACCACTTCTTTTTGATACTTGTAACACATAAGGCAAGATTCACTCTTTGAGAAATCCTTGGTCCTGTGGAATTATCAGTCAAAAAAAGAAGACAGAAATTCCACAAGAAGCCTCGAAATCCACTTAACCCTGGGTTTATAATAGGAAGAAAAGTATATCACATTTTTAAATGTCAAATATATGGACTCTACTGGCTTATTACACTAAGAATTTGATTCTGATCAGGGTGATTTAGTATGTGATAACTCATTTAATATCGTTTTTTCCTTGCTGTAGTTATATTTTTATTAATCTATTCATTATAACCCCTGTTTTCCAATAACACAGAACTGACTGTGAAATTGCAAAGATAATCTCCAATACTGCATTTATTTTTTATCAATGATCTCTTTAATGTAAAATAGGCAGGCAGGGTGGCCCCTAAGAATAAAGTAGTAATAATATTGGAGCTCGCCATTATTTACTGAACATCTTTAAAACTACTTTACATATATCATCTTATTTAATCCCCATGACTCTAACGGAGAACATTATCATCCCCCTACCTTACAGATAAAGAAATGAGGTTCATAGAAATCTTAAATTTGTCTGAGATAATACTGCTAAGAGTGGCAACCTGGAATAAAAACTGAGGAAGTTTGATTCAAAAGCACACATTCCAAAGCACACAATTAACAAGTATGCAATATTGCCTCCTGAAATAGATGATTTGCCTTTGGCTGACAAAATATACATATGTCAAAATTCTCAAGTTCATCTGCTTTTAAGAAAATGGTAACTAGGGTAGTCCATCTCTTTATTTAACACAGTTAATCTCAAAACAAAATTTCAGATTATCATGATAGGTGGAGGGGGAAATATGAGTGGCCAAGCTGTGTTTCCCCCACCCTGAGATAATACCTGTTGTATGAAAAAGTGAAGAGTTAGAATTTCCCGGATAAGTACAAAATTTGAAGATTGCCAAGCAACATGCTACCAGGATGAGAGTTGAGATTCTCAGGAATGGGGTACAACTTAGCAAGGTTCTGCAGGAGAAAACTTTGACAGAGTAATTCAGGGTACCCTGGAAGAGTGATATACAGAGGTAAGATGATGACTCTGGAAGAAGACCAGGAATGGATGATGAAATGGCCTTTTTGGGTCCCAGTTCCTTTACCTTTTATCTTGCACGTTAGCAAACTTAATGCCCCTGCAGTTTCAGCCTGTCTTATCCCTGAAAATAGATTTCCAACAACACAAAAGGATTATTGTTGAGCTTCTCTCTGGGTTAAGATTCGTGCTGTTTTCTTCAAGTCTAGACAGGCATAAAGGGAGGCGCTTGGGTGGCTCAGGTCATTAAGTGTCTGGCTGTTGATTTTGGCTCAGGTCATGAGCTCAGAGTTGTGGAATCGAGCCCTACATCTGGCTCTGCACTGGGTGTGCAGCCTGCTTAGTGAGCACCGGGTGCTGTATCTAAGTGATCAATCACTGAATTCTACTCCAGAAAATACTGCACTGCATGTTCAGCAAGATTAAAAAGAAAAAGTCTCTCCATTCCCTTTACCCCTCCCCTTTCTAAAAATGCAGAGGATTTTATCTGTCATTATCTTAATAGGAATATTAACCATTATCAAGTTAGGATGGTTATAGTGATGCTGATTTGGCCATAGGAAGAGTAGGGATGGAAGAGTGGAAATGTAGGAGGGCCAAAAGTCCTACCTATTTTGTGTTTCCCTTAATACCTAAGGCTTGGAGTTCTAAAAAATCACAGGATAGAAAACACTTGTAGGGGGAAAAGATTGAGTATTGAATGTTATCTCTGGGGTTCAAGTATCAGTTCAACCAGTGATTTGGTGCCAGACCCCTAGTTCTCCATCTGAATTCCTCCATCTATAAACCCTAGATAATAATTGTTCAATAATCCGAGTGCCTTTAAGTGGCTCAACCATACTCTGCATCAGAAAGCCACAAAGTAAGAATGAGCCACATTTACTCCCAGTCCCAGTTTTCCCTCACCTGTAGCACCAGCCACCACTTAGCCAGTGGTTCTCAACCAGGGGCAATTTTGCTTCCCAGAGAACATATGGCGATGTCAGGAAACTCTTTGGTCACAACTGGGGACAGTGCCCCTGACAAGGTAGAGATCTTGGATGGTGCTCGACATTCCGTAATACACATGACACCTCTCATAACAAAGGACAATCCGGTCCAATGGGTCCCTGTTGCCAAGGGTGAGAAATTCCAAGTTAGACCAAGTGACACCCAATGGATACAGGGAATCGTATTAAACTTATATTGACTAACAGAGTCTTGGTGGAAGACATGACAGATCCATTGTATCTGGTATCATCTGAACATTCACAGCCCAAGACTACCCTCCTAGATCTTACTCTTGATCTATTCCATAAACTCATTCCGAATTCTCAGATCTTCCCCCATGATGAAGCTAGTGAGGCATGGGTAGTTCCACTTCTCCTGTCTTGACATTCAACCATGGCTTTCTTTCTTTCTTTTTTTTTTTTTTTTAAGATTTTATTTATTCGACAGAGAGAAACACAGTGGGAAGGGGAACACAAGCAGAGGGAATGGTAGTGGGAGAAGCAGGTTTCCTGCCAAGCAGGGAGCCCGATGCGGGGCTCCATCCCAGGATTCTGGGATCATGACCTGAGCCAAAGGCAGACGCTTAACGACTGAGCCACCCAGGTGCCCCTCACCCATGGCTTTCTTAGTGTGCCATCAGCAACAGGACTAGCACTCCATGACCATGGTGACCTGGCACAGAGGATATGCACTGCGCTGTGATATTCATTGCTACCTTTGCCCCACTTGGTCCCAGGTTTACATGGTCCCATAGTCTATTGCCCTTAAATGGCATTCAGAATGTCAGCTGCCTCCTTTGCCTTATTTTGCTGACTAGGAAAAATTTAACCCAGTACTTTAAATGCTCCAAATATTTCTCCAGATAATCACAACAATCACACTCTTTAGCAGTTACCTTTTCAAAATTGATTGCAATTAAAATTGATCACCACTTACAAAACTACATAGTATAAGCATACTTCCTCATATACTGCTATTATTCTTATTCCAACCCCACATATTTCCTTCTCCATTTTGTCATATCTTATCAATGCTATGTATATGTGTTTCACAAGATTGTGGTTGACACTCACTAAGAAGCTATCTCAAACTATTTTTGCAAATACTTGGAACACACATGTTTCTGCTGTGGTTGCTATAAATATACCTATTCTGGCTCTAGCCAGGCCCAAATTGCTAAGGATTCCTCTGCTTGGGTCTCTAACATTAAGAAGTCACTAGTCTAGGGGCACCTGGGTGGCTCAGGTCATGATCCCAGGGTCCTGGGATCGAGCCCCACATCGGGCTCCTTGCTCGGCAGGAAGCCTGCTTTTCTCGCTACCATTCCCTCTGCTTGTGTTCCCTCTCTCGCTGAGTTTCTCTCTGTCAAATAAATAAAATCTTTAAAAAAAAAAAAAAAGTCACTAGCCTAAATGGACATAAAATCACTGTGCATCCATACCTGTGTGAACCTGTTCTTGATCCTGAATATCCTGGCTCTATCAGACCCTCAGCTATCCTTTGAAATTAGCTTCAAGTGTTACGTCCCACTTGGTATTCCTATCAGATGCACTTTGTGGATGCTATTGTTTCTCTTGCCTCACTGAAACCCTGCGTTTCTGGTACTGGTATTTCCAGGTGAGCCCCATCCATTAGCGAACCGTGTGAAAATGTGAGACTTTGCAAAGGCAAAATGCAAAATGTTGCAGCATGCAACCAGTGCCTGAAGAACCAAGTGCCTGCATGTGCTAGAAGGAAGGTCCCTTTAGGTGGGTATTTTCCCTGTGGTCTAATAAAAGGGACCTCAACTATAGAATCAACACAGGGCTGGGTAGGAGGCCCAGATCTTCCCTTCCTTACTCAAACCATAAAACTCTTAATATCTTGTGGTAAAATAAGAATTGTGTCTGCCCTGAAATGTTAAAAGAGATACTGAATGCAGACAGCTTCACCAAGATCAGCTATTTAAGTGCTGGTTCCCACTTCTTTCCTTAGCAGGGAAGTGGTAAAAAATAAATGAATTTGTTGGTATGAGAATTTCTGGCACAGAGCAGGTGCTAAGAAGATATTTTCTACTTATGTGAATTTTTCATTCTTAAAAATAATAAATTCTCCACATCTGAAATTATTTTAATGCCTTTTCAGTTAAACTCTAATGAAAGAAGTCAGCAATAGGTCAACTGAAGTTATATTTACATTTTTAAAACCCAACTCTCATACTGTCTATCTGTCTCTCCCTCACACACAGACACACACACACGCCCCCACACACAACGAGGGAAGAAAATCCTTTGAAAAAAAACCAAGAACATATCTGGCTTTCTTTCACATACTTATGTCTTCTGCCAGAATGAGAGCTGCATGACTATAGACCAAATGAAAGAAAATATTAATATAAAGAATAATCTGAAGCAAGAACACATTCCCCACATAGGATGGACTTCACTTCTTATTCATGCATTCATTCGGCAAGCCCTTTTTGAGCATTCATTCCATATTAGGCACAGCATTAGACACTAAAATCGCAATGACAAATGAGATACTGCCTTTGCCTCAAGAAGCCTGTAGTCTAGCTGTGGGTGGAATCAACAGTGGAAAGCGGGTAAGACAAAGAAGAGGGTGGAGAAAGAAGAAAAAAGATAAGTGAATCCAAACCCGGGAAGTAAAAGGAGAGAGACAGGGCATTCCTGTGGGAGATGACCGGCTTTGAGACTTAAAACAGCAAGGGACTCTGGAAAACAGAACCTGCCAGTTCCTTTGAGTGGTTGGGGACATCAAAATAGGAGCCAGGAAATCTGAGCTATCGGCCTGAGTTCTACAGCAACTTGTCTGGGTTTAAGTAGGAGTCCCACTTCTTTCAGTCTGAGAGCCTGGGCAAATTAATATCCTCACTTATAAAACACAACTCCTTCTCTGATAAGTCTTTGTGGACTTAAAAGCACCTAGAATTGCATGTATTGTGGTGTGAGCACTCCAGGAAGAAAGAAGAGATAATGATGGTGATGATGATGATGATGATGATGATGATGATGGGGGTACCATGCCCTTTTCTTACGTGGATGCTTTTACACATTCCACTATCTGGAATGCCCTGATCCCCAAATTCTTCACCGAAAGCACTGCTGCTTGCCCATCAAGTCTCAGTTCAAATGTCCTTCCTTTCAGCAAGTTGGAGTAAGGTGCCCCTGGTGATCTACCGGAGCACATTCACACTCTATTTGCACCAATGACTTCATGTCTTCCTCCTTCATCCCAGGCAAACAGAGAGGAGAAAAGAAGCCAGACTGTATGCTTCCTAAAAACTGGCTCTGTGTCTTATGCCTTTTGGTACTTTTAGGTGTCATTTCTTCAGGTCAGTTGTGGAATGAGAGCAGCCATGTATTGACCATGAGAGAAGCTAGTCTGAGAGAGACAAAGCAGAATGGCGCAAATTGCCTGGGTCCTAGGTCATGCTATTCGGGCACTGAGTTAACTGACTCAAAGTGCTCTTTTCTTTTTGTGAAATTATCATTATTTTCTGATTCCTTTAACCAATTCAGCTAGAATTTTCTGTTATTTTTTAAGGGGTGTGTGTGGGGGGGTTCTTGTTAAAAGGTTGCTTTTCACCTACTTTCCCTTTTTAAAGTTTTTTTTGCCTTTTTCTTTTTTTTAGTAATCTCTACACCCAATGTGAGGCATGAACATATGACCCCAAGATCAAGAGTCAAATGCTCTTCCGACTGAGCCAGACAGGCTCCCGTATTTTCTCTTTTTAATCCTTAGCTTTCTTGTCTGGAAAATAAAAGTCTAGCATAAAGTATCTCTAAGAAACATTTAAAATTTCATGGTTGTAGAACTGCTGCACATCAAGTGTACTTTAATATTTTCTGTCTCCTCTGAAAGATGTTGTGAGATACTGAGGGAGATCCCTGGAGCTGATCCTTTAAGAAACCCAAAGCATCTGTATCAGAAACAACACATGGCTTATGTAATTAGGAGACTAGGAAAGGGAGAACTTCCTCACCTCTGCATCTGAAATTTTCAGGCATATTTTATGCTTAAATCCAATGCCACTAACAGAGGTCAATCATGTGGCATTGGTATTGCTCAAAGGATAATTAGCAACCAATATGCCAAAATGGTAATCCAGATATTAAAGAGGAAAATTTTGGTACAGTGCAATGATTGTCATTAGTCAAAGAAGATTCTTTTGGATTAAAATGGTACCATTAAATTAAAGCCTTTAAAGACCAGCTATTATTAGCATTCATGAAAGTGGGTGGTATAATATCAAGCTGTTGAAAAACCTTTTGTTCTTATTAAGATATACCTTCAGTAACACCTATCTGGCTAATAATATCTCAGATAGTACTTGGATCATCCTAAAAGATGGACCAGGAACACATTACCATTTTCACTTTCAACCTAAAGACACAAACCTTAATAGTGCTTCCCAGAGTCATAGAACTGGGTCCCAAATTTAGATCTTGTCTTTGTACTACTTGGTTTTAAGCTACTTCCTCAGAATACAGTCAAATTCTGAAAGATAATACAAAGTCCAGGTCCTACCTGTATTTGCAGGCTCATTCCTCACCCCTCCTGATCACTTGTACTCTATAACATAGTCACATTCAACTAATAAACATATCAGGACAGTTACATTGCCTTGTTTCTTCATCCCTTGAACATGTTTTCTGTGTCTGAAATATTTTCTTCCCTTCTCTTTGTTAATCTTACCTCTATATAGCATCTGTTTGGGGCTTTGTAAATGCATCCCCTCAAACTTTATATTTACCCCTCCTAGCACTCATCATTATATCTGTAACAGTATTCGTTTGCATCCTGGGCTGTGCTCCCTAAAAGCAAGCAACATAGTTCTCTTTATATTTGAATCTTCTTTCACTAATGTCAAATGACTGAAACAATGAAAGAGTAAGTTCAAGCTTCTATCATCATGCCATGCTGTGCTCACTCATCAACCAAAGTCAACACGGCTTGAATCCATTCTTCAGAGGATATATGTAAAGGAACCATTTTACTACAGCTTCCCTTCCTTGATCAAGAATACCTGGTTTGCATAGTTTCTCTATCCTAATTCTTTTATTGTCTCAAAAACAATTATTCAAGTAAAGGGCCCATCTCATTAAATACAGTAAGCACTTCCATGCTATTTACTTTCCATTAAAATAAAGTGGAGTCCATTTTTCTTAGGGCAAAATCCTGGAAACCAGAGTTGTGAAAAGTGGTGTTTTTAAATCTAGCAGCAGTGATTCATCTTGGGAATTAAGGTTTCTAATGAGAAAGAGCCTCACTAAAGGACCAGGGCCAACAGTTAACCAATAGGGTCCCATCCATTAAAATCAGCATCAGCTTGGATCTGCTATGGTAACTCAGGTTCCAAAACAAAGGGGCAAAGATTGTCTTTATTTGTATAGACTTTCCCCAAACCTAATATAAAAGACACTCATAATGCAAAACTTATTTTTGACTTACAGAAGCCACTCTCCCTCAAGGGGATTAGTGTATCTGCTGTCACAATCCTTGAGGCCCGTTTGTCATCTCTCCAAATGTTGTTTACATTCTTTAAGTAAAATGTTCAGTTTGGCTTAGGTCAGGGAGGACTAGTATGTTTCTGAACTCAGAAGTCAGACTGCACATCTTGAGAAGACAAATGAGTTTATAGCCCCATTTGTTCCTTCACTCAAAGAATCTTAATTGAATGCCTGCTATTCACCAGATATTGAGATAGGCACCCAAATTACCGAAAGTGAAAGATAGAGACCCTTTAAGAGTTAGCAGAGAGATTTATGTGGAAACAAATAATTACAGCTCACAAGACTATTTGTCATTAAGCAGGCACTGAGGAGATTATGTGAGAACATAGGTGATGAGGTGAGACCCTTACTACTGCCTAAGGAAATCAGAGAACTGAGAAAACTCTGAGATTTGAAGTAAAACACAGGAGTTAATTAAAAGGACAATTGGGTGGAAGGGTAGATCAAGCAAAGGAAACAATGAGTCCAGAATTAGTAGAAAGGCTATATACATAGTATGATAGAATTTCTCCTCAACTCGTTGATCCATGCAGCTATCCTAGATACTTTCCATTTTTGTAGTTAAGCACTGGAATGAGTAACTACATTTTTTATTGAATTAATCAGTCCTTTAGATAGCATTTAAACTCAATATTCTTCTTCCCCCACCTTCGTAGTACAGATCCATGATGAGATCTTGCAGATGTTACTACAATATTAGAAGATACTCTTCAGCTCCCTGGTGACTTCAAAATGAGTTTTTATCATCATTATAGTTAATAATAATTGCAAATAAAATTCTTAGCCTTTATGTCATAAAAATTGATTCTCACTATACAGTTCTCTATGAAAATGTCATATCCCTTAAAAATTGCTACTAGAACAAATTATAATACAAAGCACTTACATAGCATTTTTGTTTGGGGAGATAATTTAAGTTTATTGCCCTTCTGTTAGTGGGAAGAAAAGCCTGAACAGGGTTAATTGCCTTCCCCAAGGCCACATGATCCATTGTGGTACATGGAGAATGAGATTTCTAATTAAGGATGACCCTCCAAAAGAAAACCTATCCAATCTGCCCTATGCCCCATTTGCAGGTAGTGGGGTAGGCTGCAAGCATTTGATCTTTCTTCCCAATCCTAACTGTTAAAAACAAACAAACAAACAAAACAAACAAACAAAAAACATGAGTTCTATGAAAAATTTCCAAGAGATAAGCCTGTTCAGAAGGTAAATGTCCTCTATTTCAAGGCTTATCATCCAGCTTAAATCTAGTTCTGCTAATGTAACACCACGTTGGGGCTGTCCAGGGGAGGTCAGGTTTAAAAATGATTAATTTTGTTTCAGTTGTGGTATACTGCTTCCAACTGTATCCTACCAACCTGGCGCATATCCAAGGGCTAAAGAACATTAATAAATGAAAGGAGGAAGGTTAGGGTGATATTCCTCACTACCACTGTTTTGCCAAGTTTCAGATGAAGCTGGCAAGAAGGGAGAAACTTGTCCAACATACTCTCTGAATAGTGTGACTATCTCCCCAGTTACCAACAGGTGTTGTTTATCAGATGGCCTCAGACCAAGTCAGAGAATGGAACCATAGAAAGCCAAACAAAATGTCCATACATTTCCTTTAAATAAATTTGTTGTGAATTTAAAAGACAGAGCGAGGTTTCCAACCAGATTACCAATTAAACAAAGTCTGAAAAATTTATTTAGCTCACGTTAGAGCTGAGAGACCTTAACCAGTCACTTAATAATCAACAAATACATATTCAAAGTCTACTGTGTGAAGGGCCTTGTTTAAGAAAACCCTGTGAGGGATAAAAGAGATAGACCCCAAGAGATCTCAGCTCTCCTAGAATGCATGTTATTAAGTGATCCTGTGTATCTTCTCAAGTTGTTCAGACTCCATCCATGATACACAAACACAGACAATTCCTACAAGTGGACTATAGAACAAGTTCGTCTTATTTTGTAATTCTTTAGCTTAGGGTTACTGAAGATTTAGTATTCACTAAATCACCCAGAGGGCTTGTTGAAACACAGGTTGCTGGTTCCTACCTCCAGAGTCTTTAATAGATTAGGTCTGGGTAAAACCCAAGAATTTGCATTTCTAACAAGTTCACAGGGGATGCTGATGACGCTGGCCCAGGGACCACATTTTGAGAAGCACTACTTTATCTTATATAGAAATATAGCATCTTATCCATGCTTTATTTGTACAATCATGTCTTTTCAGTGAAAATTAGTGATTTGTCATCACAAATTTGTCATCAGGAATGTCTTTACTACCTGACCAAAACAAGAGTTTCCAGAAAATTAACACCTACTTTTCCAAGAAACAAATGAATACTATTTTCTGAAATAATTCCAATTTACCTAAAAACGCACTATACAATACTTCTTCAAAGTAAAACTTGCCATTCAAACACTTTAAATATCAAGTTAAAGAAAAGAAACTTTGTATTTTATTAAGAAAAAAGTTATTAAAACAAAACTAGTAAAATTTATAACACTGTCACTCTTTACTAAAAAAAAGATAAAATAATAACATTTAATCCTTCCTTTCATAACAGTGGGATTTATAGTCATTTGAAATAAAATCCTATAGTCTTTTAAATTTTAAATACTTGGCATAAATGCAAACTATAAATGATGATAAATTGGTCATCAGCAGAATTTCTAACTTGTGGTCCTATTCATGTTTATCACAGGCTGTGATTTTAGCCTTAAGCATATGAGAAAGCTGTGTCAGACTAATTAAAAGGATGTAGACCATTTCTAAAAGAGAAAAAAATTCTTCCACACACGGTATCCTTCATTCTAATTTTTTAAGTCTTCTCTTTTGGCTTCTAATATCACTACTTAAGAGAATGGCCCATTCTCCTATTGTTGAAGAAAAATCTGTATCTTGCCAAATGGAACTGTAGGGTCTACTGAATACAGATGATAACTTTCTTTAGTGTGTCTGAGTCTGTGTTGAGATCATAATGTAATAAAGTTTCTTTATTTTCTCACGACTAAAGTCCTTAGGCTGAAGACCAAGAAGACTCTCTAAGACAAAATACAGTAGAGAAGCATATTATAATTTTTGCTTTTAGAATTTCATGTAATCTCTCTGATATGAAGAACTTGATAGGCAAGGCAGGAGTTTGGGGGCGTGGGGGAGAGAAATGAAACAGGAAGGGATGGGGAGGGAGACAAACCATAAGAGACTCCTAGACTCAAGAAATGA
>CM053605.1:84300289-84338280 GCA_028646535.1 Procyon lotor | reverse complement strand
TACATTTCCAAACCACTGTCATCACACCAACTCATCACATTGTCATACTCCAAAACACCAACTGCTAAAGACAGAAATCATTTTCTAATGACCATACCCTCAAGCCTACAGATTTAATAAAATAACATGTACACAGGAGAAGATTTTCCTTCTCTTTTACTCCCTAATTTTATCTCCTGTTTCATACACAATTTTGGATGGGGCTGTGGATTAGAGGTAGTAAGGGGAAAACGTCTGTATTTGCCTAACACTTCAAAATTACAATATAAAAGGCAGTCAAAATTGTCATGAAATGCATTTGCTCATAGAGAATCTACTCTGAAGGCCATGAAAATCCTAAACACACCTTCAAATATGTTTTGTAAAAAAGTTGTAGCTACTCCTCCAGGAGAATGTACTTCTGGGATCATTTTTCACACAGAACACAAGGAAACTGAATGTGAGGGTAGTGATAGAATAACCCAGGCAGCTCTTGAAAAGGGGAAAGGGAAATAGACTGACATGAACGGGTCACTAGATGGGAAAGTAAATAAAGATTGTCTACTGTATTTTGGAATCTCCATTATAAAATAAAATACACAGGATTCCTGATCCAGCAATCACCAATCCTGAGGATTCACACACAACTTCCAACTTCAAAGAAAGGATGGACAATTCTTCTACTACCCTTAGACATACATGGGTGCTAGATTTCTATTAAAATATGAAAGAAGAAAAAAACTCTCATTTTTTTAGGCAAAGTTCTAAATTTGTAATTCCACTGGGGAAAAAAAAGTAAACCAAGTTCAGAGATATGACTGGAAGATTTAATTTGCTTTCAGTTTAGCCAAGAGAAGCTAAGATAGGGACGATAAAGCCAAGTTTGTTGCCCAAAGTGGGGAAAATTTTTCAGAAATGAAGTTTATAATAAGCCAAGATTAGATCTGTATTTAGCATTCCCAGATTGTCCCTGAAACTTTCCATTACAGATCTCAGAGTAAAAGATCCTTTTTTTAGAGTGCTGCTACCTTGACGGTAAGATTTGTAATCGTTTCAAGAAAAGCTTTATTGCTTTTCAAGCTCTGAAGTAGGAGAGGGTTTTATGAGTGCATTGCATTCAACATTTCATCCAAAAGCGATCTGAAAACACACCTGACACCTTTATTTGACTTCTTTTGCTCTGTTCTTTCTTATCAGTTTTGATAAGAAACTGATTTGAACTATAGTCTGATTGACTATAGTCAAACTGATTGACTGACTGATCAACTGATTGACTATAGTCAAACAGTTTTGACTATAGGAAGATACCTGTTCAAGTACATTAGGAGAAATGTGGCAGGGACTGGTTAAGCTGGAGAATGGCCAGAATGGCAAAAACAAATCAAGCAACCTGAATAATGTTGACCACTTTATTCCATTATGAGTCCTCCCAACCCCTCCTTCTTCAGCTCTGCCACCACCGTGACCACAAACAGCCTTCACTGATAATAGTCGCTAAATTTGACTCACTGCAGATATCATCACTTTTTAAACTTTGGGTGGAGAAAAGACACACAAACACACCTGTTCTTTCTCCTCCTACATATTTTGGCCTTTAAAGCTATTTTTATCCAAAGCAATTCATTTTTGTTGATTCTTATTGCAGTCTTTTTAGCAGTAGTTAAACTGTCAAGAGAAGGAAGAGCCAGCATTTGCTACACTGACAATGAGGTGGGAACAATTCCCTAGAGGATTATTACACTGATGTATAGGGGGAAAGTCCCTGGAGGTTTCAGATTTTTTTAAATGGGGCAATTTACAACTTATTAAGTATCTGGATATTTCTGGAACCCCAAAGTGGGTCACTTATCATTGTCTGCAGGCCAATCAGCTTTCATAAGGGAGTTTTGTTTGAAGTTTTCAAATAGTAACTTCAAGAGTGAGGGAAAAATTAACTCTGAAAAAATCATGCTTGAAAACAAGATAGATCCCAAAAACTCAAAAAGTCTTTTCAGCCCTGATATCTAATAGCTTTCCAAAAACCTCTCATCTTAGGGTTTTTCCTTAGGTTGTTACTGCATTTTGTTCATAGGCTAATGCATTACCTAAATATAGATAGCCATTTTTAGTATAAATTCCAAAAGCCATAAATGTTTTATAATTGAGCACATAATTTGAAGTAAGAGAGCTTTTCCACTCATCCCCTTTTACTGTTGCAAATTGGAAAATACTCAAGTAATTACTCCCTTAATAGTTCAATGCTTGCAACTTTATATACTTTATGAACATCACAAGCATCTTTTGCTCCCCAGAGCAATAATGGGGAGGGGAGCACAAAAAAACTTAACTTGTACAATTAACCAAATCATCCATTGCTTTGATGCAAGATTCCTTCATTAAGCCATTAATATAATACATTGCTAAGTGGTGGGTTGTCCAATTTTTACGATGCCTTTCATTTCAATTCAATGGCTGCAGTTAGAATGAAAAAAAAAAACAGCATCTGCAAGATCAGCAAGATGATGCAAAACCCTTACACTAGAAACATTTTTTCTGCCTCCAAAATTTGTCTGAGGGCAGTCAATGCCAGAGCACCAATAAGAGAAACAATTCTAAGTCCCAGAAAGTAGCATTCATTTGTCCTTACCAAATAAATAAAAGGGCAAATGAAACACTTGATTCCTATGACCTCAAACACTTAAGCAGAAAGCCACTGGTCATTTTATGGTTTTCTAAGCATACTCAAAAGTAGACAGCCAGTTTGTAATTCCATCTCACTTTAGACACATATTTCACAGCACATATTTTCAACCAGAGTTTATATATCACAATGTGGAGTGTCATATAGGTAGGTTAGTCATTGTTCAGTGATGATATGCTTACTTAAATGACAGATGTGGGAATCTGACATGCAGAGAAAAACTTTTATCTAAAGCACAGCATTTTATTTCTAAAGTTGGACACAGTGCAAAAAATTCAATACTGAGAAAGATGTTGCTTATACCATTTGAGATAGTGTAAATTATCTCAATTTGAATTCTTCATGATTTCAGTTAACTTTATGTACTTATATATGATGAAAGCCTAATTATGTATCATTTATTTTCCTGGATACTTCATTGCTTTTAAAAATAACTGCAGATAAATGGAGTTCAGTTTATGGTCTATTTATAACTGAAAGACTGACAAAGGGTAGGTAAGTTCACAAGAAAAAACTTACTGCTACAAATTACATTTTTAAATTACAGTCTATGCAGTATTTTCAAAGGCCTGAGATATAAAACAAAAGTAATACAATCATAAAAAGCCAGTCATGTCAAATTTTTGAACCTCAACAAAATATGTGCAATTGTATATGAATTAGAGATTGCAGTAAGTAAAAACGATCTATCAGGTTATCAGTTTTTTTCATAAAAGAGATCCAGAAGAGCCCATTACTTCCCCCCAGGATGCAAAATATCCACACAGATGAACTTCAAGATAAAATAAATCCTCCACTGGGTTATTATAAGTCTGGTTATTTATAAGTCTCCGTGTAAGTAAGAACATCAAAATAAGAACAAAGAGGATAGCATAAACATTACTTAAAACTAAAACAGAACAGTCAAATTCCAAGCTTGGTCCTTTTAACCATATCAGACAAGCCTCAAATTTAAAGCAAGCACTTGCATTAAAGAGCACCTCCAATCACCTCACTGGTTTTGAGTTACATGATGGCATATATAAGAGCATATGTTTGTATACTCCCCCTGTAGACTTTTATACTCCCTCACTATAGTCGCTTTAGTATAACCAACAGTTTAACACTCACAATGATGAATATGCTTTTCTTTGGAAAGGATACGAAATCCCAAATCCATATGGCAATGAAAGGCTGTTATCAAATTTGTATTCAATTTAATATTATGTTTCCAGCAGTTTACCAATTCCTCACCGGTTTCATCAAGAAAACTGACATGGAATAAAAACTCCTCTAGAAGCTTAAAGCTCACTAAACTTTCTTCCTGAAATATACCACTGACAGATTCTCAGTCAAAAAAGTCAAAGTCATCAAGGTAAAAGAATTAAGTAAAAACTACTTTCTCCAGTTTAAGCACACATGCAAACAGAACCAAACTCTTTACTAAGATCCAACCTTTAATTCAAACTCAAAGCAACTAGGTATCTTTGCTGTCAGTGCCCTGCCATACCAACATCCGTGTGTTCGGTAGATGAATGAAGATACATGTGCAGAAACAGAGGAAATAAGAAAACCTGGGTCCTACCTTGACTGTTTTGGAGGGTTGACACTTGATGTGATGGGACACGCTGGCTGTTTGGTTCATGTTTCAGGACCCTGGACAGCGCACGATCTCAGGTGGAGTTCCAGGACGAACTGGAGATCAGGTCTCTTCTACTGGACTTGAGCAGGGGCTGCTGCTGTTGCTGTTGCTACTGCTGTTGCTTCTGCTTCTGCTGCCGCTGCTGCTTTCTCACTCCAAAGGCTGAAACACTGTCAGATTGGAGGGATCTGTATCTCAGCCCTAAATAAAGCATTCATTTGATTCATCAGTCTCAAATCTCTTGACGATATGGAACAGAAAGCTACAAACTGTTTCAATTCACTTGTACTGTACCTTTTCAGTACTGAGATGTGACAGCTTCACAGTACAGCCAATGATCTTGGCTCTCATTCTCCTTTCAAACGGACGAATACCAGAAAACATACAGAGATCAATTGCAGTACCACAGTTTAAAGGGACACTCTCAACTCCCAGCTTCTAACCAGTTTATAATTTTTTTTTTTTTTGATGCAAAAGAAATCTTTCTCTGTCTCTCCCTCTCCCTCTCTGCTGGATTTTTCTTTACCATAATCCATTCTCATTCTGATACTAAATTTTGTTTCTTCCTAGGTAATGTTTACAGTCAAAACAGCAGTAAATGCTGGGGAAGGACCTGTTGCCTGGTTTAACACTGCAGATTTTTACATAGTATGGTGAAGGATTCACATTCTCTATGGATATTTAAGGAATTCTGCAGTGACAGCCAGCTAAGATACCAATTCTTCTGTAAGCTTTGAGAAAGCTTATGGTATGTAAAAAAGTTTTCAAATACAATAGTTACTACATGTTGCACCAAAACAAAAAAATTATTTCCTTTTCTTCTTTTCTTATTTTTAACCACTTCTTTCCTTGAGGTCATTCTTTAAAAAATCCTTGGGACAAGCTAGTATTTAGCTCATGCCAGTTTAACTTGTCACATAGTTACCTCTCCATCCCAAATGACATAGATTATTTTTTGCAAAATAAATCATAAATTCTTATGAACAAAGTTTCTACAGAGTAACGAGTTCCCATTGTCACAATGGCACCAACTAGTACGAATGTATCCTAGTTGGAAACAAGAGATCCCGTACACTTGACTTAATGGAGTATATTATTTTCCAATATTTATTATAAAGTACTGAATGCAGCCTAAGCTAAGTGTGTATGTCTCATGTGTTTTTGAAGACTAACACTTTTTTTCTCATGAGAAATATACCCTGCTGGTGAAATGCCAAGTTTATAAGAGTGAACTGCACGAAGCTCTCAGGAAGGTTTATGAGTGGGCCAAGAATATTACTGATAGTATAAGAAGAAATAAATGAATAAGTTTGGTGACATGATTAAATTTATATATTATTCTTTAAAAAGTATTTCATGTTCTGAAATAGGAAAAGGAGCTAACCATTTTGAACAGTAGTCCAAACATTTGAGAATGGCTGAGTTTCCAAGGCTGACAGTTCTGGCAGCACCATAGAGGTAAAGATTAGGCAGTTGCAAGATCAGGCAGTCTGAAACCAGAAAGGCTAACAGCAGGAGTACTGAAGTAATCAAGGAAGTCATGAACAAGGATATGCAGTCAATATAAAACAGGCAAAAGCTTTGTCCAATCATCTGGGATAGCAGAATCACAACAAGACACTGAACACAACCAGAGGACTAAGAAATCTTGTGATTCAAAGGTTAAGCTTTTAAATCACAAACGTGGCTGATACTGTCACTTACATTATATTTTTATTGCACAGTGATAATTTAAATAATATGTAAATTGAAAAAATTTATATTTGAAATTTTAAAACATTATGTATTTGAAAATTATGAAAAGAAAATTATGAAAACGGCATCTCATTTGTGAGATGCAGCTAAATCAGTATTTAGAGGAAGTCTATATACTTAAACGTACATATTAGAAATGCATAAAGGCATAAAATTAATAATTAAGAAGCCAAATACTGAACCCCAGGAGTTATAAAAAGAATGATAAAATAAATTCAAATAAGTAGATAGTAACAAGAATGGAAAAAAATTAATGAAGTTAAAAATACAAAGCATATGACCCAGTGAACAAGCCCATGAACATGTCAAAATAAACTTAACAATTTGATGTCTCTAAAGAAATAAATATCCTACACCAGTAGGGTTGGCTCAGCTCCTCTTTCTTAGCTATTACTTGGTAGCAGATATCTGAGGAACCTCCAAACTAAATTTTGTGGGTAATCCAAACAGAATGGCAGGGATAGGAGTGTCCTGAAGGACAGGGTGCAGAAGTTCAGATAGGATCTCTCCCTCACATCATACCATATAAAAGGACCACCAGTATGAGAGCCAATATTTACAAGCCTGCCACAAAAAAAGGCATAGGCAGCTAGATTACAACCACTGTGGTCACATGAGAATTCATTGCTTTTCCAAAATTCTTCAAAACTTCTTTGCATTTCCACTTAGAAGATAGACAGGATGATACAAAAAAGATACTGGCATTACTATATATTTAAATGACCAGAATCCACCTAAAATCCTCGCCCAGTGTTGAATTTCATAAATAAAAAGGGGAAGATGCACATGAAGAGAAAGGATGACTAGTCTACCCTGTATACTCTCTACAACACACACCTCTCATTATATCAAACTCTAAGTCCCCAGAAAATCAATTGTTCAGAACAAAATATATCATCCAAACCTCATTTTTGGTATTGTTTTTCCTGTTACATTATCATTTCATGAATCAAGAAAATTAAAACCATCGTAATTTTAAAACACTTCTATTTCAAGCATATAGATTTTTCATAATTTTTTGAAATCTGCTGTGTCTTAATGTGTTCAGTTGGAATGTACAATCAGAAAAGAGAGATTTTAAAACTTTAGCCAAATGCTAAAAAATTATAAATACTGTTTAAGAAGTATACATTTGTATACAATTATTCTAATTGGGATATATTTGGTTCAGTATGTTTAGTGTGAAAACAGCTGCAAAATTCCATCATAGCTTTTCACATGGTAGGATTTTTAAAAATGTTTAGATCTACTCAGGAGATACTATACAGTGAATCATAGTGAATTAGAAATTTTAGGCAATTTAATCTAAAGAACCAATTTTAGATTTAACCAACATTAGTGATAATCATATAAAAATATATTATTTTCAGGTTCCGCAGTTTGTGGGAAATTAGGAATGAGTCCCTTTCAGCCTCCTCACAAAAAGACAAGAAAGATGCCTTGTAATTTTATGAAATTTAACTTCTAAGGTTAGTTGAACAAATATTGTTGGATCTTGGAAAGAGAGCTAAAACTGGCTTAATGAAAATATTTCTTTAGAAAAACTTCGTCATACTGTCAGAGACTCTACTATGAGGCATTTTGTCTATGATTCAGGCCCTATTTGCTCTAACCCTAACCAGCTGGTCACCATGATGACATACCAATTGCAGGCTTCGGTAACTCCAGTGCTTTAGTCAATTAAAATGCTATCTGAAAGGCTATTAGGCTGTTTCTTTGATATTTGGAGTCCATTATAAAGAATCCGAATTCCACATAAACATAGAGGAAACAAATTCCTCCAATCAACACCCACTCTGTATGTCCTGGTCTTCTGCCTGGCCTATCCACAAAGTCTCTTGCATTTCTCATTAGAACTGAAATGTAATTTCAGTTCAAATCATCAGCTACATTTACTTGGAATTTAAGGCCTTCAGCTAACCTCTGCCTTCTGCCTCTTTCTCCACAAATGTCATCTGCTTCTGATAGCTCCTCAGCTTTAGATTGTTCCCTGATTTCATCCAGGTAGATGTCAAGGCATAATTCTAATTCCTATACTTTCTTGAGGAACTAATCTTTCCTAGAAACAACATTTATTAATCAAGACAAACAAGGTTATCCTACAATAATAAATAACCTCAAAATATCAGTGGCTTAACATAATAAAGGTTTATTTCTCATGATGCTATATGTCAGTACTACGTTGGCAGGGACATTCTTCCTCTCTAAGAGAGCTCAAGCTGATGAACACTCCACCTTGATGTGAACTTCCACAATCAGCATGGAAGAGGGAAGAAAACATGGCAAATGATCTCCTCATTTAAAGGCTTCCACCCAGTGATGGCATATATCAACTCTACTTGCATTCCACTGGCCAAAGCCAGTTAATGGTCACAACCGAGCTTAGGTAATAAAGAAGTCACTTCACCATGTGCCCAAAGAGGAATGGAATCAGAATTGTAGTGAAAAGCCCTAATAATCACAACCCTTTTTCTACTCTTGTTCTATAACTCAGCCATATACCCCTCTATTCTAGTCAACCTCACAATGACAACAAGGTAAAATCTGAGGCTCTGCAGCCCATGACAAGTTCATTTGGAAGAGATTAATAGATATAAGACAGAACTTCCTTATCCTATATGTCCTAGAATCAACAGTGTTTTCATAGTATCTTTTCCTGGGATATTCAGGGGTAGAACACAGACGTATGCTAATCTTTTTTTTTTTTTTTTTGCAGGAAAATACCAGAGTTGGATCTAAGCTAGGTGTGTACATTTTCCCCCTGCTGGTATATACAACTCTGCAAAGGCTGGGGACTTTGGTTGGCAGCAGAGAAGTCAGACCTCACAATATCTAGAGTACATGTTCTTAGCCACTCTGCTATACCAGAGAAAGACAGATTCTTTTATCCTTCTAAGCACTGTCATTCCACCAACACAACAAAAAGTGCAAGTCACAGTTTTCATTCTTTCAATAGGAATCATTTCAAAGTCTGCCTGAAGGAGCATAAAGATAGTACCATGAACTCTCAAGTAGCAATGAATTCAAGTTTAGGAGGAAAAAAATAAGACACATATCTAAACTCACTTCTATTTTAGGTGGTCAACTTCTGTATGACTCACTGTCTACAACCCACCTCTCCAAAATTCTGTCACATAATATTCCAACTAAACAATGTGTTCAAGGAATCAAGAAAATGGTAATTTATAAAGCCGTGGATATATGTCAATCTCATCTGGGAAGCACTCGCTTTACATTTTCAATTTATCTTCCAATTTAAGTAATACTGTTTTATTATTCTCACTCATGACCTATTGCCGAAAGCCAGATAGATGTGAGGAAGAATTAGAATTGACAAGTAAGTGAAGTTATTATCTAGTTTGTACCAGTTAAGCTCTTCAGCTGGTTCCCCATTTCTATATCCAGTAAGAACCAATCCAACAGCTATTAATTACTATGAATTGTCCCTTTCTGTATTTGTTTTTATTGGATTTGTCTTCCCATTTTTTTTTCACTCTTCTTTCCTTGTTTCATCTCTTAGCCATTACCACAAACTCCGTAGGTTGGACAACTGGCTGACCCCTGATATCCCTCTGTGATTATAATTTGCTCCTATCCTGAAGATTACCTGCTTCCAAGTACACTGGGTACATATTAAACATGTATAATATAGGATATACAAAGGGTATATAACCGTCACAGATCAGTTGACTGACATTCCTGACAGGTTTCACTTCCTCCTTTTTTTGTCAACCAGAATCAAACATAAACATCTCAGAAATTATTTCTTACCCAAAGTAGAGTTCCACACCAATGGAAAGACACCACATTATCTCTGCTAATGTCATTCAGTCTTAGGCTTTCATTTTTAATGGTGACATTTATGTTTTGTAGAATAATTCTCTTTGCAAAACTGCCAACTGAAAATGTGATCCAAACCCTAAATTTATAGAATGCCAAAATAGATAGCCGTGATTCCCTCATGAGAGATTTCTGGATCTCTCCTCAACTCTATTCCTCCTGTTAAAATAATTCAGCAAACAGGACCCCCTAAAGTGCCATAAAAACATCCAATTCTACATAAAGATGCTTCCATGAATACATAGAATACAGAGAAATAAACACTGGAGCTAACTCCTCATGTAAGCAAAAACAATTTCTGCTCTGCAATCGCTGACAAATGCCTTCAATAAATTCTCTCTATGGCCCAAGTCATAAATTACTGTGAAGACAGAAATGCACACATAAAATCCACTGTACTGTAGTTCCCCAGACACCTAGGAACAGACTACTTCATCCAGTTCAGCTATTAGTAACAGTAGTCCCCCAAGCTACCCTACACTACTCTGAAGTTCCAGAATCCAACTATTAGGAACTTTGACTATAGCTCCCTAATCACCCATTCCTCCTGATCTCAGTCTTTCCTGTTCTGAGGACTATCCCAACACTTATGACCTATGTGAAGTTCACATTTAAGGCAGATAATTGATAAGCCCAAAAAAGCAATCACTATTACTATTCAGTGAGCTTTGGCAGGCATTCAGACCTGGATCTCACTGCATGACCCCCTACTAACCGATCAGCATAGTGAAGAACCACTGATTTCCAGAACATAGTCTCCTCTCTTTTACAAGAAACAGATAGTAAACATGTATCTTCAACTGCAGATAGTGCCCAACTAGGGGACTAACTTCTATGATTGCAGCAGTAAAGAGGTACCATAGCAGTTGTGGTTTGTAACTTTAGTACTTTTTACATCTTGTAAGAGAACAAAGCATTTATTTGGAAATTTTCTCCTAACTCAATTAAGGTCACAGGCCCAGTCTTTTGGAATGAAACTCCAAGAAGTCTTGAAACAAAATTCTTATCATCTTTGGAGATTGCAACTAAAGGACCCAAATTCAAATGATCTCCTCTTCCATGCTAGCCATTGTGCCATTCCAGGAGGATTCTAAAATCGAAGTTAAAATGATTACTTATGAACTTCTCCAAAAAGATTGGAAATATGCTAATTTTATTCCCTCCCTGACATTCCCAGTCACTGCACATTCTTGCACAGTTGTTTAAAACTTAAAGTTAGTTCTTAGGGAGCCTGGGGGGCTCAGTTAGTTAAGCATAGGACTCTTGAATTTGGCTCAGGTCATCATCTCAGGGATGTGAGATCATGCCCCATGTTGGACTCCACACTGGGTGTGGAGCCTGCTGAAGATTGTCTGTCTCAGGTCTGCCTGGATGGTACAGTCAGTTAAGATTCTCTTTCTCCTTCTGCCTCTGTCCCTCCCTCTTTTTCTCTAAGATAAAATAAAATAAGGTATTAGCTCTTCCATCAATTTTTCTTCTGTATTTCTCCAAATAAAGCTAATCTTCCTTCTCACATTTTATATTTGTCTTTTTTATGATATTAATCACATTCTGTTCTTGGTAACTTAGTTTTTTATTATTTCCATGTCTTTTAACTTTCCCATAAGTTTCTTGAGAGATAAAATTTTGGTCCAAAATCCTTCATACACCATGAAATACTTTAGTGCATACTATGTACACAAAAGATCAACTGCATGTGATATGAATTATCAAATAAAGCCTATCTATCAAGTCTAGCAATAAATTAGTCACATTTAGCTTTGCTTGGAGCACTTTCGATAGAATGATAAAAGAGATATCAGATTTCAGTGGGTCAAAGGGTGAACTAAATATGAGAAAAAAAACACAGGAAATAAAGACCACTCTTAAGGAACTTAGCTGACAAGAGAAATAAGTGCTTGGAAAAGGTAAAAGCACCATATAAATAAAAGTTATTATATTACGTCATGAAGTCTATATAAACTAAATTTTTCTTCTCTCTAAAAATACACAATCTCTCTATCCTCTTCTCCCAACAAATGTATCAGATATGAGTCAGCATGGGAACCAAATAGCAGATGGGATTATTAGAAAATTTAAACAAAATACATAGAGTCTGAAATAACAGTAACAAAGGAGGTAGCAACACTGAGGAAACTATGCTTTATTCTGAATTTTGAAAAAATACTTAAGTTCTAGAGTTTTCTCACTTTTACAATATAAAAAGGTTCTTATATTTAGGGGGACAGCCTATTCAATATTAATGTTAGTTCCTTTTGTGCTCCGGAGGGGGTTAAACAATGCAATGATTTAGAATTAAAATATCCTAAAAAGATGTTTTCTTATTAAGGAATTTTTATTAAAGAACTGTTTGAACTCTAATAGTTTCCAGCTCTTATCATGATGGTTAAAGCATTCACTGGTTGGTTGTGGAAACATTGTGTGTACCTATCATATTCGAAGCAACATGCTAAATATTGGCAGATCAAAAGTGAGCAGCAGTAATTCTCTTCACTGAGCTCACACTTAAGTATGAGGAGACAAGATCAAATGGTGGTGCCAAGTATTGATCAAGCTGCTCTCAGCGTACAAGGTCAAAAAAAGCTTTAGAGAAGACATAAAGCATGAGCTGGGTCATCAAAGGTGAAATATGGGAGTTAAACAGGTAGAAAAGTGAAAAGAAATAAGAAAAAAAATTAACGCATCAATTTTCAGAAAAAAAGTCTGAGGGAATGGAATTAAGATTGCTGGTTACAAGATCAGGTTTATAAAGAAGAGCTTTCCATTTTCAATGAGACCAGAAAGAAAGAGTCTCATATGAGGTCCATTGCAGGTCTGTCTGCACATCAAGGTCCGAATTTGAAGTACATGAACAAATTCTATGCTAAATAAGAGTGCTCTTACTTATATCAGCAGCTACTTTCTGAGAAGAATTGTGCATAAGCACATCAAAGATAAACAAAAAGGTGTGCTCAAGAAATAAGGGTCTAGCTGAAAAGGCCACAGCTGTAAGGCCAAGAGTGGTTTGCAAGAACCTCAGGGCCAGCTTCCTGCACTACATGGGTTAAAAGATCACCAGAGTTCCACATTCTTACTCCACTACTGCTGGTAACCTGAAATGTCCATACCATTCACTATGGTGCTTAAGGCATTTCAGTTCTTCTTTAAAACATAAAAAAGGATAAATGCAGAAAAAGATAGCAAGTTGAATATATGCGTCTAATTTTGCTCCTTTCAAAACACCCACCAGATGAGTAAAGACATTTTTTTCTTCAAAGACATAAACTTTCAAGAATGGAAAGCACAAGAGAGGATTCAACAGCAACAAATTTTTAGAAGACTGAAAGATGAGCATTAAGTGATTTAGCGGACTGAAAGCAGTAGAAGTCTAAAGTGGGTACCATGGAAAATTGAGAAACAACTGTATTTGTACATGGGAATCATCAAAAGTTCCCAGAAGCGACAACCCCAGATACCTTTGGAACTGAGAGTGAAGAGGAGTTTAGATGAAGAGCAAAATGATAATTGATTTAAAGGTTTTTTTGAGAAATAGTTAGATCCCCAGAGCCCTTCCCCACTCTATGCCCCAGGTGACTGTCCATTCTCGACTCCAGCAGAATTCTAGACATTTATCAGTCTGGAAAGTTCAACTTTGTGACTATAATAGAAGGTATTAGCACAAGAGAACACCAGACCCATTTGAAAAGCTGGGTGCTCTTCTAAAAACTATAGTATTAAATACCAAACACATATGAGTGTTGATGAAACTCCTTTCCTCCTTTCTTCATGTCCAGACTCTGGTAGGCAGCTCTGTATTTCCCAAACAAGAGACTGGCAACTCCAAGGAAAAACCCAAAGAGACTGACATTAAGAGACCTTAACCATCCATCCTGATCACCCTGTAAAGAAGATCAGAGTCTATGAGCTGTGATCATGTGCTCAGAGGTTTAATCACATTTTAACATTCTTTCTATTTTTTAAATTATTTTATTTATTTATTTGACAGAGAGAGAGCGATCACAAGTAGGCAGAGAGGCAAGCAGAGAGAGAGGGGGAAGCAGGCTCCCTGCTGAACAGAGAGCCCGATGCGGGGCTCGATTCCAGGACCCTGAGATCACGACCTGAGCTGAAGGCAGAGGCTTTAGCCCACTGAGTCGCACAGACGTCTCTTTACATTCTATTCTAAATTCTGAGTAGAAAACTAAAGATTATTAGATATTTGAGAAGATTCTCTACCTCCAAGATAGAGACCAAAATAAAATGAAATGAAATAGAGGGGGAAAAAAAAAACTTGGAAGAAATAAGTTCTATGACTAGAGAAAAAAATAAAAAGAAGCTATCATTAAGAATGATAAGAGAGGAGGGATTCCTGGGTGGCTCATTCGGTTACATCTGCCTTCAGCTTGGGTCATGGTTTCAGGGTCCTGGGATCAAGTCCCATGTTGGGCTCCCTGCTTTGAGGGGGTTCTGCTTATCCTTCTCCCTCTGTTCCTCCCACCAGCTCATGCTCACTCTTACTTTCTCTCTCAAATAAATACATTAAAAAAAAAAAAAAGGATGATGGGAGAGGGTATTAGATCCATAAAACAAAATGGGAAAAAAAAAGGTTTAAAAAATTATAAGAGCATTCAAGGAAAAAATCTTAAAAATAAAAAAACATATTAGAATTTAAAAATTAACAATGTAAACTTAAGGAAACTCACACAAAGGGAGCATTTTTAAAGAGAAAAGAAGGAAAATAGAGGACTTGTTTATAGTAGTCTGATACATAAATTCTGGGAATTCTAGAAAGAAAGAGAACAGGAAAGAAGAAATAATCAACCAACTTTTTGAATTTTTCTAGGAAAGAACGGTCAGATATTCAGACCCACTGAGTAGGTCAGATATTCAGACCCACACAGGGCCCACTGAGTGCCCAAAAGAAAAAAATAGATAAATAAAAAAAATCACAGTGAAATTTTATGACATACTCAACAAAGATGATAAGAGATTCCATGGGCTAAAAATAAAAGCACCATACACAAAGGATGAGCAATCAAGGTAGCCATGAGTTTCTCAACACAAATTCTGGAAACTAATAGACCATGTGGAACACACTTAAAGAGTATTAGGTCTAACACAGAGTTCTATAACTAGCCAAACTATTAATCAAGTAGGAAGATCAAACAAAGATATCTTCAGATACGTAAATCACAAAATATTTACCTCTCACATATTCTTTCTTTAATGCTTCTGTATATGTTCATCAAGACTGTTCTTGAAATTGGATAAAGCATGACTATTAATCAAAGTACAATGTGAAATTAAATTGTAAATTCGCTATTTTTCAATGGAATTGCATTTTTACTTGAAAAAACAACTGACACAGATGATGGTTTTTCATAGTTGGATATTTGACAGATATTTTCTCTAAAATGAGCAAAGTAAGCCTATGATCAGAAAAACAGTTGACACTATCTGTTACCAATATTAAAATCTGAACTATCAAACCAAAGTTAGAATTTAGGAAACTGTGTCTGTCATGTGAGATTACCACTTTCCCAGTATCTAAAGACTTTGATGAGATTGGTGGTGGTATTAACAAATCTGCTATTTTTAATGTTACATAATGCAATTTGTCAACATTTGCAACATTGAAGTCAGTAAACCAATATTTTTCTAATGAACAATGTATGATATTAAAGAATCAGGTACAAGTAGGATTCAAAGTACAAAACAGATTAATAATCTTTTCACAATGAAAAGTTCATTGATATGGTTTCAGATTCCATTTTCCAACTAATATTTAAGAAACTACCATTAGTAGAGTTTTGGTGTGGTATCAAAGGAACAGACCCAGGATTATCTGAAAAGTCTATTAAAGTATTCCTCTCTTTTGCAAACATATTACTGTGTGAGCTCAATTGTCTTTACACACTTTAACCAAAACAACAAATTGTAACAGATAGAATGCAGACTTAGGTATGAAAATCCATCTGTTGTCTCTTAAGGCAAACGTTAAAGAGATTTTGTTTTGCTTTGGAAATTATAGTTACTTCTCATAAAAATATGTTACTTATGTTCTTACAAAATGGGTATATTATTGTGACTCTTAAGTGAATACTTATTAAAATTTCTTAGTTCGAATTTCCAATAGCTCTTTGGGTTTCTTAATTCTTTAAAAATAAAAAAATTTGGAGTTCCCAAAACCAAAATGTTTGAGAACCAGTAGTTTAAGGTAAAGAAAAATAGCAAAACAGCCAGTGTCTATTGGGAGCTTAAACCAAAAATTAAGTAGTTGGAGTTGGGGCCAAGGCAACCATATCTCGGTTACACTTGCCAAACCCAAGAAAATGTGAGCGGCAGTGCAGAAAAGACAACAAGATATGCAGAGAAACAGGTGAGTGGGCTGGCCCTCAAATCTCCTAATTCCTGGTTCCAGGACCCTGTGAGGTCCAGCAGTACTTATTTTGGTTTCCCTGAGGTTCCATTTGACTCGTTAACTTTGCTTTACCTACTTTGAAGTACTTGCAATCCAGCAACAACACGTGAGGACAGATGTACATTTCCAAATCCTCAATATCTGAAGAACAGCTTCAGATGGGCGGCAGGAGCGGGCAGAATAGAAAGCCCTGACATTTGCTGGACCAGAGGGGTAGCTAAGGCATAGCACGCTGCAGAGAACCAATATGCATTCATACAGTGGACAACTTGAGAGATCACATCAGGGATTTGTAATGTGGACCAAAAAGTAGCTGTCACAGTCACCAAAAAACTGGATATCACCAAGTTATTCAGAGCTTTATAATGCCTAATAAAGTCTTCTTAATCATTAAATTAAGAAATAAAAAGTATGACCCAGTTCCTGCCAACACTAGCTAAAAGTTAAAATCATCTGAGAAGCACTTATCCAAAACTTCTTTGTGACTGGTCTCAGGTGGGGCCCATGCAAGACTATTATTTTTTAAGAGAACATTGCCCCAACCAGATGATTTTAGTGTAAGATGGCCAAAGCTCACTAAGACCCCAAAGAAGAAACTCTATAGAAAAAAAGAATTGCAGAAATTTTCTGCTAGCTCATTGTAATTTTAGAAAGAGAAGGGAAAAGCAGTATTTATACTGAAGAGGAAAGTAGAGATTTTCGTAGAAAAATCCTACAGTATTCCTTAGGAGTCAGAAAGGGTGGAACAGTCAACTAGCAAAGAGCTAAGTGTCAAAACAATAGAAATCCAAAAAAAGAAAACCACTATAAGGAATGAGGGGAAAAGAGCTGTTTTAGTGACTCAGGTGATATAAGATAGAAAAGAATGTTGAGTAGGATATGGCTGAAACATCAGTAATGATATAGTCCCCATTACATACTAATGTTTACTATTTCTGAAAGCTCTCTGTGAAGCATTACGTTCAATGTGGTAGAAAATGGCAAGGGAGTCAAATGGGATGTGTCTGTCTTACTCCTGGTTTATGGGGACTCAAACCCTAGCAAATATAAATGGTTCTGATACGGTAGAGGCTTCTCAAACACAGGAGTCAGACACACACAAAGTACCTAAGACTGTAGACAGCTGTGTGGACACTGCTATCACCTAAAAGCTTTATCTGCCTCTACATGGAGTTGTGGCACTTAAGGGTCAATGATACACAGTAATTAAAATCTGTACCCAATACTTATCCAAAGGTAAGAGAGGCCTTAGATTCAGGGAAAATCTCTTCACTGCCTTTGGCTTACAGGCCAAAGACTGCAGAATGATGCAGACCCTGCAGTTGAGCTTTCCTATACTTAAAGACAAGGAAGATGAACAAGGCTCCAAAGTAAATCTCCAAACACACTGATTCTTTATTTATGGGGCCTAGGAGATAGAGAACATTAAGTGAACTCAAACGGCATGTTGCGATCAGATTTTCAGCTGTTCTGTGTCACTGGGAACTGCAAAGTAAAAAGAACAGCCCTAATATCAATAATAAATGCCTACCGGAGAATTCCAGCAAAGCTACAATGATTAAATAACACCAAGGAAGAGAGGCAAAGTCTAGAAGACACTTTGTCTCTCTCTTGCTCTCTCTCTGGCAAAATGCCCAGGCTATTGGTTTTTGTCTGCTTCTCCACTTACATGTCTGCCAGCCCACCCTTAACCCTGTGGAAATTTGTTCCAATGACAAGGTAATTGAGATCTTAAAGGAGCTTTGGAAATTATTTCAAGTCTTTGAACTTCTCTCTGAGCAACGTGAATAACTTTAAAGCTGATGAGTCCATCCTTCATGCTGTTTTAATATCCAGATGTGGAGTCTTGTATTGATCAGGAGACAGGAGAAAATGAAATAAACCATTATGGTGTCACCACTCTCAATCAGTCTCTCTCCCAGCACTTTTTCCATGTTACTTTTTCTCAGAGTAACCACATAAGATGTGTCAAGTAAAACTGCCCTTAGAGGACAAATCAAGAAATTGAGACTCAGAGAGGTTAATTTGCCCAAGGGCTAATAAACATCAGAGCTACTCAACACTGGAGTCAATACTGAAACCCAGGTCCTCTTGATACCAAAACCTTCTCCATTACTCAGGCTCTTCCATCAGTGAATAGCAACTCAGAGTGAACTTCCTGCACCACCTACTCATCTTCTCACCACTGCCTGGTGGCTGACATTTAATAGAAAGCTAATAAATACCGATAGCCTGAATGGCTAGGCGAATGTTCTACAGAGACCCTTGATGCTGAGAAGTGACTCAGAACAGAGAAGCAGCAGGATCGAGGTAGTAGCAATACCACAGAGTGAAAGCTCTGAGTTTCTTGTGAATGTTTTAGCTTGAATGCCAGCCCATCTGGTTGAGGCAGTGAATCGGTCACCTAGGCATTTCTTCTTGAGGCAGGAGATGATGGTGCTTTTAACTTGATAATCTACTACCAATAAATAAATGCTGGTTGAGAAATGCTGTGGCTACTCAACCAGTATTGTTGATGGACTGCAAAGTTTTAGAACAGAGATGGTTGTGGCCAGTGTTTGCAATTCACTGATCAAGTACAGAGATATTGCAGAGTGAGCTTGGGCTGAATGTTCCAAAGCATTTTCACCCACAAAATTTCATTCCAGCACTGTCTCCTAGTACAGAGAAGTCTCTGCAACCCTGACGTTCACATTAGCAATTTCTCCTGACCCCTCTCTCAGTCTTTGAGGTTTTGTCTTACTCTTCCTGAGGTGACAGAGATCACCTCAGCTCATGTGCTGGAATGTTTTTCTCCTTTCAAGCAGAAAATAGTCAAAATCTTTAACAATGGTTTCAAATCTCTTTCCCTTTTTTCTATAACATCAACTAGGTGCTATCTCTACTCTGTCTTCGGCCCTCTTCCCATCCAGACAGATGTGATCACTAGAGGCAAAACCATGGAGAAATATCCCTCTACTAAACAAGCATTTTAATATAGATAATTCATCACAGCACACACCAGCTGAATATCAGTCCTGTCTCTTCCAAAACTGGATACAGATTGCTCCTATCCAGGTAGAGTGTATTCTATTCTGCCTTTTTCTTTTTCACTACTCCTCCTTTTTCCAAAACTGAGTTCCTTAAGAGTATATCACTTACCTACTTTCTTTTTACAGAGGTTGAAATGCTTTTATACCATGTAATCCCTCGACTGAGCAAGGTTCTCAGAATGGACTGGAGTTAATAGAACTGAAGGCCAGAGGCCCCAAGGGGGTTAGGGACTTGTGTACAGGATACCCTGAGTGGATATGTCAGAGGCTGGTCTTCATTTATCTTTGCCCTACCCCTCGTAAGAATTGCCTTCTTTCAGCCATCTATAGAAACTGGCAGAGATTTTGATAGAAATAAGGAATGTGGATGCACAGTGATGAAATTAGAAGCAAAATCAGAATTTAAGAGAGTTTGTGCCAATTTCAATGCAATCTTCTGGAGGTTTTCAGACCCTAGATTTTACGAGGACATGGTTGTGGTTTATAGAGACAACAATTATGGATACTTATAAGTAAATCTTTTAAGGACTATGCAGGGGAATATAGCTATATGCCAGGTCTCCATCTCCAACCTCAGTACCAGCAGCGAGTGCTAAGGCCCACATGACCAAAAGCCAACAGAAACAGAAGATGAGGCACAAAATGTCACAATGAAAACTTGAAAACCTTAACCATCCCCAGCTTCCGGTAATGCTGAGATATAAACTACTCTAAGTGGAAAGTTTTAGGCAAACTCTAAGTACAGTTTCACAAGTAGTCCATCTACCTATACCAAAAAAAAAAAAAAAAGGCAATGTGTTAAAATAACGAAACGTAATTGGATTTTCATCCATTAAAGTCTGTATTTCTGAAACCATGTCTCAGCTCTGTTTCAATAACTATGTCCAGGGCCAGATCCAGTGAGTACCCAACCCATCCTTTTGATCAATTGAAGAGTTTCATTATTTAATGTTAGACTTGGGTTTAAAAAAGAGGAAGGAACCTCAACTAGCCTGATCATTATCAAGCTAAACCAGAAGAGATGTAAAAAAAAGATTGCCATCCATGAGATGTAACTTTAAGTGACCAGAGTAACCTTTCTGAGCAAAAGTTCCATTCACCAGGTCCAATTCTACATACCCTTGTTTCATAGTATAGCAAACTATAAAAAGCAGAGTCATTCTTTGGAGATTTTCTCTCTGTTCCTTTCTTTATAAATTATAAATGTGCCTACTGTCTGGCATAATTCATTAAAAATATTCTATCCATCTATTCCTTCATCTGAATATATGAGAGAGAAACAGAGAGAGAGAGAGAGAGATCTGAAGAAAAATATGCATCAAACATTTGTCATCATTTAGACCCTAGATTTTTTATCTTGATGACCCTAGGGTCATCAAGTCCTAGGAAGTAGGACTTGAAGGAAGGTAAAAATGGGGAAAACAAGACATTCTTTTATTTAAAAATATATATATTCAGGACTGGATTTGTTCATACTTTCAATGAATATGCACTACTTCTGTGATTTTGACAGGTGAAATCCAAAAAGGGAAAACTGTTTTCTCAGCTGTAGAGTGTTAGGGGTTTATCCATTAGTACACACTTTGTCTTGCCTAAAATGGGATTTTCACTTGCTGCTCCTTCCACTCCTAAGTATTATGAATGTGAATCCTATTCTGAATTGAATTATTGTCAACTACAAGAGCTGGAAGATCATGGGGGGCAAACTGAATATTGGAGGTAAGGAAACTAGATGAGTCACTTGTCCATAAGACAAGTCTCTCTTGTTCATTCAGCAAACATTGAGTATCTGTTTATTTAGTCAAAAATTAAAAGTGTGTTGGAGTTACAACCATGATTTCAATGCTTATCTATCCACACAGGACTTATCATCCACTACAAATGTATTTCATGCCAATAATATGGCTGACACAATTCTAAATACATTCATACTCATACCCCCATACTTTTAGGTAGAAATAAGTACCCTCATTTCACAAAGAAATTGAGACCCAGAAAACCTAAATGGTTGATACATTCGAACTCAGGTCTCCTATCTTCCCATCCAAGGACTCTTGCTGCTTTTGTACTAGCTTTCTTCTCTTAGGATTTATTTCAGGAGACCAGAGACAATCAGAAGTAAAACTGTTTTTCTGGGGTTTTTTTCTAAATGCTAGTTTAGTATTTTTTTTCTGTGAAATCACAGAGATCAGCTTATCAAGGTGTCTTGTTTATGTCATTGGTTTTAAATATTATATTAAATAGATCAGAACCATTTCCTTAATCAAGAGCTGGTATATACTTGGCAAACCCTATTAAGACATGTCTCAGGGAAAGGGGGAAAAAAAAAGCTCATTAGAGGAAATTTTTCAGTATTCTCTGATATCTAATTAAAATAAGAATTAAAAATCATAAAACTGATTAAGGTTTATGTGAAAGAAAAGAACTTAACCTTGAAGAAAATAACTTAACCTTTGGACTACTGGTATTTATCATCCTTGGTGACCTCTCGGGCTGAAAAGCTCTGGCCAAAAATAGGATTGTAATGAAAAGTGTATTTGGGTTGCTTTTCATGCTTCCTCACAAATCTTTCTAAAGACTTTGAAGATTCTGTGGATTGAGGATGTCATGACTTATGATACAGGTTAGAATAAAAGATAGTTTATTGAACCTATAATGAAAAAATACATCTTCTGTCTTAGGACAGATTCCTTATAATTATGTCTTACAGAGATGGTAAGAACTGAAATGTATTCCCCCAAAATTCATATTTTGAAGCTCTAACCCACAAATGTAACTGTATTTGGAGATACAACCTATAAGGAGTTAATTAAGGTTAAATGAGATCCTAAGGGGAGAGCTCTGATACTGTAGGATTAATATCCTTATAAGATGAGACACTAGGTATCTTGCATGTGTGCTCGCTCTCTCTCTCTCTCTCCATGAACAAAGAGGTCATAAGAGCACACAGCAAGGTAAACGCTGCTGGCAGGCCAAGAGAAAAGGACTCAGAATGAAACCTATCTTGCCAACACCTCAATCTTGGACTTCCCAGCCTCCAGAACTGTAAGAAAATAAATTTCTGGGGTTTAAACTATACCAGTCTATGGCATTTTGTTATGACAGCCTAAGTAAACTAATACAAGGGAATATGAATGTTCATTTTTATGAACAGAAAATTTTGAAAACTATCTTTGAGTAGAGAAATTTACAAATGCTATTCTGGACATAACGCTTTGTTCCAACAGATAACTAGTTACAAGAATGATGGCATAAACTTCAACATAATGGCATCTGTCACTCTTTTGCCCATTACCTAGAATATACAATTTATGGTGATATTCCAAAGACTAGTTGAATTCCTTAATTTTCAAAGAAACAAGTTTAATTCACTGTCTACCTGGCTTCCCTTTCTGTAACATAGGAGCTTCTCAACTAAACTCATTTTTACTTAGCAAAAGCATCAATCTACCCTGCTTAATAAACAATGGCATTAAAGAGTTACATGGAGAAAGAAGAAAAATTAGTACAATAAATCCAATGGAAGGATTTATACTATAGCTGAATTTTATAGAAAGGGAGAACAGACATTTGGCTCATGGGCAAACATTTTCCCCATTTTCCCTCACGGCAAATATCAAGGCCCACTTTCCTGCCACGCCTTAGGGCAACTTTAAAATCCATTTCTACTTGGAAGTCTTGACAGCCCTTCCAATTGACAGGAGCTGGCATGCACAACAGATTTTAATTGTCATACCTGAGTTTAATAGCCTTCCATTTTTTTCACAGAGCCACAGGTCCCGGTATAGTAGAAACTGGGCTGAATCTAAGATAATTTAGGTTAAAAGCAAGTAAAACCACCAGCTCTCATATTACTATATTGGGGAGATGATAAAATTAATAATTTAGAACATACTGTGTTATCTAATAATTGCTTATGTATTTATCCATAGAATGGTTGTAGGCCAACACTACAAGTTGGCTAATGCAACTTGTACTTTCAATACTCTTTTCCCTTACCTATTATAAGAGCCTGTTCTACAGTTTGTAATGTACTCATGAAGCCTGGAGATCTGGTCGTTTCTGTGCCCATAAAGCAATATGCGCAAATATAAATGCCAAATCACTAAGGATGATCGAATAGAAACATGAAAGAAGCCTAGGTCTCCAAGGTCATTATTAAACTCACCTTCCCTGGACTGTTAATGCCAAATGTCTTGTATCCTTTGGCAAATATGCCTTTAGGTTTTTCATGTTGAACTAATCAGGTTTTCTGTAATTTGCATTTGATTCCTGATTGATAATGGCTTTAACTTTAAGAAAGTCACAAAAGTTTAAACCAAAGATTCCACGCTATAAATATTTATAAAAACCATAAAAACCTAAGTATATAAAACCTAGCTATCATGTACAATTGAGGAACTTCTCGCTTTCTTCCTCTACCCTAAGAGAGGGTACCAATCTACTTATACCAATAACGTAAACAATACATTCAACTAGAGTTTTATAATTCTACTTGTCTTATAATTCTAGCTTCTTTGTCACTTGCTTGCTCACTCAATGTGCTTCCTCCAATTCATTTTTATGTCCAAAAGTTTCTCTCTTTTCCCAGTCCTGATAGACTGTCTGCACAAAGGAATACCATCCTGTAGACCATCAGTGTCCAAACCCTGCCCCAACCCAAGCTTGGCAATATGTAAAAAAGCCAGGACCAGCCAGTGAGTAGACTGTGGAATGAGTCTGGTTTCCTTAAACCAGTTAGGTTTCTCTGGATACCTACTGAGAAGTGACCTTCTTTCCCAATCTTATTTCCACCAACATGCTAACTCAGACTTCTCCCTCAATGTCCCACAAACAAGTCTACTTTAAGTGACCCATGCATCAGGCCATGATAAAATCTGAAAAATGTTTCCATCTCCCTTTCCCCACTTCCAAATTTAGCTTAAGAATGCAAAACAGTCTATTGCATTTCAAACTATCCACACTGATTCACCTAACTATGGTTAGTATAAGCTATACAACACACATGCATGTGTATTTTTAGCCTTTTCTAGAGGAAGAAATTTTTAAAGCAGATCCTATTATTAGATTTTAAAGCAAAAAAAAAATGCATTTCTGTGCTAATAAAATATAAAGCAAAATCACTTATGTCATGAGTAGTGTCAACAGCTCACACACATGATTTTCAGCACTGATAGGATCTTTAGAACAACTGGACCACACTTCCTATCTAGCCAGTCAGAGCCCAGCAATGTTTGATCACTTGCTGATTGTATCCACAAAGATGGTGACTTATTCTAGCAATCCTATTTTCATCACTAAACTAAGAAATGTTGATATGGCTCTTGATAAGCAACATAAATCTATTGAAAAGGAGGAGGTACTAAAATCATTGTTATCTCAATCCCTAAGATAATAAATCAGTAATTAAAAGGAATATTTAAGAGAACACTGAAATCAGGTTGGACCAAAAGTTGTAAAGACCGTAACTTTCCTATGCGTAAATTTATCCCAGAGCCTTAGATCTACTCTTTCACTGAATCCAGCCCCCTTCTCTGAGGCTCATCAGGTTTTAAGCCCTAAATCTTACTCCCTGCCTATTGTGGGATGGTTTCTCTTGCTTGATCAGCTGCTGGAATAAGAATCTACTGCAAACTGAAGGGCATCTGAAACTATATATTACAGGTCTCCTTTGTGACTTCTATCAGGAAGATGACCATACAACTGTGTAGTTATTTTGGGAGGGAATGCAGATCCCAGTCAATAAAGAGAGTATCTAAAATAAAAATCAAGCGGTGAAATAAATTACTTTCAACCTCACCACAAGTGCAGGATTCTGGCACTACTCTGCAGGCAGCCTTCTTGTGTAGAAAGACTTTCAATTTGGCTTCAGCCAAGTTTCTTCCTGAATATTTGTTCTGCATGGGGAATCACATGCATCCTTGCCTTGCCAAACTACAGAAGTACAAGCTTTTCCCTACTTTGCTCCTCTCTCCTTGCTCTGTTAGCATGGGTTCCTATAGCTCACCTCCATTCTTCAGAATTCCCTTAAACTGCTAGGCACATATGTCGGGTTCTCCCAAGAGCTCTTTCACCACGTATGATACAGTGGGGTCTTTGCCACTAAGCAAACCTCCAGCCCAGGAGCACAATGTCAATGCCCACTTTTTGCAGGCACTTAATCTCCACGAGTAGACTCTTTGAGCCTCTTTGTGTAGATCAGATAAGAGGAAGGAAGAAATTCTAAAGGGTCTATACCCCCCCTAGGAATTCCCTTCATTCTGCCTTTCCATATTCCTTTTCCTCTTTTAACATGGGTGGAAGAGGGGGGTTGTGATGATGATGAGAGTCTGAAGACCAGTTTTTCTTTCAGTAAGTCCTATCCAGATGACTTTAGCACTGCCCTATTGTTCTCCACGTCAAGGTTTATGCTAGAATTCTTAAAGGAAATGTTCCACTTAAATTTTGTTATACAATCAAAGAAGTTAAAAAATTATATGTAGACTAACAGGTTTTTTTATCTAGGTTTGAATTTTATAGCATTAATGATTTCAATATTAAATTAAAATCCACTTAAATAGTTCTAGCTGTAAAATCACCTTCCTATGGCATGAAAAATAACTCACCTAACACTTAGGACAACTACAAATTCCTGCCACTGTACCCATCAGATCAACGTGCCCAGAAGTCTAACTTTTGTGAGCCTAGAGCCATCCAGAGTTTTCTCAGACATTTAGACAGTGATTTGGATTTGGATAGCTAACTACCCCTCACCATGCCTGTGCAAGGGATCAACACAAAGCAATTCCTCCCACCCCATATGTTGCTTATTCTCTCTCCATACCAGCCCATCACAAAGTCTCAGCTTACTTTGTGGTAGACCCACAGCAATAGTTTACAATTAATTCCTCAAGAGAGCCAAAAGCTACAACAGAGTAAATATAAAATATTTCGGTCTAAGAGGTCTTTCTCAAGGGAAAAAAAATAAAGTCAACCACCCAGATATGTTATTGTTTCAGGTTCTCAAATCCTTCTTCCCAGAATTTGCTCCATCAAAATAACAACGTTTAAAGATCTGTTTAACTATTCAGTTTCTCTATAGGGGTGGAAAAAAATAGGCTGGCTAGAAAAAGGGACCATGATCTCTAAACTGTAGGTAATGGAGCAACATGGAAATTACAAAGTGTTGTATCCTATTGTGTTTCTAAATCAGAAGTAATAATGAATTTGTTTATTCAACTAGTATTTGTTGGATACATTACCATGTGCCAAACACTATGTTAGTCTGAGAGATCCAGAGGTAAAAGAAGTTCAGAACTGTAGAGTAACATAAACATGTACATAATCATGCTAGGTTAATTATTGTGATGCTAACTTCTTGTGTTTTCTCATTGAGGTGTTAAGTGGAAAGAACTTCCTCCATATTTCTACCTTTCTAACTTGAGAAAACATCACAGACTCTGGTAGATGGGACAGAAGCAGAACTTATAGGGCAAGTGAACATCCTTTTTAACCCAGATTTTTCTTAGGGAGTTTGGAATCACTGAGAAAGATGAAATCAGAATTTGAAGAGACGAGATAAACCTGAAGACCACAAAAAGAAACAAGGATTTGAAATTGGGGATTTCAAATCCCCAACTGACTGATCCTCAATGCCCCTCTAACCAGTGGATGAAACATTAGTGGGAAATTATAACATCCTAAACTAAGAGCACTGATGGAGGATTTACAGGTCCTACAGGAAATCCTTACAGGATTTCCATACTAGTAACCAAGAAAATGGAGTTCCCTTTGTGGGAACGAGATCACGTTTTTTTGATAAGCTCAGAAGAGCTTGGGAAAGGGGCATGTGGGGGACTGGTTATCATGACAGAGGTCCTTCTACCTTTCTCAGGTGATCACTTGGTTCCTGTATTATTATAGGAAACATGATTGAAACTGATTTAGTTTATACTCTCTCATGCAAGAGCTTGGATCCAGATTGACTTGACTTACAAAAATTAAGAAATCTGCTGGTTTTTGTACCTGCCTTGTGGAGGAAGCTCACTTCTGCTACTCAAATAAATGCACTAAGGATGTGCACCATCAAAGAAACATGTGGGGACCAAAAAAAGAAAATGTCGATCTTTCTGCTGAAGTAGGAAGGTACCATGATAGAAAATAAAGCATTCATCTCTCCCACATTCTCCAAGTCTCTCAACTCTTTATAAATATTCACATCCAGTGCCAGTAGTACATACTTGCCAGTAAAGTTGGTAGGATTGCACCAACTGACCAAGATGAAAAGGTAATTCTAGGTGAAGACAGAGTGGTTTATAACGCATTAAAGTGGTATCCTAACAATATCGAATAAACTAACATATAACTTAGTGGGCTAAGCTAGTCACTGCCTTCCCTGCTTTTTTGTATAATAGGTAGGTAGACAGGCATAGAAACACATATAAATACAGATGAGACAGAGACAGTGACAGATGATAGGGAAACACGTATTTGACTAAAATCAAAAGAATAAAAATAGGGACACCTGGGTGGCTCAGTCGTTAAGCATCTGCCTTCAGCTTAGGTCATGATCCCAGGGGCCTGGGATCGAGCCCCACATCCAGCTCCCTGCTCGGCAGGAAGCCTGCTTCTCCTGCTACCATTCCCTCTGCTTGTGTTCCCCCTCTCGCTGTGTTTCTCTCTGTCAAATAAATAAAATCTTAAAAAAAAAAAGAATAAAAATAAATAAAAGCATAACATGGACTATTATGAGTATATACATTTAATTATATGGGTGTGCATGTTTGCTTTTGAAAAAGATTAGAAATAAAGAAAAGGAATTCACACAAGTGTTAATACTGATTCATTCCAGGAATGGAGATTCCATCTGATTTCTCTTTTTGTCTTTATGCTTTTCATTTTATTTTCTTCAGTATTTTTCAACATATTTTCGTATTGTTTTCTTCAAAGCTTTAGTTCTTGGTTTATGTACTTTTTTTTTTTTTTTTGGTCTTTTGTGTTTCTATCAACACTTTCACAACAGATATATATTATCTGATAATCAGACAAAAATAAAAGTTGTATTTCTTTGTGTCTAATTTTCAGAGCAGACAGAAAGGGAGAGGAACCTACCTACCAGTTTGAGAGTTTATGGGCAGTGAGGACTCCAGAACTACTCCTTGTAGAATGAGCAGTTACAAGCTATGGCAATATGAGGGGCTTGAGGATCTGTGGCTATTGTAAAGAGCTGTTCAAATGGAAGTGTGCTTCTTACCATCTAAGATGTAAGCCTGACTAAGCGTCAAGCTTCTCCTCACCTCAAGACTGCACTTGTTCTTCCTTTTACTGAAAAGTTCTCACTTGCCTCTACTTTATGCCATAGAGGGCTCAGCCAACTGTCTAACCGCCCATGCTAAGGGAATTCCTCCATCCTTACCCAGTCAATCCTTACCATATTCCCTTATATTGTTTTCTTCATAATAAACACCATAACCTTAAAGAATCTTATGTATTTACTTTTCTGTTATTGTCTAACTCTGCCCACTGAAAGGGAGTCCCTCTGGACTGAGGTTATGTCTGACATGCAATGCTCCCCCACCAAAATCTTGGACAACTTCTACATGAACTTTCAAGATATTTGTGGAATAAATGACAGGAAAATTTTTTTTTCTTTAATACCTTAATTAGGCATTTACCAGGTATCAAAACTTCATATTTAGAAATCCCTTATTCCATGGAGCTGGTGAATTAATTAACTGACAATTCTTTCTCTGTTTATGTAAGTGACTACTTCTTACTCTGCTAACTCAGAGTGTAAACACAAAAAAAATCCCTTTTATTTTCCTAATTAATCCACTGTCTTAGAGGAGGAAAGTTCAATATCCTACCCTCTGGTTGTTGAAAACAAGTAATAATAATCACTTGGCTAGCAAAACTACTTACTACCTAGTCATTTTATTAATTACCTAATTTTACCAAGATTTGTTACTTATACTTTTTATTCTTTTACTTAGAGGTACCTATATAACCTACTCTTCTCAGAAAACTTTGGGGAAATTGAAATGGTATTAATTTCATTAAATATTTACCTCAAACAGTATGTTTGGTACAATATTTTATATTTTCAAATCCTTTGAGAATATTTTCATCTAAACCTTGGCCTTGCTGATTGATCTCACCAATTGTATGGGAACAAATTCATATATCATCCTAACAATGTTGAAAAAACTAACATGTAACCTAGTTTGGCTAAGCTAGCTCTCATTTTCCAGCCAATCCATGAACCAAACTATAATTTTCAATCCAAAAATAAGTTAACAATCGTTTAAAGAAACATTATAAAAATTACTAAGATAAATTGTGCTGACATAAAATATTAACAAAATTAATCTGAAATTATTTAAATCTAAGATACTTTATATTTTTGAATAAGTAAATATACCATTTTTCAGGGTTTTTTTAATAATGTAATAAGATGGACACCTAATTTTTAACTTATTTGGAAGGCTAAGAATACGCTGAAAGCATGGATTCCTTTAAATTATATATGTGTGTTAACAAATGTAACTCTGGTTATAGTTTTTTTTAAATAATTAAATACTCTGTGACATTTATAAATAAGAAATAATTTAATCAATTTTAAGCTTCCTAATCAAAGTTTTGGGACATGGTTTATAATAAAGCATATACTACTAAAAATGACTAAAACCCAGTAAATAAACGTGTATCTTGTTAACAGGACATAGAAAATTTAAACCAAATAAAGAATACTTGAAATTTAAAAAACACCAATGTAATTTAATTAAAAAAAAAAAAACCTTTAAAGAAATCGTGTCATTTCTTTTGGTGGATGAATTTTATTGAATATAACGTGACATTTTTGTAATGCTCCAACACATTCCAAGTCCTTTAAAAGAATCTCTAATTCTTTGGCTGTTTGAAGGTGTTTTTCTTACGAACACATTGCAGATCATAAGAAAAAGTGTTGGTAAGGGCTGAAAAGAAATGCTTATTTCTAAAAACATGGGAACAAAAGCCCAGTTTTCGTGTTCAGTGCTTCTTAATGATAGTCTCTTTTTGTTCCTTCAGGACTCTGCATTAAGAGGAATACGTTCTTTGACAGTACTTAATGCATAGAAGAGGTAAAATCACTAAGTGAATATTGTAATTAGCCCCACTATCCCATTCTGCCATATATTTGAAATCAAAAATCCCAATACAGCCCCAAATATTTTCTATCTAACAAGTCTATCAACCTAGCATTTTTAATACATTTTTAATACATATAAAGCTGAAAGCTCTGAGGACTTACGGTACCTTACTTATTAAAGGAATCTTTGCCAGAGATGTCTAGATTCTTTTAATACCCTAAGGCTGTGCACTTTTGTTTGGGATGGGTGATGAATGAGGAATATGCCTTTTTTAAAAATAAACTGAAAGAAGCATTCTTTTAAGCACAAGCAAATTCTTCAGGCAGATAATTTTAGGAAAAACATATACTCATAGAATACATATATAGAATACATATACACCTTAGAAATAAGGTATTTGGAAACTGATATCCTTAAAGCTGTGTCCAGAGGTAGCCCTAATCAAGTTTTAAAGACTGATATATTAGAGTACCCATCACTTGACAGACCCAGAATAACTCTATACCATCCCTCCCTGGGGTACAACTTCTTTTTGAACTCCTTTATCCAAAGGTCTTATGACATTGCCGTTGGACAATGGAGCTACCTACTAACCCTCCCAAGGGGAGCTGTCATCAGAGATTCCAGGAGGCCTTACCCATACACTTTTTAGGGAAGTCACCCTTGTAACTCAAAGGTGATTTACGTTTCTAAGGGAGGTAGCTCAAGTTATCCCAAGGTGTCTACACTTAATCTTTGGGGCTGAAAGTTGGTAGAATGACATGGGCTACCTTTAGTGATTTCAAACTCAAGTTTCTGGCCTATATCTCACTATAAAACAGACAAAAACATAAATTTTCTCTAGTATAGTATCCTATCTACTTCTACTAATATGAGGAAAGATACACTTGAATAAAGCAATACAATAAATAGGAGTAAGAAGCATTGCTTAAATATCTGAGTTTGAAATGAAAATGATTCTGTGAGAACATCCTAAATATTCAGATTTTATTGTGAGGCAGGCAGAAGAGAAAACTTCCACTTGTAGCCTACCCTGGCTATGTCCATTAGTTAGCTCATTAAATTATGCAAAAGTGAGTCAGCACAGTAGAAGAATAAAGGCTTTGGAGTTGGAATGATTTCAGTGCCCATTTCTGGTCTAGATCTTGCCAGATACATGATACAGGGCAATCGAGTTTTAGTGTGGCCCACTGCAAAATGAAGATCAAATTATCAACTTCACAGGATTTGTGAAAACTAATTGAATTAACATCAGTAAAGCACACAAAACAGTCACATGGTTGGCAGAGTAACTAAATAATAGAATGTTGGCTCTTCTTCTTTACCCATTATTTGCTCTGTGTGAAATTATTCAAAGAAGAATAAGATATAAATACTTCTCTCAGAGAATACAAAATGCAGAGAGATAGCCAGATGTTAAAATACAAAGTTAAAACAGAGTTAATTGGAGGCTCTAAAACAAGCGTGTACAAACTACTACGGAAACACAGAGCCAGAAGCCACGAAGTCAGCCTTTCATATTCCATCTGATTTAATTCAACTCAATATAACAAATCATCAAGATCATGCTGTCCTCTCAGCATTATTGAGTCCAATGGACCATTTGGAGTATAAACTGTGAACTCTGTCCTTTGGTAGTTTATAATTTAGTTCAGAAGACAAGACTTACAGGAAACACAATATTTAATAAATATTTATTGAATGCCTATTGTGTGCCAAGGACTATACAGGTGGAAGGTATACATCGTTTCTTCCAGAGCTAACATCTAGTGGTGTATGTTAATAAGTAAGAAACCAATCAATTAAGAAATTAATGCCAGCCATTGATGAGGTGCCAAGAGGTAATAGAGAGGATGAGTGCTGTGGGAGGTCATGGAGGGAAGAGGAGAGCATAAATCACTGTCAGGTTGCCCTTTAAGTTCATCCTGAAGACCCTGACAACCTTCCCGATTGTGTTATGTGGAAATTCAGAATCTGTCACTTTAGCTTCCTGTGTGAGATGATCCTTTTGGGTTTTGCACATCATATAGTTTAATATCTCTTCTTTTCCTTGAAACTGTAGATAATGATATGGCCCCAAACTACCAGAGCCATCCATGTATCCCACTAGTGACATACAAACCATTAATTCTTATCAGATGTATAACATATATACATAACATATATACATAAATATATGTATATATATATTCGTTGTAACATACATATAACATATGCATATATGTATAACATATATACATAACATATATACATAAATATATGTGTATATACATACATATATATATATATATATATATATATATATATATATATATGATCTTCGTTGTAACTGTTCTGAACTCTGCTCATGGAAGGTCACTGTTTTGCTCTCTGAAGGTGACTGCCGGTGTGAGGTATAGAATCACATGAATTGATTAGGCATAAGGAATATTTTAAATACCAATCCCAAAGGAGAGTTTATAACAACAGATATCAAGTATTACGGCTATTAAATATGACTCAAGATAATGGAGCTGACATGAGAGTATGGATTTGATGTAATATCTTTAATTTTCCTAAACAGAAGACATTTTTTACGGTAACATTAAAAAATACTTTATGCAAAGTACTTTATGCCCAGCCATGAGAATTCCAAGAAACTGTCAACCTGAAAAGAAATCTTCCAAAGAGCATAAGGCTAAGAAATATTCTCCAATTTCACTAACATTATTTACTTTTGACTTCAGGATTCTTCGAAGTACCATTTTCTTTGCATGTCTGGTAATACAATTCAGAAAGCAAGTCACCTTTCCTGTCCATTCACCACACTGATCACAACTCATACTGCCCCATGTCTGCCACATCCCCAAACTCCCCACATCTAGGAGAAGGCAGTGTGGCAGGGAATAAAAAGGGGAGACACTGGAAACATACCTGTACACATTGTATCTCCACTACTTGACTATGGCCCTGAGAATTATTAACCTCTCTTAATCTCAACTTCTTGATCAATGAAATGAGCATAATCATATGGTCCATGAAGGATTACTGTGAGAATGCAATTAAAGAGGAAATAATCACAAAGCACCTAGAAATCAACAGTTATATAATTATTTTACCAACAACTATGTGGCAACACTTTAAGGAAAAAGGCATCGAATTTTGAGGGAATAATAATCACCAATGCTCACCAATTTTAAAGCCAACAGTGTGATATTCTCAAATACAAAATAAATCAAGTAAATATATTAAGAACCCAAGGAGAGGGAGGAAGAGGAGAGGGAGTGGAAGGTGAAAGAGGGGGAGGGGGAAGATCCAAGATGGTAGCATATAAAGATCCTAAACCACTTCCTCCTAATTGACGTACTTAATCTACAGCTACATATGGATCCTTTCTCTCTGAAAAAGATATGAAAACTAGATGAACTGCTCTGTAACAAAGGATAAAAGGGCCATATCAAGACAAGTAAGGGACACAGACATGGTCTTGCAAAAAACAAACAAAAAAACACCCTCAATGCAGTGACACACAATATGAAGAGATCTCACCAGAAAGACATGTCTGCTGGAGGAGCAAGGGGTTCAGGTCCCACATGGAACATCCAGCCTCCTGGGATCTGCACCTTAAGAATAAGCCTTTCACAACATCTGGCTTGGAAAGCCAATAGGGCTTATGTCCTGGGGTCTGAACGTGCTATATAGGAAACAGTGATTTCACTCCGAGAGGATTCACATGTAGTCCTACTTGCCCTGAGACCTGGGGGTCGAGGAACAGTTTAAAAATCACCTAGATTATACATGAGGAAGGTGCATTCACTGATCTGGGGGCCCTGGCTGGAGGGGTGGGGGAAAACTGAGATGCTCCCTGGAGAAAACCAGCCTGGCAGACACCACTATTGTAGTCTTTGCATAGCCCACTAGCACATATGGGTGCGCTCAGGTGGCATCCTCCCACCACCTTATGGCAGCGGCACTTGGGGAGCCTGGAGAGGATGGGTGATTGCAGTGCTCCCCCACCCCCTAGCTTGAGTGGGTGAGTGTAAATAGTCCTGGAGTTCTCCTGTTCCCTAGCTAAAAATCTGTGGGTGTAGGCAACTGCAACCTCCTCTGTCCCCTGGTTGGGGCTGCCACTTGCAGCCTAAAGCGAGTGTGCACACACAGACAGGGATCTAGGCTGCTGCCTTGTTTAAGCTCACAGGTGCCCAGAGACAAGACATTTCCTGCTGCCTTTCTAAAGTCAATGAGATGCCCAGTCCACTACACTGTCTATTGCCTTGCTAAAGCCAGAGGGCATGTGAAATCCACACAAGGAACACCCCTTGATTGCATAGCTGTGGTAACCAAGAGGTCTGGAGTTTCAGAGCTCCATGAGACCATAACAACTGGAAAGACAGCTTGTGGCAGGCCACCGCCCCCACAGCACTACACAGACAGCTGACTGAAACACAGCCTCAGTCGTTCTGTGAAGAATGTCTATTTACTTAGCCTGGAACTTCAGCCTGAGGAATAGGCTTCAGGTTTCCCACACATCCAGAGGCTAAGGAGGCACAATCAGGGTAAATAAGCAAAAAGACATCATCCTCGCACACTCCCTTCACCTCATAACTGCTTGATGAGACTCCTCAGAAAGGAGCTTATATACTCATCTAGATCCCTGACATTTTTAACTGTTGCCCAGGCAATACCTCTAAATCCTTTGGTGGAGAGGCCAACAGGGATTATGACTGCCAACCCACAGTACTGTATATATTTGCAACTTTAAAAGCATCTGCCTGAGGGTCTGTCTTCCAATCAGCCTGAAGCTAGATGCTAAATGAGATTCCTCCCCTTGGATCACTGACAGATCTTGGCACACCCTGAACAATGAGAACATAATCAAGAGTAAATCAGGTGGGTTAGACAATCACGAAGGTTTGAGAGACAACCAAGAGCTAAGGAAAGGTTGAACAAGAAGGATTATCCCCCACATGAGGCCATTTCTTTAAGACTGAAAGAGGTAACTGTTTTACCTGATACACAGAAACAAAGAGACTCAAGTAAAATGAAAAAACAGAACTATGTTCCAAATAAAAGAACAAGGCAAAAACCTCAGAAAATACACCTTAATGATACAAAGGTAAGTAATCTACCTGACAGAGAATTCAAATTAATGGCCATAAAGATGCTCACCAACTTGAAAAATAGATAAAAACAGTGAGAACTTCAACACTAAGATAGTAAACATAAACAAGTACCAAACAGAAATCACAGAGAAAAAGAATACAATAACTAAACTGAAAAATACACTAGAAGGGCTCGACAACAGACTAGATGAAGTAGAAGTACAGATCAGTGACCTGGAAGTTAAAGTAATGGAACTCACCCAGACAGAGCAGCAAAAAGAAAAAAAAAAAGTTTTTAAAAATGAAGCTAATTTAAAGGACATCTGGAACAACATCAAGTGGAATAACATGTGCACTATAGGGGTCCTAGAAGGTGAAGAAAGAGAGAAAGGGGCAGAAAGCTTATACGGAGAGTGGCACCCTGGGTGGCTCAGTTGGTTGAGTGCCCAACTCTTGATCTGGGCTCAGGCTGTGATCTTGGGGTCCTGGGATTGAGCCCCGTGTTGGGGTCTGTGCTCACCAAGGAGTCTACTTGAGGATTCTCTCCATCTGCCCTTCCTCCCCACCTCAATAAATCTTTAGAAAAAAAAAGAAAAAGAAAAGGAAAGAAAAGGAAATAAAGCTTATATGAAGCTAAGAAAGAATGAAAGAAAGAAAGAAAGAAAGAAAGAAAGAAAGAAAGAAAGAAAGAAAGAAAGAAAGAAAGAAAGAAAGAAAGAAAGCAAGCTAGCTTATACAAAGAAATAATGGTTCAAAATTTCCCTAACCTGGGAAAGGAAAGCGACATCCAGATCCAGGAATCCCAGAGAGTTCTACATAAAATGAACTCAAAGAGTTACACCAAGTTACACCAGGAAACATTATATTTAAAATTTCAAAAGCTAAAGAGAATCTTAGAAGCAGCAAGGAAAAACCCAAATTGTTACATACAAGGGAAACTCCATAAGACTATCAGCATAATTTTCAATAGAATAATTGTAAGCTAAAAAGGAATGGCATGACATATTCAAAGTGTTAAAAGAAAAACACTTCCAACCAAAAATACTCCATCCAGCAAGGTTATCATTTAGATTTGACAGAGAGATAAAGAGTTTTCCTGACAAGCAAAAGTTCAAGAAATTCATCACTACCAAACCAGCTTTACATGAAATATTAAAGGGACTTCCTTAACTGAAAAGAAATGACACTCAGTAGTAACAAGAAAGTATGCAAAACTAAAAATCTCACTGGAAAAAGTGAATATGTAGTAAAGTTGGAAAACTAATCATTTATAAAGCTACTAATAGGATTAAAAGATAAAAGTAGAAAAAATAAAACTACAATAATGAGTTACAAAGATAAAAAGATATTAAATGTGGTACCAAAAACATAAAATGCGCAGTGAAAATATAGATCTTTGTTTGGTATGTGTTCAAATTTAAGTTGCTATTGACTTAAAAATAGGCTGTTATATTCCTAGAATGATATATGTGAACTTCACAGTAACCACAAAGCAAAAACTTAAAGTAAATACACAAAAGAAGATGAAAAAGAAATCTAAACATAACACCAAATAAAACCATCAAACCATGAGAGAAGAGAGAAAGAGAAGAAAGCAACAAAGATAAACTTTAAAAGCAGCCAAAAAACAATGAACAAAATGGCATTAAGTACATACCTATTAATTATTACTTTAAGTAGACTACATTCTCTAATCAAAAGACCTAGAATAGCATAGTGGATTAAAAAAGAAAAAACACCTATATTCTGCCTATAAGAGATTCTGTTCAGAAGTCAGGACACATGCAGACTGAAAGTAAAGGGATGGAAATAGATACTCCATGCAAAGGGGAATGAAGAGTAAACTATAGTAGCAATACACATATCAGACAAGATAGACTTCACAACAAAGACTGAAATAAAAAAGAGGGCGCTAAATAATGATAAAGGGGTCAATCCAGCAAGAAGATACAGCATTTGTAAATATATATGGACACAACACAGGAGCACCAAAATATATAAAGCAAATATTAACAGAGAAAGAGAAATTGACAGCAATATAGTAATAGCAGAAGACTTTAACACCCCATTTACATCAATGAATAGATCATTCAGACAGAAAATCAACAAGGGAACATCAGCTTTAAAGGACACATTAGACCAGGTGCACATAATAGGCATGGAGAACATTCTACCAAAAGCAACAGAATGCACATTCTTCTCAAGGGCATGGAAATATTCTCCTGCATGGATCACATGTTAGACCACAAAATGAGTTGCAAGAGTCAACAAGATAGAAATTATATCAATATTTCTTCTGACAACAATAAGAAGCAAGTTCATAGTATGATAATACATAGTAGTACATGTATTACTACAAGTAATGACATACTATCATGATACTACATTCACATAATGTAAATGTTAATGATTATCCTCCCTCTTCTACTACCCCTCCTGTGTTTCTTCTCTGGCTCTCTCTCTAATAAATAAAATCTTAAAAAAAAAAATCAAAC
>CM053605.1:84266201-84299789 GCA_028646535.1 Procyon lotor | reverse complement strand
TGAAGGCAGATGCTTAACGACTGAGCCACCCAGGCGCCCCTCAACAAGATAGAAATTATATCAATATTTCTTCTGACAACAATAAGAAGCAAGTTCATAGTATGATAATACATAGTAGTACATGTATTACTACAAGTAATGACATACTATCATGATACTACATTCACATGATGTAAATGTTAATGATTATCCTCCCTCTTCTACTACCCCTCCTGTGTTTCTTCTCTGGCTCTCTCTCTAATAAATAAAATCTTAAAAAAAAAAAAACAAACAATTTCATTTTATAACTGAAGGGAAAAGAAAAACAACAACAAACAGAGCTCAAAGGTATTGTAAGAGAAAATAGTAAAGGTAAGAGTAGAGATAGAGACTAAAAAGAAAATGGAAAATATCAAAAATAACTAAGAGCTGGTTCCTTGAAAAGATAAGCAAAATTGACAACCTGTTAGTGAGACTCACCAAGAAAAAAAAAAAAGAGCTCCAATAATTAAAATCAAGTATGAAAAAGAAATCAAAAAAATAAAAAGAAAAAAGAAAAAGGAGAAATCACAACTGATACCATAAAAATACAAAAAACCATGAGAATACTATGTATAATTATAACCAACAAAGTGCACAACCTAGAAAAATGAGTAAATCCCTAAAAATTTATAATCTTCCAGGACTGAATCAAAAAGAAATGAAAAATCTGTGGGGAACCTGGATGGCTTAGTCAGTTAAGCGTCTGCCTTCAGGGTCCTGGGATTGTGCCCAAAGTCAGGCTCCTGGCTTAGTGGGGAGACTGCTTCTCCCTTTCCCTCAGCCTGCTTCCCCTTCTCCTTCTTCCTCTCCCTTCTGCTACCCTTGTTTGTGCTCTATCAAATAAATAAAATTAAATTGAATTAAATCTGAATATACCAATTACCAGTAAGGAGACTGAATCAGGAATCAAATACCTTTGAACATGCAAAAGTCTAGGACCACACAGCTGAAAAAATATGTGCATCCCTATGTTTATTTAATTATTTATAAGAGCCAAGATATGGAGACAAGCTAAATGTCCATCAATGGATGAATCACTAAAGAAGATATGAAATACAGATATATAGGTATCACACAATATACATACAATAGAATATATATCCATAACAGAATATCATACAGCCATAAAAATGAGATCTTCCCATTTGTGACAATATGGATGGACCTTGTGGGTATTATACTAAGTGAAATATAGAAAAACAAATACTATATGATTTCACTTATATGAATCTAAACAAACAAACACAACAAGCAAAACCCAGATTCACAGATACCAAGAATAGACTGGTGGTTGCCAGGGGGTTGGGGAGATAAAATTGGTGAAGGAGGTTAAGGAGTACAAAATTCTATATATAAAATAAATCCTGGGATGTAAAGTACTGCCCAGGGAAGAGAGTCAGTAATATTGTTGTAACTTTGTAAGGTGACAGATGGTAACTCTACTTATTGTGGCAACAATTTCACAATGTACACAAATATTTAATCACTATTAATATAATGTTGTATGTCAAAAAGATAACAAAACAGACACCTGGATGGCTCAGTCAGTTAAGTGTCCAACTCGATTTTGGCTCAGGTCATTATCTCAGGGTCCTGGAATAGAGCCCGGTGTCTGGATCTGAGCTCAGTGGGGAGTCTACTTGAGTCTCTCCCGGGCTCCTCCTCCCACTCACGCTCTCTCCCTTTCTCTCTAAAATAAATAAATCTTAAAAAAAGATGACAATGACATTTCACAAACAAATCCAGTCAATTAAAAGACGATTTAAGGAGCCTAGTCTATCTTAATAGTCAATATGGAAACTCTGTGAAACAGTTTCTATATTTTAATAGTCAATATGGAAGTCTGTGAAGCAGTGTCTATAAAGATCTGAAAGAAAAGACAAAGTGCTATCCTACCCAACATGGTTTGTCTTTAAGCACAAAGGCAACAAACAGAAGTTCTTAAGCATGCAAGAACTCAAGAAATTTAACTCCTAGAAGTCATTTTAATATGAAAATCCATCCAACTGTTGGATAAATAAAAATAAAGAACCAGAAGTAGAGAAAGCACTGCAAAATGATGGTTATGAACATTGAATTCAATTAAATATAAAAGTAAGATTATGTAACTCTGGAATTATATTACTGACTATAATTCTATACTGACTATAATGTATACACTGCAATGGTTATCAACCTTCAAATTATAAAAAATAACAATGAAGGCCAAGAAGAAAAGGAAAAAAGCGGAAAAAATATGAGAATGCTAATTTCTCCATCTTTCACAGAGAGTTTATTAGTGTTGTATAAAATTTCAACATGGAGTTTAACAAAAAAAATCACTGCAAATTCTGAGTTTTACAGTTCTTTTGTTTTTTTACACAGATATTTTACAATATTTAAGATAAATGTATCTCTCGTCATTTAAAAAAAAACTTATCTATTATTTGTACAATTGCAATTCTTTCTATTGGATTTATTTTTCTTCTAGAGAAAAAAATGTAACTACTTTGATAAAAATTGAGGAGCCTTATTTCATTTAATATTATGTCTACATGTATCACTTATGCAACTATGTATTTACCTATCTCCACCTTCATACATAGAATGCTGTTTAAAAATGGCTACAATCACCAAACTGTGGAAAGAACCAAGATGCCCTTCAAAAGACGAATAGATAAAGAAGATATGGTACATATATACAATGGAATATTACGCAGCCATCAGAAAAGATGAATACCCAACTTTTGTATCAACATGGATGGGATTGAAAGAGATTATGCTGAGTGAAATAAATCAAGCAGAGACTCAGATATCATATGGTTTCACCTACATGTGGAGCATAAGGAAAAACATGGAGCAACACTGGATGAAAGAAAAGAAGGGTGAATTGGGGGAAATCGGAGGGGAAGATGAACCATGAGAGACTGGACTCTGAGACACAAACTGAGGGTTTTGGAGAGGAGGGGGTGAGCCTGGTGGTGGGTATTGAGGAGGGCACATATTGCATGGAGCACTGGGTGTGGTGCATGAACAATGAATCTTGGAACAATGAAGAAATAAAATTAAATTTAAAAAAATGACTAGACATATTGTCTGCCTAAAATCTTAAAAAAAAAAAAAACTATGCATCTGAAAAAAAAAATCTATGCATCTGATGTTAATGATTATTTGCCAGTGGCAGGATTCTAGATAATGTTTTAACTTTGTTATACTTTCTATTTTGTTTTAATTTTAAACAGTGATAATTTAACATTTAAAAAATCATTAGTCATTTTTCTTTAAAAAATATTTAACAAGTGGTTTCTTTTGGGAGTAAAACTTGGTTGAGAATAGTTATTTTTCATAGAACCATTTGGTACCATTTGGTGTGTGTGTGTGTGTGTGTGTGTGTGTGTGTGTGTGTGTATGAGAGAGAGAGAGAGAGAGAGAGAGAGAACAGACATGTTCTGTTACACAATGAAAAAAGGAAGGAAGGAGGGAAGGAGAGAGAGAAGGAAGAAAGGAATAGATTACGTATGATGTAATAAATTTCTAATTCGTCTCATGTCCAAGGACACATGACTTGAGAAGCAGAGCAAATTAAGAGACTGTATCAGACACCACTTATAGACTGCTTTAGGTTTCCCTTGCTTCGTTGATATCTGGGTTCCACTATTTCTCATAGGCACAGCCTTCAGTGTCTTGCCTCTTGCGCATACAATGTCCCTCCTATCTCCCTTGTCATGTTTCTCTATGAAAGTCATCAGAGAACCTCACTAGTGTCCACATATGTACAATCTAAGTGTGGGGAAATTAACTCCCTATGACATAAATTTATACAAGTAAAAAACAGGAGCCACCAGATATATTTTGCCTTTTTCACCCCAATGGATAATCCTAAGACTCAGTTTTTCCTGTGGAATTTGAACAATTAGGTACACTTAACAATTACTGTCTCCTAAAGCTTTCTAAAAAATTCTTTCCTGCCCTGTTTCACTCTTTCATCTCTCACACTCATCCCATGGGATTAAACTCTCTAATAAAATGATAGGCCTATACTCCCCATATTTTTTCCTGAGGCTCTGCTTTCTAGATAAACCAGGTAGGACACATTCTCTTTATAATAATGTTCAAATCTACCTCCACTAATAGGAGGTGGGACTACAAATTACAGGACACTTAACAAGTCTTTTTATCTTTGGGTGTTTAGACAAAAAAACTTGGAAAATGACTATGTGTGCACTGAGAGTATGCACACACATCTAATAGAAAAGGTACACTTACGGGGCGCCTGGGTGGCTCAGTCGTTAAGCATCTGCCTTCGGCTCAGGTCATGATTCCAGAGTCCTGGGATCGAACCCCGCATCAGGCTCCCTGCTCGGTGGGAAGCCTGCTTCTCCCTCTCCCACTTCCCCTGCTTGTGTTCCCTCTCTCACTGTGCCCCTCTCTGTGTCAAATAAATAAAATCTTAAAAAAAAAAAAGTTACACTTACAAATTGGAGTCATAATGAGATCTTCCACATCACTATCATAGGAATGCAACCAGCAACTTGGGGTGACACACCCCTCTCTACCTTGGAGGACCTCAGCCTCACCTCTGCCATTCTCCCTCTATTCCAAAGACCCAGAGTCCCAAAGGTGATCACCAACTTTCCTGCGAGAGCCTCCTTTCACCAACCCATGCCTTTATTCAACCTGTGCTAAGGATTATGTTGGGGGGAATGTTTTAAACTTGGAAGAGTGCACAAGGGGAGATCATGGGAAAGTTATGGTAAAAATGACTCCAAGGGTAAGGAATGAAGAGACCAAACTGTGGATGAAGTGTCAAAGACAAAGGTTATGACCAAAAGCTGCTTTTAGAAGAAGGAAGAGAAGAGGGAAAGGGAGAAGCAGAAGGGGATAAAGAGGAAGGAGGAGGAGGAGAAACCCTACAACTTAAGAACAAGGGAGTTAAAGTGGTATTTGGCAATCACTTTCTCCAATGCATGTGTATTATCTGAAATATTTATAAAGCACATTAATGTCTTAAACACTGTAAGATAAGCTAGTTTTATAGTTATTGAGCAGAGGAGAGCTGTATAAAGGAATGTCATGTAAAATCGTAAAGTTCTGCGGTCAAGAAGGAAAAAAGTTAAAGATCATGAGCATTGTCCATGGGAGGAAAACCCAGTAGTTTTCCCAGTTTGGAAATCTAGGAGAATAGAAGGGTTGAGACTGTTACTAAAAGAAGGACAAGGACATTTCACAGAAGGCTGACAGTGGAGAAAGTTTGTTACACCTTTTTAGAAGACATGTGTAAAACCTGGTTTGGCAACCAGAAATCTGGTTTGGCTACAAATAAGTCACAAATTGTGAATAATTAAATTAAGAGGTATAAACCATGTTTTCCAATAAGGTCTCTATTTTTTTCTTTGCAGAAGAATTCACATAGAGCTGCCACACATATTTCTACAAGCTGTACATTACAGGCTAGGTAACAATCTATGTGAATGGTGCCCCCAGGAATTGTGTATGGTCAACTTAAAATTGATGCACTTCTAAAATTTGGGACTTCCTTTTTTTTTTTCCTATTTCTTTCAAAGCATTTGAGTTAGAAATGTCTTTTAGACAGACAGCTCTCTAATGGAACTCTTCTAACAGTAATAGACACTGTTACTAGTGTCTAGTAATAGTGGAGGCACCTCTATCCTAAGGGTCATCTTTATAGTATCCTTTCCAGACTTTGTACCACTTCGATTCTTGACCTCCGCATTGATTTTACATGACGTAGAATGTGGTTCCAGGGAGGACTTGCCATCAGACTAGTAATCAGAGCCTATTTTATATTCCTCGTCTCTTCAAGATAGAGTCCAGATACGATTCACAGTTCCATATTCTAACTGCTTGTGGACTAATTACTCAGGGTTATTAATTGAATGAGTGATGAGAAGAACTAACTCTATTATTTCTTTTGTGTTTTCTCACAGCCACTGAGAAGGGATAACAGCCGAAGGCAGCATGTGAGGATCAACTAACAAATTTCCTAAATAATAGTTTTTTCTTTCAGAAGTATTGCTTAAAGCAGTTGAAGAACTAAATGAGGTTTCTGTAATGAAGCTAAAAAGAAAATCTGGCAAAAGCAGTTCCTTCTCTCCTCATCAGCAAGCCATGGTCCCATGGGTTGGTGCTGCCCTTCAGGCCAATCTTCTGATTATGTGCGTGGGAGAAGCTGGGGACTGTGGGCACAGAGGAGGTAATGAGAGACCCTCGGAGAGTGTGTTAGCCTGACAGCTGGGGGATGCCTCCAGGGATGGGACCTACTTCTTGAGAGCTGCTCTTCCTCACATGCCTCCTCTCAGAGCTGTGATAGATGTCTGTTATTTAACTCAGGAACTCTGGAAGCGTGAGGAGAAAGTACCTGAAATCAGCATGACGAAATGGGGCATTATTCAATTAGAAAGATGAGGCGTGATTTGGAGCGGCAGACTACAATTACAAGGTGGGAGCACTTCCAGGAGGCGTGGACGACACCCCCAGCTGACTAGAGCTGGAATTCCCCGACTGAGCCTGTGCAGATGGTCTCTGCCATCCTGCTCCTCACAGGGGCCGTGGACCCTCATCTGGTGACGCAGCACTGTGCAATCTCAGCGGATGCCCAGATGCTGGTGGTCTCAACTTCTCACGTGGACAGTGACATACCCTCAAAATCCTGGACAATGCTGATCTCACACTCTTTTTGATCACTGTGGTAGGAATCCGATTGAGTGAATAAATAGAAAGGCATGCTGGAGTCCACAGAAAAGCTACTGGAAATTTATGTGCTGTTACTAATACTGAAAGGTTGTTCGTGTGACAATTTCTCTTATGTAAGTCAAATATATACAGAATCCTCATTAGAAACATAAAAAAAGGACTATCTGCAAAACCTGTCATTATTACACAGCAATTACTCTCCTTCAGAGATAAGTTATGTCATAATTCTTTCAATATGAAACATGTTGCATTTATTAATATAAATGTATATTACATTTTATTAATGTAATTCATTATAAAAGTTTATATGCTTAAATTCCATTTAAACATTCCCATGTTTAAATTCCAAATATTTCAAATATAAATCTAAATATTGCTTATTTTGGGGGGAAAAAAACTCTAGAAGACTTGATTTGGGAGCAGATATAAAAAACAAGTAATTCAGGCATCCGCTGAGGAGTAAGCAAGGGGAACCCAGTGTTCACAGGCTGACCAGCAATTCCAGGTGGGTCTCCCGAGACTGTCCTACCAAGGACACACAACTATGTGCATAGAATCCCACTCTGCTCCATTTAGGGTGGGTTTTACATGGTCTTCCTTGCTCACCTCTCTTCTCCCTCCTTCTGGAAATTAGACTTTAAATTCGGACTTCTTGTGTTTACTTTATATTTTGAATCCTTGCTCCATTTTTTTTTTTTCATTTTAACAATCACTTTTTGAAGGCCTGCCTACATCAGTAATTCTCAAACATCAGCTTGTATCAGAATTATCTGGAGACCTTGTTAAACCAGACTGCTGGGCCATGGAGTTTTCTTTCAACAGGTTTGAGGAGAGAATGGGAAGAAGTTAAAAAAAAAAAAAAATGCTGTTCTAGGAAGCTCCCAGTGATCCTGATGCTACTGGTGCAGCGCCCACATTTTGAGAACCACTGGCCTCCATTATGCTAGGTATGGTGTTTAGGTTAGCACTACTTCTAAGAACCCTATAAGGTTAGATATTTTTATCCCTATTTTATTAACGGAGAAACAGACTCAGAAAATTAAAAAGCTTGCTGCAGGTCACATAGCTAATGGGAACAAGCTAGGATTCTTACCTAGGACTCTCTCACACTGAAGTCCATGTTCTTTTAAATCTACAGTTCTTATTTTCGTGTTATTCACAAACTTACGCTAAACCTCGACTAACATTCTTAGAACTATTTATAAGAAAAGAGAGGAATCCTCAACATTTTTGTCTCCTGACTTCTTAGTCCAAGAATCTGCTTCAGTTCGTGAGTGAGAAAACAGCCAGCTGCTGCTGCTTAAAACCCTCTCCCTGGCACTGATGTCCCCCTCATCAGATTAGCTGTGTGACAAGCGATTAAGGAGAGCTACGCCAATCTCTTTCACACCTGCAATGTATTATAGAACCAAACAGTTCAAGTCCAAGGGTTCCATTCAGAAGGATGGTCTAAACAGATGATACCTGATTTTTCAGGGATCCCCAAGGCTGATATTCAACCTCCATTAAAAAAATGAAGATTTACGCAAAAGCTATCTAATGTTCTCCATACAGCAGACCACTGACAAAAAAATTAGCTGCATTCAGTAATAAAGTAGCCTTCGCCTTACCAGGCTTACAGCCCTTTGAGGATAACATGTACTATTTTTTGCATATGGAGGAACACTCATAAAAATTGTATTGCAATGGCTTGGGCCAAAAATCTACCCCAAGTTCTAGGAAATGTTTTAAATTATTCATAACCAAATACAGTCTTTATAACCCATAGCTATATATACTACATTAATCTAGCTGACCATTTCAGTGATGGTTGTTATTAGCAATATTGCCTGCCATCCCTAGCTCACCTCTAGCAACTGCAAGCTTCATTCTGTCCCAGTTGGAGCAAGTAAATCCCAATGCAGGTACTTAAGAAATTCCAGATCCCCATGTTGGGGTTCAGTAACATAGTATGATCGGTAGAATTTATCTCGTGAAAGAAACACCAATCCACATGTGTCAGTGATAGAGCATAGGGTTTGTGTCAAAAATATGCTCTTTGGATGATAAAGGTTTGGGTTGGAAGTTGAGTTGAGCATGCCTCCTCTACTTGTATTGAAATTGTGCAGCGGGTAACTCCTCAAAGAATTATCAAACTTGTTATTACAAGAAGGGAGATGCATTCAGGAAAAATATTAGACACCTGCTATAGATACTTTACACAAGGAGGAAGTGACCATGTTCCTACTTGTGGCTAGACCTAATCCTGTCCATGCCAACAGCCCTGGAGGAAACCTAACCAGAAAATCTCAAATGATTCCCTTTATTGTGGTTGAGAGAATTGCCAGCCCTTACTTATACCTAGAGAAGCTCAATGCTAAGAATCCTGACTGCCCTTATTGGAAGACTACTCTCAATGGATAGAACCCAATCTGCCAGTTCATTTGATACCTGCCTAATGGGACAGAAAGTTCTTCTATACTTAATATCTTCCTTCAAACTTCTCAATTGCCAGATGATTTGCAAAGATGCAGGGAGGTAGTGGTGGAAGTCACATTTACTGAAGGGTTGCTGAGTGTGGAGACATAAGATTAATGAGGAGGCAAAGAAAGATTATAGAAATTGTAATGAAATTCCCTCTTTAGGAAAGGAAGGCAAGGCAAACCATCAGAATAAATATGGCTGACCAGATTAATAGGTCCGACCAAGCTCTAACTACTGCAGCCTCTGAGTGTCCCTTTGTGTGGATATGAGTTAGGAAATACTTACATGCCTCAGATCAGCCAAGTTGAGCAATATGGCTCGGCTCATATTTCCATCTGTTTAAGAAAGGGCAGTGCCAAAGTATCACCCTGAAGTCATAGGGAAATCACTGTTAGGTGAGAAATCATATTTTTATTTAGACTTTAAATAAAACTCCACTCCAGAGGAGGATGTGGAAAGATCTGGAAGGATCATGTGCCCCTACTAGTGTGGAGAATTACGCTCAGTGTTCAAAAATTAGACTCAGATATTCTGCTTTAATTGTCCCAAAGTTGAAGCTTCCAGACTCATGAAACAAGACTCAATAGAAGAAAGATATTCAGGGATTCAAACTCTAAGATAGGGGAAAGAAGTCAGACCCAGCCTAGAATTCTCTAACTGGCTTGGAACCAGGGTTTAGTAGCTGAAAACATGGCCAGAAGCATCAAGGCAGGGGTTATAGCTGATCCAGGCACAATTACACAAGCCATCTGCTCTTCTGATGCCATTTCTTCCCTTGATGGCTGCTCCTAAAAATAATGCTCTGAAAATGTCCTGTTCACTGACTAAGGTACATCCTATCCTGCCTGAATCAGGCCCTAGCCAAGGCTCTAGCCAAAGTGGTCTTTACCAGGCCAGTAAGTAGCATATGTGTATTCCACAGCATTAGAGAGCACAGGCAAAGGCACCCAGCAAGTGTCAAATTTGTTAGATGAAATTTACTGAAATTCAGAAGCTCATGTAAAGGCACAAAACGAATGCTCAATGACTATTTCTTGGGCAAATGGGGGTATTCCACACTTAGTGGAACATGCAGGTAGATAGTAGGTGGTGGGAACCATAAGAGCTAATGCTAATTAGGTAGCTATTCATGGGAAGCACTTATAAAGAATTTAGACTTTATGCATAGGATAGAGGGGAGCCATTGAATGGTATTAAGATGTAACATGAAATAATCTCATGCACAGTTCAGAAAGACAGCTCTGGCTGCTGGGCAATGAAAGAGCAGGGAGGCAGGGAGGAATATTGTAAAACTGTTGCAGTGATCAAGGTGAGACTTAAGAAGGCAGTAAGAGCAGGAAAGGGCCTTCTGTGAATACAAGGCAAGTGATTCCTACACTAACCTTGAGTTCTTTCTTAAAAGGCTCCATATTCTGAAGGTTCTGTCTGTTCTTTAGGAAATGCAGGGCTATCTGACCAGTAGTCCCCACCATGGTGCCATGAGCCTGCATCAGACTATGTGTCATGCCCCACTGATCAGAGACTGGTTGGAGATGAAAATAGATGTTCATCAGTGACTATTCCGGAAGTTGGGGAAAGAAAACATGGCAACCAAAAAATGCCAACATTTAGACTCCTAATGGAGTCCTTGGCTAAGTACAAACTTTCCCTGACTCTGCCTTTCCCTACCTCACCACTCCCCTGTGAAATAAGGGACTCATCAAGGCTCAGTTGTTGAGCCAGAATATGCTTCATTCCCTAGCATCTCCCATAACCCCAATAGTATCGAGACTCAATCAGCCATGAAAAAGAAATAGAAAAGTAATTGCAAATGTCATTTACATCCTACAACATTGCTTCTTTAGTGAAAGCCCTGCTTCACTGGCAAATTTTCTCTCCCCACTCTGCTCGCAGTTCTAAATGGGACTTTTATCTTTTTTCTTCTGCCCCTCTTCTCCCTGTCCTCCCTCCTTAGATAGACCACACCCTTGTTCTCATAATCATGCTTGTTCTTCAAGGCCCAAATGAAGCCTCATTCCCTTGAAGATGCCTTCTTCCAGACTACACACATTCTGAGGGATGGCTCCCTCCTCTGAATCCTTGCAGCCTACTTGTTGGTACCTGAGAGAGAGAGCCAGTATGCAAAGCCCTCAGCCACTTCCTAATGGAGAGACAGACGAGTAACTAGATGTGGTAAAGTGCTCCCTTGGTCAACATGCCCATTTTTAAGCCCCCAGAACTGATGAACGTGTTATGCTACATGACAAGAAAGAATTAAGGTTGCAAGATTTGCTAATAAACCAAACTTAAAGATACTACCTTGGATTATTTAGATGGCTCAATGTAATTACAGGTGTTCTTTAGAGTGGAAGAGACAGTCAGAAAAGGAAGTCAGGGTTAAAGAGAGATGTGAAGATGCTGTGCTGCTGGATTTGAGAAAGGGGCCAACAAGCTCATGAATGAAAGCAGCAACTAGAACTTGATAAAGCCAGTCAAGGAAACAGTCTCCTCTAGAACCTCGGAAGACTGCAGCCCTGCTGACATCTTAGTTTTAGTCAGCTGAGACCTATTTTGGACTTCTGTCCTCCAGAATTATAAGTGAATAAATTTGTGTTGTTTTCAGCCACTAAGTTTGCCATAATTTATATATATATATATATTCTATAAGGTATCATAAAACATTTTTATAGTGTTATAATACATAAGTATTACTGAATATTCTCAGCCAATGAGAACTAGGGAGGCAACATTGCATAATCCTAGAGCAATAAACATGAACAAACCATGCTATCTCTGCTCTCAGCCAGAGAACTCTACTTTGCTATCCCCAATGAGTTTGTTTTACAGTGTGCTGTTCACACCACTGAAACTTTTTTATCATTTATTTTTTGTAACATATTTAACAAAGGACAGTTTTAATCTATAATGGTTGACAACAGTTATAAAAGCAATGGCACTAAGCCCGTTACATGTACATGTACACACACACACACACAGGCCCCACTGCAAAGTCTTCAAGGAAGTACTTTCTAGGAAACAGTCCAGAGAACTGACACAAAAGAGTAGCAGGCAAAGGGGTTTTGATACTAATGATACTATAAGATCCATCAAAGATTCATCCATGACTTGGAAGAACTGACTATACATTTAATAAGTGGAAGGAAAGATGTCTAAGACACTTCAAGTAATGACTTAAGGCAATTTGAAGAGAACAAAACAATACCAACAAAATTTCCCTGACAAAATACTGGGAATGTAGTCCTTAGGGATTCTGCTTTATGAACCCATTTAGCTGAGGTGCTGAAGTGACTCTTTCAGGAAGACATCTCTAGGGCTGGACAAGAGTGTCCGTGAAACCACTACTCGAAGTAAAGCCCAAGGAGTGCCATGGTGAGTAGAGACGAACAGAGCACTACTGGAGCAGAGATGGGATGTTTAGTCAATGTGGACAAGTGGCTTCCCAAAAGAAGAGCGAGCCAGTCTTGAGTCTTGGGAAAAAAAAAAAGAGAATGGCAGGAAAATATGAGCATAGGGAAAAGAGTATGCACGGGCATGGAAATAAGACCCTTTGACACACTGAATATGTTAATTTGTACTGTTACTTATATTTCTTAGCTTCATCTCAGGTCTCCCCAGCTAAACTGTTGTTGCAAAATGCATGCCTTATGCCTCTTTATGACCATAACACTTGCACATAGGAGAACAAAGTGGAAAGTTATTAGCTGATGCTCTGACTTGCTCTTTCATTGGCTGAGCTGCCCTTTGCTTTGCTGGCATTTGCAGCCACTTCCCACTTCCTGCTCGAGTAGTACCACATGGCACTGACAGTTCTCTGGAAGTGTCTTATTCTTTTGTGTTGCTCTTTTCACCCTTGCTCTTCCCTTTCTTGGGAGTTTTCTTTCTTCTTTCCTATCCCTTGTCTGCTGACTGAGCCACTGGCCCTCCTTCAAGATGAAGTTCACACCTTGCCTATCCTCCCCCCACTGCAGTTTCTTTGCTTTTTAAACATGCTCTTCTATTTTTCTTGTTTCCTGCAACGCCGTATATTTCATGTGTGCCTCCCACCGCTGACTAGATTGGAGCTCCTGTAGTTCAAGTAAGTAAGCTTCATCATTGCATCCCCCAATACTGGTCATGGTCCTTTTTAATGTGTGTTATTAAGTATTATGTTGTTATCGGTACTTACATTACCTATTAATCATTAAGTATTTTTGAATGCACTACTATATCCTGGGCACTAATCTAAGATCATGTGAACAAGAGAGACAAGATGAGCTTAGATATTTGTAGAGAAAACCAAAACATCCAAGTAAAGAGCCATTATAAAGAAGAACTTCACAGAGTGATACACACTATAAAGAACAAAAGAGGGTAATAAGGTATTTGTTTGTTGAACTGTATTATTGAATTCATGAGAAATTTCAACATGTGATTTGGCACTGAATTTCAAGAAAGTCAAACTCCAAATATGTACAAACAACCCTTATTCACCTCAAATAATTTAATTTCAAAGAAAAACAGAAAGGTACAATAATTTCAAGCTAGAAAGATTTACAAATCATTCTTCCTTATTTGTTTACTTCTAGGAAAAAGAAAAGTGAAAAGTTAAGACAAATATGGCACCAAAATATTAAATTACACAAACTAAATAGGCAATCAAGCAAAGGAAAAGTTCAGGAATTAGTGGGTGAATAGATGGTATTTAGCTAGGGAGAAACTTGAATAGCTGTTAAGAAATTAACTTGAAAAAGATCTTGATTTAACAGTATCAAGATAAATCCAGTCCTACTTCAAACGCTCCTCTGAGGCACTCTCATAGGTGGGTAAACACACACACATACCACTAAAGAATTAAAAGGAAACAGAGGAATTCACTGGGAGCTTGCACTTTCAATAGTTATTTTTATCTATAGGAGACACGCAGTGAACACGGAGATACCTCCCCAGCATCTTCCATGGTGCTATCATAAAGGACATACTCTGCTTTTATTTCACCAAAGAAAGAGGTAGACCAGAAGTCAAGACATCCTAGATCTTTTTAACCCATGTCACTAACCAGCTATGTGGGCTCAGGTATTTCACTGCACTTAAATCCTGTGTGACCTCTAGTTTCAACATCTGTAAACTGCAACCAGATAATATTCTTTTTCCAATCTAAGCATCTATGATTCCAAGGCATTAAGAACTTGATTAAAGGTAGACTGTCTTTTTTTTTTTTTCTGTTGGTTCAGAGTAGAGTCAAATTCCAGGACTCTATAATTTATTTCCTCTTGATTCCTACAGGCCAAGTCCAAGGACTCAGAGGGAATACCACAGGACCAGCCTATAGGGTCCCTGGCTTCACTGCATAGGATAGAAATCAAATGTGAGGCAGCAAGAGGTGAAGGCAGAGTTTACTGAAAGGATAGAGTGTAGGTAAAGAATATCTGGGAGACACAAAAGAAAGGACAAAGTCTCATTTTTGTTCAGGGTCTGGAGGGGGTTATTAGGACGGTGATCTGGTGTTGTGTCTTCTCAGGTATCCAGGAACCAGTGAGCGCAAAGACAAAGGCCCAGGTGTTACTCGTAAGATCCAAAGGGCCTTGGAACCAAGATGTCTAGTGCCAGTGGTCTGAAACACACTGTGACAGCTTCATCCGGTCATTCTCACCTAGCTCTTTCTTAGATTTTATCTATCCTAAAGAAATCATTAATTCTTTGCCCTTTAACAAGGACAACATTCTGAGGCATGTGTAAAATGTGTTTTAATGTGTAAAATAGGGTGGGAGCCCATGTCCTGGCAAGAACAGAAGCAGGAGAAGGAGCAAAAAGATTTTTTTCCTGTCTCCCTACAAGCAAAGATTTGGAGGGTGCTCAAGATCACCAATCAAACTGTCTTGAACCAATATTACCATTTCATTTGTGTACAGTAAAAGATCTGACTCTGTATCTCTTTTTCTTTAATGAGAATACAGTCTTCGCTCTGCATGGTAGTCCAGGGCCATCAAAACAACTGGGCAAGCTGACACTATGCACAAGGATCTTCAATATTTGAGACAATTGAACTCCCACCTCAACACTCCCACCCGATCTGGGTGAAGCCAAGCCTGCCCATCTCCGGAGGCCCCAATCTTTTGATGATCAACTACTACTCCCGGAAGTCCTGGGGTCAGCAAATTGTTCTGTGATCTTTAAAATTGTTTTGTCATACTAAGAAATTTATTGTCAATTATAAATGTATAAGGTGATGAAAAATAGGAAAACTACTATTTAGCACACTGTAATTTAAAACATTAGAGACACTGAGAATGAGAGCATTTATTTCTTTTTAAAAAAGTTATCAAGAGTCTTTTCGACAGTGTTCCCTTCTCACTGTGTAGCTTACACTACAGAGTGAACTTCCTTTCTCTTTCTTGGAAAATTGTCACATTCCTAAGTTTAGACTGCCTTCTAACATTTCACCCTTTTCACTTTCAATGCTATGAAATATCTCTGAGATTTCCTTTAATTTCCAAGTTTTTGCTGGAATCACTTTGTCTAGGACACCTTCATCCTTCTCATTGAAACCACTTCATATCACTAAGTTTGCCTTCACTCAGTTTCTCGGGATACATTTATGTTCAGTCTCTGAAATGACTGCAATGTCAACAGTCCCCAAATCAGCTTTGCTCTATAACTCCATTTATGTTCAGTTTGAATTTCTCTTCCAACATTATCACTTCCTCTTTGTTTACTGCACTGTCTCCTTTGTTGGCTACTTTTTTCTTCTGATTTTCCATTTTTGTAAAATGGATTTTACATTGGATTACAGTGGATTCATCACTGGAAGACAGAGACACGACACAACACAACTATAGGCCCTGCTGTGTGTGTGTAACTGAGTAATAGGTGTGTGGTGACCAATCACCACAGAATTTGAAAGAATTGAGTAATTGGCCATTTACCATGAGGTCATGTGTTATTTACTTCGCAATTTGTACACTGAACCAGCAGTTTGTTCTCTACCCAATTATGTACAGTTAACATATTGGGGTAACTAATACGGGAACTGTATTTTCAGGACTGGTGTTAGCACTACTGTGGTAACTAATCCATGCATATCAGAACCGCACAAAGCAAGACCTGTACAGCCAATTTAGCTTTTTGTTTTCCTTTTGCTAATATAGATAAGATCCCCAAAATTCCTTTTCTTACCTTTTGTTCTTACTATTTCTAATAAACTCTGTAATACTTTAAAGTTACCACAGAAAAATTTCTCTTCCAATTCTCTATCTCCTCTCCTCCCTACATTTTTCCAAAGGAAACCAAAAACAAGAAATGATCTTAATCCTATTTAAAAAAAAAAAAATAGTAGAGAAATATCCGAATAAAAGGGAAAAATTTACTTAAAAAAAAAAAAAGAGCTCTACGCTCCCTTGAGTTTATGTCCTTGTATAGTTTTTAAAAAGTCTACATCTATTTCCCAACTTGGTTTTAAATTAAATTTACTCTTCTCAAAAACCAACACTGAAGATTTTAATGTGTTGCAAGTATGCAATATTTCAGCTACTCTGTGAATTCTATGGACTCATGTGGATAGGCCAGGGGACCTCACTGGTATTTACAGAATTGTTATATTCATCAAACATCAAAATCCAAGTTATAAATGAGCTCTCAGAGCACAACTCATCAGAAAGTAGAGGGCTTCTTTAAAAATCAGAATAGCAAAGGGCTGTTTTCCCTTAGCACCAAGATACACATTTCTCTAAGATACAAGGGAGATCCTATTTATTTTTATTGATTCTTTAAATTTCAATCTTTTTCTCCTAAAAATATGCCCCCACTCTCACTGAGATTTAGCATAAGATGGGAACCAGTTTATTCACCCCTACATAATCTCTTCTCCCAACCTCAGGAAAATATAATCCTTCCAGAAAAGAATCATTAAAAAGGCTTTCTGAACACACACAGATCATTTTAAATTTTTATTAAAAGCAAACATTTTTGGCACATGATTTCATGACAGAGGTATTCTGAGAGAATAATTCTGTCTCAGTTGCCCATTTTACGGTAGCTGAAATATGTATTTGAGTGACAGTGATTTCTGAAGGCACCTCAGCCAAGATATCTGAAATGCAATTTCCAATTAATTGGCTAATGGAGGTTAGGATTGGAGAAGACAGCAAGTTTCCCAGACCTTCAACTTTGAGTCACTGAGTCCCAGCCAACCTCATAATAATTCCAACCTGCCCAAATGATGATGGAGGAAGAGGGGAAGTCCCAAACCATCACAAATCTGAAAAAATCCAAGAGAATGAAGGTAATCTGAGATTCTCGTAGATCAATGAATTTGAGGAGAAAGATGAAAAAAAAATAAAAATCATGGTTGGTTATTGGTAGAGAGTAATAAGTTCTGACTGGGGAATATGTAAGTTATAATAAGGCTAAGTAGGAGGAGTTCTATGAATACTAGTAGGATCTCTCTTGTAGGCACGGTCCATTGCAAAGACAAAAGCCACACGAGTTTCATAGCCTTGCATAAGAGCAGAGACTAGAAACCGGAATGTCAAAGCATCACCAGAACAAGCAGAACTGAATTCTGACGGTAGACTTACCTGGTTATTGTCTTTTCCACCTGATCTGTCAGGTTTAGACAAGTCTGGAAGCCTAGGATGTGATCCTACCAGAGGTCTCTAGGTAAATACCAGTATGACTAAAATAGAAACAGTAATCAGAAATTCCCCTATTATTGCACAAAGGAAGAAATGTGCTTTGCACAGCTGTAGGTCACTGTATCTGATCAGGTGCCCATTCTCCCCTCCCTTTTCGGCCATGCCCAGCCTAGCCTGGAACCAGGAAACCTACTCAGACAAAGTAATACTGAATTTTCAGCCGACATCCAATGATCTAGCTTTAAAGCCTTGTCCAAGTCTACTTGTCTCTTTTTCTAAGATTGCCAGCATGCTCACGAAGGGTTTCAAATTTGTACTTTATTTTTTCCTGAATTATTCATCACCTTTTTCTAGTGTAGGTAGACTGTATGGAACACATTAGAATTATATCTTGAATTTGTTCCCCTTATTTGCCATTTCCTCCAGGGAAGGGTGTTTCTCTTTAGCCTCAGAGCATACCTGTCAAAGAACAGCCTTCAGTGATAAGAATAATTGTTTAATATGCTCTTCTAAAGAGTCTGCAATTCCCCCAGAAAATAAAATTCTACATCATAAGAAGCTACAGAGGACACAGTGAAATTAGTTTGAACCAAGGCCTAAAGCAAGAAAAAAAAAAATTTTAAAAACCGCCTTTGCTAACTTTTGTTTCTTTTTTTTTTTTTTTTTTTAAATATTCACTACCAGATGTTAGTTTGGGGCACTCACTTCCCATCTGGTAGTAAATGTGTGAGGCTAGGGCTTCTGATGCAGTGAGAACATCCATATTCTTCTGTCCATGGTATTTGTTTCTGCACTTGGTGACACCTATTAGCAAGGGAAACGGTCACACTCGTAAAATGCTAAAAGTGACCTGAAGTTCTTCCCCTCACCACCCCCCCATTTCCACATGTATAGAACACATGTATATGTAAATGTCACACACACACACATTCTATGTGTCTTCCAATAGTACCACTTGTCCCCTGCATCTGTTTAACCACCACGATATGTCTAATAAAGTACTGCATGTAATGCAGGACATATCAAAGAAGGATAAGTGCTTCTTCTCTACAGGGACTTGTAACATAAATGAGACAAGTAGCGTCTAAGTGTTTAAAACAATAAAACATGCCCCCCCAGTATTTATTAATGATAAGTGTGTCCAAGTCTTAAGAAATTCATCAGGTAGATTTGAAAGGGAGACAGAGCCTGAGATGCTGCTGTTTGACCTGCCAAGGAGAAAATGTGTTAGGAAGACCGGTTCCCCTTAAGACTACTTTGTCCAAAATAGATGAATATCAAATCTTGTTTGGCTCTTGTTTCATAATACCCTGACACTCAAAAAATTCCATTAGCTTAAGGTTTTAAAACTCTAAGCTGGTCAAATATACGATAGGTGTCAGTTTGAAACTCCCGATTTTTTTTTTTACATTTATAATATATGAAGAAATGATATGAAAGATTTAATTCCAAGTCCAGTCTATCAAGGTTAGGGTATTCCACTGGACTTATTGTAGTATATTGCACTTGGGGCCACAGCTAAAAGCCATATAGAGCCCTGATGTGTCATGTGTTGGCCTCTAATTCACCTGTATGGGTCATGCTTCCACATAAACTCTCTAGAACCTGTAGGTACTAAGGAAAATCTACAGAGCTCAAAATTTATCTTTGAGCCAACTCTCAACTCTCTAGCTGTTGTATGTTTTGAGGGCCTATTTTAAGCAGGTTCCACCTCTCCTCCCCCCAAAAATGCATCTCTATACTTAGTCCATGAACGCTTATGGGATTAGTTTGAATGCAAACAAATTTTATTTATTTATGCAAAGTTCAACTGGATGACATTTTTCAAGATTTAATAAAGCAATCAATAAAACACACAAGTGACTTTCGGATCATCTGTGCGACTGTTCTGGAAAAGAAACAGAGGATGAGTTATTCTCTAATGAGTAGGAAGTGGAAGGAGCGTCCTTTTATTCCAAATAGGCCCAGTATTTTTTTCCTTGGAAACCAGAAAATGATGACTAGCAGATTCTAAGACAGTGGTGCTCAACCATGGCCGTCCATTAAAATCATCTGAGGAGCTTCTTAAAAATAGCTACACTCTGGCTACACTACCAGCAGAGATGTTTATTTAAAGACATGGGTTGGGGTCTTTTACCCAAAGCTCTCCAAGTGATTACAATGCACAGCCAAGGCTGCACAACCACTGCTAATCCAAGAGGACACCTCTAGGAGAGCCTCCATTTTCTCAACATGCCTGGTGAAGACCTTTAAGGTAGCCTTGCTAAGACCCTTCCATTCCTAGAGCTAGTTAAGAGTTAATTTTACAGTTGATTTCCTCCAAGAAAAAAAAAAATGTTTTCCACTCTGGAATACTTGAACAATCTTTTAGCTGTTAGCCTTCCTTGGCTCAAATCTCAGAAAAGGCCTACAGGGTTTGCAAAACCTACTTATCACTCTCCAAGTGAGGCAACACATTTCTTATGCAACTCAGTTAACCCAATTAACAATTATTAGCCACAAATGTGACAACTACTGTAAATAGTGCACTTTCTTTTATCTTAGTTTTTCAAAGAGATCTTCAGGGAAGAAAAATTGCACTCTTGATTTTGCATTACTTGGCAACTAACAATTTGTGGCCTGAAACTCCAAACAACAGCCTTTTGGGGTCTCTGTTAACTTTGTTCTAAACTTTACACAGCTAATTAGAAGTGTTTCAAAGGCCCTCATTTTAAACCACTTAGTTGATGAGAAATGCATCCTTAATGGGCATCAAGACAATTTAATGAATCTAGGAGGAAAGCAAAGCAAATTGATTATTATGCAATGACTTGCGAGAGCTCCTTGCAATCAGCTTTTGAATAGCAGAGCGCAGAGGTAACCAGGACCTGGATGTTGGCAGCTCAGCTTATTAATGAGTACACCAATTGTGCTAATGATCAAGCAACATCTTTAAAAATTAAATCCTTGGGGGCTAAAAGAAAATATTCCACGTTAACAGTAATTTGAAAAATCTTACTTAACCCACATAAGCCATTTTAACAGCTTCAGAATGGCAAGGGAGCAAGAGTCGGGAACTATTGGGTTTCTTTGGCTGAGAAGATTTGAAAGGCGTCTCATCCCTACGAGTTCCGTGGCCTCCACATCCAAAGTGATTATACTAATGAGTGGTGGTTGAGCTCTAACTCAATCAATGTAATGGGTTTTTTGTTTAATTAATCATGGTTAGCATTAGAAATGTGGGGAAAAAGTAGCAATGTAGGTACCATCTTGATTTCTTAAGGAAGACAATCCATTATACTACTTTATCAACCTTGAGATTGGTGGGCTAGGAGTCCTAACATATCCTCTTCCATCCTTCATGAAATCAGAAGGGAAGTCTATGTCACTCAAACCTGTAAGACACCTTAGTGGTTGCCACTTACACCGACAAGAGACAAAACTCAACTTTTCCCAGCCCATACCTTCCTCGGTCCCCTTTCATACTTCTCATGTGCACACATTTCTGTACCCTCTTACATTGGGAGGTCTTATTAAAACACATTTCTAGTTCCCACCCGCTAGTTTCTGATAAAATAGATATAGAAAAAGCTCCAACGATTTGCATTTCTAATATGTTTCTAGGGGATACTGATGCCGCTGGTCCAGAGACCACACTTGGAAAACTACCATCCTAGATGTTTGTTTATTCCTGACAAACAGGACAAATTGCTACCACACTGCAAACACACCCTGTACCTTTCGACTGCAGGTCACCCCTCCCCACAAACCCAACATTAGCAAGAGAAGTCTCCTACCATGACACTTCTTTTCCAGGCTCCATCTGAAAACATTCCCTTCAAATCATCTCAATGTTCCCTTTCTAAACATGTTGCCAATTTGCTGTGTCATGGCGCTTGGCACTGACACAGTTCCCAGGTCTAAACTCTGGGCTTCTGTCCTTCACCAACACCTCTGACGACAAGGTTTGCGGCGCCTGTGGGCAATCCCCTACCTGGCCCATTCGAGGCCCTGGTGTCTTTTGTACTGGCACAGGGTTGTGTGTGTATATATGTAAAATCATATGCCCTTTTACAGAATACCCCAGAAAGCAAAATACTAGAATATCAGCATGGAGAAAGATACTGAATTGTAAAGATACTATTATTACCAATTATAAAGACGCACAACTAATATATGTGCCTGCCAGGTTTTTAATTTTCTGGAATGGGAATTTTAGAAGTAGGTTTTATCTGTTTATGGACTTTAAATTGTCCCTACTTCCCCTCTCGTGAGAACAGTCTGGCTGCTGAGGGCATCTGTCCTCATCTTAGGCTGGCCCTTGTGCTCCTCTCACCTCCTGTGGATTGTCTTCACTCCTTTTGGGTGAGATGAAAGGTGAAAGCAATGAAATGCTCCTATCACTGGTCTCTTCTAGAAGAGATTTCCTTCATTTAACTGAAAGGCACCTGCTTCTCTTCCTGGGGCTACCATACCAGTCAAGGACATCACGATTCTGTCTTCGGATAGTCTCAGCATGTTTCCAACACTTACTAATTACCCTCTGCTTGTGCCTTTACAGATTTTAACTGCCTGCTCTCAGGCTCTCAGGAGAGCCTGTGATGGCAATTCAGCTTTGGGTGGTCTGAGAGTAAGGTGACAGGACTTATAAATGCCTGAGCACATTTATTCTCACTCACTGTGTTTGGGTCACTTTTATTCTGCAGTAATAAAAGACTACTATTCAAAGTAGTCCCAGTGCAGGCAAGTGATGCAATTATGCTCTAAATTCTTGTGTCCATAGACAAGAAGACTCCCCATATAAGGTGGACTTCTGCACTGAAGGAGTGGTGTCAATTGTCACTGCAGCCCCACTGACTGCCACAGTGAGGGGGCAAAAGAATTTGGGAAGAAAAAGTAAGATAACCAAATAAAAGAAAGAATTTAGAGAAACAATATACTCCTTTTTTATTTTTTTTCTGTGACTTATTTCTGCTCTTTTAGGCTAAATACCACAGCTATTTTCCTTGGCTAACCCAGAACTTTCCAGAGCCTCACAAGAGCATGTTCTCCTCATTTCTCCATGGTGGGTCAGGCTCCTGCCATCTTCCCTCTAGACTCTTACAGTTGCCTCCTCGTGAACATCCCTGACCTTGGTATGCTCCCACCTCCAGCTTCTTCATGCTACCCTCAGGGTAATCATTTTAAATAAGAGTGCTCTGCCTGAGAGCATAATGCTTATCAAGACTTTTGGACAAAATCTAAGTCCACTGGCATTTTACACACAGCCCCTCACACCTCAGCAGAATCCTTGCATTCTAGCCCTACATTCTTCCATCATCACTCTTCCATGAACACCTCATCAGTCCCAACAGTCTTCCCTTCTCTCTGTTCCCTTCTCTCTCTCTGTTAGCCTTTAGATGTCTCCAGTGCAAAATGGCACTCCCACCTAAGGCTTCCTATGGGTCGTATATGTGAGTTCACCTGCCTGAAATGGCCTTCTCCAACTTCTCACCTGGTCGACTCCTGACTCCTATTCATCTTTCAATTACATCTCAATTACCATTGTTCAGGCAAGTTTTGTATAAGCACAGATATAGAGGGGGAGAAAACAAAATGAACACGTGTTAATTATAAATCTAGTTTTGGCTAGAGCTCCTCAACCTTTTCCTTTTATTAGCACAAAGGCTTCTACTGAATTAAAACAAGTTTTTTAGTTAGGTGCATTTCCTTTACTTAATGCTAGTTGTAAACCTATTCTCCCAGACTTTAACTCCTGATTCAAGAAAGCATAAGCTTTCTTATAAGCTTAAGTTTGTAAGATGGTCTTACAAGCAATAATTATTAGTGTATTAAGTCTGATGCATCTCCCTTGGGAGGAACCTCTTTGAGACAAGAATCATGATTAAAGATGGGAAAGGTGCATCAAATTTGCTTATGAGGGTTGGGAAGTCTCCAAAGCCAGATTAAGGATTTTGGATTGGAGTACAAATTTTGGTAAACTTAAGTGGAATAAAAGTAGGTAGCTATTTTTAAAGAATTCACAAGTGCGAATCTGTAATAATTACACTCAGGACACCAAAATAACACAGGAAACTGATCATAAAACAAGTATCAGTAATCTTTGAGAACTGAAAGAATAATGAGAAATGAGAGCAGCCCATAGATGTGTAATTGTGGTCATGGTTTTCATAGTTCAGAAAAGGTACTAAGGGGTGAGTTTCATACAGCGACTGATAATGCCTGCCAGATTTCTGCCCTCTCCCACCAAAAAAAAACCAGTTATCAATAGGCCCAGATAACAAACTATGCTGAACTAACCTAATTTACCTTTTAGAAAAGGTCAATAAATCAGGAGAAATACCATGTATCTAACACAAATGGGTTGCCGCTTAATACTGTTCGCTTGCTTCTGATACCCTCAGGCATGTATTAATAAAGCCTTTCTCCCCCCAAACTCTAATACAGTCTTCAGTAATTAACATTGGTATTCTTAAAAGCTCAACAATAATAATTCATCACTTATAAATATATGCCATATTAACTCATTATCACTTAATAATTTATATAATTACTTGTAAGTCATTAGAAGCATCTATTTACAAAATGAATTCACTGACATGCGAACATGCTCTCTTGCATTTGGGTTTTAAATGCATTGGGATTCTTCCACCTACAACTACATTTTTATGTGCATAGAATATTCCAATGAGCTATTGGGGGACTATGGAAATAACTATTTCTTGGAGATGTTGCAAAATTAAGGCTGTAAATATGTTCTTAGTAAGAAAGGTCCTCATCAAATCTGGATATTGGTGATGTTTGTCTTCTGTTATGGCTATGTCCTTTCCCTGCATAGTTTTTCTCACTCCTTTCATTCCCACCAGCCACTAATCACATACTCTCAAATGTCCTCATGATTTCTCCATCTTCTCCTAAACTTTACAGCTACCTAAATCAGCCTATAGCGAAAACTTTGAAACTGATTATTTATACCCAATGAACCTGGAGTTTTGCCAGTTTCTTTGAATATAGTTTCTGCCTACAAAGACTTTGCAGACTAGTGTAGAATTTATCGCATTTCACCAATTTCACATTTTTTCACAGTACAGTATCTGTAACATCTACATGCATTTTACAGTCAATAACATTTTACTTTCCATAAATTATAGTAAACGTAAGCAATGTGGACAAACTACAAAGAGAGGATTGACTAATTTTGTCTGGAAACTGTATAGGGGAAATGGTGGACTAACAAATGGGAAAGAGGAGAGAGCAAAGAAACATTTCCAGGAAGACTATAATATTTAAGCCTCATCTTTAATTTGGGGATCAATGGGGATAGGGAGGTCTTTACCCTTGGGAAAGTATTTCCAAGATAGGATTTCACCGTTGACAAGATTTTTCCACGACTCCTGAAATCCTTTCACACAAAATCACAGCAATATATTAACTTGAGTATAAACAAGGCAGGGTGGCTACCAGACCTACCTGAGCTGATGATTTTTCAAGGAGCCAAAGCTGCTAGCATGTGAGGCAGAAATCACTGACAATAATAAACTTGGCGGCAAAAAGAGTTACAAGCTAATTTGCATATTCCTCTACAAAACTGTGTACATTTACTGCCACCATCAATTAATAGGACTATGAAGGCCTACTATGTACTAAGTATTTATATACACTGTTTTAATACTCACAATCTTATAGATATTTTTATCCCCATCTTAAAGATAAAGAAACATTCCTAGAGAGGTTAAGTCTTTTACCCAGTATCACAGAGCTATGAAGTAGAGAATCTAGAATTCAGTGGTGTTATTCTAAAGTCTACTCGTTTTGTTATACCATGATGCCTATCTTCTTATCCTGACTTAAAATATTTTTTGAGGTCCTTCTGCTCCAAGTTCAGCAAGGTGCTCTGCCCTTAAAGGAAAACTCTCAAGGATACCGCTCTGCCTCTGTAGGCCTATGGTAACTGAAAGTACCTTCAACATAACCTGAAATAATGGCCATCTACGATCATTACTCTGTGGAGTGTAATATGGCTACTTTCAACAAAGTAGTTCTTTTTGTTCCAGGCTATTTTTTCCAACTCATTAGTTTCAGCAGAATATGCCTGTTGATTCACAAATTCACCTTCCCTGCACTGTAGAAATTTGCTGAGACCTAGGGGACACCTAAATAACCAGATTTCTCCTTCTCACTATCACCTACCCAACATCACTTCCAGAAGCCAAAATCTTAGGTCAGTCTTACGCGCCAGCAATACAAAGTGTCATTTAGAGGACCCTTATTCAAAAGCATCTAGTCCAACACCTTCATTTTACATGATCGGGAAATGAGGGCCAAAGAGAAACAAATAGAAAAGCATGTTCGCTTAGTGAAGTGGGTTAGCCTGAGTGGACAGAGTGTGGTCTACCTTCTATCTCATCACCTTTACGATACCTTTGACCTAGAATCCAAGACCCCACAGTCAATTTAACAACATCACTTCAATCAAACTCATCATTTACTGCTAAAATGCAAGAGCAATGTTTTCACTTAATCTCCTTTGTTCTTTGAGCTTTCAGCTCTCATTTGTACAAGCAAAAGGTGTCAATTCCTGATAAAGCTGTGGCTTAAAGCATGCTTATTTGACCTCCTTATTTCACATCTCCCGAGTGTCCAACAAGATATCCAGCCCCACAGAAAGAGAGCCCCAAGAGAAATGACTTTTCAAGCACCTCCCACCTTCACCCCTCCTCCCCTAAAATTTGCCTCAACTTCCCCAACTAACACTGAACATGCACCAGCAGCAGCCCTCTTCCTATTACTCTCCACGCAAAAACTAAACCTGTTCCTTCACTGATTCCAGCTTTCTAATCATTTTTAAAGAGTATTAAACATTAAAGCAGCCACATCTGAGGAAGCAACTCTTCTAACAACAGAAGAAGAAATACACTGAACGTTTTCTCAACCTTTAAAACATGTCAACGGCATAAATCAAAATACACCAAATTGCCTCCCGGTGAAAAACACACTTCTTTAACACAAATGGCTTGGCAATCTGTAGGCAAGAGGTCATTTGCTTCAAGAAATGTTCAGAATGGGTGTATTTCCTTTAAAGTGTTTTATGAAAAAAAAACTTACATTTCATGCTGGGTGGCTGACAAATCAAGGTCTGAGAAAAACAAAATAAAAACGAAACCAGGAAAAGGTCATTTCAGAGATTCCCAACAAGGGTTACTGAACTGTTACAGAGTCAGAGTAGCAATGTACCGCCAGCAGCATTTAGACATTAAACATTGCTCTGCTCTTCGAAAGTAGTTAAATTTTCTTTTTCATCTCCTCAACTTTTAGACACTTTTGACAGCAACACTGTTGATACACACTAAAACCCTCTGTCTCTTTGAACACACACTGGATAAGACCCCTGTTTAGACCAAGTAGCTCCTCTCCCTAAAGTGATTTCTTTAGAATCGTAAGTCACAAATGAAAATCAAGAGAACTATATCCTGGTCTAATGGCTTCAATTTGTAGAGAAGGAATTTGAAAGGTGAAAAGATTTGTCCCTGGTCATGTTCACAGCCAGTCCGGAACCCCATAGAAGAACACGGGCCTCTGAGGCTCAGTGTGGTAGTCTTTTTACCATTATCGCTTGGGCCACGATTTGTAAAATACTTTACTCAAGCCCCAGGGCAAAGTCCTTCTGTTGCTCAGATATAATCTACCTACCTACCTTCCTTCCCTCCTTCCTTCCTTTTATATGCCCCTCGACCCTCACCTTTTTTTTTTTTCCTGCTTATGTAGAAAGTGACTCATAAAATCTTCTCTCTTTTCTTGACATCCAGAGATTCTTTTTTTTTTTTTTTTGACATCCAGAGATTCTTAAATAGATTTTGCTACAATTTAAAACATGAAGGAGCAAGGAAAAGTAAAAATTACCTTTGAGCAAAACAACAACAACAAAAAGCATCTAAACTAAGAGGAGAAAGGATAAGAATGATGGAAAATAAAGTGAATATATTCAGATACTTTTGCTACAATAAAACATTCAATGAGCCAAATGGTAGCACGTCCACAGCAGGTTTATTGTAAAGATGTAATATCATCCCAAAGAGCTTTCAGATGAAGCTGTGGAGCAGAGACCTTCTGCCTTAATAAAGGACAATTGAGGCTGAATATATTTAAGCAGCAGTTACCTAAGAACACAGAAAGTGGTACATTAGGCTTATTAGCTCATAGGAGGGGGAAAAAGTGGCTAAGGCAATTCCATAAAACAAGACAATCCAAATGTGAGATAAAAGTGATTAAATGATATCTCCAAGATAGACACTAAAATATGATAGTGCTGTAGGTATTACTTTTAGCAGTTGGCAGTGATGTATGATAATTCAAAACTGTTCCATGCAGTAATTTTTTGTGGCTTTGGACCCTTGTGCAAGGATTTCTAGTTAATTTAGTCAGGATTTTATTGGATCTTGTTCTCAAGTGGGAAAAGAAGAGAGGCCATTTTTATCTAGTGTTCCATTCCAAGAGTTATCATACTTCAAACTGGCTTTAGTGGAAATCTGAAAATTTACACTGCATCAATACCTGAGCCCAAAACCCAAGAGAATAAAAAATGATTTTAAAATATCCTTCCCTTTAAATATATAGATAACTGAACCAAAAGCCTATCAGAACTTAAATTAGTTAGACAATTGCTTCCATTTTCTATTTAAGTTAGCTGAGTAGATGTGTCCTAAGTGTAGTTTGATGGACTGGGCAAATATCTTACTGTTCTAGTACTTATGTGTGTTCTAATAGTATTTTACAAATTGTGACCACCTTTGAAACTTTCAAACAATACTCGACTCATGGAAAGAGTTGAGATGTCATGAAAAGAGCCTTCTAGGTGGGCATCGACCCCCCTGTTCTGCTTTTGGCTCTGCTCTAGTTAGCTCTGTCCTGGTATTAACCTGTTTTTACTACATTATGCTTCATGAGATTGTAACCCCCAAATCCCAATGGCTTACAACATATATTTCTCGCTTGTGTTTTATAGAAGACAAGGGTAGATGGCACCTCTGTTCTAGCTCTTCTTCATTTTGAGGCCCAGGCTTAAGGAGCAGTCCCCATTTGGGCATGCTATTCTGCGGCAGCAAGGAGAAAAATCAAGTCGCATGACAAAGCCTGACTTGAGAAAAGCAGAAAGAGATTCTTAAATAGATTTTGCTACAATTTAAAACATGAAGGAGCAAAGAAAAATAACATTTTTCTAATTCTCCCACAGTAGTGCAGTAAATAATTGAGAAAAATATACAATCTGCCACAAATGGTTCTCCTGTTCAAACGTAAACTTCCTGCTTTTATGTACTCTAAAATACGTTCATCCTCTCTTGAAAAAAGTCATAAATGTCTCATATAATTAGAATGTAAGACTGATATCCTGAGACTTCTTAAAAGTGCCTCCAGTCCAGATCAAGGACAACCTATGAACTAAAAAAAACTAGCTATATGCCTCTCTTACATCAAGCAGACAATGGTCAAAGAGGGGTAATCAAATACGCAATTCCATCCAGAAAGGAGAATTGGAGGCTCAAAGAATCAGACTACAGCAATTCTAAAATCCTGCTGGGGCAGGTGTTGCAATAGCCCACTTCTCTAGGACTAGGGAATGAGCTCAGATTAGATCCCAATTGCAGTTCTAAGCTCTGCCCTCTAGAACCCCTACGTTCCCCCATTATCCTTCTTGACCCCATATAAAGACAATATTCAATCTCCCTTACAAGGTTGAAAACCTTTCTCAGTCCACTATTTGAAGAAGTTTGAAGCCCTAAAGATCTTGTTAAATCTTGAATATTCGTATCTTTTTAATCCAATTTGAGGATTCTTTGGACCATATAACCTTCTCAAAATTCAAGTGTGCTTTTTATCCATTTGATCCCCTTCAGCTCCAGTGTAAAGACCTGCACTCATGATTTTTCAGAGTAGCCTCTTTTTCAAGACTTAATTTCAGACATGAGTTTATCCAGCGTCTATGAGAGAGTATATCCTAAGTCTCTTTTCCAAAAGCTCTTTTGCCCAAATGAAAACATTTACTAGGCATCACATTGATAAACAGAGATCAATGCCCTCATCCTTGACTTGTTCTTTGCCTCTAGCCTGGTTATTAATGGGCTCTTGTGCTCAAAACATTCCTCAATGTTATCCTTTGTTGGTTGATGATGGGAAATAATCCCACGTTTCGACATTGGTAATAAACCCCAAACAATTAAGAGTATTCTTCAAATGCAATGGTTATCTTATAATCTTATAATTTATAAAATATATAATTATAAAATTCTATTATGAATCAAATGAATTTATACTTCATTTACCACCATGGAATCACTCATACATATGCAACATATAGTTTATCCCTTCTTCAGAGTATGCTTGATGAGAACATGGACTCAAGAACATATTTCATTAACTCCACAGACTCATAGATACCAAGGTACACATTTTAGGAACCACAAATCTAATTAATGTTTTCTCCATACACAAGAGCAAACTCTACCTAAGAAGAAGTAATTTACCCATTATTACAGTGTCCAATGGCAGAGCTTACCACTGGATCCTGACTCACAGTTTGTTCTCCATTCCACCCAACAGAACCATATTGCGCCATGGTTATAACCAAGAACTTCTTAATTACTACCAGGTAGTACTTTGAAACATAGGAAATTGCCAATACCTGACCATTTTTGACCTTCAGAAACCTCAGTTGTATATAGTTTAACCTAATACTGCAGTCATTTTTTCCATGTGTTTTGCAGAACTCTTTTCCCCTGAGCCAATGCTTTCCAACTTGTAAAGTGTACTGTACATGATTTGGGTGATTCATGTTATTTTTTGTATGGTACTCATAAACAAGATAAGTAACACTGAATTATGTCAGTATGTTGGGATACATCTCTGAAATTTAGAGTGCTAACAGTATCGGTATGATACATGTCATTTATACCAACTGCCTTGCGGAGGGTATTCCTGATTATAATTTCTCATCTAATGGAACACAGAATCAAAGATTTCTTATTTGTATTGATTTTCCTACCATTCCTTTTTTTTTTTTTTTTAAAGATTTTATTTATTTATTTGACAGAAAGAGACCACAAGTAGGCAGAGAGGCAGGCAGAGAGAGAGAGGAGGAAGCAGGCTCCCTGCTGAGCAGAGCGCCCGATGTGGGGCTGGATCCCAGGACCCTGAGATCATGACCTGAGCCGAAGGCAGAGGCTTTAACCCACTGAGCCACCCAGGTGCCCCTTTACCATTCCTTTTTTAAAAAAAACTTGAGAGAGAAATAGAGAATGTGTGAGTGGGGGGGGGGGCGTGCAAAGGGAGAGGGAAAGAAATCCTCATGCAGACTCCCCTGCTGAGCACAGAGCCTGCTGTGAGGCTTGATCCCAGTACCCTGAGATCATGACCTGAGCTGAAATCAAGAGCTGCCGCCCAACTGCCTGAGCTACCCAGTTGCCACTCCTATCATTCTTTTAAAGTGTTGTGTTGGTAGACACAGCTGGGCTTAGATCATTCACCCGACTAACATTTATTCATAACTAACCAGGTAAAATGGAATACCTAACCCTTCCTTTAAGTATTAAATCTCCTCTCTGTTTATTCTTTAGAAAATCAAACTATTTGCTACAAAACTGAGGGGAGTATAAGTCTATTCAACTAGGAAGAGAAACCAATGTGGACTTTTCTCTTTTTTATTGCCATGAAGAGACTCAGGGAAAGAAGAGAAACAATTGAATGTGTATGAAGGTCTACTAGCTCACAACCCATGTAACAATTGGGAACAGAGAGTATTGGAGAAGGAATTATTACAGTTATTTTTCAAACTTTCTGATTATGTTAATATGTCTCAATTTGATGCTCTTCCACTTTTCCCATCAATCTGAGTAACACTAATCAAAAGAAAGCAAGCTTTATCCTAAAGTTCTGTGGGCAACAGTGCTGGGTTGGAATATGATAGCATCATTTCACTTGTATAATTACTTTCTATCTGTGCCAAATAAGACTGCTTTTTCTACTTACATAAATAATAGAACATTTCTCTTAAAATACATTTACTTAAATTATAATGCTAAGTCAAGAGAAAAACATTAAGTAATAATTTGGGTGGCATGGAAATTACTGAGAAACCTTATTTATATGCATCTCAAATCTAGTATGGTTCTCAGCAGGTATGTTTTCCAGAAGACAATTTGAAATTCTATGTGAATATTTTAATTCTACAGCAGTTTAGTAGCCAGGAACCAAGGTTGCTAGAAGCCCTAAGATGCACGTGATATTTCCACCAGACATTTGTTCCACTAGACATCTATACAAATGAACCATCTGTTTTGTCTTTGTAAGCTTTTTTAAATAAAATTCATGTACTTTAATTATGCAGCCTAATACAATTTTACAAACGAACATACGTGTGCAGCCACTATCTAGAACATATTGAACATGACTACTCTCCCAGAAATTTCCTTCATGTTCCCCCAGGCCCTCTCCATCACCTTCCCAAGTTAACTATTCCAACCACAGATTAGTTTTTGCCTCTTTTGAGCTTCATATAAGTAAAACAATTCATTACATACTCTTCCATGATTGGCTTTTTAACTTTGTGTTAAAAAAGAGATTCACCCATGTTACTGTATATAGTGGTGGTTTATTCACTTCTACTGCAATTTGCAATACCACAGTCTATTGTATAAATATACAGTAAATTACCTTCTACCACAGGTAATGGACATGTGGCTTGTTTTCATTTAGCGCTACTATGAACATTCCTGCACTTGTCTTTTGTGAATGTACATGCTTTCTGTTGACTATATATACTTGGGAATAGTACTGTTGGGTCACAGAGTAGGAGCATGCTCAGCTTGAGTAACTCTTCCCACACAATTTCCAAGATGACTAATTAACGATTCTATCAGCATTATATGAAAGTTCTGTAGCGCTGTATTCTCATTGTCAGACTTAGATCTTTTCTTAAACCGTTTTTATGAGCGGCTATGCTTAAGATTAGGCACGTGAGCCCAAATACTATTTGCATATAAACAGTAGTATATTTGCAACGTTTTAATAGTAACTGATCTTCTTCCTGAAATTCAACTATTCTGTAAATGTAGGGAAGACTATATCCTGTTTTATTTTAAACTTTGCCAGAAGATATCCATTCTATCAGAAAATCCTATCATCAGTGACAATATGACTTGTGGTCCTTGAGTCTATAATAAAGCCAACATAGCTGCATTCCTTTGCATTTCTAGGTGCCACATTCACAATGCTTCCATGTGGAAAAAAGGAGTAAAGAAGTGACAATTATGTGTGCCAGTGTTTATTCCTGTGCATATCTGAGCATTTCTATATTGAAATACATATTTAACCAAATTATTTTCCTTATTGTTCTTTATATAAGGCCATTATAATACTTTTAATTAGTGTGTAGTTAGGTTATTAAATGCACACTTTCTATTTCAGAATAGTCAAGAGGACTTCCTAAAATATTTCTTATTAAAACGATGTACTGGTTTGATAGGGTTGAGAACTGCTCCAACCAATAAAACTGTGCCTTGGAATTATAAATCATTTTGGGGGCAAAGAATTAGGGGGAAAAACTAAGGCATCCAAGGAAATCCTGTGAATCAGTGTTTCCTGGGGGGCGGGGGGGGGGAATCCAGCCTAAAACGCAACACGCAGCTCCTTCATCCATTTTCAGGTCACAGTGTTCTCTGCCACACTTGCCATTCTGTCCTGTCCACCCTAGGACACAACACTGTATGGACAGGAGCTTTACTTCGGTAGCTCCTCTATAATAGGGAGTAATGATCACCCTTGCCTACTCAGC
>CM053605.1:84241055-84265701 GCA_028646535.1 Procyon lotor | reverse complement strand
GATCCCAGGACGCTGGGATCATGACCTGAGCCGAAGGCAGATGCTTAACGACTGAGCCACCCAGGCGCCCCGAAACACCTCTTTTTAACATCTGCTTTCATGCTGAAAAAAAAATGTTACCTCTTTAGATACAGCATCTTGTAAAAGCAGAAACTTGCTCCTTTATAATCTCAGGACTTGTCCCAGGAGACGAAAGATAGAGGTGATATATGGCCTTTAAATCTTCCACATGACTCTTCACTGGTAACTTTGTCAATACACTTTCACTTTTGGGGCACCTGGGTGGCTCAGTCATTAAGCGGCTGCCTTCGGCTCGGGTCATGATCCCAGAGTCCTGGGATCAAGCCCCTCATCGGGCTCCTTGCTCAGCAGGAAGCCTACTTCTCCCTCTACCATTCCCTCTGCTTGTGTTCCCTCTCTCACTGTGTTTCTCTCTGTCAAATAAATAAAATCTTTAAAAAAAAAAAAACACTTTCACTTTTTAGAAGTGCACGTTAGATCACCTTAACTCACTTTAAATAGCTCTGCCCATGGAAAGTCTGTTTGATGTAACATAGATAATATTGGCGACAATATAGGCTATCGGTAAATCTGTTAGTTCTAGAAAAATGACCAATGAGCACAGCCTTAGTAAAGACTTCATTGATTTAGTTTCCAACACTGGATGATGCTCATACAGGTATCTCTCTATTTCTAAGTAAATAGCAGAAAGATGGAAACCTAGCTTGGAAATTCCCAACAAAAGGGAGAGAAAGATGGGTGCCTGGGTGGCTCAGTGGGTTAAAGCCTCTGCCTTCGGCTCAGGTCATGATCTCAGGGTTCTGGGATCAAGCCCCACATTGGACTCTGCTCAGCAGGGAGCCTGCTTCCCCCTCTCTCTCTTCCTGCCTCTCTGCCTGCTTGTGATCTCTCTTCTGTCAAATAAAATCTTAAAAAAAAAGAAGGGAGAGAAAGAGGTCAAGAGGAATCAGTGTAAGCAAAACTGATGTTACAGCTATAAAAGTAAAGTTATCACCTGGGGTCATGTTATTTTCTTAATAGATAAAGCCTCAGTTGTACAGGATGAAATTAACCCCAACACCTCCAGTCCATCAGGAAATTTTCTATATTTGAGTTTGGAGAAAAAGAGTTGAATATCTCACAATATAAAAGCAAAAAGGCAAAATGAGCAGAGATTTTTCTGCCAGTCACAAGAAAAAAGAAATCAGAAGGCATGCTTATGAAACTAATGTCTATTCCCAAACTAGGAACAAGAGCTAAAATTGCGTGTAACAGAACTGGGATCCAAAGTGGCCCTGACAAGCTGAAACTCTGCACCAGTGGTTCTCAACTCTGGCTGCCTGTTGGCAGCAGCTGGGGAGCTTTCAAAACCAGCCAGGCCTGAGATCTATGCACAGAGATTCTAATTTAATTAGTGCGGGTCGAGGCCCAGGCAGCCATAGTTTTTAAATGCTCCCCAGGCGATTCTAAAACATAGTCAGGGTTGAGACCACTATCTTAGATCATGCCAAAGTTCACTGTAATAAAGGGTCAGATGCCATGACTATCAGCAATGGTAGGCAGGTGATTGAGAGAAAAATGATACAATGCAGATCTAGCTGCTACCTTAGAATGGAAAAAAGGAAGATTCAGAGAGGACGTAGTTGAAATCCACAAGTAATAGTAATGGATAGCACCATCAAGTATTTACTACATGCCAGATGTTGAGCTGAGGTGCAGAACGATGATAATAAGTTTGCCATATAGAAAGATGGATAGAGGGGTGCCTGGGTGGCTCAGTGGGTTAAAGCCTCTGCCTTCGGCTCAGGTCATGATCTCAGGGTCCTGGGATCAAGCCAGGTTGTCTGCTTAGGAGGGAGCCTCTTTCTGCCTGCCTCTCTGCCTACTGTGATCTCTGTGTCAAATAAATAAAATTTTTGAGAAAAAAAAAAAAGAAAGATGGGTAGAATGAGATATAAATGCTTAAACAAGCATGGAAAATTTGCTCAAAGATGCCCAAAAAAGTAGTTGATGGTTACCCTTGGAATATAGGGTTAAAGAAAGATTTATTTTTATTATATAACTGTATCCTCATTTAGACTTTTCTTTCATTTTAACTAAGTGAATACTTTGATTTTTAAAATGATTTCAATGACAGCGATTTCTGATCTTAGCGAGGACCGTTTTTCATTTCCTACCACTCCCCCCAACTCAAGCCATTTGTTGCTGTCACTGATAAAAATAAACAGGATTATTTCGGGTTAATCCCCTTGTCTCACTGTTCATTCATTACACATACCAAAAATGAGCTCTGCTAATTAGCAATAGACCCCAGTACTTTTACCTGACATTGGGATCTGGGCTTGCAAGGTCAGACACGTCCGGGTGGGTTAATACTGTGCCTGGAAAACTGCAGTTTGGAGTGCACTGCTCAGGGTAGAGTAATAGAAACACTCCGGGCTTTACAGTTCTGCTGCACGTGTGTGGGATTTGCAGAGGGGCTAGAAAGAATTCTGTGACTGCTGTGAGGAAAGACAATAGGAATAAATAACTTGGCAGTAGCTTGCAAACCCTTTTCTTTCTGTAGCTCCCTCAAGTTGCCAAAGCTCTACAGAACTTTAAGCTCTTCCTTCTACTGATCAGGTTCACCTTAGATGTTCTCCTTAAACATACATCCCCGGAGCAGAAATACGGGGGTTATTAAGGATAAGAAAAGAGGAGGTTGCCTGGTCTTCCCTCCCACTCCCTACACACTTACTCCTCTACTCAGAAGCATCCCTTGTTCCAATCACCTGCCAGAAAGAAAGCACCTCCCTTTCACATAGAGGAAAGAGCACTGGCCCAGGCAATAGGAACACCTGGGATCTACTGCTATTTTTAATGCACAGTCGTCCACTCCATCTGTGAAACAAGGAAGACCAAAAGGATAAATTCCAACTTTACACCAAGTTTGACATCTTTGGATAGTGCTTCTATTTAGCAAAGTATTAGCCTTCATGATACTAATGTAGTCTCAACTTCCCCTTACTTAAAAACAGTGACTCTGTAAAATCCAGACCCAAAAGGTGGAAATAATGTAGATTGCCATGTCATTCGAACACCAAATACCATCACAACATGGCATTCCCATTCTCAATTCTCCACTTGGCCTGGAGAGTTGGAGACCCAATCATTCCAGCGTCCTCATTGCCACAACAAACTCTGAAATGTATTCCAAATACTGAACGTTCCTGTTACACAGAACTAGAGGATTTTATAGTTGCATGCTCTGATGTATCTGAGTGTAGGAAGAATAATAATACTGTGTAAATGTGCAAACCACCTTAGGGCCCTTATGGAAGCTATATTCTACTGGTAAAGTATAAAGGAGACATCAAGTTCCTGCTTTCAAACCAATTTTATCTATTTGAGGTTTTCTTTCTAAAATGACAGTTTATAACTTAGATTAAGAAGCGTCTGGAATGCCATCATTTTAATGACTTGACCAGAAGAGTGACAGTTTATTGAAGAGACGATTAATATGGGAAAATTAATTTTATTCTTGAGAAAACAAGTATCAATGAACCCCTGTTCACACATTTTAACAAAAAATTGTACGTTAAGCTTTTCTACAAGAGAGATCATTATCTATCAAATTGATTTTCATTTCCAAAATTTTGTCAGAAGTTATCACCATTCTTTATCCATCCTCTAACCCAAAGGAGAAAGAGAAAGCTAAAATGGGATCAAAGGAATAAAAGCACATCTTGATTTACAACTCATACTTTTTGATCAGACTTACAAATCCAGCTAAAGTGTTTAATCAATACAGAGCACTTAAAAATGATGTCAGTTATAGAATGCTTTCACCTGAAAGTAGTACTTAAGCTAACTTTTTGTTTAAAAAAAGAAAAATTAAAAAAACTTGTTTCTCTTTATCATTTATTTCTCTAAATTCAATCTAGGGCCCAAGACATTACATCAAATTTAGCCTACTTTTCTAGCTTTTATTGAAAAGACTGCATTAAATAAAGGTAAGTATTCAAAAATAGCCACCCAAGTACTAACAGGCAGATTTGTGGAATTCTGAATGGACAGGCCCAGGACCTCTGGCCTTGCACTGAGAAGCCCATATTTCACTTGGACTTATCGGAGGTAACCAACAGTTGCTGGGAATACCTCAGTTGGTTTCCAGGTTTAAGGCACTGAATCAGAAGCAGCCAGTTTCCTCCAGGCTGATGTTTGGAAATTAGGCCTCTGTAGTTCAGAAGCAGAACGATGAGGAAGTATTTGGCCTGAGTCAGGAAGACCGTGAAAGGCACGAATGGAGTAAAAATGAACCACATCATTCAGCCTTGAACTAGCAGCTATAAGGCCACCCCTTGACATTGAATGATGTCAGTTAGTATGGTCAAAAGGAAACACAGCTTTGAATAGTCAATAGCAAGTATACCAAATTCGTGGATCTTAGTAAGAAAACAATTACGAATAATTTCTACAGGCATATAGATTAATTTATGGGTGATTTAGCCTTTCAGGGAAAGTTAGTGATAGTATTTTAGAAAAACCGCATTAGTTGTGCCGGGTGCTTGACTTGTGAGTTTTTCATTTAATTTTCACAAAAACCTCTGGGGGCAGGTGTTCTTATCTTTAATTTGCAATTTATGAGGATAAGCCCAAAAGATTAAGTAAATTGCCCTAGGTCACACCAGAAGTAATAGAGCTGAGTTCTGAACCTAATGTGATCTGATTCCAGAGCCCATGAGCTTTCTTCTAGGCTAGACTGTCTCTTAAAAGACATCTCTGACATAAAAAATACTTAAGGTTACTGTCAAATGCATCATTATCCATTGCCACTTGAGTGCTGCAATCACCAAAATGTTAATACCTTGTTGGCATAAAATAATAAACAGTTATTTTTGTCCACTCATCTATGAATCAGCTGAGAAGCTCTGTTGATCTTGGAACAGTTTGGCCAACTAAACCTAGTCTTGCTTGTATGTCTTGTGGTCGGTTAGTGGGTCAGCTGAGGATTGCCAATCTGGAATGTTCTCTGCTGATATGATTTGTCTCTCTTCCACATTTATCTTCCAATAAGCTACCCTGGGCTTATTCCCATCACAAAAAGTTCTAAGGAAGAGAATGGAAGCAGATAGGGCTTCTGGACATCTAGGTCCCAAGCCGCCATACCGTCACTTCCACATTTTGTTAGCCACGGCCAGTAAACAAGCCAACTCAGATTCAACAGATGAGGAAAAAGATTCCACCTCTTGATAGGAAAAGCAAGAAAACACACTGCAAAGAGCAGGTAAGGGAGGGGTGAAGAGTTAGAACAATGTTTGCAATGAATCTGCCACAATGATGCAGAGATGAAAAGAACAGGACAGACAAGGAGTGATGACTCACCATTTATTTATTCATCCAAAAAATAGTACCCAGTCCCTCCCATAGTTCAGGGGAAAAATAGTTCCCAAAGTGCAAGTTTCTCAGAGTTGTCTCCCAGTGGAAACATACACGGCAGGCTTAATTTTTCCTGCAACAAGTCGTAACATATGCAGAATGTTGTGTTTGGAGAAAGCTCTTTAGAGACTCAGTGACCAAAACTTGTACTAAAGGCTGATGTGTGCATCTTCTGCCTCGCATTCACCCACATCCCAGACTTTCACAAGAAATGCCCGTTTTCAACATAGAACTCATTGTTTGCACATTTCGGACACAGTGAAGCACTCTTACCAGCTAAATATTGGCTAGAAACACTGCAAGGGTCAAGTTCCCAGATGTCAGCCAATCAATGGTCAATCTCATAAATACTTTTCTAAGGACAGAAGTCTTTGCCCTGCTGTGTTAATTCCATTGTCACACCTCGTTGGTGCACAATGCCCTTCCGACTTCTTAGTGTAGATGTCAAGTAGGAAAAGGTCTATTTAGATCTTGAGTTCACAGAAAAATTCTGACCTGAAGATACAAATTTGGGAATCATCAACATAAAGATAGTTTTTAAAGTAATGAGACTGACAAGGTCCCAGAAAGCTCTGGGGCTTTCTAACATTTAGAGATCAGAGAGACAAGAAGGAGCAAGTGGGGGGAAAGGCAAGGGAGAATGGGGCATAGCAAAAACAAAACAAGCAAAAAACTGACAAGGAGTAGGTAAAAATAGATGAGAGAAGCAGGAGGCTAAGTCATCCCAGAAGCACCATGAATAGAGTATTTAATAAAATACAACTCAAGATGAGAAGTGAGAAATGATGACTGGGTTAGGTTTTGATGTTTATAGTGAATCCATACCACTTATTCTGAAATAGTTCAGACATACTAACCCATATCCTTGGCTTTTTACTTCCCTTTAGGGTCTCATACAAAGCCTGGAGGTGACCGATTGCCCATGAATACAAATAAAGCAAGCACCATCTGGTACCACTCACTGTGTCCCCCTCAACTAGCCTTCCCTGAGCACTTAGAGAAGACAATCATAGAGCACCAAGTCCTGGAAGCAGGCAGGACCAAATGGGAGGAGAACTATCTGCATGGGAGGAAAGAGTAGTCCATCCACAGGGGAAGAATCACAATACAAGCTTTTAAATGACCTAATGCATGCAAATCATTTAGTCTGGTGCCTGATGCTGTAAATACTACTCCATTTATCATCCTTGTCATCAACAACAAAAACATTGGCGTTATCCAGGACTGATCTAGTTACAGCAACTCTTATAAAAAGAGAAATGAGCCACAATATGACTTAGATTCTCAAGAGTCCCAAGAGCCAGGCAAGGCCTTCTTATTCCAGACCAAATCCCAGTAAATATTCTGTGTCTAAATACCCTACACTTATTCTGATATCTCTGATGTTCTTTTTTTTTTTTAATTTTATTTATTTGACAGAAAGAAAGTGACATCGAGAGAGGGAATACAGCTGGGGGAGTGGGAGTGAGATAAGCGGCCTTCCCACTGAGCAGGAAGCCCGATGCGGGGCTCGATCCCAAGGTCCTGGGATCATGACCTGAGCTGAAGGCAGACACTTAACAACGGAGCTACCCAGGCGCCCCATCTGATATTATTTATACTTTACAGAAATATAATTGTTTTTTGTTACAGTTTTTGCTTAAAGTCCTGGCTCTATTGATACGTTAGAGTAATTAGGACAGGTTCTTTGAACAATCTAATATAAGAAAAGTGCTGGGGTGCCTGAGAAGCTCAGTTAAGCATCCACCTCTTGATTTTGGCTCAGGTCATGATCTCAGAGTCATGAGATTAAGCCCCGTGCGGTGTCCATGCCGAGTGTGGAGCCTTTGAGATGCTCTTCCACTCTCTACCCTGCGCTGCTCCCGCTCTCTCAAAACAAATTTTTAGTTTTAAAAATTTTTTAACAGGGGCACGTGGATGGCTCAGTCAATTAAGCATCTGCCTTAAGCTCAGGTCATGATCCCAGGGTTCTGGGGTCAGCCCTACATCGGGCTCTTGGCTCAGCGGAGAGCCTCCTTCTGCCTCTGCCTGCCATTCTGCTTACTTGCGCGCTCTTTCTGTCAAATAAATAAAATCTTTAAATAAAATTTCAAAACATGAGCGTTTCCTTCAATATCACATCCTAGGCTCCTCGTTGACTCCATTCTAATTCCAACATCATTTGGGACTCAATGCTCAGTTAGTGTTCAAATAATAGTAGGTATTAGGATAATACATGAAAGAACTGAAGAATTAGGACCGTTCACCGGAATTGTTTTTCGTCTCCCTCTTTCCTCACCTCTCGCTTCCCTCTTTCTCTTCCCTTTTTTTTTTTTCTTGGTCATTGTCGTTCTAAGGATTTATACAGCACTGACCTTGGGCAGTCACGTTGACCAAGAATCACTACAAACACTGGCGTATTTTAGACTAATTATTTTGAGACTGTGGGTTATAACTTATTAGTGGATTGTAACATCTTTTTCATGATTTATTAATATACTAGAATGGAACAGTTTAAACTTGGCTGGTCTAGAAAAGAAATAAAAAGATAATAAAAGACCATAGTGCATTTTATGTAGTAAAAATAAAAATAATTTCTTGTAGTTTGTGTGGGTGTGTGTGCGCGCGTGCTCACACACACACACACACACACACACACACACACACACACTAGGTAGCAAGGAAAAATGAATTTCAGACTTGGTGATGGTCCCAACAAACCAGGAACACGCTCTCAAGAAACTGAAACAAATGATCATTTCGTAATGCAGAAGATCATGGTCTTTATAATCGGTCTCAACTGAAGTCACAAAGACATAACATACAGAATAAACGCACCTTCTTTGATTTCCACACCATCCCCAGAAGCTGCAGAATGCCCCCACTATATGAGGTCCATCCAGCAGATGCTACCATGCATTACTGTGCAGGCATTTTCAAAATGCCTAATTGTTTCATTTTATTATCTGGATGGGAGGTAGTAAATACTTCCAATCCATAAAAATAGGCTTAGCATTTTTATTCAAACGTCACTGGATTCTTGCAATTTTTAGCAGCATTCGGGGACATCTTGGGAATGATTATTATATTGTCTGGCTGGAAACACAATTTGAGGTTTGGAAGGAGACATATGCCAAATCAAATTCCCTAATAGGAGGCTCACTGGACATAAATTTTGCAAATCAGACTTGGTACAGTATTGAGCAGACACAGAGCTCTTGGGGAGTCAGATGCTGATTATAGTGTCTGGGAAAGATCACAGAATCTCAGACCAAATGTCCAGGTATTCCTCCAAAGACTTGCTTCCTGGAAGCACCCAACATTCGTCTAGCTTCGGAATTTACAAACTGAAGTCTAGATCCAAGGGAGGGTTGCTGTCATGTTTTGGATGGCTATTTTATAAATACCAGAAATCTTTAAAAATCAGTGATTTCACATAGAATCCATATATCTAGATTCTTTTGAAAAAGTAAGAATATATAGCAACTGGGCTGACGTTCCACTTTAGCAGTAGGTAGCTGGGTTTCTGTAGCAGCTACCTTCTTAGAAAAGGCAAACCTCCAGCTGCTCAATGCAAGCATATGCACATACACCTGCTTCTGTCACTTGTTTTACCTGCCTGGTCCCATGAACATTTTAATTTGCTCTCTTGTAATGCAGCAACGTGTATCTAATTACAACACAACATTTGGAAACATGGATGGGTACTGTCAGAGGAGTCAAGACTGGGAGCTAATTTAGTCAACAGTTTTTACATTTTCCCTGTCTCTTGTCCTAAGCACATTCTTTTCTGCCTATTATAGTTGCTCAGTGAATGACTGTCGATGACTGTTTCACAGAGAAATACACTGGGTAGTGCACAGGAACAAAAATCAGAGAGCCATTTGTTTTAGCATAAAGGAGACTTCGCAAATATCGTTTTATCATAAATACCAAACATTATCAACTCTTTGTAAAACAAACACTCCGTTATCTAGGAACTTCAATTTCCATGTCACTTCTCTGGAAGTTCAAAAAAAATCCAGATGTGTAATATTTTTAGATGCTGCAGTTCAGAGGTACTCAAGGACCCCAAGGTACAATGGTGGAAGAATAAGGCCTTCATCTCAAAGCCCCCCAGATGTCTCATTGGTCCTTCTGCACCAGAAGCTTTGATTCGTTCTCTGCAGCCTAGAAGTTATTTTCTTTATTCTCACATTCAGTTCAAATTCTATATCATCCACATCGCTTCCCAGTCCTAAACCATCTGCCTTCTCTCTCTTCTCTGGATTATGATAGCTCTTCCTGCCTTTTCCAGTCTTTGGTGGGAAGGAGCAACTACTACAAACTCTCTTCCTTGATTCTTCTGTTTACATTGATTCAGCAAATAAAAAAATTGACATTTGTAAGACAGTTATTTTTGAGCCATGATTACTGGGCCCTACTCCCTATGCCCAGAGTTTCTAATTTGGTATTTCCCAGGTGGGACTTCAAAATTGCATTTGTAACCAGTTCCCAGCTGAGGCTGATGTTGGTGGCTGAAGGACCAAACTTGATAACCACTTTTCCATACTAGAATGCTTCCCTTGGTGCTATCTTACAGAGCCCCAAAAGAAAGTCAGAACCTATCAGCAAAAATTACCAAAATAGATTGCAGTTGAGTATAACTACAGGATTTCTTAGAATTTAACTAGTTCTGTATTAGAAAGGTCTAGCTTACATATAGTGGGAACATCACAGCACCTGAAATCAAGATGGCCATTACCTAGAAGTCCTAAAAATGGAAAGTAGACTTAAAAGATCTCTATAGCTTTTGCATCTCTAAGCTACTACAAAATTTTGAATGAATGAATGATAATCAGAGAAAGTATACTTTATGTGCTTTCTGCAGGAAGTCTATACACTAGCCCATACTTACCCTTAATTAACTTAAGTCTCATCTTTTTCGCAGTTATTTTTAATGTAGTTCAAAAATTGCTTCTCTATGTACTTCACATTCACAGATTTAAAATGATGAGAGAGCAAGAGAACTGTGTTTGCAAGAAGCTTGCTTTTATCCATTCGTCACACACTTCAAATAAGCAGGGAGTTTAAAAAGATCTTCACTCCCTCTAGTCTGTATCCTGACCAACAGAGAATAAAAAATTTAAATGAGAGAAAATCAATTATTGATCCGCATTCTTTCTTCACAGACACTTTTGTGCAATTACACTATGCAAGCATTTGCTTCAGTTTCAATAGCATACTTCATACTAATTGATTTTGCTTTATTGAAATAAAAATGTAAGGTTATGGATCTACTTTAACCCTTTATCTTCCAGGAAATATTTTTTATGCCAAGATAAGCGCCAGGTGTTATCACAATGTAAGTTTTTTTAATGTTTCTTTTATGTTTGGAGGGGAAAAAAAAGCCTTTTTCAAGAAAGCCTCTTACAAGATGGCTCTAGCGAGAAAGAACTTGGGCAGATTTTTAAATATCTACATTATAGATGCAGTAAACTTGTACTGAGGGCCACCTATCTGTTTGAAGCATTGATTTTTTTTTTTTACTAGTTTGTTCACCACATATTCATTGTCACACCTCACCTGTATTTGAAGGGAAGAGAGAAGCAGAAGTACAGGTGCACAGATGTATTACCAGTTTTCATGTGAACCCATCAGTTTCCCTGTTGCCTCCTTTTCCTTATTTCCTTACCTCTCTCTCTCTCTTTCACCTGGCTATAAGGGGAAGAGGTAGTCCAAAGGACAAGGTGAGACCCAAAGCATTGATTGGACAATAGGATATGCAATCAAGATTCCCCTTTAATGCACTGAAAAAATAATTAGAGCCAGTGGGAGACAAACCAATGACATGTAAGTGAAAAACTGAAGGAGACTGGGCTGTAATGAAGACACGAAATAAGGCACTGATAAGATAAAGCAGGGAAATAAAAGCTCCCTCTGAGCCTATGACTTGAGATTTCATATGTTATATGTATATGCATATACTGTCAGAACATTTCCAAAAAATTTACATATATTACTATACTTTACCCCAAGTAGATCAACATCCTTCTCCCAAAACTAATAATTCCCTAACTATAATATGATCACACCTGACAATTACCTACTATCATCTGATAGCCTTTCTCCAACAGTCAAGATTTAGAAATTTTAATGGCAGAAACCTTATCAGTAGGTAATACAAAGCATATTTTTTTCAAATTTATTTAATAAAGTTAGTTAAAAAGCAGTTAATTGGATTAACAATTATTAACAATTAACAATTAATTGTTAATTACGCAATTAATTGTTATTAATTGTACAATTATTGTACAATTATGTACAATTAAAACAATAATTATTAACAATAACAATTAACAATTAATTGTTAATCTTAATTAACAATTAAGAAATGTTGTAGCCTATCTTCAGGCATTTTTAACTTAATTCTCCAATTCTAAGTATTTTAAAATAAATTTATAAAAAAACAAAGGTGGTCAGGGGCACCTGGGTGGCTCAGTCAGCTAAGCGTGTGACATTTGGTTTTGGCTCAGGTTATGATCTCAGGGTGGTGAGACTGAGACCTGCATTGGGCTTCATGCTCAGCAGGAAGTCTGCTTGAGATTCTCTCTCTCTCTTTCCTTGTCCCTCTCCTATGGTCTGTCAAGTAAATAAATCAATCTTTAAAAAAAAAAAGGTGGTCACTGGATTTTTTTTTTTGGCCTATCATTTATGTTATTTTTCATCAGTGTTAAATCTTCATTACTATGAAGATCTAGACTACTTTTCATATTTTGTTTATGATTATAATATGGTATTACAAAGCCTTTATTACAGTTAAAGGAGTTCCCCAGAGACCCTAAAAGTCAGCAGTCTTAGAAACAGCCTCTCATCTTGGAAGAACATAACCACAAGCACATAACTGGGCACAGGAATAAATAAGGAAGAAAAGGTTGAGAACAGAAAATAGAGAGATAAAGACAACAATAGGGAATATACGTAGTGACCATGAGAATATAATGAAATCAACATCACCTTCACTAAAAATTGTGAAGATGTAGGTAAATAAGGAGTAAAAATTGGGACACCTCGGTGGCACAGCGGGTTAAGCATTCAACTCTTGATTTCCGCTCAGGTCATGATCTCAGGGTGGTGGGATCAATCCCTACTTTGGGGCTCTCTGCCCCTTCCTCTCACAGTCTCCCTCAGCCTCAAATAAATAAATCTTTTTTAAAAATGAGTAAAAATTTAGAGGGCAGCCAACTCAAAAGGATATATACAAATCATATTTATAGGCTATTATTATAAATAATTTAACTAGATAATCAGGAACAAATAAAATATGGTAACTAGTGACATATACTAAAAATTTTAGTGTTTCTTTTCTCTATACTATACACAAAATATCATGGTCAATTATCTCTTCATGTTTTTTATACACAGGATTCGAGATCATCTTAAATATCACTGTACCTCACACAAAACATAGCAACCTAATGCCTTTCACATAGCAGGGACTCAAATATTTGTTGCATTTCTGGTTGATAAGGTTAAAAACCTAATTTCCTTTAATTCTTGTGAACCAAATGGAAGTTATAAATAAAATATCCCAGGAGTCCTTGGAAGCATTAACTTTTCTTCTTGAGAATATCTGGGCTGTAAAAGCAAATGAGCTTCTTATCTTTAAAGGATAGGAAATAGATGGCAAATGAATGCTTACTGTAGCCCAAGACTGCAATGGAGTGTCCCCACGTCTAAACAATGACAAAAAGTACATTAACCACAAGATCAAGATGCCTAATCAATTTGCAAGCACATGGAAGGGCTCAGAATGATGGGTAATAACCAGCATGACTTTGTGACCAACAAATCATGTTAGACCAATTCAATTGCCTCCTCTGACAGAGTAGCAGACCTTGTATGCAGGGAGGAAGGGACAGACATAATATATTTTGACTTCAGGGAGGCTTCTGACTCTGTTCCACATGACATGCTCATCAACAAGCTAGGAAAATATGGCTTGCTGTCAAAGATGGATTAAATTGATTAGAGAGGTAGCTAATTGGGAAGAGAAGAAAAGTCACAGACTGCAGAAAACACAAGTGCAAAACCAAATATGCTGCTGGTTTGGGTGTGGATACATTCAAGGACAAATGAGTATAGCAGGCTAAGCAGAATATTAGTTAGATGGCAGAATCCTTGCCCATCAACAGAATAGCTCATGTCTTTTAATGGCATTTGTTCCCAATCCTTGGACACTAGCAAGGATATAAATTAATGGACACCGGGTTACCATACTCACAGGAGAGTTATTTTAAAGGTTTATGTCTCCAAAATATACTATCAAAATGCAAAAAAAAGAAGCTAGACATAATTACATAACCATTTTTGATTAAGCTATTAAGAGTAATTCTTCATCAAGGATAAATTTGACAGATCTCCCCTGATAGGACAAATGGAATGAGAATAGAAAAATAAGATGACTGATTTTAAAATAGGGGAGAAAGTTCAGAGTATGTTAGATGGTTTAAGACAGAAGTATTAGGGGCTTCCAAACATCCTAACTATGGTCAAATTTCACCAGAACTTAATTTATTTTACTTGGCATTTTGATTAATATGGGACCCTAAATTCAGTATTCAGGGTAGATCAACCGATATTTTAAATTAATGAGATCAACTGGAAGAACTACCATAGAAACTTGTCAGGAGTGGAGAAATCATATATTATAAAAAAAAAAAAATCAGCTAACAATTAAGTCCTTACTAAGCACCAATTATGTGTCTGTATCTGCTAAACACAGCCTCTGCCCTCCAGGGGCACAAAAGGAAAAGATAACTATGAAAGAGAAAACATGCATATTCTGACCTCTCCTCTCTACAACCTTCCTTCCTTCCTTCTTTCAACTTTTCTTCCTTTAAATGTGTCCTAGCCCCCTTTCTCTAAAATCTTTCACTTGATTTTATCATGGGTGATGATTTTAAAAGATGTCTAAAAATTCTCTGAAATTCTGATGAAAAGGTGGAGCCTAACCCCTTTCCCACTAATCATGGGTGGTACATATGCTTCTATCAATACTGCAAAAATGCCAACGTGTCTCTTCAGAGAATAGGCCATAAAAATAAATTATACATAAGGACATATATTAATATGTTAAAAATAAAATTATGAGTTTCTATTTATCAGAACATATATTCACAAAGTGAAAAAAAAACAAGCCACAGAATGTGAGAATATAATTGTAATCCTATCACTACCAAAGGACTTGTATACAGAATACACAAGAAACTATAAATAGATAAGAATGTGTTAGACATATCAACAAAAACAGTAAACTGAAGACTTAACTGGATATTTTGCAAAAGAAAAATACAAATGACCAATGAATAAGTAAGATCGACTTCTTTAATAAGCAGGGAAATGCAAATGAAAACTATAAGCAAACTACATCTATACACCAAATTGGCTAAAATAAAAATCTGAGAAGCTGGGGCAGGGCCACCCCTGCCCACCAGTGAACCTGAAGCTATAGTAGCTCCACTACAATAGGAGCTTACATGCAGCCACAAGGGACATCCCTGGGACTCCTGCCTCTGGTGGCCAGGGAGAACTACGTTCCTGAGTACCACAGGATCATCTCCTACATGATGCTATTTTTTCCTGACCACAAGTCATAACTTAACTACCTAATATACTGAAACAAACACAGAGAATGAGGAAATGAGTATCAAGAGAATATGTTACAAATAAAAGAATAAGAAATCTTCAGGGGAAAAGGAAAGCTACATGAAATGGAGATAGGCCATCAGCCTGAGAGTGAGTTAAAAATCATGATAATAGTTTATTCTTGGTTGCTAGGGGGTCGGGGAGGAGGGAGAGGGTGGCTGGGTTATTGACACTGGGGAGGGTATGTGCTATGTGGAGTGCTGTGAATTGTGTAAGACTGATGATTCATAGACCTGTACCCCTGAAGCAAATAATCCATTATATGCTAGTTTTAAAAATCATGATAATAAAGATGCTAACCATAGTTGAGAAAATAATGGATGAACATAGTGAGATTTTTCAATAAGGAGAGAATATATGAGAAAACACTAATCAGAGGTGAAAAATACAGTAAGAGAAAGGAAAAATATGCTAGAGGGAATAAATAGCAGATTAGGTGATACAGAAGAATGGGTCAGAGATGTGGAAGACAGGGTAATGGAATTCACCCAAACAGAACACCAAAAAAAAAAAAAGAATTTTAAAAATGAGAACAGTTCAAGAGACCCCTGACACAATATCAAGAATAAAAACCATTACAGGAATCTTAGAAGGGAGAGATAGAGAGAGATCTATCTCAGAATCGATCTGAGGAACAGATATCTAAATCTAGGAAGCAAAAAAGCCCCTAACAAGATCAACCCAAAGAAATCCACATCAAAACATGTTATAATTAAAATGGCAAAAAATACCATGTTGTCTTGGTGATCACAGCTTTGTAGTAAAGCTTGAAATCAGGCAATGTGATGCCCCCAGCTTTGTTTTTCTTTTTCAACATTTCCTTAGCAATTTGGGGTCTTTTCTGGTTCCATACAAATTTTAGGATTGTGTGTTCCACCCCTTTGAAAAATGCTGTTGGTATTTTGATCATGATGGCGTTGAAAATATAGATTACTCTGGGCAGTATAGACATTTTAACAATGTTTATTCTTCCAACCCATGAGCATGTAATGCTTTCTACCTTTTTGTGTCTTCTTCAGTTTCTTTCGTGAGTGTTCTGTAGTTCCTTGAGTACATATCCTTTACCACTTTGGTTAGTTTATTCCCAGGTATCTTATGGTTCTTGGTGCTATGTAAATGCAATCACTTCTCTCATTTCCCTTTCCATATTTTCATTGTTAGCGTATAGGAAAGCACCTGATTTCTGTGCATTGATTTTGTATCCTACCACATTACTGAATTGCTGTATGAGTTCTAGTACTTTGGGGGTGGAGTCTTTTGGGTTTTCCATATAAAGTATCATGTCATCTGCAAAGAGAGTTTGGCTTCTTTGCTCATCTGAATGCTTTTTATTTCTTTTTGTTGTATGATTGCTGTCACTAGGACTTCTAGCACTGTTGAACAAGAGTAGTGAGAGTGGGCATCCTTGTCGTGTTCCTGATCTCAAAGGGAAGGCTGTCAGCTTTTCCCCAATGAGAATGATATTCACTGTGGGCTTTTCATAGATGGATTTTATGAGGTGAGGAATGTTCCTTCTATCTCTATACTTTCAAGAGTTTTAATCAGGGATGATACTGAATTTTGTCAAATGCTTTTTCTCCATCAATTGAGAGGACCATGTGGTTCTTCTCTCTTCTCTTATTGATTTGTTCTATCACATTGATTAATTTGTGAATTTTGAACCACTCTTACATCCCAGGGATAAATCCCACCTGGTCTTAAGTAGAGAACCCAGGTATGGACCCGCAACTCTATGGTCAAATAATCTTTGACAAAGAAGGAAAAAATATCCAGTGGAAAAAAGACAGTCTCTTCAATAAATGATGCTGGGAAAATTGGACAGCTGTATGTAGAAGAATGAAACTTGACCATTCTCTTACATCATACATGAAGATAAACTCGAAATGGGTAAAAGACCTCAATGTGAGGCAGGAATCTATCAAAACCCTGGAGGAGAACAAAGGCAGTAACCTCTTTGACATCAGCCACAGCAACTTCCTTCAGGACATGTCTCCAAAGGCAAAGGAAACAAAAGCAAAAATCAACTTTTGGGACTTCATCAAGATAAAAAGCTTCTGCACAGCAAAGGAAACAGTCAACAAAACAAACAGGAAACCCACAGAATGGGAGAAGATATTTGCAAAGGACACTACAGACAAAGGGCTGATATCCAAGATCGATAAAGAACTCCTTAAACTCAACACTCACAAAACAGATCATCATGTCAAAAAATGGGCAGAAGACATAAACAGACACTTCTCCAAAGACATACAAATGGCTAACAGACACATGAAAAAATGTTCAACATCATTAGCCATCAGGGAAATTCAAATCAAAACCACACTGAGATACCACCTTACACCAGTTAGAATGGCCAAAACCAACAAGACAGTCAACAACAAATATTGGAGAAGATGTGGAGAAAGGGGAACCCTCTTAAACTGTTGGTGGGAATGCAAGTTGGTACAGCCACTTTGGAAAACAATGTGGAAATTCCTCAAGAAATTAAAAATAGAGGTATCCTACAATTGCACTGCTGGGTATTTACCCCAAAGATGCAGATGTAGTACAAAGTAAGACCACATGTACCCCAATGTTCATAGCAGCAATGGCCAGAATCTCCAAACTGTGGAAAGAGCCATGATACCCTTCAACAGATTAATGAATAAAGAAGATATGGTTCATATATACAATGGAATATTATGCCTCCATCAGAAAAGATGTATACCCAACTTTTCTATCAACATGGATGGGACTAGAAGAGATTAGGCTGAGTGAAGTAAGTCAAGCAGTGAGAGTCAATTATCATATGGTCTCACTTACATGTATGTGGAGCATAAGGAAAAACATGGAGGACATTGGGAGAAGGAAAGGAAAGATGAACTGGAGGAAATAGGAGGGGTGATGAACCTTGAGAGACTGTAGACTCTGAGCAACAAACTGAGGGTTTTGGAGGGGAGGGGGGTGGGAGACTGGGCAAGCCTGGTGGTGGGTATTGAGGAGGGCATGTATTGCATGGAGCACTGAGTGTGGTACATGAACAATGAATCTTTTGACACTGAAAAAATAAAAGTATTCGGGATAAAAAAGGCAAAAATTAAAGATAAACAGGGATTCTTAAACACAGCAAGGGAAAAACAGTTACATATAAGGGAATCCTCATAAAACTATCAACTGAATTTCCAACCGAAACTTTGCAGGTCAGAAGAAAGGTGTACAAGATATTTAAAGCATTGAAAGGAAAAACAAAACTTACAACCAAGAATTCTCTACTCAGCAAGATTCTCCTTCAGAATTCAAAGGGAAGTAAAGAATTCCCCAGACAAGCAATAGCTAAAGTCCATCACCACTAAACCTGCTTTACAAAAAAAATATTAAAGAAACTTCTTTAAGCGGAGAAAAAGGCCATAACTACAAATAAGTCTATATATGAAAAATAATCTCCTGGTAAAGGCAAACATATAGCAAAAGTCATGGATCAAGCACTTATAAAGTTAGCATGAAGATTTAAAAACAAATAGTAAAATTAATTATATCTACAACAATAAGGGGGTACACAAAATAAAAATGTAAAATACGACATCAAAAACATAAAACATAGGGATAAGGAAGTCAAAAGTAGTATTTTTAGAATGTGTTCAAACTTAAGCGACCACCAACTTAAAATATATATATTATATGGCAGTTATATATGAACTTAATGGTAAAACCAAAAATCTGTAATAAAGAATCTAAGTGTAACACTAAAGAAAGTCAGCAAATCACAAGAGAACGAGAGACAAAGAAATGAATAGAGAACTACAAAAGAAAAAAAGTGAAATAACAGTAACAGAAATAAGCAATAACGGAAAATAAGAAAATTTACACTAAGTAAATACCAATAAGTACTTTAAATTTAAATGGAAGGAATGTTCCTAAATGCTCCAATCTAAAGACATTGAGTGACTGAACAGATAAAAAAATAAGACCCATCTATAAGACACTCACCTCATCTGAAGACATAAATGAACTGAAAGTGAAGGCACAGAAAAAGACATTCCATGCAAATAAATGAAAAGAAAGCTGGGGAAGTAATATTTTTATCAGATAAAAATCAACTTTAAGGGGCGCCTGGGTGGCTCAGTCATTAAGCGTCTGCCTTCGGCTCAGGTCATAATCCCAGAGTCCTGGGTTCGAGCCCTGCATCAGGCTCCTTGCTCCACAGGAAGCCTGCTTCTCCCGCTACCATTCCCTCTGCTTGTGTTCCCTCTCTCGCTGTGTTTCTCACTGTCAAATAAATAAAAAAATCTTTAAAAAAAAAAATTCAACTTTAATACAAAAGACTGTAACATATGACAAAAAAAGGAATTACATAATGAGAAAGGGATCAATCTAGTAAGATACAACTCTTGCAAGTATTTATAGACCCAACGTAGAACACCAAAATAGATGAAGCGAATATTAGCAGCACCACAAACGGGGAAATTGATAGTAATACAGTGATAGTAGGGAAACTTACCATCTCATGTACACAAATGGATAGATCATTCAGACAGAAAATAAAGACACACTAGCCTTAAGCAATACATTAGATGAGATGGATTAAAGAGATAGATAGAGAACATTCCATTCGAAACCAGCAAAATACATATTCTTCATAAGTGCTCATGGATGATTCTCCAGGAGACATCACATGTTAGGCCACAAAAATGTCTCAATAAATTTAAGAAGAATGAAATCATATCAAGCCTTTTTCCTGGCCACAATGATATGAAACTAGCAATCCGTTATAAGAAGAAAATTAGTAAAAACACAAACATGTGGAGACGAAACAACATGACACTAAACAGCCAATGTGTAAATGAAGAAATAAAAATGAAATAAAGAGACATCCTGACACAAATAAAAATGAAAACACAGCATTCCAAAATCATGGAACAGAAATAGCAGTCCTAAGAGGGAAGTTTATAGTGAGGCAAAGCCATCCCAAGAAACAATTTTTTTTTTTTTTTAGAATTTATTTATTTATTTGACAGAGAGAGATCACAAGCAGGCAGAGAGACAGGCAGAGAGAGCGGGGAAAGCAAGCTCCCTGCTGAGCAGAGAGCCCGATGCAGGGCTTGATCCCAGGACCCTGAGATCATGACCTGAGCCAAAGGCTGAGGCTTTAACCCACTGAGCCACCCAGGTGCCCAGAAACAAGAAAAATCTTAACTAAACAATCCAACCTCCCCTCAAAGCAACTAGGAAAAGAACAAACAAATCTCAAAGTTATTAGAAGAAAGGAAATAATATAGATCAGAGTGGAAATAAATGAAATAGAAAACCAAAAAACAGAGAATATCAATGAAACTAAGAGCCGATTCTTGAAAAGTTAACAAAATTGGAAAACCTTTAGTAAGACTCACTGAGAAAAAAAGAGAAGGCCCAAATAAATAAAATCAGATATGACAGAGAAATTATAAATGATGCCATAGAAATACAAAGGATCCAAACAGACTATGAACAACTACGACCAACAAACTGGACAACATAGAAGAATGGATAAATCTCTAGGAACATACAATCTTCTAAAAGTCAATCAGGAAGAAATAAAAAATCTGAACAGACCGATTATTAGTAATGAAATTAAATCAGTAATCAGGGGCACCTGGGTGGCTCAGTGGGTTGAGGCCTCTTCCTTCAGCTCAGGTCATGATCCCAGAGTCCTGAGATTGAGCCCCACATCGGGCTCTCTTTTCAGCAAGGAGTCTGCTTCCCACCCTCTCTCTGACTGCCTCTCAGCCTACTTGTGATCTCTCTGTCAAATAAAATCTTTAAATCAATCAATCAGTAATCAAAAATCTCTCAATAAATAAAAGTCCTGGGGTACCTGGGTGGCTCAGTGGGTTAAAGCCCCTGCCTTCAGCTCAGGTCATGATCTCAGGGTCCTGGGATCGAGCCCCGCCTAAGGCTCTCTGCTCAGCAGGGAGCCTGCTTCCCTCTCTTTCTCTGCTTGCCTCTCTGCCTACTTGGGATTTCTCTGTCAAATAAATAAATAAAGTAATAGTAATAAATAAATAAAAGTCCACCATCAGATGGCCTTATAAGTAAATTCTACCAAACATTTAGAGAATAGTTAATACTGTGTGATCTTTCTCAAACTATTTCACAAAGTTAATAAGGAAAGAATACTAAACTCACTCTACAAAGCCAGCATTACCCTAAAACCTAAAGCAAAGGCAAGGACACTACAAAAAAGAAAATTACAGGCTACTATCCCTGATGAACACTGATGCAAAAATATCAACAAAATATTAGCAAATCAAATTCAGTAATACATTAATAAGATCACACACATGACCAAGTGGAAGTTATCCTAGGGATGCAAAAATGGCTCAATATCCACAAAAATCAATCAACATGATCCATCACATTAACTAAATGCAAGATAAGGATCATGTAATCATCTTAATCGATGCAGAAAAGGCATTTGACAAAGTTCAACATCAATTTATGATTAAAAACATACAGCGAAGGGGCACCTGGATGGCTCAGTTTGTTAAGCATCTGCCTTCAGCTCAAGTAATGATCTCAGGGTCCTGGGACCAAGCTCCACATCGGGCTCCCTGCTCAGCAGGAGTTTGCTTCTCCCTTTCCCTCTGTCTCTCCCTCTACTCATGCTCTCTCTTGCTCACTCCCTCTCAAATAAATATAATGTTTTTTGAAAAGGGAGGGGGGAACGCCTCAGTGGCTCAGTCGGTTAAGTGTCTGCCTTCAGCTCAGGTCGTACAGAGTCCTGCATGACGCTTCTATTCAGCAGGGAGTCTGCTTCTCCCTCTGCCTGCCATTCCCCCTTTCTGTTCTCTCTCTCTCTGGCAAATAAAGAAAATCTTAAATTAAAAAAAAAAAAAAAAAGTTAAGTTTAAAAAGAAAAAAACCTTAAACAAAGTGGGTTAGAGGGAACGTCCCTTAACAGAGTAAAAAGCTAAGCCAAATATAACTAATCCATAGCTAACATCACACTCAATGGTGAAAAGCTGAAATCTTCTCCTCTAAGATGAGAGTAAGATAAGGATACCCACTATCCCCACTTTTACATTACATAATATTTTAAGTCTTGGCCACAGAAATTAGGCAAGAAAAAAAAAAAAGCCACTAAAATTGAAAAGAAAGAAGTAAATTTCTATTTGTAGATAACATGATACAGTGCATATACAGGCTGAGGCTTTAACCCATTGAGCCACCCAAGCGCCCCATAAATAAAATCTTTAAAAAAAAAAAAAAAAAGACTTGAAACCACAAAACCCTTATAAGAAAACATAAGCAGTAAGCCTTTGACATTGATATCAGTAATATTTTTTGTGTGTGCCTCCCCAGGCAAGGACAACAGAAACAGAAATAAACTCATGGGACAACATGAAACTTAAGAGTTTTTGAACAAAAGATACTATCGACAAAACAAAAAGGCAACTTACTTAATGTGAAAATACATTCACAAATGATATATCCAATAAAGGGTCAACATCCAAAGAATATAATAAACCTCAATTCAATATAACAACTCCAATAAAAAAACATAGGGACAGGATGTGAGTAGACATTTTTCTACTTTGACGTAGATGACGTACAAAAGGCCAACAAACACATGACAGAAAGATCTCAACATTACTATGCATCAGGAAAATACTAACCAAAACCATGAGATTTCACCTTATGTGATAAGGTGATAGCCATAAAATGGCTATGATTAAAAAGAAATAACAAGCGTTGACAAGGATGTAAAGCAAAAGGAACCTTCACACACTATTACTGGGAATGTAAATTGGTGTGGCCACTGTGGCAAATAGCATAGAGGTTCCTCAAAAAATTAAAAAAGAACTACCATAGCAGCCATCACTTCCACTTCTAGGTTATTCATTTGAAGAAGACAAAAGGGGCGCCTGGGTGGCTCAGTGGGTTAAAGCCTCTGCCTTCGGCTCAGGTCATGATCTCAGGGTCCTGGGATCGAGCCCCGCGTCGGGCTCTCTGCTCAGCAGGGAGCCTGCTTCCCCCTCTCTCTCTGCCTGCCTCTCTGCCTACTTGGGATCTCTCTGTGTCACATAAATAAATAAAGTCTTAAAAAAAAAAATGAAGACAAAAACACGAATTTGAAAGATATACGCACCCCCATGCTCATCATATATAACTTACAAAATCCAAGATATGAAAGCAACTGAAATGTTCACTGATTGATGAATGGATAAAGAAGCAGTGTGTGTACACATGCACATACACACACACACTATGGAATATTAGCCATAAGAAAGAATGAAATTCTGCCATTTGTGACAATAAGGATGGACATAGAGGGCATTATACTAAGTAAAGTAAGACAGAGGGAAAAAAAAAAATCCCATGTTATTTCATTTATATGGGAAACCTAAGAAAACAAATGAACAAACAAAACAGGATAGAAAAGATTCATAAATACACAGAATTGATGGTTGCCAGAGAGGAAGAGGGGGTAGGTAGACAAAACAGGTGAAGGGGATTAGAGGTACAGTCTTCCAGTTATAAAATAAGTAAGACATGTACAGCATAGACAATATGGTCAATAATATTGTGATAACTTTATATGGTGACAAGTGGTAACTAGACATAGAGTGGTGACCATTTCATAATGCATATAAGTATCAAATCACTATATTATATACCTGACACTAATACGTGTCAGTTATTCTTCAGTAAAAAAAAAAAATATATGGTAAATACGTCACTAAGAACCGTACTTGAAAGCTGTATGAAGATTTGTGGGGGGGAGAGAGGGGGAATATCCGAGAAGACCTAGTACTAGCGACAATGTAAAGCATTACCTGTTAAAGTTAAAAAACAGGCATATAGTTTAACTAAGCAATTTAACTCCTAGGTAAATATACCATAGAAAACATGGGTACATAGGCACCAAGATGCACATTCAATAGTTAAACAGTGGCACAGATTTTATAGCCAAAATCGAGAGAAAACCTCAGCAGAATATGTTACATTTATAAAACAGTAATGAAAATAAACTAAGGCAAGGTGCATCGACTTAGATCAATCATATGAACATAATGTTGAGTGGGAAAAAATATTAACATAGATATATACACAAATGCTATAATATATTGTTTATATTATGTTCACAGAACACAAAGTAAAAAGCAGTGTCAGTGGGTGCTTACATTGGTGCTAAACTCACAAAGCAAAGCAAAGCAATGATTACCATAAAAGTTCAGCCAGTAGCAAGTAAAGACAGGTGGGAGTAGTCCAGAATGAACACACAAGAGCTTCAGGAAAAGTGGCAATGTTTTATTTCTTGACCTGTGCAGTGGTTTATGGGTTTTACTTTATAAATCATCCCATTACACAGTTTTAGGTTTATACACTTTTCCTGTGTGTTACATTTAAAAAGATTATGCTAAGTGAAATAAGTCAGATTGAGAAAGACAATACCATATAAATTTTTCTTACATGTGCAATCCAAAAAACAAAACAAATGAATAAACCAACAAGAAGTAGAATCAGACCTATGAATACAAAGAACTCACTGATGGTTGACAAAGGCAAGGGGATGAGGAAATGGGCAAAATGGGTGAAAGGGAGT
>CM053605.1:84214485-84240555 GCA_028646535.1 Procyon lotor | reverse complement strand
TAATATCATTGTAAGGTGACAGATGGCGGCTATACTTGTGTGACAACTATAACACAGTGTATGGAAATATTGAATCAATGTCCAATCATACCTGAAACTAATTTAACATTGTGTGTCAATTTATACTAAAAAAAAAAAAAATTAAGATTTACAGAACCAAATTTTATACCACAGTCCACAAACTAGGTTCAATCCCCACAACTCTATGTAATTGCCCCTGGGGTTTTGCCCACAGTCCCATAAAATGGTTGGAGAGCCATTTACACTTTGTTTTTCACCTCATTCAGTTACAAATATTCAATAAACAAACATTCCGTGAGAACCTACTTTGTGACAGGCACTGTGCTAGGCATCTGGAACTTGATCAGTGAAGCAAAATAAAAATCGCTGCACTCATTTATGGAACTTAGAGTCTGGTTTACGTTTGAAATGAAGAATCATTTCAGCAATTACAAGAATAAAGTGAACCTTGCCTCAGTAAAGAGCGAGAATCTTCCAGGACTCAGGCTGTATTAAAATTCTATCTCCTCTTTATCTCTCACCTGGCTTCAAATTGTAATTCAATCTTTTTTCTCAGACCACTCAGTTAGAGGACCTAACCACAATTAACTTTTCAGTCACAATCATTCCGTTTTTAGTTCAAGGACAAAGATAAACCATCTGCTTTCCCGGTATCTTAAAAAAAAAAAAAAAAGTCCTAAGAGCTCTGATTGGCTACTTCAGGTTCTCCATGAGCCAATCACTGAGGCCTGGGCCATGGTGTGCTCTGATTGGCCAAGCCTGGACCTCCTACCCAATCCTGTAATCAGAGAAACCTGGTATCTTAATGCGTGGACAAGGTCATGCAATACCTAGCACTGTAGTGCGTGTAATGGCATGGAGAAGGTGACAGTTTCCAAATGAAAATAGTGCTGAAATCAAAATTGGGTTAGGTAGCGCTGATGGACTTAAACCAGACCTAAAACAGATCAGATACTGATTAAGGGCGGCCACAAAACAACAAAAACAATGTACTGCAGAATCACAGAGAGAAGGAATAGTTATTTCTGACTGAGGAACCATGGGAAGTTTCACAGACTCGCACCTACCCTCCTTGACACCACAGAGCCAGATCTCAATTCTATCCCTGGAAGAATCAAGCTGGTCATTTTATTCAGAAGCAAAGAAACACGTATCTGAAAGGGACGTTAAGGTCATACTGGCTGTCCTAACACCCTCTGAACAGAACAAGTGACGGCAAAATCCATTAGGTTGGCAGGAGGTTCCAGGAAGGCAGCCCCATCATCTGTCTCAGCAAGCAGGCCCGGAGTTTAATAGTCCTTATCTTTTCTGCCACGTTTAAAGACTGCTTTCCTTAACCAAGCTGAGGTAACCTGAATTTATAAAACAGCCAGTAAAGGACAATGATGCGACCAGAAAGAGGAAACTAGAGAGCAGAGAAGTGCTCGGGGTGTAAGCTCTCTGTCCCAAACCAACGTTTTCAGAAAGCCCTTCCCTGCGCCTCATAGGGGTCTGAATGTATGTTCAACAATGAGGTCCTGTTCTCTCCTCTGACCCGTTACTCTGAAACTGGGGGCCTACTGTACTGGAATTGTGATTTATTGCTTTAAGCAACAATTACAAAATGTAGTTGTCTTCTTCAGACCGTGTGTTTGAACTTACGTTCATTCAACATATTCTAGCATCAATATTCTGATTATAAAAAGTTTAAAATAGGCCCTTATATTACTCCTCCTCTTCTCACACTCTGATAGGATTCTCTACGATCAACTGCCTTGCTGTGACAGAAAATTTCCACATCCTGGCACCAGCCCCCTCCTTGGGCACCTCTCTCTCCCCCCAATTCCACTGCTAAGTTAAAGTCCCTTTGGAGTAAGAGACTATGCTTCCCTTATCTTTTATTTCTTGAACTTATAAACTTGGATTCATTATATTTATAAAAAGTAGACATTTGATAAGTGGTTAACTGTTAATTTTGAAAACGTTACCTTAAAGGGTAAGTGATTCTGCTGTCACTTAGCTTTCCAACATCCAAATAAATCAGAGAAAACCCTTACAGATCTTTGGATAACTACAATGTGAGACCAGGTGACCAAAACTGGAGTATAAGAGAGAGTTCTGAGGAGATAGGTGAATAATCAAGAGCATCAAATCCAGTTTCAGACATCTGAGTTCAAATCTTAGCAGGCTTTTTAAGCTCTTCGCCTCTCAGTTTCTTATTTATTAGGCAGGTATAATGCTCTTCTCTCACGATCATTATGGGGAATAAGTGAAATTAGGTATGTAAAAATAATAAACTTGCATAGAAGACTTTAATAAACAGTGATATGTGTGTGTAAAATTGTATTCTGAACCCCTCATCATCTTGTGTGCTAGAAGCCTAATCTCAGCTAGTTTGGGGTCCCTAATTTAGGAAATCAGTTACAGAGTTCCAAGGTACAGAGCTGGGTAGAGGCATCTGTTTCACAGGTATGCACGGAAATAGTTGGACCTTAGCCAACAGGTCCCTGCTGACAGACCCAGTCCAATCTTCTTAACTCCTTGATTCTCTCTCAGCTCCCTGTTAACTCTGCCTTACTGGGAAAGAAATCTGGGTGAGATGGCCTATGGCCCCATCAGCTATTCCCTTTCTGGAATATTTTTGCCTGAAGAAAATATAGAACCTTTTCCATTGGTAGAGTTTTGACTCTCCCCAGGTTCCTGTCAGTGGAACAGTACACTATGTCCTCTTGTGACCCACCAAACTCTACTCTCAGGATCTCTCCTGCCCCCACCCTCTCCCCAACATGTGGGATTCTTCTCCGTATATCTAAATAGTCCTTTAGATTCTTCACAGAGTCATGTCTCCCAAGTATCTACCTCAAGTCCTCTCAGAATCCTTAAGGGCCCTGGACATTGAAAGCTAAAGCCAGTAAAACACTCTTTTCTTCTATTTCGTGATTTCCTCCTGAACTTGTGGAGTTGGAAGAGAGAATCATGGATACAGGCAAAATGAAAGCACAGGAAATACACTAGGACGAGAATCCGTCCAGCAAGGGGCATCATTACTAGTTCAATAGCAGATGGAAATGGACAAAGTACTTCTGATACTTTAATCCTTTAGCTATTTTCTCAACACTCTCCCCATATTCCTTAGGGAAGAGTGTCCCAAAAAGGAAACTCTATTTTTATAATATTACTGCCCAGTAAAAGTCACAACTGTTACACAGCTGGAGAACACAGATTTTTCGGGATGAAGGAACAAAGTAAACTGACTGTAAGCAGACTTTGCCTTTTAGGCGCTCCTGTCTCTCCCCTGCTCCCACTTTGTATTCTTTGTCATATCCTGGAAACTTCCTTCTTCTTTCATTCAGGCATTTGCTTTTTTAATCTCCACAGACATTTATACACACATATACACATCTTCCCTTCTGAGGCTGTACCACCTGTCAGTGCTACTTCCTTTACAAATTCCATTAATTAAATAATTCTCTCATTCTCATATCCAAACCAAAGTCTTTAGTGACCCAACACTAAAGGACCATTCCATTTAATTTTTTTTTTTTTTAAGATTTTATTTGACAGAGAGAAACACAGTGAGAGAGGGAACACAAGCAGAGGGAATGGTAGCAGGAGAAGCAGGCTTCCTGCCAAGCAGGGAGCCGGATGTGGGGCTCGATCCCAGGACCCTGGGATCATGACCTGAGCAGAAGGCAGATGCTTAACGACTGAGCCACCCAGGCGCCCCTGGGCCATTTTAAAGGATACTGATGGAAGGAATCCACAGTATCAACTAGAAGATAGGTATGCTTTTTGATGACTGTCGACTCTTATAGTCCCCCCCAATTTAAAGCACGTAACAACTCTAGAATACGCATTCTTTTTAAGGGTGTCATTTACCAAAATGACCAATGGTGGGTCATAAAGCAAGAAATTTTAATAGAATGAAATTATACATATTGTACTTTCACCCATGCTAAATTAAATCAGATAGCAACAAAAAACTATAGCTAGCAAAACACAAATTTTGTAAATTAAGGAAAAATCTCTAGTTATATCAATCTGTCAAAGAAGAATCATAATGAAAAAAATTTAAAACACGTTTGTACTAAATAGTATCAAAAAATCATCATTGCAAAATATGTGGGACATAGATGAAGCAGAAATTCAAGAAAAATTTGCAGATTTGATGCATGTGATAGAAAATACTGTGTGAAAAATCAACAAACGTTCATCTGACCCAGATCCTTCTTCACAGAAAGACTTGCTGCCCAGCTGTGGACAGTACAGTCAATCTTTATCAGTCAACTTGTTCAGGGTCTGCCTCAGCCACAGAGAGCTGCCTACCCTAAGGCCATGCCCACATCTAATAACTACATGAAGAAGGGGATTAACAGTCCAGTTCAATGCTGAAAACCAAGTACAGGACTACATTCTTCTGAGCAGTCTTTTCTCCACAGTTTCCCACCAAGCTGACTCAGGCTCACGTAGACTGGATTACAGTTGAGCTTCTCCTTGTGCTTTAATTCTGAGAAATTAAGGAAATAATCCCATTTACACTTGTACCAAAAGGAATAAAATACCTAGAGGGAGGGGAAAGATCTGTACAATAAAAACTGCAAGATACTGATGAAAGACATGGCAGATAAAAACAAATGGAAAAATATTCTGTGCTCAAGGACTGGAAGTATTAAAATTATTAAAATACAGATTCAGTGTAGTCACTATTAAAATACCAATGGCACTTTTCACAGAAATAGAAGAGACAATTCTAAAATTTGTATGAAACCACAAAAACCACAGGCTAAACCTGTGTTAGACGGAGCCATCTTGAGAAAAGAGAAAAGCTGGAAGTGTCATACTCCCTGACTTCAAACCACACTACAGGGCTATAGTAGCTAATACAGTATGGTACTGGCACAGACACAGATACATGATCAATAGAACAGGATAGAGAGCCCAGAAATAGATCTACATATATATGGTCAAATGTATTTGCAACAAAGGAGCCAAGAATATACTGTGGGGAAGGGATACTCTCTTCAACAAATGGTGTTGGGAAAACTCAACAGGCAAATGCAAAGAATCAACTGCAACTCATGTCTTATATCATACATAAAAATTAACTCAAAATGGATCAAAGACTTAAATTTAAGGCCTGATGCAACAAAACTCCTAGAAAAAAACATAGGTGGTAAGCTCCTTGACAACAATCTTTGGGATTGATTTTATTTTAGATGTAACATGAAAAGCAAAGGCAACAAAGACAAAAACAAATGGGACTACGTCAAACTAAGGCTTCTGCACAGCAAAAAAAAATTCATTAACAAAATGAAAAAGCAACCTATACAGTAGAAAATATCTGCAAATCATATCTGATAGGTTAATATCCAAAATACATAAAGAAGTTCTACAATAGCAAAACAAAAATCCAATCCCATTATAAAAGAGCAGAGAATAGGAATAAACATTTTCCCTAAGAAAATAATACAGGTGACCAATAGACCCACGAAAAGATGCTGAACATCACTGATCACCATAGAAATGTAAATCAAAACTACAATCAGATTATCACCTCACAACTATCAGAATGGCTAGTATCAAAGACAAGAAGTAACAAGTGTTGGCAAGGATGTGGAGAAAAGGGAATGGCTGTGCACTGTTCGTGGGAATGTAAATTGGTACAACATCAATGGAAAATAGTAGTTTCCTCAAAAAATAGATATGATCCAGCAGTTTCACTGCTGGGTATTTATCTGACAAAAGCAAAAATACTAACTTGAGAATATATATGCACCCCCCCATGTTCACTGAAGCTTTATTTACAATAGCTAAGGTGTGGAGACAAACAACTTCAATCCTAAATTTTCATCAGTGGATAAATGAGTAAAGAAAATGAGAGATACACACATACATACATACACACACACACACACACACACACACACGGATACTATTCTGCCATAAAAAATGAAAACTTGCCATTTGTGACAACATGGATGGACCTTGAGAACATTATGCTAAGTGAAATAAGTCGGAGAGAAAGACAAATACCATATGGTCTCACTTATATGTGGTATGTAAAAAAATAAACCTAAACAATCAACTTCATAGATGTAGAGAACAGATTGGTGATTGTCAGAGGGAGGCTGGGGTCAGTAAAATGGGTGAACTTCCAGTTATAAATAAGTCATGGGGATGTAATATACAGTATAATGATTATAATTAATAAAACGGTACTGCTTATTTGAAGGCTTCTCACAGAAGACCTTAAAATTTCTCATACCAAGAAAAACTGTAACTATGTACGGTGATAGATATTAAGACTAATTATGGACCATTTTACAATATATACATTTAATCATTATGTTGTATAGCTGAAATTATCATCATCTAATACGTCAGTTAAAAAATTAATAAAGTATTTTGAAATGCAAAGGGACCAAGGACAACCGAGACACATAAATAAGAAAATGGGCCAGGAATGTTTCCTCTACTATATCTTAAGATCATTTTTAAACTTGGTAATAAAATACCTATGGACACATAGAGCAAGATAACAAAGCGCAGAGAAGCAGATTTATCCATGATGGATACTTGGTAGGTAACAGAGATGGCATGTCAGATAAGTAGGAAGGTAACAGGCATTACAATGAGTAATTCTTAGACAAGCAGATATTCATCCAAAAAGAAACCAAATTGGAGCCTTTCCTCATTTCATACATAACCAGCAGGTCCAGGTAAGTATATAAATGCAAAAGGTAAGATAAGAAAGATTTTCTAAGTTAAAAAACATAGTTTCTTAAACAAGATGCAAAAGTACTATCCATTAAGAAAAATACTGATACCTTCAACTGCATTATATTTAAAATTAACATTCATAAAGACAGTAATAAAAAAAGTTCAGATACACAGAAGCCATCTGCAGCAAAAACAACTTAAATCTTCAGGATGTATAAAGAATTTCTATAAACTAGCAAAAACTGCACTATCCAATTTCTAATGGACCAGTAAGTTGTATACTCACTTGCATCAAAGCAAATATAAATGAAAAATATAGTTTCATGTATAATCAGGGAAATATGGGAACTATAAATACCACTGAACACTTACTAGCTTGACAAAGGGTTAAAAGTTTGATGCTATCAGATGTTGGTAAGGATGCTGAGAAAATTAAGACACTAAATGTGGTTGGAAAATGGAAAATGTTTGGCATTATCTTTAAATAAATATATAACTATGACTCACCAGTTCCGTTTCTAAGAATGGACTCTACAGAAACTTACCTAAGTGGACCATGGTACCTGTACAGATATCTTAATATAAACCCAATTCGTAGTAATTCTAAATTGGAAAAGTCCACTTAGAGAAGAATAGGTAAGTGGATTGCAGCATATGCCTATGACTTTATACCGTAACAGCAGTGAAGGTGAGTGACAGTGACATTCAACATTATGGATGGATCTCACATACAAAATGTCAAATAAAAGAAATCATTAATATTTATGTTTGATTCTATTTTTGTAAAACTGAAAAAAATGAAAAATTTAAGTATATTGGTTAGTCATACATATATAGTTATGTCATTTTTCTCTCTTGATATATTTCACAGCTCTTAAAATCAGTAATAAAAGCAATGATTGCAACAACTTTTAACAGGAAGACTGTATCAAATCATTATGCTGTACACATTAAGCTTACACAATATTATGTATCAGTTATATTGCCATAAAGCTAGGAGAAACTCACTGTAAGTAACATTAAGAGGCTAAGAACACTCATATGCCCACTTCAAAATAATGCATTTAATAAAAAAATAAAGAGAAAGCATAACAAGTGTGGAAGATGGAGTCAAAGGAACTATTTTTTTAAGAAAATACGTGACTATATATATAATGTTATCAGAAGGTACAGTAAGGGGATAATCACGTGATCCTTCAGAAAGCAAAGTGACAGAATGTAGGCATCAGAGAAGGAAAGAATGGATGCAGATGAAAGCAATTTTGTAAATGACAGGCCACTCATCTGATGGCTCCATTTTCTCTGTGAGGCAGGAAATGAGATGGTGCTCCAAAAACTAGCCTTCTTGGCAAAAAGAAAGCTGACAGTACTTTTCCTCTTCCCTGCTCTAGCTTGCTGGATTGAAGCCTCTCATCGCTGCAAAGCCAAGAGCAGCAGCTATGCTGATGATACCCTGTGTAGATGCCAACGTGTCCACCAATGCCAATGTCATGGGCACCCAAGTGCTTGCCAAGAGCTCTGGAGCTATCTCCTGTAGGTGTCAAAGCCTATTGCACCAAAGCTGCTGAAGACTGCTGAATTCAAATCCCACACCGATTTTAACTTCTCCTATTGTTTTATTGAGTGCATCATATCCAGCCCAGGAAGGGAAAGCTGGAAAGTCCGAAGTTTTGACAATATGCAGTCAGTTCTTTCTCTGGGATGTATTTGTTACAGGAATCTCCAAGTACTGTTTGTCAAAATGTAATGTGTACTTTCTGATCCAGTAGAATGTGAGGAGAAATGTGATTCTCCACCATTAATCTCTCTGATGACCTCGATACTGGTGCCCAAACCACACGGTGACCAACAGAGTCCCAGGAACTTTGTGTTAAGAGGCATTGGAGGCTCAATGCATCTATCACGTTATATTTCAAATCATGCCTGAATTACAGGTAAATACAGCTTAAGTTCACACCGGGATACTCTTCAAGACCATACCCATCTAAGTGAATGATTAGCCTGTCAGTCAAAACTAATTGAGCACCCTCTATGTGTTCCACTATGTGGGCTGCAGATAATTAGGTATTGTCTCTGCCTTTCTTGAATTTGTTTTTGACTCAGTGAGGCAGCAAGATACCCCAAGTATCAGGAATACCAGGAATATTCAGCCTAAAAATAGAGTATTCAACTACACACAGTCCTGTGATACTGTACTTGAGTGCTGGGTTTCGACTTACTGACATGTTCTCAAATTCTCCGGCAAACATTAAACAAATTCCCTGGAGTAGAAATCTCAGCCGTTCCGTAGGTATTTATTTCCTCTATGGGTCATTAGCTAAAGGAACAGTTATCCAGTTAATAAGCCATGGTAAGAGAAAGACCATGGCTACTTCATTTTAAGAGTAAAAACAGGGGTGCCTGGGTGGCTCAGTTGGTTGGGCGACTGCCTTTGGCTCAGGTCATGATCCCCTAGTCCCAGGATCAAGTTCCACATCAGGCTCCCAGCTCTATGGGGAGTCTGCTTCTCCCTCTGACCTTCTCCTCTCTCATGTTCTCTTTCACTCTCTTTCTCTCTCTCAAATGAATAAATAATATCTTTAATAAATAAATAAAAATTTTAATAAATAAATAAATATTAAATAGATAAGATCTTTGATAAATAGGATCTTTAATAAATAGAATCTATAATAAATAGAATCTTAAATAGAATCTTTAATAAATCTTCAGTAATAAAATCAATAAAATCTTAAATCTTAAATAAATCTTAAATAATCTTAAAGAAATCTTAATCTTCTTATTTTAAGAAATCTTAATCTTAAATAAACCTTAAATCAATAAGTCAAATCTTCAATAAATACATCTTAAACAAAATATTAGATAAAAATCAAATAAAATCATAAATAAATAAAATCATTAATAAAGAAATAAATAAATCGATCATAAATAAAATTGCAAATAAATAAAAGTAAAATCAAGGCCCTTCTAGGCTGAGAAGATTAACAGCTGGTGGTATCCAATTTGAGATTTGTTCTACCTCATTTTGGCAAAGCAAAAGGCATTCACCAAGAATTTGGAAAATTTAATGAAAATAGAGTTACTCAGAAAAGTTAACTATAGATCTAGAGAAAGAATCCTACAGGGATGTGATGTGAGGAGCACTGGGTGTTATAGGCAGCTGAAGAATCATCAAACTCTACATCTGAAACTAATGGTGTACTATATGCTGGCTAATTAAATTTAAGTAATAAAAAGTATGCTATAGATATTCAAGGGTCAACAGAAAGACTAGGACAGAAGCAAATTTTAGCTAAATTCAGACTTCCCCTTCACAACATGAAGACGAAACAGTATAGAATTTTAGGCAAAAAGCTGTTACCTAAAGTTATCTTTCTTTATTCAAGTTGTCATTTGTGTAGAAATACAAGTTTTTTATTTTCAGATATATAAGGAATCAAAAACTCTAATACTTAAGTACCCTCCCTGAGACAATTACTGAAAGACATACACCAGCTGGTGGGAACATTATTCAAAATTGACATTCAAGAATAAAGAAGTTGAAAAAATAAAAAATAAAAAAGTTGTGTTTTTCATTGTGATTTTAAAAGGATGAACTATGATCACTAAATTAGTTAACCACTGAATTTTAAGGTTAAGAAATCCCACCAGAATGAAAATACAAATAATCCAGATCTAAATTCCAAATTATTTAAAACAAAACTAAGAAATATGTGAGGGCAGAGAAAGTTTAAAAATGCTAATGTCATTCATTCAATAAATATATTTTGAGCATCTACTAAATGCCACATATTTTGTTAGATGTTCCTCTTAAAAGCGTGGTTTCTTTAGGCTTCAAAAATTAGAGAAATGTAAGTGGCAGAATGTTTTCTTCTGGAAGCCTGTTTTGCAGATTAAATATTTTAATCCATTTTTATCCAAAGTAAGGTCTTTTTTTAATTCAAGAATCAGAAAGGTTTTAATCAAAAAATATCTCATCACCTCAACTCGCCCTCATTTCAGTACTGAGAAGCACTTCATTTTAATGATTTAGTTTTATTTTCCTAAATTTTAGTCTACATATTTTCTATGTAAATGTCAATGTCTTCGATTAAGTGTCTTTTAATGCTTCATTTTTCAGTATTTGATAATTACTTGTTTATGCTGTAAAAGATAAGAATGTAGCTGGTTCATAGGATTTTCTAAAATCTATCCTTCCCCCTTTTCCTTTCAGGCTTTAAGCTTTCTTCAGTTACCTTCCATCTTTGGGATCTGTGCTCACGGGGGAACGCGGTGAGTGGATCAGCATCCAGCACACGGCTGTGGGTCACCAGAAAGTCTCACAGTGAGATGGCGGGAAGTGGGTCATTTGGTCACTGGAGAAGGATGTTCGGGGGAAGTGCCAGGGTTGCCTCCACACTCTAAGTATCAGGTACGAATGAGGGATGCCAATGTTTAAGTTATGTACATTGACCTTTGAGCTCTGTGTTGTCAAACCACTTGACGACATTCACTTCTCTCTACTGCCCGAGTCTGGGACCTCGTCCTTTCTTGGAATTTTGCCAGGCAGACAGACACTTTCCTCTGAGGCAAACTCCTACATGTATTCCATCTGCATCTTTCTCCACTTCATCAGCAGAGAACACTTTTTCTGTCTTCCGGCAATCATATTAAGTTCTCGCCTAAGCAGATGGACCTCTTTGATCTTCTGGCTCTATGCCTTTTTATTATTTACTATCGTTCTAATTGGAGTGACAGAAAGGAGAGAAGAAAATCATGTACTTTTAATATATTATCTTAAACGGGAAGCCTGTTTTTTAAATAAACTGACAAATATGAAGCAAGATGATTTTTTAAAGATTTTATTTATTTGTCAAAGAGAGCAAGCAAGCACAAGTAGGAGGAGCAGCAGGCAGAGGGGGATGGAAAAGCAGACTCCCCACTGAGCAAGGAGCCCAATGTGGGGCTTGATTGCAGGACCCTGGGATCATGACCTGAGCTAAAGGCAGATGCTTAACCAACCGAGCCACCCAGGCATCCAGGATGGTTTTTTTTTTTTTTTTTTTTTAAATATTTGGAGTGAAAAAGAGCACAGAAGTATTGTCCATACAGAAAAAAAAAAATTGACCAGAAAAGAACTACTTTTTCTTACCACTTTTGCAGGTGTACACCCAGAGAAGGGATAGATTTATCAGACTAGTGTAGCCCAATTTCTTTCAGTATTTACATCATATCACTCAAATGCGATTTTCTGACTCTAGGCTCACAAAGCAATCTGCTCATGTACTACCTCCCCTTAGACAAACTAGAAGAAAATATTCTGGCTAGACCACATGAATGTCCAGTCTCCTCTACCTCTCTTTTTTGGCAATCAGTCAACTAGTATGTATTTCATACATAAGGTTTCTAGGAACACTTCATTTAAATCTCTTCCTAAGATACAACCCATTCCAAGTGTGTTAACAAAACCAAGTGCCTGTAATTTTAAGGCTGAGAACTAGACTCCTTGTCCACAGAAACCCCTGGTGTTGTCTGCCTTCTCATGCAAACTTCTGTCTGTGGATCAAATGGTAGAATTATCAAAGGTTTTTGTTCTGTGTGCTTTTTCTACCTTTTTATAGTTTTCATACTCTCCATGATGAACACAGGCATGTCTTTAATTTTAAGAGAAAGAGTATTATTTTTAAATTGCAGGAATTGAATTAGACTGAAAACACACAAAAATACATGCTGCTTATACAATGTTTTTATGTAAGTAATGCTTTGCATAACTGTTGCTGTTCTACTGGAAAAAAAAATCAACAAAAATAAGTTTTAAAAAAAAGTCTCAGTTACCTTACACTTTTTATCCCTTTTCTGATATGTTTCTAACAATGTGACCACTTCCAGGTTTGATAATCAGATTGGGAGATTAATTTTTAGAAAAACTACAATACTAGCAGCAGTAAAAATAACATTTATGTAAGACACATCAAAAAAGAAAAAAATCATTTTCTAAAAATTCAGAAAGGCTGGCAACATAAACTGTGAAAACAGAAGAAAGGAGAGAAAATTGGCAGTAATTAAAAAAAAAAAAAAAAACCTGAACAAGCAAACCAATGGCCAGTTTCCCCAACTTCAATTATCCAAGTAAATCCATTTTCTTTTAATATGACTCACAAAATCAAGCTACATCTGATCCTTTGCTCTAGTCCTTTGTTGTTTATCTTCAGACTCTAGAAACTCCTTTATGGATCCTACCTTTAGCATCATGGTTCACTCATAAAATAAAATGCTTGTGAGGTCCCCAGGGATCTGACAAAAGGGAATTCCGTTGAAATGAGGAAGATAAGACAACAAAGGAGAAATACAAGTTTATGTTTTCATGAAAGATCCTGGCACACTTTTATTTAGCTCAATCTCTTTCATAGACACTTCATAAAAATTATCATAGAAGATTTGCATTTCCAGGAAGATGGAATAGACATACTTCTACCTAATCTACCCACGAAGTGTAAGTATAACCCTGGCTATTTTATATAAAACAAATAAGACATTGAGAAAACAAGGCAGACCACCTGGGGATTTTGAGGCCCATAGAACATCACGCTGGTGTGATCTCTAGGTTTTCTTCCAGCATCTTCCACCCCACATAAGGTCAGCAACCCAGAAATACCAACACACTCAGATGACAAAAGCACCAACAAACCAAAGTCCCTAGCCAAGTCACAAGGGAAAGGGTGGCCTAGCAAGACAGTCAAACTTTAATAGCTACTCTCTTCCAGCCAAACACCGCAGAGAAAACCATGGTGTCACCAACATGCACCAGCAATGACTGAATGGGGAGAGGAGACTTCCACCATCATGAAGTAGTAACAAGACACTCCAATACCCACAAGGGTGATGGCAGGAAGGCCAACTAGAGTCTGAACTTTTTTTTATCTCCACCAGCTTGTGTTAAGTCACCCCCACTAGGATGTCAGTACAGACCTTACAGGGAGCCTAAACTTCATCTCCACCTGGCAGCAATGAGGTAGTTTCATCAGAGGTCTGCTGGAAAACCCGCTTCCTCACCATTGGCCAGTAGTAACAAAGCCACCACACTGACCACACAGTGGAGACCATGGGGAGGGCCAGAACTTCTAGCCTCACCTAGTGGTGAGAACAAGTTCACCCCATCAAGTGTAAATAGAAACAAATAGGGAAGCTGGATTTCTACCTCCATCGGGCAGTAACCAGGCAGCACCACTCCCTTTCCCCGACAGTGTAGATCAAGAAAGCCTGCTAAGACCAAAGGTTTAAATAAAACCCAGTCTTATAGCAAAATATGAAAATGTTCATATTGTAATCAAAAATCACTCATCACACCAATAACTAGACAGGTCTCAAAAGGAATGACCAAAGAGCTAATATTGAGATGACAGAGACCTTAAGACAAAAATCTTAAAGCAGCCGTGATAAAAAATGCTTCAATGAACTATTATATACATGCTTCAAACAAAATAAGATACAAAACCTCAGCTAAGATATAGAAAGTCACCACAAAGAAATAAAAGATAAAAGATAACCCAAATAGAACTTTTGGATTTGAAAAAATATAGTAACTGAGGAGAAAACATGGAAGATCTTGGATATGGTGATAACTTTTTAGATACAAAGCCAAAGGTGTATCCCATGAAAGAAATAATTGATAAGCTCAATTTAATTAAAATTAAAAACAGACTCTGAAAGACAATGTCAAGAGAATCAAAAGACAAGTCACAGAGCATAAGAAATATCTGCAAAAGACATATCTAATAGAGGGCTGAGATCCAAAAAATACAAAGAACTCTGAAAACTCATTAAGAAAATGAACTCCATCAAAACATGGGCCAAACACATGTCTATTAGAATGATCAAAGTCCAGGGCATGGATAGCTCCAAGGTTGGAGAGAATGCATAACAGTAAGAACTCTCATATGTTGCTGGTGGGAATGCAAAGTGGACGTACAGTCACTGTGGAAGACAGTTTGTCAGTTTCTTACAAAAGTAAACCTCCATTTACCATATGATGTAACAATCGCATTTCTTGGTATATACCCAAAGGAGTTGAAAATGCACATCCACTCAGCTATCTGCAAATGGATGTTTAGAGTGGTTTATTCACAATTGCCAAAACTTCGAAGCCATCAAGATGCCCTTCAGTAGGTGAATGGATAAATACACTGATGTATCCAGATCATGGAATATTATTCAGTACTAAAAAGCAGTGAGCTACCTAGCCCTGAAAAGACATGAGAGAAATTTAAATGCAAATTACCAAGCGAAAAGCCAAACTCCAAGAAAAGGCTACATCCCGTATGACTTCAGTTATATGATATCCTGTAAAACGCCAAACTATCAACAAGTGTGGTTTAGTCAGAAGTTGGGAGGATACAATGAATAGGCAGAGCATAGAGGATTTTTTAGGGCCATAAACTATTTAGTACGAACTGCAATGTGGATACTCTTCATAATACATCTGGCCATACCATAGAATGTACAACACCAAGAGTCATCTTAACGTAAACTATGTATATTGGGAGCTAAAGTGTTAATGTAGGTCCAACGACTTGCACAAATGTATCCCTCTGGTGTGAGATGCTGATAGTGGGGAGGTTGTGCATGTGTGACAATATGGGATCTATACTCTCCACTCATTTTTTCTGTGAACGTAAAACTGCTCTAAAAATGAAAGTTTACTAATAAAAATGTTTGTTTAACACAAACACATGGGTATAAACAGCTTGCAGATCTTATGTAACTCTTTAAATTGTCAAATTAAAATTTTAGTCAATAAATACTAAGGGAGGAAAGCTTTTTCTCCTTCAAATGTTTATTTAAATTTTAGTTAGTTAATGGGGTACCTGGGTGGCTCAGTGGGTTAAAGCCTCTGCCTTCGGCTCAGGTCATGATCTCAGGGTCCTGGGATTGAGCCCCGCATCGGGCTCTCTGCTCAGCAGGGAGCCTCCTTCCCCCTCTCTCTCTGCCTGCCTCTCTGCCTACTTGTGATTTCTCTGTCTGTCAAATAAATGAATAAAATCTTAAACAAAAAAGGAAAAATAAATAAATAAATAAATTTTAGTTAGTTAATATATAATATAGCATTTGTTTCAGGAGTAGAATTTAGGGACTCATTACTTCTATTTAGTACCCAATGCTCATCATAACAAGTGCCCCCCTTAATACCCACTACCCATCTCTCACCCACCCCTCAGTTTCTCTATTTGTAAGAGTCCCTTATGATTATGCTTCCCTCTCTTTTTTTCCCCTTCCCATATGTTCACCTGTTTTGTTTAAATTGTCCATGTGAGTGAAATCTTATGGCATTTGTCTTTCTCTGACTTATTCTGCTTAGCATAACATACTCTAGCCCCATCCACATCATTGCCAATGGCAAGATTTTATTCTTTTTGGGGGCCAGTAGAATCAAAAGAGAGGTATGTATGTGCCATTGTATGTATGTGCCACATCTTCTTTATCCATTCATTAACTGATGAATGTAGCTATAAAATAGCAACAGGAGATCCTTGTGGTGATGAAAATATTCTCTATTTTGACTAACAGTGTCAACATCCTGGTGGGAAACACTGTCCTATTAGCTGAGAAACAGTAAAGCTGGTATTGAATCCAGTACACCTGTTCCCAGGGATCAGTTAGTTTCTCCCAATGTATTTTGCTTCCTTAAAGTTAAAAACATGGGCTTTAAAGTTTGAGTAGTGCTTAGCTTAGAAAAGCCAAGGGGAAGGAGCCTCCCCAAGAGAGAAAAAAGCATCAGTACAGAAGATCTATTTGAAGACTAAGTAGACTGATTTCCTGAGAGCCAAGTTAGGGAAAGCTGGGCAAAATACCTCAGGTACAGGGAGACGTCACAGTGACGAGTCAGCAGATGTTGGGCTAATGAGTTAGCCTTCTATGAGGAATCAGGAACTTCAAAGTTTGGGGGCAAGAAATGACTTGATAATTGCCCTCTCCCATCTCCCATAATGCTGCCAAAATACTAACTCTAAAATACAAACGTGATTCCATTGCTCCCCTACGTGAAATTCCTCAAAGGCACCACATAAAATATACAACAAAATCCTGACTATCAGAGCTTATGAGGCCATGGGTCATGTAGTACCTCTGGGCCGGTCTGTCCTGGAACACATACTCTTGTCTCCCGCTCTCCCTCTAGATAGGACTGTCCTCCACCTGCAGTATTCCACTCAGCACTGGAACCTGAGAAAACCTAAAAGGCAGAGAGATTGATGAAGAGAGGGAAGGTAAAGTCTCTGTCATTTCTCTTTACTTCCTGTTTTCTGAAGAGGAAGCTTTTTTGTTGACAGCTTTCTGCATAGAAATGAAGTCGCTGCCCTCTGTTGAAGGGTTACAATGTCTTTTCTCTTCCCCTTGTTCCCTCTCTGTACCCCTCACGTGTCCATCTCCTTCCCTCTCTTTCTCCCTGCCCCACTCTCTCTCCTTCTTGGTTCCTCTCTCCCCTCATCAGGCTCATTCTCCCTTTTCCTTAGCAAACGCCCTCTTTCTCTTAGCGTAACTGTAATTAGGTCAATATTTTCCATGATATGCCTTTTTCTCCCCAGCTTCCCACCACATTCTGGAAGCTTAGGACACCAAGAGACACCACCCAGTCCACCTGCCAAAGTATTAAACACAAAATAAAAGGACCAGTCCAATTTCCTAAGTGGGGACTCATTGACACCTGTAAACCAATATTTTCTACTCTTTATTCTTGCCTTTGAGGTGATTTTAGGTGTGCATATAAACTAAGATTTGACCAGGTTTTCCTTCGTTTGCTAGTATAACACATGGTCATAGATGTTTACATTATAATTATTTTGCAGTTATTTCAAATGGGATCCTTTTCCTACCTGTGTATTTATCCCCACATTCTTCTCTTGAAGGGATTTTATGGTTTTATGCTCAAGTATACATCTATAATTTTGGTCATTGTCAAACCCGTCCTCCACCAGCTTGATTACCAATGTGTATTGATATACCAACTACATAAAATTACTCCCAGTTTCAGCAAGAAAAATACTGCCATTCACACACTGTTTTGAGCCCTCATACAACTATTTCTCATGAACTCGAAGCTACTAGCAGGCATTGGGGAACACTGGGAAACTTGCCACTTTTTGAAAATGTTGACAATGATAAAATGTTGGTAATGACAGCATCCAAGTCAGTGCTTCCCAGGAGTCCTGAGTTGGAGGTCACTGGGAACTCAGAACCAGAAAGAACTGCCTTTTCCCGACTTGGTTCAGTTCTCGTTTTAATGGGCACCCTCATTTTTCAACAGATTGTGTTTCTCCTTTGTTGTGGATGCTGGTTAATTTACAGCCAAATTTGAAGCTCATCTCCAGCAGCTGAATAGTGTCTTATGATATCCATTATGTGTCATCAAACCCTCTCTCTATTTTTCCCGATTTCATTGTCCCTTTGCTGCCATTTTCTCACCTTTATTTTTTTGAATCTATCCCATTATATTCATGCAGATAGAAAGACAGAGATGAGCCGTTTCCAATCACTTTCTTAAAATGACTCAGAGGCATAAATAAATCAATATTTTTTCATAACATCACTAACACTCCAATAATATGCTTTCTCTCATGCTAGTATTAGGGTTTTTAATTGAGGCTCTGAAAAATTGCTCTAGGCTCAATCCACTCCGCTGTCAGGAGTTCCAGGTAAAATACAGCCTTTGCCTCTAAAGCCTTCCTACCCCAATTTAGAGAAAAAAAGGGTTTGCAGTAGTTACGGACCTAGAAACCAGCTTAAGGCTACACAATAATTTAAGTCACATATTAACAGTACAATGGTAGGATCTATGGCTGGTACAGAAGACAGTATCAGTGTGTGAAGCCAAAACAAGAGTTTCATGGAGATGAAACTAAATGAATTTTGTAGAGTGGCTAGAATTTGCATCCCACAGTTCTTTTCCTATTGTCTGTTTTATTTAGTTTTTGATTGAACTCAACTTCTAATCCAAAACCCTTCAAGTTTGGAGGTGGGAGTTACAAGAGATAAGAAATTCTGTACCAAGCAGCAGTGCTTCAGCAAACCACCATGCAAATCATCAGGAAAAGAAATCAGTCTAGACCAGAAACACGACAAGGCTTTAAGCACTTCCCTTACATACAAAGCCTTATTCCAGAGTCATCTCTAAATCAAAGACAGAGATTGACTTTTTAGATAAAAATCTCCTCTTCCTGGCTCCACATAGTTGCTTCTCAGTCCTTGCTGGGTGAGATGAAGAGGACTCTGTCTTGGGAATGGGTGTTGTCCACAAAGTAAAATGCCAGGAGGAATGAGGGTGACTATGGGGATGAAGTCTGTGGGAAAGGGAGGAATCAGAGGACGTGGAGACTCGAGTCTCAATTGCTGGCTAGGAGAAGAGCTTGGGTAAGCTTGGATGGAATAAGGGAGTCAGAAGCAGTCAATGTCTACTGCTATGTGCTCTCAATGCTAATAGCAAGTGACATCAAGTCTGGGAAAATCTGTGCATGGTTCCTAGTGAGCCCTTTGCTCACTCTCCCTGCACGGATGACAGTGGCTCTTGGTGCACTTGACAGCCACTTTGGCCAGGAATTCTCCCACAATGCAATCCATCACTAGCACACAGACCCCCTGCCCCTCCTGGAAAGGTACTGCTCTGGGGAGCAGAGACATCTGACCCCAGGTGGCAGCCATTAGTTAACAAGGGAGCCTTGCCTGCCCAGAGGCGCTGCTGCCTGCTCTCCCCTCTGGGCCGCATGCATTCCTTCCACAGTGACAGCAGGCAGTTGTTGTGGGTTAGATGCCTGAGAGCACCTTCAGGCGGGCTGCAACTGCAGATACAGAGCCTCTGGGAGGAGAGCCTAGGCTGCAGGCTGAAGCAAGTCTGGAGCAAACTCAAGGCCAGCCAGTGTTAAAGGTTCAGCAGCCACAAAAAAAAAAAAAAAAAAAAGCAAAGAAAGATACATCCATATAAATAACCATGTTCAGGCTATTAAACATGCTCTTTAGATTAATGCTGCCCAAATTAATGCTAACCAAATCAGAAAGGCACCATGTGGCTCTGTAGGGAGGCGGCCTACTGAGAAGAAATCCAACTGAAACACAGAATGGCCTGGCAAAGGATCAACCTCTATGCAGTTCAGGGGTCTGTTCTTCTCCTGTGACTGGGGGAGGGTGGCAGTTGCCATCCCCGCTGAGGCAAAGGGTGGTCTCCTGCTGCCATTCCCCCGTCCCATCCCTTGTCTTTCTTTGACGGGGGAGAGATGTCACCAGCATTTCAGGGCAGCCAGGGTTAAATCCCCTTATTCAGGAAACTGGCCCAATTCCTAACATACCTTCTAGAGATAGTGTGGGGCTGGAGCTCGCTGGGGGAGCCAAATGCAACCATGGCCAGCCTGAAAGACACAGGTACCTCGGGCAGATTTATCATTAAATAGTCTTTCAAGCCACTATTATTGAAATATTTATCCCCCATGTATGTAGTGAAAGGGGGGGCGGGGGGCATCTATTAAACAAATTACATCACTAATTTAAGTTCAAAATATAAATTAGCTTCTACCCAGAAAATTTTCAGGACACAAGCAACAACAACAACAACAACAACAACAAAAAGAAGTCCTCCTTTATTTCATTTCTACCTAAAAACATTTGGCGAGGCCTTTCCTGCTTTTCTGTAGTCTTTCTTTTAAAAACCCTCCAATAATGAAACTACTGATGGTTGGAAATTATAAAGTAAATCACCCAGCCGTAGTCAACGAGGTCAACTACCTTCAACATACTTTAACTACAGAAGACGGTAGCCGGCAGTCTACAGATTACTCGCACTGTCTGAACTTCAGGATTTGAACAAAAGCACATCAAGACCAAATGCCACTGAAGGTGGATGATTAAAGCAAATACTCATGTAGAGTCAGGGCTGGGTCAGAATCACGCAAACCAAGTTAACTGCAAGTTAAAGTAATTTAGAAGAAAAAGGTGAGCTTGAGAAAGTTGTTCCGCAGACAAAAACTAAGAAAATGAAGCAAATATATAGAGAAAGCCTCAGATGGGAGCTCCCAGAAGCCCAGGAAAGACTCAGTTCCGGACTGGCCACTTCCTATACTTCTGCAGCCTTTTCTCCTCTGCAAACAATCACATCCTTCAGCATGGACTAGCTTGAGCAGGCTTCAATTACTTACACCAGTGGAGATTGCTAAGACCAGTTGGGGGAAGGATGGAGGTGGCTGAGTGTTGGAGGGGGCAGGAGTGGGGAGGTTCTCAGAGGAGGGACGAGGGAATCAATTCAAAGAGAAAAGTAGTCAGATGGGTCGCTTAGGTCTTTGGAACAAAGCCAAGTGGTAAACAACACAGAGACAAACACGTTAAACACCCTGGTGTGCTGGTTGCACACAATGAGACAGTGATGCCAAAGGACTGGTATTCTACCGAACAGCAATCAGTAACACAACAAAGAAAATCTGCCCCAGGGGACCCTAAGGATCAACAGGAAGACCTTAGACACAGGTCGACCAGAGTAGCTACAAGGGAAGCCCCACTGGACTGTATGCTGAGGCCAAACACAATTTATGACGTTCCAGAAGAGCAACCTCAGAAGATGGATGGGGAAGGCAGTTCAATTTTGGCGGTGTGCTCACTCACTCTTGACTGGCTATTACATTCAGGTGTTAAGGGAAAGATGGCAAAATTTCTCAAACTATCCAGTCCCAAGCTACTGTCCTGTATCAAAACCCGGTAAATGTCAGCTCTAAATGCTCTTTCTTCTGGAGACTAATTACATCGTCCTCAGGGCATCAATGTCAAAGTCTATAAGCCAACAGGACAACTACAGTCATTCGTAAATACTGTAAATTAAATACATTCAGTGTGATCCACGGGGAAAGTGCTCTCGGTGGAACGTAAATAGAGGCATGCTGAAGTCATAACCGGAGTTCAGAAATTCTTCCCGGGAGAGGTGGGGCAGCTTTATATTCCCTCCTGAGTTCAGCCTCAGTGTTTGGTGAGAAGAAAAAAAATAGGTAAACAGACTCACTTCGACATTAGTAATAGGATCACTGATATTTTGTCATGTTCAGCCTCTTACCCAAAACACAGACAAAACTTTGATAGTAGTTCAATGTGAGAAAAATAGTTGCGATGTGTTATCAAATCCTGCAAGAGACCAAGGCTTCAGATGAATCAATAAGACAAGCTGACTTCTGTCTTAGTGAATTAGACCAAAGAGCTAGAAATCTTTCTGAAAGTCAAGAGAAAGATTCCACTGCACCAAAGCTGAGGACATTTCTAGCAGATCTGGCCCTATTAAGAAAAAAGCCCTAGCAATGGAAAAAGTCTTTTCTGTGTCCTATAGCAGTTTTCCTCTTGATCCAACTATGTGTCACTCTCAGGGCAGGCAGAGGGGTAGTGAATGAGATTGTTAGGATTTCCACATAAAAGCTATACCTTCAGAAACCTAAAACTTCATTTTCAATGCAGTACTTTATAAACTAAATAGCCCCCCAACTCCAACCTTTATCAAGCAGTCTGCCTTTAATATTCGGAAACCGAAATTACTTTCTACTTTAATCGATGAAAAGCAAGCTTTCACATATAAATGGATTTTTTCCAGAATTCTTTATCAACCACTGAGAATGGATGTGTATAATGGAAGTCCACTTGGTTCTCCATAAAGCTAATTCTGGCTGGCTAATTCCCTTCAGGCAGCAGCAAGCATTGTACTCCTCAGCTCCTGTATAATTAATACTAAGAGACAAATATATTCGTGTCTATTTCAGGGAGAGCAGAAGTGAGAAAAAGAGAAGGGGAGAAGATACTGGTGTCGAATGAATTCTCTAATACGCTTCCCCACTAGAGGGAAAGATAAATTAAACGTGCAATAAAAATTTAATAGCAAACAGTGATTGCACTATAGGAACCCTGATAGAAATAAGCATAATGGCATAATAAATTTTCTTGTGTGAGGAATGATTATTTGGAGCTTTAAGCTTTGACAATTCTGGTAAATCTTATCCGTTTGTTAGCAATTAATAATATTAAATTGCTTCACATCTCCCTAGATAAACATCAGCAATCTTTCAAATCATTGTTGAAGAAATGCCTAACCTAGTGCACACTGCTGTAAGACTATCAAATTTCTAAGAGATGTTTAATAACACTGTTCCAAGGAGAAATAAGAGCAATTTAATCTTTACTGGTGATATGAATACATCAACAAATATTTGTTAAACCCCACTTTGTGCTTAGCAGAGACAACTAGCTGCCCATCAAAATCCATTTTTGCCTCATCTTGACAAAAGTTCCAGCTTGTCTGGGAAGTGGCTGGTCGGGAAAGGACTACATCCTCTAGTCCCCAGTGAGTCTGATGTGGCCACGTGACTCATCTCTCCAGTAACACTGACTGGAAATTATGTTTGTGTGCCAGGTTTTAAGAATGGGACATGGCTCCTCTAAGCTCTTTCAGCTTCTGCAAGCTTGACGCAGGAGGCAATCAAACCCCAGGGAAGGGAGGAACTAGACGTTGAAACTTCTGGCACCCAGTTCACTTGTTCATGCACAGCAACGCCAACCTTGGTTAAATGGGTAAAAAGTGAGACCTAAGACACAGTGTATTCAAGCCACTATAGACCTGTGGGTCTATTTGTTACAGTATTTTGGCCCAGCCTAACACAACATTCTTGTAGACTTTGGGAGACCGACGAAGACATGAAAAAAAAAAAAAACAAAACTTGTGCTTCTTATAAAAGGAAACTTTCCTCCACTTAAGGAGACAAAACACACAAAGTAAAATCGTACAAAGATATGTAACCATATAGTATTTTAATAGTGGCTAGAGGACAGTACAATAGTAAACTAACAAATGGCATTGGCAGTAGATGTTAGGCGTTCAAAGGAGAAAGTATTTAAAATATGTATTTAAAATATATCCGTGCAGAAATGGTAGGTTCTGCTGGTCAGAGCTACATATCAAGATCTAGTGCTGGTAATAAAATCATTTATAATGGGTTTTTTTTTTTTTTTCCCTCTGGGAGATTCCTCATTTGGATATATAAACCTAAAGCTCCAAATACCTACAACCTCTTTTTGATGTGTTGTAGTTCTTTTTCCCTGGTTCTAGGATCTCTGATTCACTTGTAGTTTTAAGCTTAGTTTTTCAATGCCTACCTTTGACCTGGCCAGCGCACTTACACTTATTTTATCTCCTTTCCTTAAACCACCACCTTATGATCAATCTTTTCCCATAATGTGAAAGGTATCTGAGCATTATTTAAGAAATCTGTAATTTCGAGCTTAAAGTGATGCAGATCAAATGCCAGCCCAACTAGAAGAGTTTCAGAAATAAGATGTATTCATATTTTTTGACTGTATTTCGTATGGCTATTTGTTAGACACTGAGATGTAAAGACCAGCAAAACAATATAGCACATTTTCTTTTGTCACGTATTTTCTAATGAAGCTCCCTCTAAGGGATGAGGACATCACATGATACACAGAAAGAACTGGATATATTAAGCCTGTAAGCCTAGAGATGTCTTGATGGTCAAAAGATAACTGTCTTCAAAGACTTAAAGGCTTTTCCTATGGAATACGGATTAGACTTAGGTAATGGCTCATGGCTTCTGTCCACTGATATATATCAAGCAATTAGAACTAATTCTTGGCACCTGCAGGAATTCAAAAGGTATATTTTGAATGAATGAATCAATGGATCAATGAATGTCAGTCTGGAAACTTGACTCAATTACAATCCTGCTCATTTGCAGCACTGAGCAATGGTGGTTAACTCTGTCATTTATTTGCTTGGAGCCTTTGGGGGGGAAAAGAAAAATCAGCTAGCCTCTCTGAGAACAAAGTCTGCTGGGGAAAGCTCTAGGAAGCTTGATATACTGGGGCCCAATTTAATGAAGCATTGCTGAAGATCAGACAACACAAATGGTCTCACTTTCCAAAGGCGTTTATTTACTGGAGATTCTCATGCACAGTAGACTTGGATGATGGACATTTTCTTTGGGAAAAATTCAGACCTTGGACACTGGGACGGGCTCAAGCCATTACCAGCTTCTCAGTGGAAACTTGGGGTACTAACAGGCAGAACGTTAGCCCTACGGCACCTAGGAGAGGAAATAGGGAAAAGAGCTAGATGGGGAACCAGAACTCCATCAGTAGTCCACGAGGTAGAATTAAAGCACTAGAAAAGGCTAACAAACTTAATTAAGTGGGAGAGATCTCACTGAAGTTTTGTCTTGTGGAGTGGGCCACCCAGAAAAGCCAGGAGCTTGGGACACACATATACAAAGGACTCATCCCGGAGCACCCAAGGTCTGTTTGCCCATGAAAACCCAGTGTGTTTGTTTCAACCACCTCACCCTGAGCCTGGGAATTTGATGGACTTTAGTGCCTCCTTAGAAGTACTAAGGAGTCAACAGTCTCCTCACATGCTTATTAACTCTGACTCTGGGAAAGCTGCTCTGACCTTCAGTTCATCAGTAAAATGAGACCAACAACATGAAGCTGGGAAGGTGGTCCGGAGAATTAACTCCTAGAGTTGGTTCTGAGCACAGAGCCTACTCCCTGATCTATGCTAGGTGCCTGCCTCATCAATGTGTTTCCCCCCTTTTACCTTCCAGTCCTGAAATTCTATCATTCTGTCTCCCGGAGAAGCTTCAGAATCTTTTCCTTTTCGTTTCCTATTGAGAAACTTTAATTGATCCTCTGAGAAAAATCAAATGGCATTTAGAGTTCTATGGAACTGCGATGTGTCATTAGCTCAAATGCATCTCCTTAAACTGTAATAAAGGCAACATTTCCTTCAGTATCACAGTCCCCCATTTTGGCAATTCTGAAATCCATTTATTTTTTTTTCCTCCCTGCCTGCTGGTGGTACCCTGAATTAAATTAACAATGTAATTTTTAAATTAAGATATAAATTAAGATGTAATGCATTCTGGAAGTTCACGGACACTTGGAGGGTCTTCTCTAAACTGCATTTAAACCCCCAGAGTCGGTGTAGCCTCCTAAAAAGGAGATTTTTACATCCATTTCAGAATGGGGCAGAGAACCTAAGGCTGCCATATATTTCCTTTTACATCTAGAAAGATCTCTCATTACTGAGGCACATTTACCTCCTGATTAGAAGTCACCAGGCTTGCATCAAATAAAAGTACGTTGGCATTACGATAATCAAAGCAGAATCAACTCTGCTTTTCAGTCTTCGAGTTCCTTTCAAACCAAAGTACAGCCCAAACATGTATTTCCCAAACAATACACTCCCATGGGAATGGGAATAAAGGAATAACGCATTTTAAGTTGACAAAGCAACTTTTCCTATATTTAGATTACTCAATTTATAGGATTTATAGGATTCCAAAAATTCAAGATGATCTC
>CM053605.1:84178906-84213985 GCA_028646535.1 Procyon lotor | reverse complement strand
GAGGGGGAGGAGAGGAAGGGGAGGAGGAAGAAGAAGGGGAGGGGTGGAGGAGGGAGAGGAAGAAAGAAAGGGGGAGGGGAGGAGAGGGAGGGGAGGAAGGAGGGGGAGGAAGGAGAGGGGGAAGGGGAAAAGGAGGGAGAAGAGGAAGGAGAGGGGGAGGGGGAGGAGTGGAAGGGGATAGAGGAGAAGGAGAAAGAGAATTTGATTTTATTATGATCTCTTTTTTTTGGTGGTGCTGACGTTCTTTGAGTTGGTTTGTTTTCTAGGTAAAGCCTGCTGAATCCCTAAAATGAACAGGGACATTGGCATTCAGTTATACTTCAGTTCCGTATATCTGTTTGGCAAAGTTCAGTTTACAAAACAAAACTCAGAAATGATGTTCTTTTTACTAAAAGAAAATAAGAAAAAGGTTTTCCAACTCTATTGGACAGGGTACACTGTATGCATCTTCAGAAAATCTAGAGCCATATTTTTACCCAAGACTCTGGTGACAGATAAGAGAAGTTATAGTCATCAACGTTTTAAGTTCTGGCCTTGGGAGAATTTCTGATCACTCTTCTCTTTTCAATCTTTGTTCAAGGAGCATCTGTCTTCAGTTCAACAGTTTAGACTCTAACGACCAGATCAGTAAATGTTTATTTTGTAAATTGGCAAAAGGCAAGGCAGAAGGAAGCTCAACCTTTCACTGATATCTTGTTTACAGTGATAGAAAATACCATCTGATGACTTTGAACCAGAGAGCTCTTTTCTAGCAGGAGCGTAACATTTATTAATAAGAAGTTGAGGATTATTTTGTTTCCAAAAAAATGAAAAATGTGTTGAAGTAGCATTTCTAGATGTTCTATATCATTGCCTTTTACTCATGATGCATTGAGGTGATGATGATTTCTTTGTAACAATCAGTATATTCAATGTTGTAGGTATTAAACGCACTGCAGTGCTGGCACAATACTTCAAAAACAAATGTAACTGGGCTCAGCTTTGAGTGAAAAGTGTGGAAAATCAAAGGTAAAACAATTTAAGTTTTCATAAAATTTAGAATTAGGACTACAGTTTCTAGAATCAGGACTAAAGATACTCCCATTCTAATGTGGAGTTTTTTGTTTTGTTTTATTTTGTTTTGTTTTCCCAACACATGCAAGCAAGTCTCTGACACCAGTTGGGGGTCCTACAATTCAACTCAATCCTGACACTATCTTCCCAGGGATAACAGCAGATTCCACCACTAAGGGTTCAGTTTCACAAGGCTGCCCCCCATTTCTGATGCCTATCAGAAACCCTGGTTGTTACCTATGTTTTTCACCAGCTGGCTATGAATCAGGAGTTCCCACGACCCCTTCCTTGAGTTCAATTACTTTGCTAAGGCAGATCACTGAACTCAGAAAAACATTGTATTTATTCACTAAATTACCAATTTATTACGAAGGATATTTTTTTAAAAAATATGAATCAACAGCCAGATGAAGAGAAACAGAGGGCAAAGTCCTGAGCAAAAGAGATTCTGTCCTTTGAGGTGTATGAAGCCTGGCATAGGGTACATGGAAACATTCCCTTTCCCCAACCTGGGATCTCTCCAAACCCAGTCGTTTGAGGTTTTATGGAGGCTTCATTATAGAAGCACGAGTGATTAATCTTTGGCAATTGGTGATGGATTCAAGCTCCGGCCCCTCTCCCAGGAAATCAGGGAGTGGAACTGAAATTCTGCCCCTCTATTCTTAGTTGGTTCCCTGGGCAACCAGCACCCTCCCTTAGGTGCCTACCAAATGTTACCTCCTTAACATAAATCCAGTTGTCATGGATAGGAGCCTATGGTGAATAACAACACTCCCATTTCACCTTTAGGGTTTTAAGGGATATTTCAAGAAGTGAAGACAAAAGACTACTTATTAACAAAAGATGCTCCCCTTCTTCTAACTCCAAGGTTTTGGGAGCTCTGAGCCAGGAACCATGGATGAAGACCAAATACACATGAGATGTATATTTTGGTCATCTTAATGACCAAATACGTGTTTCTCCTAAGTCACAATATCACTAGGACTTTGTGAAAAAAGGATTTCTCATGGTAAGGGGAATGCTAGATAAATGTACAGTTGGTACATCCATCATGTTTATATTTATACTTTTATTCCCAAATGTATCATTTATATTCTTAAGTTTCATGACATTGAGGAATCCCCAACACCTGACTTCTTATAAATTGCAACGAGAATATTTTCAATGCAGATTCATTTACCAATATTTCTACTTGGACTTTCTACTTATATATGCCAAGAGAAGAAGTGGAGTGAGGCATGGCTTGACTCTCATGATGCTATATATTAAGAATTACACGTATTGCATGGAGCACTGGGTGTGGTGCATGAACAGTTAATCCTGTAACACTGAAAAAATAAAATAAACATATTTGGAGGAAAAAAAGAATTACAGCTATTCCTTGGGGGCAGGGGGTGTCCATCAGAACACTACAGCTTTAAAAATACAAAGATTTTTTTTAAGTTTTTATTTATTTTTATTTGACTGAGAGAGAATGAGAGAGAGAGAGAGAGGGAGATCACAAGTAAGTGGAGAGGCAGGCAGAGAGAGAGGGGGAAGCAGGCTCCCCACTGAGCAGAGAGCCCAATGTGGGGCTCGATCTCAGGACCCTGAGATCATGACCTGAGCCGAAGGCAAAGGCTTTAACCCACTGAGCCACCCAGGTGCCCTTAAAATATACAAAGATTTTAAAGACTTCCATTTAAACAGACTTTGAGCAAAGGCTCAGACCACCAGGTAGGGACCATCAGATACCGGATTTTGAGCAATCAGTATGAGGTCAGATTCCAAGGGCTCAGCTAGGATGAAGACAGGAAGCAGCCGCCCAACAGAGAGGGTATAGGTGGCATGCCCCTCAAGACCAGCACAGAGGAAGCAGTCACATAAAGACACACAATAAGGCTGTGCCCACTGATCCAAGGGCTGAAACCAAACATCCCGTGAAGTGGCTTTAAAAATGAGGGTAGATAAACTTGACAGATGGCATGAGAAGACAGTTTTTATTCATTCAATAAATATTTATAGCACCTCTTATGTGTCAGGCACTCCGTTAGGTGCTAAGGATATAGTGATGAATAAGGCAGATTTGGTTCCTGCCTAACTGAGTTTATAAACCAGTGGGAAGGCAGACTTTTTTTTTTAATCATCACACATGCAAAATATACACTAAAAAAGTAGCCCTAGCCTTAAAATGCTATGAAAGGAAAATACAAGAAACAGTATCAGGATACATTTTTATTTTGGATTCAGGGAAGGCTTTCCGAGGAACCAACTTTTAGCTGAGACGTGGAGGATTGGTAGATGTCAGACTAAAGGAGGGAGAAGGAGAGCTCAGGTAGAGGTAAGGAAATAAGTGTGAAGATGGAAGAGCTCACTGGCTCCAGGATGTGACAGAAGTCCACCTCTACTGCAGCACAGAAGGGAGGGGAGAGCGATGAGCGGGAGCCCAGGCCCCTGCAGGGAACTGAAGGCCATGGTAGGATTTGGGATCTTATGCCAAGGGAAATGGAAAGCCATTAAAAGGCTTCAACCAGGCTTGTCAGTGGTTACTACTGGAACTTATTTAATAAGCTCACCTTGGCTTCCTGACCTGCGGCAGGGAGAAAGTGGAAGCTAAGAGAGGAGTCTGGAGGTTTCTATGGTAGTCAGATGAGAGCCGACGCTGGCTTGAGCTACGGTTGATCCACGGGGATAGAGAGAAACTAAAGGAAATTCATGTTTCAATGGCTCTCTGCCCTGGCAGAGAGAGGCACCAACCTCCACTTTCAGTCCCCACTGGGGCATCCATCCCAACTGCCATTACCCAGTTCCAACGAATGGGCCCAAAAACGTCAGAGAAAAGAACTCGAGACGACGCCAGCAGTTACCCGGATCGGTAATCCCCAAAAAGCTTTTCACAACCAAGATTCGCTGGAAAACCATTTTGTTAGGTCGAAAGACTCCTTGAGGTGAGCAAAAGGACCCATTGCCCACCATTTCTTTTGCATGTGTTTGGCAGGAGATGGTCTGCAACATTAGAGCCAAACACACTGGAACCGACCTGACCACAGGAAAAGCGTAGTTATGCTTAGTTGCAAACCTGCAAGAAAGTCGTCGTGTATTATTGATGTCACCATGGGCATGAAAGGCTTTGATACGGACGCTGGAGACACCTGCCTGCTTTCCACCAGGCACAACAACCTCACTCTCTCTTTTCGCCTGCCCCACAGCATTTAATTCACTGGGAAGAAGCTTTCTCAGTGGTTTGCCCTCCAGACCATTGGCACAGTAGAACTTTTGAGTGCAGAAATCAAATCATTTCAAAGGGGATGTGGGATTTGCTCTCAACACAATTTGGAAAACCACAAGGTTTAGTAGAAACGGGGCCGGAAAAGGAAATGAGGGCTTCTGAGCAGGACTGTCTGCGGGGCACAGCCCATGTCATTTGAATGTGACACCCAGGCTTGTCACATGGGTCTAAAGTTCCCGACACTTCCCCTCAGTTCTAGGTGCTCCAAGGCAAAAAACACTTAGGACCTTGATTCCTGGGCCCAGTTCTGGGCCAGACACAGAAGTATGTACAATTGGCTCAGAGGAAGTATCTCAGCTGAATGCTGGGAAGTCCCAGAGGCAAAGTAGGGTGGCGGTGGGCAGGGAGGCAGGCAGGGCACGCCCTCTGGATTTCCCACAGCGCACACTACAGCGTGCACTACCCAGCAAGCAGTGATCCTCGTCTAATCATGCCAGCCATTCATGCCAATAACTTGGTTTATTAAGCTCCCCTTCCCAATCTGCTAAGACTTCCCCTCCGCCACAGGGAATATTGATTCCTGTAAATCAGAGAGGATAAGATCCCTTTATCAATTCCTTGTATTGGCTGTGTGGCCTTCATTCATTCATTATTGATTGATCAAATGTTCGAATGCCAGACACTGGGCTCCTTAGACAACTTGCTTGACCTCTCTGAGTGCCTGAGGTCTCACTTATACATTGGGGATCATAGCCCCATTGCAAGGTGACTTTGACAATTAAATGAGATCATAATTTTAAAGTACCAAGCACAGGGTCTGGCAATCAGTAGCTTCTGTTTCCCTTTCTTTCTTTCTTTTTTTTTTTTTTTAAATATTTTATTTATTTGACAGAGAGAAACACAGCGAGAGAGGGAACACAAGCAGAGGGACTGGTAGCGGGAGAAGCAGGCTTCCTGCCAAGCAGAGAGCCCGAGGCGGGGCTCGATCCCAGGCCCCTGGGATCTTACCTGGGCCAAAGGCAGACGCTTAATGACTGAACCACCCAGGCACCACTGTTTCCCTTTCTTTTGCCTTGCACTTGCCCTTGCCACTTTTTCAACGTAGTCTTTCTTGTTGCTGAACTTGTGCCCACGCAGAAAATGAGGCAACTACACAGCCCTTAGAGTAGCCAGGGGGAGAGTCTACAGCAAATATTCTAGAGCTATTTCCGTGATCATGGGAGAATGAATAGGAAACCCTATAGTTCTCTGTAGTCTCAGGACATAGACCTCCACTGGACTGGTATCCCATCTCCATGATTGGGGGATGCATTTACTTCCCCTTCTCTCTGCTGATTATTTCTATGTGTGGCCTTTATGAGGTTAGGTGAATCTTGTTTTCACCCCGTGGGCTCCCAAATTGAGCATTTTCTGTGCTCTTAGAGGGAAGAGCTTCTTTGGCTGAACTCTGGATTTCCTAGGAAGGCATAAAACTCTGCTCCGCTGCATCAGAGGGTCTGAAAGGTCTCAGGAACATCTTGTCATTTGAAAAGGTACCATAAAACACCAAGCAAGGCTGACCACACAGCAATTGAGAAAAATAAAATATTCATCAGAGGACATTACTGGGAAGAAAACAGCATAGTTAATTTCATGAAAACTCCATTGTAATAGAGGAACCAAATTAATCACGTAATAGCATTACGACTTCTGAGCCTCAAAGCCAACATAAAATAATTGAAGAAAAAAAGGAAAATAAAACAAATCTATGGCATCCATGTAGAGAATGCTTGATGGGGAATGGATGGAAAAATAAGAACAAGGTTTAAGGCAAAGTGAATGCTGGCTGGAGTCCTCTTGTTTACTTAGGAAAGCAAAACTTACATTTTGCTAATGTTAATGCTGTTAGTTATATCCTGTTTGCATATATTTGGTGAGAGCACTGGTGAAGCAGGAAGACGTGAAACCCAAGAGCAAAAGGCTGGCAAAATAAGATTAGTTTTGGGGTTTTGGGGTTAGTTTGGCCAGCCTCAACAGCAAAATTGTGCCTGCCCTATAGTATACATTTTCCCACATAAAGTGGCTAGCAAGCCCATTTTTCAAATTCTGTCTCACTGCAAGGATCCTTGAGAAAAATTCCTGCCTATGAAGACCTGCATTCCAGGGAGTGGGGCTTGAAGGAAAGTGGCTAAAACTAAAGGAGCAGCTGGCCCTACTGGGCACCTACTCTCTGCTATGGCCTGTGACAGGCCCCTGGTACACTGTCTCCTTTGAGCCACCTCTGTAAGTGAAAGGATGGGAAAGCAATGTGGGCCAGCAGGAGACACTGGCACAGGGTAGGAACCTCAGGTTCTAATCCTACCTCTGTGAAAATTGCCACAGGGTATTAGGCAAGTCGTGCACCCTGAGCCTCAGCTCCCCCATCTACTAAATGGGAGTAGAAATCTTTGCCATGCCTCCCTCGGATGGTTTCAGAGAGGACCAAGAGTTTTTGTTTTGTTCTGCTTTGCTTTGGAATCCTTGGAACTTAGAATACTGATCAAAGGAATAGATGAATTCCCGAAACCTACAGAGACATGGTCTCAGTCTATATGGCTACAGGTTTTTGCAGGGGCTGGGGGATTGAATTTCTCCTGCTTTTATAATTGATGTGACCTTGCAGAGCTCCTCATTATTCATTCCTTGCTCTAATCACAAAGCTCCTAAAATGAAGGGAAGGTTAACCAAGTGGTTTATTTCACACAACCCCCCACCCCAGGAATCTTGGAGTCTCTCCAGATGTTTAAAGAGATTGGACTTGAGGGATAAACCTCCCAATTATTTCTCAAACCCCAGCACCACCCATGCACTCTTCACATCTTTAAATTTCAGAAATTGATAGTAGCCAAACCATCTTGCTTCTGCGTTTTCCCTTTTCAGTGACATCCGTGTCTGCTTTCCTCTCTCATTTCAAGACCTCTATAGAAGTACACCTGTGTAATCCCTACAGGTCCTTGTCAAATACAGCTGTGAGAAACAGGTTATTTAGGGCCTGTCTGGGTAATTCAGAGTAGATGCCATAGGTGACATTGTTCCCACCTTCTCATAGAACCTGAGCATTTTAGATTCCCAATGGGCTTTCCTAATTACCCTGTGTATGTGTCGATGAAGAAAATTTGGCCCAAGGAGGCTCAAAACTTGCCTAATATTAGGACCTAGACAGTGTTTTACTTACATTGGATCTCTTTTCCTCTCAGGACCCCTCCCCTGGGAGATGAGGAACATAGAGAGGGAAATGCTTCACTGTGGGCTGCTGAGACAACCTGGTAGTAGAAATCCAGAGACATGAACATCCCCCGGGTATGAAGGATTCTGTCCATGTCTTCCATACAGATTCTAAGAGAAACAGAAAATAAGATGTATATGACTGTAATGACAAATATATGTATTGAAGCTAACACAACCATAGGCATAAGACCTGAGGCTTGAGATCTAGAACCCAGGGAATCAGAAAGAATGAGGGGAAATAAGGTACAGAGTATCAAGAGGTGCCAAGAAATGCTGTTGTTTAAATACAGAACCCAAAGAGAAATTTAGGCATTATTCCTTATTTAATTTCCATTATATAACTTAATGTAATGTTTAAAAGCTGAAGTCTGAGGTAACAGAAGTATTTCAAAAAATGTAAAGGATTTTGCACACACACACAAAATGATAAGTAACTTGTTTACTTGGTTACAAAATCAAATAATACAGAAAAGCTTAGGATAAAACACAAGTCCTACCTGACCTCTCTCTCCCTTTCCTCTACCTGAGGCAACCATTTTTGTCTTTCTTAACGGTTTTTTGTTGTTTAGCAATTTTCATATCACTAATAGACTGATATTTCTTGATTTATCACTTAACCATTTTTGTTATTTTGTATCATTTTGTTTTTGTTTTCATCAGGTGAACAATTAAATATTTGGTTAAATTAAATTAAATAGGCTTCCTGTCTATAAGTCTTTTTATAAGCTATGAGGCCACTAAAGTATGAAAAGTTATATGAGCACTGTTATCTCTAGGTAGAAGTAATGGGCTTATTATATTTATCTCTGAGCTTTGATGTTTTTTCTAAGTTTCTAGTGTAGAATTTTTCTTTATATGCCTAAACTCTAGAAAAAAAATTGCATTAATAAAGCTTAAACAGGGAGACATCTAGTTAGAAATAGTGCAACCAAGATATGTCTACCATCAAGCAAAAACCACACAATCAGAGAGAGAGAGGAGGAGGAAAAGAAGCAAATCCTATCCTTACTAAAGTTAGAAAATATTCATAAACCCATACATTAAGTTTCTATCAAGTATGTGAAATACTCAAAACTATGTCATGTACCTTTTTGTTCTTACATGCCAGGAAATGTTCCATGTTATATAGCAAGGCCTTGAAAAGCCCAAAGTGCAACTCCCTTATTTAGGGCCACAAGGTTAGGAGATTGAGAGGCTATTGACGTGGCACCCAATTCTTGTTCCACTGAGGGTTATGAAGACAAAGGAGGAAATGCTATCTTCTCAAGAGGCCAGGTTCTAGTGTGGCTGGGTAAGTGTTCTGTTTTGCAGCTGCTTCTTATAATCAGATGAAAAGAAGAAATTAAAGAAACACTTAAAACATTCGAGAGAGATCAATGAGAACAATGTCTAGGAATGAAAATTATGCAAAATAAATAAGAAAAGATTGTATTGCTTTCTCAGATTAAGATCTTCCAGACAGACTGAAGAATTGCTCATCATTAAATAAAACATAGGACGAAGTAACAGAAAGCCGTTGCAGGTTCACAGATGGTATAACAGGTGATATTATTGCCAACAAGTACTCATTCTTCCCCATCCTCCATCCGCGTAGTGTGCTGTTGCTTCTCATTAATGCAGATTTTGGCTACATGACTTCCTTTACTCAGTGCAACGTTAGCAAAATTGGCATAATCTGGGGCTTCTAATAAGATTGCAAGATTGGGTAGATTCTCTTGAGGCTCTGCCATTGCCATTAGAAAAAATAACAGGTAACTATATCATATGTCATGTAGTCCCAGAAGTAAAAATAAATGGGTGCTTACAAACTAAAAAGATAAGCCACAGACTAGGGGAAACATTTGCAAAACACTTATCTGACCAAATGTTTGTATCCAAACTATACAAAGAACTCTAAACACTCAATAATAAGAAAATAAACAATCCAATTTTAAAACAAGCAGAAGATTTTAACAAACACCTCAGGAAGATACACAGATGGCAAGTAAGCACATAAAAAGATTCTCAACATCATTTTGTTATTAGGAAATTGAAAATTAAAATGCAATACCTCTATACACATATTAGAATAGCTAACATAAAAAAAAAGAACAATAGGAAATGTTGGCAAGGATGCAGAGTACTAGGAGGTCTTATTATTTGTTGGAGGGGACGTAAACTGCTACATTCATTTTGGAAGCAAGTAAGATACTTTTTTACAAAGATAATTATAGGCTTGCCATAGAATTCTGCAGTTGTGCTCTTAGTTGCTTACCCAAATGAGCTGAGAACATGTCTACAGAAAAACCTAAACAAAAAAGTTTATTGCAGTTTTATGCAAATCACCCAAAACTGGAAACAACCAAAATATCCTTTAATAGGTGAATATATAAACAAACTGGTACATCATAGGGTGGAACACTATTCAGTGACAAAAATAAACAAACTGTCCAGCGACAGAGACATGAAAGAGACTTATATGAATATTGTTAAGGGAAAGAGGCCAGTTACAAAAGGCTACATACTATGGAATTCCAACTATATGACGTTCTAGAAATGGCAAAACTAATATAGGGACACTGAAATGTTCAATTATTACTAAGGTTTAGAAGAAGGGAGGAAGGGATAAATCGGTGAAACACAGAGCATTTTTAGGGTGGTGAGACTGCTGTGTAAGCCTGTAATGACAGCACATGACATTACACATTTATCCAAACCGATAAAACTTGACAACACAAAAAAAAAATGAACCTTAATTAATGCAAATTTTAACAATTCATTTAGGAGTTGGGGATCCCAAGAAACAATGCAGAGTGTGGCAAGAGAATCTAATTGCATTAAAAATACATGAAACAAACTTCCAGAAAAGGTTCAGGGGGATATGGGCTGACCAAAGTAAACTTGGAAATGAGTAGAATCTGTAAGACTAAAGACAAAAGGAACTGTACATAAGTACTATACTGTAGTTAATAAAATTGTGTCCATTGAGTTATGGGTTATTAATTCTGAACTGCTGTGCATGTCCCGTGGAAATGAACATCAAAGAGATGGTGGATAATGAGAGCCAGTTTTCTGACTTTTGCAGTGGGAGGTTATATCCCAGCAAGGGGAACTAGCTAGCATGACCCATGTGGGGGATCATGTCTAATGGATTAGAGTTAGAGATCTCAGTAATAACTCAGGTTTAACCTATGATGTACTTCATTACATATAAAAATATTTATACGTATATGGATGAATATTGGTTAGTATATACACATGTATTTTTGCTCTAGCAGATAAGAGGGGTTACAAGAAATGGCACCAGTAGAAATGAACACACCTAGTACCCACATCTTGGTTTCTAATACCATTTTCCAAGAAGGGACCAACGCATACTGGATAAATGGCAGATTTTAGGACTGAGGCAGGAAATATTTAAGATGTACCTGGAGCATCTTACAACTTAGAAGGTAAGGGAGTGCTCAAAGAAACAAAATATACAAACATACTGATGAGAATATATCAAAGGGGCAATACAGATAAGTGAAAGAGCTCCCAACAGCGAAGCTAGAACAATTTAAGCAACAGTGAAAATGCCACTTTATTTCTGTGAACACCTTCCTCAAAATCAATAACCTCAATCTAACCATAAAAAAAAAAAAAAAACAAACAGAAGAAATACATCCTATAATATACCTGACCAGAACTCCTTAAAACTGTCAAGGTCACTGAAGACAAGGAAAGTTAAACTGTCATAGCCATGAGCCTAAAGACACAGGACAACTAAAAGGAATATGGTATGCCAGATAGGACTTAAAGAGATAATGGACCCTAGGTGAAGAATAAGGAAATATGGGTAAACAATGGACTTCAGCTATAACTATGTATCAGTATTGGTTTATTAATTATAACAAATATACTAATATATGATATTACAAGTAGGGGGAACTTCCATTTCAGTTTTTTGAAACAGCTTCAGAAGAATAGGTATTAATTCTTCTTTTTTAAAAAATTTTTTATTAATATATAATGTATTATTTACTTCAGGGGTACAAGTCTGTGATTCATCAGTCTTATACAATTCACAGTACTCACCATAGCACACACCCTCCCCAATGTCCATATATTAATTCTTCTTTAAATGTTTGGTAGAATTCCCCTGGGAAGAAAAGTTTAAAAATCTTCCTATGAAGCCAGCATTACCTGATTCCAAAACCAGACAAAGACCTCGTCAAAAAGGAAAATTACAGACCAATATCCTTGATGAACATGGATACAAAAATTCTCACCAAAATACTAGCCAATAGGATCCAACAGTACATTAAAAGGATTATTCACCACAACCAAGTGGGATTTATTCCTGGGTTTCAAGTTTGGTTCAACATCCTCAAATCAATCAGTGTGATAAACTACATAAATAAAAGAAAGGACAAGAACCATATGATCCTCTCAATAGATGAAAAAGCATTTGGCAATGTACAGCATCCTTTTCTTGATTAAAACTTTTCACAAAAAAAAAAAAAAACTTTTCACAATGTAGGGATAGAGGGAACATACCTCAATATCATAAAATCCACCTATGAAAAACCCACAGCAAATATCATTCTCACTGGGGAAAAACTGAGCGCTCTTCCCCTAAGGTCATGAATGCAGCAGGGCTGCCCACTGTCACCATTGTGTTCAACATAGTACTAGAAGTCCTAGCCTCAACAATCACACAACAAAAAGAAATAAAAGGCATCCAAATCAGCAAAGAGGAAGCCAAAGTCTCACTCTTTGTAGTGTAGATGACATGATATTCTACGTGGAAAACCCAAAATACTCCACCCCAAAATTGCTAGAACTCATACAGGAATTCAGTAAAGTGGTAGGATATAAAATCAATGCACAGAAATCAGTTGCATTGCTATACACCCGCAACGAGATAGAAGACAGAGAAATTAAGGAGTCAATTTCATTTACAACTGAACCCCAAACCATAAGATACCTAGGAATAAAACTAACCAAAGAGGCAAAGGATCCATACTCAGCAAACTACAGAATATTCATGAAAGAAATTAAGGAAGACACAAAGAAATGAAAAAACATTCCATGCTCATGGATTGGAAGAATAAATATTGTTAAAATGTCTATGCTACCTAGAGCAATCTACACATTCAATGCAATCCCTATCAAAATACCACCAACTTTTTTCACAGAGATGGAACAAATAATTCTAAAATTTGTAGAGAACCAAAAAAGACCCTGAATAGCCAAAAGAAAGTTGCAAAAGAAAACCAAAATGTGTAGCATCACAATTCCAGACTTCAAGCTCTATTACAAAAGTGTAATCATCAAGATAGTAGATTACTGGCACAAAAATAGACACATAGATCAACGGAACAGTATAGAAAACCCAGAAATGGACCTCAACTCTATGGTCAACTAATCTTTGACAAAGCAGGAAAGAATATCCAATGGAAAAAAGACAGTCTCTTCGACAAACAGTATTGGGAAAATTGGGCAGCCAGCCACATGCAGAAGAACAAAACTGGACCATTTCCTTACACTACACCCAAAGATAGACTCAAAATGGATGAAAGACCTAAATGTGAGACAGGAATCTATTAAAATCCTTGAGGAGAACACAAGCAGCAACTTGTTCCACCTCGGCTGCAGCAACTTCTTGCTAGACACATCTCCAAAGGCAAGGGAAACAAAGGCAAACATGAACTACTGGGGCTTCATCAAGATAAACGGCTTTTGCACAGCAAAGGAAACAGTCAACAAAACCAAAAGACAACTGACAGAATGGGAGAAGATATTTGCATGTGACATATCAGATAAAGGGCTAGTATCCAAAATCTATAAAAAGCTTATCAAACTCAACACCCAAAATACAAATTATCCAATCAAGAAATGGGCAGAAGACATGAACAGATATTTCTGCAAAGAAGACATCCAGATGGCCAACAGACACATGAAAAAGTGCTCACCATCACTTGGCATCAGTGAAATATAAATCAAAACCACAATGAGATACCCCTTCACACCAGTCAGAATGGCTAAAATTACCAAGTCAGAAAACAACAGATGTTGGTGAGGACCTAGAGAAAGGAGAACCTTCTCACACTGCTGGTGGGAATGCACGCTGGTGCAGGCACTCTGGAAAACAATATGGAGGTTCCTTAAAAAGTTGAAAATAGAGCTATGCTATGACCCAGCAATTGCACTATTGGCTATTTACCCCAAAGATACAAATGTAGTGATCCAAAGGGGCACTTGCACCCCAATATTTATAGTAGCAATGTCTACAATAGTCAAACCGTGGAAAGAGCCCAGATGTCCACTGATAGATGAATGGATGAAGAAGATGTGATACACACACACACACACAAACACACACTCACAATGGAATATCACATAGCCATTAAAAATGAAATCTTGCCATTTGCGATGATGTGGATGGAAGTAGAGGTTATTATGCTAAGCAAAACAAGTCAATCAGAGAAAGATAATTATCATATGATCTCACTGATATGTGTAATTTGAGAAACAAGGCAGAGGATCATAGGGGAGGAGAGGAAAAAATGAAACAAGATGAAACCAAAAAGGGAGACCAACCATAAGAGACTTTTAATCATAGGAATCAAACTAGAGGGGAAGGAGGTGGAGAGATGGGTAAACTGGGTGATGGACATTGGGGAGAGTATGTGTTGTAATGGGCACTGGGTATCATAGACGATGATGAATCACAGACCTGTACCCCTGAAACAAATAATACTATTTGTTATAGTTATAAACAAAGATAACTACATGTTAATTTAAAAAAATAGGGGGAACTATGTGGGGAGTGCTACATGGGCTGTCAGTACTATTACTATAAATCTAAAATAGCTTTAAAAAGATAAAGTCCCTTCTTTGTAATGCATTTGCTTCTTTGGGGTAAATACCCAGTGGTGTGATATACCCCAATGTTCATAGTAGCAATGGCCATAATTGCCAAACGGTGGAAAGAACCAAGATGCCCTTCAACAGATGAATGGATAAAGAAGATATGGTACATATACACAATGGAATATTATGCCTCCATTAGAAAGGACGAATATCCAACTTTTGTAACAACATGGATGGGACAGGAAGAGATTATGCGGAGTGAAATAAGTCAAGCAGAGAGATCCAATTACCTTATGGTCTCACTTACATGCTGAGCATAAAGAAAAACATGGAGGACACTGTGAGAAGGAAGGGAAAGGTGAATGGGGGGAAATCAGAGGGGGAGATGAACCATGAGAGACTGTGGACTCTGAGCAACTGACAGTTAGGAGGGGTGAGGGTAGGGGATTGGGCAAGCCTGGTGGTGGGTATTAAGGAGGGCACATATTGCATGGAGCACTGGGTGTGGTGCATGAACAATAAATCTTGTAACATTGAAAAAATAAACATATTTGGGGGGAAAAAAAGAAAAAAATAAAGTCTATTGATAAAAAAACATTAAAAACATGGAGCATATCTGACCCTAAAGAGAAATGAAGAGCCAAGTCCAGCCAGACCCACAGCAGGAGGCAAAGCTTCTACCCAGCCCAAATGACCTGACTCACAGATAGAAAGGAAATTCTGGAAATTATTGGAATTCCTAAAATAGAGGACATGCAACCTCAACTTTGCTAAATATTGCCAAATTGCTCCCCAAAATGGTTCTACTATTTAAACTCCCAACAAATGCATGAGTTTCTATCTGCTCCCTTTATTGCTACTACTTTGCAACACAAATACTTCAATTTTTTGCTAATCTAACCAGTGAGGTATTTTACATCCCTGAACTTGCATGTTGCTGATCTCTAGTAAAGATGGGCATCTTTTATAAATAAATACTTCGATCGGCATTTCCACAGATAAGGATTTTTTTGGTAAAAAATCTGACTCCAATAATATTATTGTGAAATTAACAATACAGTTTTCCTCTGCTCTTAGAAAGTAGTGCATAGTGATGAGAAATTTTGTAAACTGAAACCGGATAAATCAAAGAAGCAATTACTGTTAATTTCTATGGAATTTTTTTGAGTGTTCCCAGAACCAAAAAATAATCTCTTAGATTTTTCTGATACCTTAAGGACACATCTTGCTGACAGATGCACAAAATAAATCAAGATAAAGCACGGATGCTCACACCGTTCAAAGCTCCGGCAGCTTGATGCTGAGATGTTTTAGTTCCCAGGGAAGCAGTAGGCAGGGCCACTCTTGCTGTTTCTGGTGTTCACAGCCCTGACAACAGCTCACGGCAAAACAAATGATAACTGCTTTTTGCTGTTCACCTTTTTTCAGTAAAAGCAAAGATTTTTTGGATTTCTTTCTTTTTTTTTTTTTAAAGATTTTATTTATTTATTTGACAGAGAGAGAGAGATCACAAGTAGGTGGAGAGGCAGGCAGAGGTAGAGGGGGAAGCAGACTCCCTGCTTGAGCAGAGATCCCGATGCGGGGCTCCATCCCAGGACCCCGAGATCATGACCTGAGCCGAAGGCAGAGGCTTTAACCCACTGAGCCACCCAGGTGCCCCAAGATTTTTTGGATTTCTTTTGGTTAATGAAAACAGGAACTAATAATGTAGGTCTTTTGTAAATGCAAAGTAGTATAATGCAAACTTTTGAAAAGTGGGGGATACCTACAATTTCTTTGTAACATCTTAATAACTAGTCCAAGTTCAATGTTCCCACATTACTTAAAATATCTTCTAAGAGTTGATTTGCTTGGATCAGGATCCAAACAAGGTCTACAATTACATGTACTGTAAGTTTCTCTTAATATGTAACAATTCTCCTTCCCTCCCCCTTGTGCTATTTATTTTTTTTAACAAGCTAAATTATTTGTCTTACAGAATATCTGGGTTTGGCTGAATAAATTCTTATGATGTCATTTAACATGGCCTACGTTCTCCATATTTTCTCTAAACTAGGAGTTAAATCTGGAGGGCAGATCAGATATGGATTTTTTCCTCTGTCAACAATACTTCACAATGTTTCTATACACTTCCTACTGCCTTACACCAAAAGAAAAGTAATGTCCTGTTTGCTCCTCTTTTAGCGATGCAGACATTTAATTAGTGGATTAGGGTCATGACAGCCTGATCCATCTGTTATAAAATTTCCCATCTAATGTTTCTTATCTAATGGTTTTAGCAACTATTGATGACCATCATCTAGATCCATTAAGGTTTGTAAATGTGGTTTTCTATTATTTCTTCTCATTTTTACCCACAATTCTTTAAAACACACACACACACAAAACTTTACTTTGCTAATTATTTTTCTGCTCTGAAACACTTTTCATGCAAGAAAGAGAACTGACTTTCTCATTTGGAATACAAACTAAGAATTTGGGAGACACTGCAACCTTCCTCTGCCAGGGGATGAGGGAAGCTGACTCAGGAAGTACAACATGGGGATTTCTTCAGCATGCAATTTCCTTTCCAATGCATTTAGTTGAGCACCGAATACCTCATGGCAATCCCCCTCATCTTCACCCTCTGAGTCATCCTACTGAAGACCTTTGCCAGGGCTTCATCTGGAGAATACAAAGACATTATCTGTGCCAAGCAGGGTGTGTAGAAACCAGCGTAGAGGAAAGAGGACAGTGACATCGCTGTCAACATTGGTATTACTGATAAGGTTTGACTGTCCTGGAGGCAGCTTTCTCTTCTGAGGGCCTGGAAGCAACATGTGGTAGCTCACCTGATACATTTTCACTTAGCGTGATTTCTTTCTCTGTAACTCTTAGGATATATGTCAGAACTGATAAAATAGACATGCAACAATCTTTAAAAATCATGCCAAAACTTCCATTAGTAACTTCTCCATCCTGAAGATAATTGGCTTGTATACAATACCAAGAACAAGACCACCACAGAAATCTTTCTAAGTCTAGAAAAGCACAAATCTCCTTCATCACCATTAATAGGAGCTTGTCAGTCCCTTGCTACATACCATTACTATGCCAAGTGCTTGAAAATTCATCATTTGACTCTACAAACTCTGCAAGGTTGTTTTATGAGTAGGTACAATGCCCATGATTGTTCAGAGTATTAAAGGGTAGAATTGATATCATAACCTAGATCAGTACTGTTCTAAGATCTGCATTCATTCTTTCATCCCACACCACCATCAATACTTACTGAATATCTTTGATGTCCAAGGAACTGTCCAAGGTGCTGGAGAAATAGAGCAATACGATGGCCCCTGCCCTCTATAACTTTGCTACTTGTTCCTCAAGTGTGATCTGAGGTCTAGCAGCAAAGACATCACCTAGGAGCCTGTTGTTAGCTATGAAGTATCTAGGATTTCATCCCAAACTTACTGAATCAGATTCTGTATATTAAGAAACCTAGGTGTTTCACATGTACATAAACATTATATTTGGGATGCAGTAATGAAGAATTTTTAATCTAGTTGTGAAAACGGCACACAGATATTTAAAAGGAAAACTAATCACATAGACCATAGAGAAGTGGACACTGAGCACTGCAAGAAGTCAGCACTATGGGAAGACACGGGAACCAGAAAGTATGTAAGTGCAGATGCTGGAAAGACTAGAGGAGGTAGAACTCAAGATGAGTCATGCAGAACAGTTTGACTGTTAACATGGAGAGTATCCTGTTAGTAATTAGTTAGTTAGTAAGTTAGTAACCAGATCTCTAAGTCCCCAAGAGTAGAAAGACTGTGACAAGGAAGCCATCAAGGTGAAGACATTTATAGGAAGTCTGAGCCCCAGGACTGACTGCCCAGAATGTCCAGTCACCAGACCCAGGAGCGAGCAGAAGCTCTGGTTTCACCTAAGATCTTCCCACAACCTAACACTTTGTTGGTAATGAATAAATATTTGTTGAATGAAAGGCACTTCCTAAAAGTTACATGTCTTACTCCAGTATTTTATATGTTTTTAACTTTCCTAATAGTTATTGACATTTCCCTAATGAGGATGTTGAGGATGGTGTTACCTGGAGGAGGGATGTTCAGCTACTACTGTCCAGGACTTTGTTTGAAAAAAAAATGTGTACACAGGATTAATTTCCTTAAGTGCTATGCAGAGATCAGGAAACTACCTAAGCATCTTATTTCATGGATGGATATATTATAGCCAGTATTTAGGAATATTTCCTCAGAATAGGGTCATAAATTGGAACTACTTAATGAAAGATATATAAACATTTTAAAGCTTCAAATCACACCACCAAATTGACTTTCAAAAATTATATTCCCTTCAGCAGTCCCCTGATCTGGAAGAACTGCTTAGGAAAAAGAAGGTACAAAGGACTGGGTTAACCATTTGATGAATAACAGATAATTGCTTCTGTTCTGAGTTATTATCGTTTTCCAGGAAATTTAAGAGCCACTTTACATATTATATCTTTAATTCTCAGCATAGCCTTTAAAAGATGTATTATTATTATTGCCATTTTACAGATAAGGAAATGAAGCCTGAGAGGCACTTCATAGTGTCCCCAAAGTCAGAAAGCTATTAAATGCCGAAGTCATTATTTGAAACCAGATCTCTAAGTCCCCAAGATCTGCACTCTTCCACTGTACCAAAATTCCTGCTCTCGCTATCTACCGCTACAAACAAGTTACCCCCAAATCCAATGGCTCAAAAGAGCCACTGTTTTCATTATATCTCCCAATTTGGGGGCTGGGACATTCTTTTTCTCCACATGTGGCATTAGCTGGGACAGTTCGTGTGGCGGTAAAGTATCCAATTCCAAGGTAGCATATTCACTGGATTGTAAGGCGATGTTAGCTGTTGACTGGAAGTCCATCTAGGGCCATCCTTTGGGGGTCTTACTTCTTTTCTACATGAATCTCTGCATTGGGATGATGGAGTTTTCTTACAGCGTGGAAAACTGGCTCCAAGATAAGTATGCCAAGAGACAGGAAGTAGTGGCTTAGAATCTCTTATGACCTGGGCTCTAAAACTGGCACAGAATCATTTCTACCATATTTAATTATTCAGAGCAGTCACAAAGCCCATCCAGATTTAAAAGAAAGGTCTATATATAGACCCCTATACCAGTTTCAAACACTCGTCTTTATCACATTTCCTAAAATAGAATGCCAAAATTACATATGTTGAGGTTATGTACCATATACACTTATTCCATAAGAGTCCCAGATCCTGACCTCAAAGAAAAATGTTGTTTTCCATTAAAAGCTCTTCCATTCCACATTGTTTTCTGCAGCCGTGTACATGAAGTATTTTAAGAAGAAATAAAGACATTTTCTTCAAATTTTACCATAGAGCTTCTGTTTATGTCAGAAATCAGAAGCGGTCAGAGAGAATGCTGAATCATGGAAAGCGTGCTTTGCACTTTTAGTTTTCTCTCTCCTTTGCTATGTGACCCTGACTGGCTAAGTCAACAGCAGGAAGCTGCAATTTGAGAAGTGACAACTCTCTGGAGGGAAGACGTGGTTTCCAGGATGATAGCAGTTAGAGAAACGCTGCTGTTTCTTCAATAAAGCACAGCAAAGTAGTGTGCTTCATTGGTAACTGCTGAAAGAGAGCCCTGGTTTTCCCAATTACAGGTTAAAACTGGCCTGGCTTCATCAGGGTCTTTAAGCCTGGTTAGAATTCAAATGAAATGAATTCAAAATTCAAATTCAAGTTTTGCAAATCCACACAGACCTCATTCTAAGCCAACACAGGTGTATCTGGCTTGCTGGCAATGATAAGCATTCTTGATGTATTTCTACTCCATTAAAAATTTCCCTTCCTCCCACATCTGTATTGAGACCCCCCACTCATAGTTGGCCAAGTGCACTGGTTTCAGGAGTCAAACAAAGCAGCACATAATCCATTTTCCCAGTTTCACCAACTATGGAAATCCAATCTAATTCCCATTTATCCATCTAATTTAATGCCCACTCTCCTCATCTAAATAAATCTCCCTTGGAGACTCTCCCAGAAATCCGAGCTCTTCCTCCTGCCCCCTGCCCGGCTATGTCTCAGAGTCTCGACCATGAGGTCCACTGCCAAAAGCAGCCACAGAGTGAATGGATGAGAAGTTATAAAATTGGCTTTTCCAGTGCAATACAAATTTGCTTTATGAACTGCTCTCCACACAGGATGAGCGTATGATAGGTGTGCCTGACCTAGCCTGTCACACTTTAGATCCAGGTCCATAACTTAAGTGTTATCTGCTGCTCCCAAAATTCACACAGAAAAGGAAATATTCTGAATCATATATGCTCATTTGAAAATATATTCATAGAGGGACTGCTAACCCCTGCAAGACCATGTAAACGATATGGTGGAATGAGTGCTACGTTCCATGTTGCCAGGAAGTTACCAGAAGCTACAAAAGTGGATGTGGATCAGGATTGCTGGGGATGGTGCTAAGATCACCATGGTGAGTTGACAAGCCAGAGATCAGCCTTGGTTGCCCAGGTTTCGAGAGATTGTAGTTATTCTAGATTCTAACCACTCCTCAACTTGCTTACACTCACTCCACTCTGGGACATCAAATAAGATGAAAAATATCTTTTAGTTCCTTCTACTCTGTGTACAGTATACTAAACCTGGGGCAAAAGCTAATAAAGTCCTCTCTCCATCATGAAGTTGGGAAGGTGTACACTACCAAATATCCTTCCAGCAACAAGAATATGACACAGAGCGTCCTAATGACGTTCTTTTGAGCTACTTCATATTTTCTGAAAGAAAGCTTCTGTGGAGAGCAGTAACCATTTTATAGTGTAATTCAGAGAAGAATAAAGAACTAATTCAGGCTTTGTTTTATTTAGCTACAAAATTAAAGTACTGAAACACGTCACTTAAAGGATTTCACGTAACATTGTATCTGAAGATACACAGAGAGGCTCTTTACCACACAGAATGCTCAGAAAGTAATAATTTTTTTTACAATGTATAATAATAACATAATTCTTTTTATGATGGAAATGTTAACAATTAATGAAACATGAAAACAAAAACACCTGTATGTTTATAATTGATAAATCTGATTTAAAAATAGGGTGGTGTAATGAAATGAGTACAAATCCATGTACCTTTGACCTAGAAATTCCATTTTTTTAATGATATATCTTTTTCTAAGCCCAACTTTTCAGAAGAAAATCCTGAGGCAAAATATACAGATACTGTTCTATCAAGGATACAATCCCAAGGAGGCTAGAAGAGGGAATAAAGGAAATGAGATGAAGAACGAGGGAAAACAAATACAGAGCAGTGTATTATGAATTTAGTCACAGCACAGCCTTACCAGAGAGCACACCTGGTGGCTCAGTCAGACCACATGTCTCCCAAGAGGGCATGTGAAAACGCTATAGCTGGCAACAATCCATCAGGTGGAAAAAGGGAGAATAATTATCCACCAGCTCCATAATGTCCCCTATTTGGCAGTGATCAAGGCTCCCCTCTCGATCTGTAAGAATACAGTTCCTGCCAAACTAACTGGGAGGTCGCCCAGCACCATCCAGCTGAAAACTACAGCCAAGCAAATCTGATGAGGAACATAAACTTGATCCAGCACATTTGTAAGGAAAGAGTCACACATGATCTTAACAGACATTACTGTAGCATTTTTTATCAAGAAACTGAAAAGAGCCTGAATAGCCATTATTAGGGAAATGGTTAAATATATTATAGTATACCTGTATCACAGATGGATTAAAAATAATGACCAATATCTACTTATCAAAAAAATCCAGGGCTTATTAAATGAAAAAGAAAAATGAGTCACAGACTTATACACTTATCACGATCTACTTGAATAAAAAAAATCTCCATATACATATATATCCATATAGAGATGACATAAATAGGAAAATGGTTGCTAAGATACCTATCAAAATGTTAGTGTTTACAACTGAAGAGAGGAGTATGGAAGACTCTTGGAGGTTTGATTTCACATTTATCCCAGTTATTCTTGTACAACTTGAATTTCTTAATAAAAAGGTTAAGGGAAGAAAAAAGGGAAAGAGTAAGGAGAGAAAGGTAGAGAAGGGCTGAACAGAAGATTGACATCCAGATTTCACTACATCTGAAGTCTGGTAGGTTGACCGACTGTCCAGCCACGCCATGTGTTTCCCCCTACCCTTGCCTCCTGAGCTCCAATTCTACATGTGAGTTCTGAAAGCTTTCGCTTTTGAAAAGTTTGGACACTATGTCTTAGTATTATAATGATATGTATGCTTGAGAGAAATCCAATATTAAGATGAAACAGAGTTGGAATGACTTTTGTTGAATGACTGTTGTTGAAATCTACAGACCCAAAGAATGCTCCCCAACAAATCATTGTGAAAAGAAGGTTCTAGAGAGCATATGAGTGAAACCGAGAAATAGCAGCCAGACATATCCAACTACCTCAGTTGAAGGTGGTCTCAGGAAGGGAGGGTAGAAAAGGACAAGGCAAGCGAAAGAGCAGAATAAGCTAACAACTGCTGAGAGGGTTGAAGAGTTTGCCGAAGCAATCTAGGTAAAATACGCTCTACAAATGCATCCTAAGTGACAACAGTGAAAAAGCCTTACAACCGTCCTCAGTCTAATAGGCAGTGCAGGGAAATAGGAGCTCCCTTGAACAGTGAGGAACAGCTTCATTTTTTCCAATGCCTTTTAACTAGACAAAAGGGAAAAAAAAAGAAATCTCATAACTGATAAAAGATCTTATTTTGAAGTAGATCAGACTAAGTGGGATCATTTAAGTCCATAAGAACTAGTGATGCCAACATATTCCAAGTTGTCTCATGTGTCTTCTAGGTCATTAACTTTTTCAAGGGTCATTGACTTTTAAAGCAGAGATAGACCTCGAAGACTATCGTGCAAACTACTTATTTTTAAAGTGAAAAATACACAGGCATGGAAAGTGGTGGAATGCAGTGTCACTCACTGGGTCTTATCAGAAGACTTGGGTGTGGTCCTAACTTTAACCTGATGACCTTTGTTACCTTAAGGAAGTTGCTCACCTTTACCACAGCTCTGTCCCTTTTTCTGTAAAGTGAACACTTCAAAATATGATATGTCTCTGAACTCCCTGACATATTGATACTGTTGTAGAATATCTCTCTTAGGGAAATAGAACATTTGTTTTAAGCCACAAATAATCACACCCTTCTACTTTATATATGGGCTAACTGACGCCTTAGGAACATTGAACTACTTTTCTAAACTCTGGTACCAAGAATTTGCATGAAAAGTTTTGAGAAACTTCATATAGTTTATTTTTTAAATGTTACACATGCTAATTTTTTAAACTAAAATGTAGGGAAAAAATATTACAAAAATAATCACTGTAAATCGTATCATCTAGAAAAAATACAATAGAAATTTGGATGAAAACCTATCCCTAAATAACTCTCTTTCTCTTTCCCTGTCTGTAACATCCCTTCTCTCCCATTGGATGACAAAGGTGTCAAGCAAAGCTTTAGTTATAAGTTTTTCTTTGCAACACATACTATTAGTACCCAGAGTTTGAACACGTCTGAGATATGTGAAGAACAAATACTATAACTAGAGCTTCCTAGAGGGGAAGTTTCAAAGCTCAACACTTTTTGTTAAGATTGAAAGATACAGAAACATTGGGTTAATCCAGTGTGGCCAACAAGTCCACTGTAAAGAAATCCCTGCAAGGACAGAGAAAAACAAGACCAGTGGGTGCTACCAGGCACCAGGGATTGAGCCAGCAATTGGTGGACAATGGAACCCACCAAACCTGGCTTGCTCTCTAAATGGCTGTGGGGGCCGAGGCTAAAGAGGTATCCAGAGCTGAGTCAGTGGGAATATTCCTCCTTCACTCAACAGAGGGTCACTTGTGTTTTCTTGAAGGAATCTGCTCTCGGGCCAGAAGCAGGGATCAAAACTAGAGATTTAGTCTTGGTCACATCAGACTGAAAGGAATTATGATATATTCCAGCTGTGGATCTGACAATGTCAGCTATCCAGAAAAATACTACAACTCTTTCGCTTGGTAACTGATGGCCCTATCCAAAGGAATCAGTATTTAGTGGTATTTGTGGGCATCTCCAGCCTCAAGGGAACATGGCTGTGAGCCAGAAGTAGTCTGAACTGATCCTATTGGTGAGAAAAAGCTCACCTGCTGAGGCCATCAAGGGAAAGGGAGGGAGCCCCAGCAAGGGGAAAAGACTTCCTGGATAGAGGTCAACTGGAGACTTGGGCATTTTGTTTTGAGAATTTATAAGGAAATGTGATGTCTTATTTTGAACCACAAGCTCATAAAATGGGTCATATTGATTACATATATATGTCATACTTTTAAATAAAAGGTACCATATTATACATGTCATTGGGCATCCAACTTTGTCATTCAATTCTATATTATGGCTGCCATTTTATGTTATTTAATATAGGCTGACATCCTTATTGATAGCTGCATACAATTCTAAGATAAACACATGAGGTACGCCTAATTTAATTGTTTCCATATTCATGGACATTGAACTTGAAACTTCTTTTTTGGACAACATTACAAGCAACACTATAGTGATCATTATTAAACATTTTTCTTTTAACATTTGGCTCATTATTTTCTTACGACCATTCCCTAGAGGAATTACTATTTCAAAAAGGATTCATGTTTTCTCTTTTTGTTGCCTTCTGACAAACACCCTTTGAGAAATATTGTAGTAATTTGTACTCTACTAACTGTGCATGAGAATGTCCATTTTCCTGTATTCTATTTACATGTTGTGTAATCAATCTTTTTTATATGCAAATCTAACACATGGTGGGGGGAGCTGTTGTTTTTGTAGAATATTGAACAAATTTTCTATATTTATTGGCCATTTTTATTTTTCCTGTTGTGAATTCCCTGTTTATGTCCTTTGTATATTTTTTTTTCCTAGGAGGATAGTAATTTATTTCTTAAATGCTTTATAAGAGTTGTGGGTTTTTAAATATTTTATAGAAATTAATCCTGATCCACATTACAAATACTTTCCTCACTTTTTCATTCTTTAAACTTTGTTTCATGACATTTTTTCCATATGAAAGTTTATCATCTAAGTAGTCAAATCTATCATCTTTGTCTTTTGTGGGTTATACTTTAAAAGCCTTTCTTCCAGCCTCAAAATAACCAAAATATCCATATTTTCATCTAGTATTTATATGGTGTAATTTTTACATTTAAGTTATTGATTCATCTAGAACTATTTTAGGCCCTCAGCTTTTTTCAATGCCTAGGCACTTATTTCAACATAAATTATTGAATAATTAGTTGTTGAATAATCCATCTTTTCTCTACTCAAAATGCTAAATCCTTAAATATTTTTGGAAACTTTTCTAGTTCTGTATTTTGTTTCACTTACATATCAGTTCATTACTATTCTGTACCACATGGTTTGGTTACTAACAGTATAAATATGATTCAATGTAAATGAATCCTTTAGAAATATTCAAGAGATTTTAACAAATCCTGTGAGATTCAGGGGTATGAAATGAAAGTGGGATAGTATTGACATGAATTGACATAGAGAACACCCAACTGAAATCACAGTTACAAATGACCATGGAAACAAAGCCATTCAGAGATAAAGAATTTCTTACTCACTGAATTTGTAGGGGGAGGGAGGATCTTAAAGAATGTTTGGGTGTCAATAAATGCAGCTGGTATAAACCCATCCATGGGATGGCAGATCTTCCCTACAATTTATATCAGATCCTTTTTATTTCCTTCATTCTTCACAAGAATCTGTGTCTCTGCCTTATATAACAGAGTTCTTAGAACTTCTAAGAACCAAGACACTCAATATTTTAGGGCACTCAAACCCACATGCTCAGTACTGAATAAGAAACATCGGTTTTAAAAGCTACCAAGTGTCCCAGGTATGGAAACACATGTGAAGGAGATTTCTGGAAATAGATGGAAGTAATTTGAGCCTTGGGCAAAGAGTAGGAAAGAGGTCCTAGGAAGAGAGTCTCAACCTTGAAAAAATGAAAGGGAGAACAACATATATCTTAGTGCCTAAATTCCTAACCTGTAAATATGAACAAGAAAAATGTAATAAGCTAGGGGTGATGTGTCTGCATGTAGGTTGGGAGTGGTACATAAGGGGAGGCTGCACCCAGGGTGGTGTGGGGATAGGGGAGAGACTCTTGGCCATAATTTTCATCCTATCAGTCTGCCAAATAACATGGGCCAGTAAACCCTGAATCCAATAGGCGATCATGAGACCCAACGTCAAGCTTCAAAATCAAAACACATCAGCGGTGTCCTGCTCACAGGGTAATTGTTGCCAGGGATGAACCCTAACACATTGAGAAGAATTCTTAGTTCATCATTTCATTAAAAACAAACAAATGTTACTGACTTTAACACCACAAGTTTTCATGACACCCTTTTTTATTTTATACTTAGCTACTCCAAATTGGATAAAAATGTTTCCCAGTTAAGCATTCAAATCAACATATTGGAGAAGAGAGTATATTCTAGTGATACCAGTTACAAATAGGTTGTACTGTACTCGTGTAGAGAAAAAAATTCTCAAGTCTCTAGGATAAATTTTAGGGCTATTCATTCATTCATTCAAAGATATGCATTGAGAATACAGAGTGCCAGGCACTAATCCAGGAACTGAGGATAGACTCATGAATGAGAGGGGTAAGGCCTTGTTTCTGCAGAGCCTATAGGTAGTGAGAAGTTGGACAATAAATAAATAAATTAATCAAATATCAGATACTAAAAAGTTCTACAAAGAAGCGTGTGAAGAGAGTTTGTGTTAAGCAGATCTCCAAGAGGAGATGGGACTTAAACTGAGAATGCAGGGAACACAGGGAGCATGAGCATGACCTTCCAAGGTCTACAGCAGGAGCATTCCAGGTAGAGGAAGTAAGGAGGCCAGAACGTTAGCGAGAACGCACTAGACAGTGGTAGAGGTTGAGGTGATGGGGATAGCAGGATCAGATCAGGCAGGGCCTGTTGGAGCTGGATTTAATTTTTTTGAGTAATGAGAAGCCACTGGAAAGTCTGAGTACGATCCAATCAAACGATTGGATTTACATCTTTAATTGATCACTTTGGCTGCGGAATTGAGAAATGATTCTAGAAGAACAGTAACCGAGATTATTTCTTGCAGTGACTTTAGGAGAGAGATAATAGTGTTTGGTTTAGATTAATATGTCAAGTTACAAACAAGTGGACAGACGGAGAAAACAAATTCAACAGACACACCAATGGATTAGATTTCTAGGTCATCAAGGTCTGGATTCTGGTACAGATTTTAGGTGATTTCTTAATGTAACTGGGCCACAATTGGATCTTTTTCTCTCAGTTTATAGAATAAAAATTACATAATAATTTACTTTATGTTAAATTGCAAAATTTAATATATCCTTTGGCAAGAATATTTTTGCTCAGTTTTTCCAGAATTCAACTTCTTTTTTTTCAAGTATACATATTTCTTCTCAAGTGCTCAAATAATCTTTTCAGATAATTGATTTCAAAGATAATTCTCATTCCATGCATATTGGCCAGTATACACAAATCCTCAGTTTAAAAAAAAATGGATAAAATATCAAGAGCCCTCTTTTGAAGCCATATTTGCCACATATATAAATTTATAATGTAATTTTAATAACCAAATCATCTGCTGTTATTACTGAAATAACCTATATAAAAAACATGTAAATCCTATGCCTCTGCCTGGATGTCTCCGGGGAATGCCATGAGCATCCAGCAAGTCAACTGAATAGGGAGAGGTCTATTAAAAGCTGATGGGTATTTTCAAATTTTTAGTTCCATTATAAAGCTTTCCTACTAATACACACACACACACACATAGAAACACACTAGTGATAAATTCTATAAACAATCGCTATAAACTAATGGACTTTATCAGATACATTGTGACATTATGGAGTATGCCACCCATTTGCAAATTCAGATTTGACATTATTTTATTGATTTTAGTGAAAATGATGGCCTATCTAAAGGGAAACTAGGCCATTTTCCTATCTCCCAAGACATCAAGCATTGAAATTAGCAGTGTGTGATTTATCTTTGGGCTCTGTTTTTCACACCAATGAGGAAGCTCCATTATTATCTTTGTAGGGAAGCCCCTGCACTAGGCGGTAAAGCAGTATCATTTCATTGAGAAAGCACATTCTCCTGGCAGCTGTTGCTTCTTTGTGTTTCGTGCCTGAAATGAGCCAGGGACGAGGAAGAGCACAAAAGCAGGGTCATTGAGAGCCAAGTCAGAGTAAACTTAATCGTACCTCAACCCCCAAAATACAATATTGTCTGAAGATGGAAATTCTTGACTAACCTCATGTTCAAAAAAAAAATTACCCTAATAAATTTATGCCATCATAAAATCATCTGAGCTCAGCTAAAATGGTTTTATGGGTATAGTTAGAGGGCATTATTTTAAAGTTATGCTGGAGGCAAAATGACAGTGGCGAAGGCCACGCATACAAAAAATTATGTCCTGATCTCTTCACGCTGATACTGGTTCTAATATCTTTTTTTTCTTAATGATCACCTTCAGATACTAAATCCATTTTCAATTATTTCATTAAGAAAAGAACAAAATCCCATTTCATGTATATTTTTTCCTTTGAGTGCTTTACCCCCCAAAAGGCAATAATATTGTAAAATATTTATTCCATTAGTTTTAGGTAATTGAAATGCCAAGAGCTAAGCACTTAATCTCTGCCGGCAGGGAGAGCTGCCTGCTGTCACTTTTTATTAAGTCTTTTTCTGCTGCTTTTTGCATAGTCAATAGCAGCGTCTGAACATAAGAAAAGATACAGAGTAACATTTAAATAGCAGTCTATGATAGGGTAATGTTTACATTCAGGATAATATGAAAATGTCCACTCTAGAGTGGCAAAGATTTTTCTCCAGGTTAACTAATTAGAATGTTTATTAGCAGCATTCGTTATTCTGACAGGCTCAGGAATTTCTAAACATTATTAACTTCTTAAGCACCATATTCCCTAAAGAGCTTGTGTCTGCTGGAATCTGGACGGGTGGATTTCAGAGGCACTTGATATTTATCTTCCCATGCCTACAATCGCACAAAAACAGAATACAGAGCATTCATTCTTAGTACCTTCAGGGCATGGAGAGGGCCTCCAGTAACTCCCCTCATCATTTTTATGACACCCTTCACGACTCTAGCTGGTTAATGTACAGCCTTCCAGGCTGGACTCGGATCGGTGACTTACCGTAGTAAATGGACAGCAAACAAATCTGTCTTTAGTGGCACTAGCTGGAGCAGGAAGGGTGTATTTCTGCCACAAGGGGTGGTGAGCACACAAGTGGGGCTTACAGCCTTCCTATTACCTGAGACATCACGTGGCAAGAGGTGAACCCCTAGGAAATCTGGATCCTGAGGCATAAAACCTGATGATCTCATACCTCTGATTTGAACTATGTTTAGCTTCTCTTTTCTGCCACAGAGGAGCGTTTATTCTCAACAGCATCATATCCTGAGCCTAAAATGGATAACCATACTAATTTTCAAAGCCTCCAACGAATATTCCATGGGAAAAAGGGCATGGTCTTTAGAGTCAAAATTATCTTAGTTTAAGACCAGTCTTTCCTATTTATCAGTTGTGTGACCCAAGTCAGATTACTTGACCTCTCTAGGATTCAAGTTTCTCATCTATAAAGTAAGGGCAATACCTGTCTCACAGACTTATCATTGTCAGGATTGAGAGAGATGAGAGGCAGTGTTAGACAGGTGGTTCAACAATGGATCCAGAAATCAAACCTGACTTCGATTCTTTTTTTTTTTTTAAGAATTTATTTATTTATTTGACAGAGAGGAGAGAGATCACAAGTAGGCAGAGAGGCAGGCAAAGAGAGGGGGAAGCAGGCTCCCCACTGAGCAGAGAGCCCGATGAGGGGCTCCATCCCAGGACCCTGAGATGATGACCTGAGCCGAAGGCAGAGGCTTTAGCCCACTGAGCCACCAAGGCACCCCATGACTTTGATTCTTAATGTTACTAAGTGTATGGCCTTACACAAGGTACATGAACTACCTAAACCTCTATTTTCTCATGTGTAACATACACAGAATCACAGTATTCACTGTGTCACATGAGACACTTACTAAAGCAACTTTTCAGTGATTCTTATGATCTAGGAACTAGGGATAGAGCAGGAAAATCAAAAAGACAATAATGACTGCCCTCATTGAGCTTACACACTAGTAGGGGAGGACCAACAGCAAACAAAATAAATGAAAAACCTTTTACAGTATTACTTCAGAAAGCAATAAATTTGATGGAGAAAAATAAAACAGGAAAGGAGAAATTAAATGAAAAGAGTTTAGCTCATTGCCTGGCACTTGGTAAACACCAAATACAGACTGTTGTTTCTCAGTCTCTAGTAAGGACCTTCCAAAATGTTATCGTGTATTCTTTTTTCATTCCTATACCTGAGTTCTCCTAAATTTCTCATGTTACAAGAAGAAATTGAAGCCAAAAACTACATCAACAGAGAATGAATCTTTTCAGAACTTTCTGACAAGCAGCTATAGCCATGGGCTACTTACAAACATAACAACAAGAAATGGTCTTTCATTTCTGTTCATGATGAGGATTAACAAAAATGCTTTGTTGAGATAATATCCATAGTGAGAGTGAGTTACTATTGAAGAAGTTTTAAACAAATCAACACACTTAAGTCTCATTAGTTTTTTCCTATTTTGAGAGTAGCATGACAAGAGAAATTACCTATAAAAGAGTATCTCATCCAAGCTTAAAGAGTAAATCTTTTTAGAAACTGGTGGGCTGTGAGCTCTCCAGGTCTATAAGACAAGCATGTGTACATTAGGGATTTTGTTGAGGGGAGCAGAGTAGAAGTGACGGAAGAGGGAAGTTCATGGGGAGCTACCATAAAAGACAGGTAGCTTCTGGAATTGAAAGGACAGCTTTCATTAAGCTAACAAATCTCTGGGAAACCTACAAGAGAAAGCCTTCCTCAGGGCCAAGAAGACAAAGTTCAGGGCAAGCATTGTCTTTATCCTGGGGAGAAACCAGCTCTGTGAGGACCAGCTGTGGGCATTCATGGATAGCATTCTTGGCCCAGGTCTTAGGATCTGCACAGAGGAATTCGGCCACAGATCCACAAGGAAGGATCAATGGGGCAGAGGCAGAAACATACCAGGCATCCATCAAAAGCCAGAAATAACTGGGGAAGATATTTTGGGGGAAATCTGTGTTTTGAGAAATGAAACTGTTTGGGATAAGAGGATAAACTTACTTTTGTTAGTAGAAGTCCATGTACTTTTTTCCAAAATCAATCTCAGCATCCTATAGCTGAGCCTTATTTAAAACAAAAACAAAAACCAAACGCCTCAAACATTATGGAGGTCCCTCTGTGTGACAATGACTTATGAAGATGTCAGCTGAATTCAGATAAAATTCTCTGCAGTTGTCTTCTACAAACTATGACTAACTTCACTTATTTCTTAAAGGATAATCCCACTCTTTCACCACACATGAGTCTTTATTTCATGAGATACATAAAGATGAGTGTTAGTTCCCCCATGTCCATGGAAATGGACAATAGGACTGCCCACTCAATGTTAATGGCTTAAGTCAGCATTGGTGGGGAGAACACAGCTTTTCCCCCTACTCTTATGCAATGGCAGCTGCATTATCATACTTTCCTGCTCTATCTTCAACACTTCACCCATCCTTCATTCCACCATGTGATAAATGATTAGTGAGTTTGGGGAAAATGGCAAAAACATGCATGGCTGAAGCTCTCTCTGTCTCACTATCTCCTTGGTATAAGATGCATTCGTCTCTGCTCTGGGAGTGGAGGGAGGCCTATCTGATCCACTGCTTAGGTGAAAATCTGCCTAATTCTAGGGTTTGGTTTTATTTTATTTTTATTTATTTTTTAAAAGATTTTATTTATTTATTTGACAGAGAGAGAAAGAGATCACAAGTAGGCAGAGAGAAGGGGGGAAGCAGGCTCCCTGCTGAGCAGAGAGCCCGACGTGGGGCTCGATCCCAGGACCCTGAGATCATGACCTGAGCCAAAGGTAGAGGTTTTAACCCACTGAGCCACCCAGGCGCCCTAGGGCTTGGTTTTAGAACTCCATTTGACTTACATACCAACCCTTCCTCTCCCTCTCTTTCTTTTTTAGGGGGTCTGTCTATCCATGCAGAGCATGTGCTCACAATTATTCTCCTCCTGGTAATAAATCAGAAGACCAGGCCTTGTCTGTCTGGTCTTGCGGCAGGACATGAATTCAAACTCCAGTTTCTGGGACATTGAGCAGGGAGTCTGGGAAATGAACAGAGGACCAAAAACAAGAAGATTCTAAAATTATGAATGGAAACAAAGGTTATTCTAAAATTATGTAGGAAAACAAAGGCTCTCGAAGAGTCTAAACTATTTTGAAGGAGATGGACAAATTTAAAGAACCCATACAACTTGATTTCAATATTTACTATAAAGCTACAGTAGTTGCAAGAGTGAGGTGTTGGCATAAGGCTGGATATATAGATCAATGTAACAGAATAGCATGCCCAGAAGTAGACCCACGCACATATTGATTTTAACAAAAGTACAAAGTAAATCAATAAGGAAAAAACAGTCTTTTTAACAAATGGTGCTGGAATAACTGAACATCCAAAAACAAGTCAGAAAATAAGAGAAAAAAGAAAAATCCAAGAGAAAAATACAGAAGTTTTTGTTACCTTGATTTAGGCAAAGCCACAAAAAGCATGAACCATACACACAAAAATACATTCACCACAATTAAAAATGCCTGCTGTTCAAATAACTCTCTTAAGCAAATGGAAGAAACACAACAAAAGCTTCAAACAAACAAACAGGTTATAGACCAGGAGAAAGTATTTGCAAAACATATGTCTGAAAAAAGAACTTGTATCTGAAATACATAATGAACTCTCAAAATTCAATAAGAGAACAAACAATCTAATAAAAAATAAGCAAATGATTTGAACAAAGATTTCAACAGAGATAAAGACGATAAATAAGCACATGAAAAGACACTTAATATTTATAAACATTAGAGAAGTCTAACTTCCTTTCAACTTTGTGGTAAACCTAAAACTACTCTAAAAAAATTATCTTAAAAAACTGGAAAGAATACTTCAGGAGAAAGAAAAAGAAACCTAGTTCATAGCCATACCACCATAACAAATGTCTAAACTGAATAAAGTGAGAGGACACAGAGTAAGGAGGTGGATTTTTTCCCTTGAATATGATAGCAGTGTATTATCCAAGTTAAGCTCCTGCTTCAAGATTTTTCTCCTAGTTAACAGGTGGTAGACTCCAGAAAACTGGCATAAACTGACTTTCAGATAAAGTTAAAATGTAGATTTCCTTCATCAATAGCATGGTAGTAAAATTTATTTTCCAAACAGGGTGATGTGTGAGTAAAAGTGCTCAGTTGATCACTACTTTGGCAAAATGGGAGCTACCAGGGAAATTGGGATGTATTGTTGTCCTCAGCAAACACTGAGTCTCGGCCATGGACTTGGAGAGCACCAGGGACTGTGCTCTAGAAACAAAGCTTTGCCTATAATCACTGCCTCACTTTCTGAATACGGTGAGGATGAGACCAAGTGCTAATAATCATTAGTGTCTTAGTAGCAGCTTGGAGTCTTTTAAAAAAGTGAGGTTCCTCACAGATTTAGCATTGGACTAATTCATCTTCTGAACTCCTGAGGAGATCATAATCATTCTAGTGAAATCTGCTGAAAGAACCTCAATGCTACCCAAAAGACCATCTTTGGCTAAAAGTGAACAAAATAAGAAACGGGGGAGAACTTTGATTTCATTAAGTCTTTTAATTCACAAGGGCAAGCAAATTTGATTTCTGACTTTAATTCTTTTGCACTTGAACTTGCAAAGCAATTTAATTTTTAGACTAATTTCTCCCCAGGAATTTGATAGCGGGAGAGTGTTTATATTCAATTTGGGGCATTTCTATGTTCTTGACATTTTATTATTGGGAATATCTTAATATTGTCATTTAATTTTATAGTAGTATCTCTGGTGGGCCATACCGGAAAACATGGCCAGATATAATTTGGAATGGGAAATAGAACTGGGAATCAATGAATATTCAGCCTTGAGCAATGAGTAGCCTCAGAGTTCATTTAATTAATATACTCTTCGGCCTCCTTTCAGAGGCTTCCGGGGGCATAATCCGCACTGCTCACCAGGGATCCCAGGAAGATACCCAAAAGAACAGTGGTTCGAAGGGGCGGAATGACTTTGAAGCTAGAAGCGGGCTTTCTTTTAGACAACCACCATCCCCCTGGGGAGTGTGTCCACACCCCTGATATTTTTCTTCCACAGGAAAAACAAACAAAAAATGTTAGCATCACACACGTGGTTTCTCTCTACCCCCTTCCTCACTCTTATTCAGGAGACGCAGAACAAGTCACCTAATGGGAATTTTTAATCTGTGGATCTCAACTGGGAAGAACGTCTGCACATTCCTGCACATGCACGATGTGGACTCTCCTTTCCCTCCTTCCAGGCAGTGGGAGGCAGGGAGCTGAGGAAGCGGCCGGTCAGATTCCAACTACCCTCAGCTAAGCTGAGGGCTGAGAAAAAGTTAGCAAACACGTTTTGTTTCTCCATCTGCTCTCTCTTTTGTCTTATTTCTCAGTTGGCTCAG
>CM053605.1:84146294-84178806 GCA_028646535.1 Procyon lotor | reverse complement strand
TTTTTTTTTTTAAAGATTTTATTTATTTTGACAGAGAGAAACACAGCTAGAGAGGGGACACAAGCAGAGGGAATGGAAGCGGGAGAAGCAGGCTTCCTGAGGAGCGGGGAGCCCGATGTGGGGCTCGATCCCAGGACCCTGGGATCATGACCTGGGCCGAAGGCAGACGCTTAACGACTGAGCCACCCAGGCGCCCCCCAAGCCAGAGCAATTCTTGACAAAAGATACTGACATATGTAAAGAAATGTGTCAGTCATAGGGGGGTGGGGTTTAATTCACCAAAGACTGTAAATTAAAAAAAAAAACCTACACAGAAAAAGACTGACAAGTAAATTCTTACCTAAGTGCTGTCAGGAGAGAGGGAGTCGACCTAAAGGATTTAACAAATGACTGTGGTGTGCAAGAGAAGCCCTCAAGCAATCTGTTTCTTGCTAATATGAAGAATTAATTTTTTAGTAGAATTATGGGAAAACCCAGATAATAACAAAAGACCAAGAGCCTGAAATCTGAAAATCCATAGAGAATTATTGCTAATATTTTAGTATATATATTTGTACCTTTTATTTTATACTTAAATGCATATGATTATATATAGAATTTTTACCAAAGTAGGCTCATAAATTCTGTATTTGTCCTTTCACAAGATGTATCCTGACAATCTTCATATTCTCGATGGATGTGCTACCATATCATATTTTTTAATGGATGTAAATATTACATGATTTAGATGTAAAATATATTTCATCGATCCTCTATTTTTGATGTATAGTTGTTTCCAGTTTTTCTCTATTAAAGCAAAAGCACAAAGAACATACTTACGCATACCCCTTAAGCATACCTATCTTTGTAGCTGATAAACTTTGCCCAGTATGGATTCTTACCATGAACCGGTGCAGTTCTGGAATTTTCTCAATAATGTATGTGCCAACATTTTATTGAGTATATTTGGGTGCACTGTCTCATTTGACCTTCATGAAACACCCACGAGATAGTCTCTCGGTTTTAGACAAGAGGATGCAATTGGGGATAGTTAACTGGTCACGTCACGAGTAAGGGGAAGAACTGAAGTTGTACCTGAACTTTTTCCAAAGCTGGACAGGACCGCATCGTAGAATTCCTCTTTGGCTTCAGGACATGTTCAACTTTTTTCCCAGGTATTTTGATAAATTTTTGGTGCTACTATAAGTGAGATTTGCTTTCCAATCTATTTTCTAGTTAAAGATGGTTGTTAAAGCAATTATTTAAAAAAACACAATTCTTGAAATCTTTTTAACTCTTATTATTTCCAATACCTGGTTTCAGTTGATTGTATTAGTTTTTCATTCAGATCTCATTATATTGCCCGTAAGTAATGACTTCCCCCTTTCCAATTTTCATACTTCTTTTATCTGCTTATTTTCATTTCTATTTGCATAAACAAGCATTTGCAAACCTTTGCTAAATAGGAAGAAGGACATCAGGTATTGTTTTACTTCATCTGACTTCTTCTAATCCAGTGTGTCTTTGGTAAACTGGGGACTAGTGTTTGCTAGAGATCAACCCCCACAACCTCACACATGTTCAACATGGACCTATCTATTTATAAAGTTTAAGATTTTGTTTTTTTGAATCATAATGTTAAATTTTATCAGATTTGACAACTATGAAAATAATGTTTTCTCCTTAACCTACTAATATCATGAGTTATATTAATAGATTTCCTAATGTTATACCATACTGGCTTTCCTAAAATAAATTCTACTTAGTCATGGTGAATTATTCATTGAATATACTACTGGATTTGTATTTCTAATATATTATTTAAGATCTTTGCTTTATGTATAAAAGAGAATTTAAGTTTTTTGTTTGTTTTTATTCTGTGCCATCTCTTTCAAATTTTATCTATTAGGCTTACACTATCCATGTAAAAATAAATAAAATTACTACAAGGGTCTTCTTGTTCCTGTGTTCTGTAAAGTTTAAATAATATCAGCATTATTTATCTCTTGAAGGACCATAAAACACTAATGAAACCATCCAGGCTGACAACTTTCCTGAGGCTCATTCTTCAGACAATCTCTTGATTTTGAGTTACTGTTATTTCTATCTTTTATGTTCTTATGTGCCAATTTGGTAATTTGTCAAAAAATTATATATTTTAATGAGACTTTGAAGTTTAATAGCCTAAAATCTTACAAAGTATTTTTGTATAATTGGTTTAATTTGCTTTACTTGTCATTGCTTAATTTGCACATTTATTTTTTATCTAATTAGATTATATAATCTTTTGTTTATACTCTTGTTTTTTGCGAAATAAGCTCTTGGAATTTAATATAAAGTATACTCAGTTCTCTTTTTTTAAAAGATAATTGTATCTTATTTTTTAGGATTTTATTTATTTATTGAGGGGAGGGGCACAGGCAAAGGAAGAGGGACAAGCAGACCCCACACTGAGCATGGAACCTGAGGTGGGATTTGATCCCACAACCTTGAGAACATGACCTGAACCAAAACCAAGAGTCAGACCCTCAACCTACTGAGCCACCCAAGCACCCCTACTCTGTTTTCTAACTTATAAAATTGTCTTTTAATCTTTGTTAAGTTGTTCTTATTCCTTTGTATTTGTTTTGTTGTTCTTTTCCACTTATCTTGAGTAGTTCATTTGTTTTCTTCCTTCTTAAAGAATTTTTTTTTTTTTTAATGTGTGTAAGTGGGACACCTGAGTGTCTCAGTTGGTTAAGCGTCTGCTTTCGGCTTGGGTCATGATCCCAGGGTCCTGGGATCAAGTCCCACATCGAGCTCCTTGCTCAGCGGGGAGTCTGCTTCTCCCTCTGCCTGCTGCTTCCCCTGCTTGTACTCTCTCTCTCTCTGACAAATAAATAAATAAAATCTTTAAAAAAAAAAAGTGTGTAAGTGCTATAGTCTTAAATTCTTGCATGCTTCCAAATGAATGACAGCTTGGCTAGGGATAGAAATAGGAGGCACAACCTTTTCCATGGAACTGCTCTAATCATCACTTCATTATCTGCTGGCATCTAACATTACAAAGAAATCTGAGGGCCATTCAGATTTTCCTTTTCCTTTTTAAATACATGTCTTAACTGTTGGTTAGTTGATTGTTATTATTGTTTTAATGCCATGATATATTTAGAATTTTTTCTTGGATTCTTGAAATTTGATGCTTTCATTTTTAATTAAGTTTCCCTTGTACCCATGAATCCTCGCCACAAAAAGTCCATCCGCCATTATCTACCAGGTTGGTTATTGTTACTCCACCCACTTCTAGTGTGGAGACAAAAGCTGCCTTCTGAGCCTGGGGAGGGCTGGGAAGTTAGATCACAAGTACTGGTGAAGTCCCCTAAACAAACATCATTCTATCAATACCCACACTCATCAGCCAGCCAGTTGGGATCACATTTTAAGGACAAATTTGCCATAACAATTCTAACAGTATAACTGTTAATTACATCCACACAACAGTCTTCTAAAAAACTGAAATAAGAAAGGAAACAAGAGGAAGACAATTGCGAGATAATTCTAGACTCAGCTTCACGGTTGATCTTTACCCAGAAGGCTGAGTAGGAGAGAGGCACTGACAGCATGTCTGTTTCCTTATTCATGTTCACATCACCATCACCATCATCAGGGCAGGGCATTGGTTTTAGGATACTAATGTCATGATTTCTTGTCCGTCCCGTTGAGATTCAATTTCATTCATGGTACTCGACTTTTATTTTCTTCGACATTTTTGAGGGAAATCAGAGGATAGAGCTTTCACGTGTGCATGCATGAGTGTGCCACTAAGAAGGGTTAGTGGAGAAAGAAAGCATTTTCCATGGAGAAAAAAAAGAGCCCTCTGAATAATAGGAAATAAATACATCTTTCCTAAACATCTAGTCACTCATAACTCAATCACAGAAAAGAACTAGAGGCAACAGGATTCGGGAAATTGAGAAACAACATGTAAGCAATCTTTGGGGTGTAGGGGCAATGGGGCCAGGGGAGGGGGTGGGGGAAGGATGGTCAATCTGATCTGGTTATAACCAAGTCCACCATCTTTGGTAAAGAGAAATAAGGAAAGATAGTTAAGTCTGATAGCATCAACATTTTTCAGGGACTAGGTATGCAATACCAAAAATACAGTAATGGGGACTGGTGGTACCATGCAGAGAAACTACCATTTTTAGGAGTTAATTAATTTAAATTCACTTTGCTCCTACTTGGAATTGCTTTAAATACTCCAGTGAATAAACACTCACTGTCTTTTCTTTTTAGTAACAACCTCCGTTAATACCACTTGCTTCCCAGAAAGGAATTCTGGATAACTTCAAGGAGACATAATTTAGGTGTGAAATAAGGGGATCAGCGATTCTCCAAAATTATTTTGTATTGCTGCGTAACATCTGAGAAACAGGAAAAGCTCTACTGGAGTAAAAAGCTATGATAAGGATCTGGAGACTGAAAAATGAGACTAATCTTGGTTGAGTCATTACCTGTGTAGGCTGGTACATTTCACACACATGGATACTTCACATGATAGTTCCTTGAAGCCACATATCAATCCCATGAGTATATACCATTATCTCAATATTATAGAGGTAGAAATTGAGACTCAGAGAAATTACATATAGCCACAGAATAAATAGCAGAGATCTTCTCTTCAAAATATATTGAAATAAAGAGATCATAATCTCAGACTCAAGCGATTAATTGCCAAATTATTGAGATTCAAATCATAAAATTAAACTGTATGACCCACAAATCAATTTCTAGTCAGTTAAGCATCTACCTTCAGCTCAGGTCATGGGCCCGGAGTCCTGGGATCGAGTCCCCCGTTGGGCTCCCTGCTCAGCAGGGAGCCTGCTTCTCCTTCTCCCTCTGCCTGCCACTCCCCCAGCTTGTGCTCTCTTACTTGCGGTCTCTCTCATCAAATGAATTAATAAAATCTCTTAAAAAAATCTTTAAAAACCAAATCACTCTATTCTATAATCCCAACAAAGTACACACAAACACATTCCTATTTTATATGAATTTAATCTGTTTGAAATTACAAGATATGGGGATGCCTGGGTGTCTCAGTGGGTTAAAGCCTCTGCCTTCAGCTCAGGTCAGGATCTCAGAGTCCTGGGATCAAGCCCCACATCAGGCTCTTTGCTCAGCAGGGAGCCTGCTTCCTCCTCTCTCTCTGCCTGCTTCTCTGCCTGCTGGTGATCTCTCTCTTTCAAATAAATAAATAAAATATTTAAAAATAAATAAATAGACTTAAAATTACAACACATGGGGACACCTGGGTGGCTCAGTCAGTTGAACATCTGACTCTTGGTTTCAGCTCAGGTCAGGATCTCAGGGTCCCGGAATCAAGCCCCGCACTGGAGTCTGTGCAGGATTCTGCTTGGGATCCTCTCTCCTTCTCCCTCAGTCCCTCCTCAACTCGTGTGCTCTCTCTGTCTCTTCTTCCCTTTCCCCTCCCTCCCTCTCTCTCTCTCTCTTTCAAATAAACAAATCTTTAAAAAAAAAAAAAAACAAAGTTACAACATATGATTTAAAATTCTATAAAGAAGCGGACTGAGGCTTTCTGATGCTTGCTAGTGACTCTAAGCTCTGCTCTTACATATCTAATGGGCAGGCTTTATGCACAATTCGTGCTTTAATGTCTGAGACCACCACCATCTGAAGTTACTGGAGATGAGATGAAATCAAGACATTCCCACAACTGTGTGATTAGGTCGGGAAGTGAATCCTGCAGCCCATCCTGCCTTCAGATGACCACAGCCCCAGCAAACATGCTGACAGCAACGGTACGAGAGCCTGACCTCCCACCACACAGCCAAGCCTCTTCCAGATCTAGCTCTGTGTGCTAAAGAGTATTTTGTTATTATTTAAGCCATCTCGTTTTGAGGAAATTGGTTACATAGCAATAGATGCTTAGCAATGTTGGTTGAGAACTGGGTATTGCAGATAATACACTGTAACAGTTCTGGATTTGGCCATGTTTTTTGGAAAATTATTGGATTTCTATTGTTAGGAAGTTATTTTGCCTGGGATATTTCCGCATACGTCATCTTCTCCCACTATATTAAGCGATGTATACCTATTTCCTATTCTGTGTCCTCCCACTGCTGCTTTTTGAGCCTGAATCCCATGGGTACCCCCGTGCCTATGAAATTTGACAGTCCGCCAAGGATTGGAATAGAAACAGAATTCACTCTTTTGTAGTCCCCTTGCTTCTAAGGATTCCCTGGATTTCTAGCTGCTCTGTCAGCCTTTGGCTCTATATTCTGACCCTTTAATATGTCTGCCTCTCAAGCTGTGTGTGGTTGGGAAACGTACTCAATTAAGAAAAGCAAGGAACTCACAGATCTGGCTTCACATAGATTTATCTTTCAGGAGTAGATTTATCTCTACTTTCCGCCTGCTTTTCTGCCGTGCTTCCTGGAAGTTGCCCCCAAGGCACGTCAGTTAACTGCCAGCCACAGATCTAGGCATTTTATGCTCTAAATCTAGGTCTCATTTCTTCAGCATTCTGGTGCTGACGAGATTTCTCCTTAAAATTCTCAGTTTTATTCCTTTCGTATTTAAGTATAACTTAGGAGGCTGTGGAGGAAACCCACCACCGTTTTCCACAGCCACAGCCGTGGGGGATGGTGGGTTGTGCTCTCGGTCGATAAAACTGTGAACTCAATTCTCAGCCCTTCCAATCCCTTCTGTCACACAACTTTTGTTTTCTTCTTTTTTGAGAACAGATTTTGCTCCAGTTCTCTCTGCTTTGGATGACTTTCAGCATTTCCTTTTTATTTTATTCAGTTGTAATCACTGTTACCCACCAGGGGTTTGCACCAATACTCTTGATATTCCATTATTAACAGATATGATCCTAAAAGCCCATTTTTTAAAGACTTCCTTGTTATTTAGAATGTGGCACCTTTAGACATTGCAAGAGATGTTACGCTGAGTGATTGGAGATATTTCAGGAAGACAGCAATCAGTAATTTTCCCTGCATAATGGTAAGGAATATATTGCAACCCTTCAATAACTAGGAGCAGAGATCAGATGAATAATAATTTTGATAGAGATGTAATATCTGTAAGAATTTATGCTGCTAAGAGTCTGCTCTACTGGGCCGAACACTGAAGTAACTACTTGTATTAGTTATCTATTGCTTCCTAACAAGTTACCACAAAATGAGCAACTTAAAACAGCACCTGTTGAGGAGGGTTCGTTCCCCTTTCCCCATCTCCTGGCCAACATTTGCCTTACTAATTTTTGCATTCTAACTGGTGTAAGGTGCTAATTTGATGTGGTTTTGATTTGAATTTCCCTGATGGCTAATGATGTTGAACATTTTGTCATGAGTCTGTTAGCCATTCGTATGTCTTCTTTGGAGAAGTACCTGTTCATGTCTTCTGCCCAGGCAAGCTGGTACAGACACTGTGGAATTTCCAGTATGGAATTTCCTCAAAAAGTTTAAAACAGAGCTACCCTATGACCCAGCAATTGCACTATTGGGTATTTACGCAAAAGATACAGATGCAGTGAAAAAAGGGACACATGCACCTCAATTTTCATGGTAGCAATGTCCACAATACCCAAACTGTGGAAAGAGCTGAGATACCCTTCAACAGATCAATGGATGAAGAAGATGTAGTCCATATGTACAATGGAATATTATGCCTCCATCAAAAAGGATGAATACCCACCATTTGTACTGACATGGATGGAACTAGAGGAGATTATGCTGAGTGAAATAAGTCAAGCAGAGAAAGACAATTATCATATAGTTTCACTCATATGTGTAACATAAGGAATAGCACGGAGGACATTAGGGGAAGGAAGGGAAAAGAAAAGGAGGGGGGAAATCAGAAGGGGAGACAAACCATGAGAGACTATGGGCTCCAGGAAACAATCTGAGGGTTTCAGAGGGGAGAGGGGTAGGGGGATGAAGTAGTCTGGTGTGTTAAGGAGGGCACATGTTGTAATGAGCACTGGGTATTATACACAAACAACGCATCTTGGAATATCACATCAAAAACTAATGATGTACTATATGGTGACTAACATAACATAACAAAAAACAGTATCTGTTTACTCACTTACAGTTCCAAGGGTCACAAATCCAGCAAGGCATGACTGGGGGGGGGTCTCTGTTCAACATATCATAGGCTGAAATCATGTCGCTGACCTGGCTAGGCGCTCATCCAGAGATTCTGGAGAAAAATTGCTTCCAAGTTCATTCAAAGTATTGGCAGAATTCAATTCCTTGCAGTTGTAGGACCCATTTCCTTGCTGGCTATCAGTCAGAGAACTTTCTCAGATCCTTAATACCACCTGCATTCCGTCTCATGTGACCCATCCATTTTTAAGCCAATACCAACACATCAAATGCACCTTGTGCCACAAGTCTCTCTGATTTCCTCCTCTGCCATCAACCAGAGAAAATTTTTGCTGATACTAGATCAAGGCCACCTGGCTAATCTCTCTATCTTAAAGATAACTGTGCCATGTAACATGTCATAATCTCGGTAGTAACCACTCATTATATTCACAGGTTCTAGAGACTAAATCATGCAATCTTGAGATTCATTTTCAGAATTATGCCTACTATCATCTCATTATAAAAACATCTCTTTTTCTGCATCCAGATGTACCCAAGCACTTGGGAGTCACCAGGAAAACACAGAACATCTTCACAAATTATCCATTTGGGGCCATACCTGTCAAATCCTACTATTAGTCAATAGCCAGTGGGCTCTATATTAAAATCGGCAAACCCAGAGAATACAATGAGACTGCCTTTTCCCGTCAAAATATATATATGTATTTATATATATATAAATACATATATATATTTACACACACAGATATGTATATATATATGTATATGTATATATACAGAGAGAGAGAAAAACTTGCCTATGTTTTAATATCTATAGGAATGGAGTAGTATTCAAGGGTGGGCACTCATACATACATTGCATTTTGGGAACCAGAGGATGAATTTGCATTCCAAACTGTGAAAAGAAGTAACCAATTTATACACAGAAAGTGATTCATATGCTGTGTTCACTGCAGCTTCATTTATAATAATGAAAAAAGTATTTAACAACAATAGAGTGCAAAGTAAATTATAGCACATCCACAAGATACAGTCATTTATTTATTCTTTCAGCCTTTCAACAAATATTTATTGTTTCTCCACCAGGTGCCCAGTACTGCTAGGTGCTAGGGCTACAACAATGATGCAAAAGAGACTTGGTTCCTATTTTGGTGGAATTTATACTCCAGCTGGGAAGGAGAAACATTAATCAAATAATCACAGAAAGTCATGTAAAACTGCAACCTCTGAAGGGTACAGCCATTTAAAATGATGGTTTTAATTTAAAAGTTGTCAAAAAAGGAGAGACCTGCCTATGATCTAATGTTAAGATAAATAAGACTATGTAATTGTATGCATGGGAAGATACAAATAATATAACATAAACTTTGCAAGGAGAAAAGACTAGAAGGAAACAAACCAAATGTTAATATCATTTGTCTTCTTTATATTTATATGTAGCCCCCGAATTATATAATTTGCATATATTACTTTTATAAACAGAAAAATTAAACTCTATTACAAAAATAAAATCATTTCTTTCTATCTACCCCTGTAATCAGATGTTTAAATCTTACATGGTCTGGGCCAGATTTTCACATCCTCTTTGTTTGAATTTTGTGGTTTAGGCTGAATTAATTGAAAACATAAAAATAAATGTAAAACTACCCAGTTATCACTTGGCAAATTCCCACACTTTACATAGACTTGCAGATGTTGCTCAATATTCCAAGTGCCTTTGAAAATTTTTTCAGCAATGATTAGGCCCTTAACATATCGGCATTACTGCTCCTCCACTCTTTACCCCTCCTCCACCTCCTTGCCCAAGGGCAACTTCCCTTCCTATCATAATATCACTACTTATAGAGGACTCACTATATTAGATCTTCTCATGCATTGCTTCAAATCTCTACCGTATGACTGCACGGCAGGCGCTGATATCTTCCTGGGACAGGTGAGGTATCAGAATGCTAGTACTACTTAACAGGTAATAAACACCAATGGTAGGATTTGAACCCAGGACTGTCTGACTCCCAGGATCATGCTCTTTTCACTACTTTGGTAAGTAGAGCTCTAAGCCAGCCCCCAAGAGTCTGCCTGTCCGGCTCCTCTCCCGGCTCACACTCTTTCTCTGTTTCTCTCTCTCAAATTAATTAATTAACTAATTAATTAATTAATCTTTAAAAAAAATCAAGCTAAGGATTTCTCTTCCTAATCCCCCTTGCCTTCCTTTGTAACATTTTTTTTTTTAAAGATTGATTTATTTATTTGAGAGAAAGAGACAGAGCGCATGTGAGTGGGGGGAAGAGCAGAGGGAGAGAATCTTTAAGCAGACACCCCACTGAGCATGGAGCCCTTCTCAGGGCTTGATCTCACATCCTATGAGGGGAAACCAAGAGTTGGGCACTCAACCCACTGAGCTGCCCAGGCACCCCTCCTTTCCACCATTTTTAATGTCCCTAATCTGAGGGATCCAAATATGAACCAGCAGGACGGATACCAGTCCCTCTGCCCCAGAATTAGCATGGACTCCTTATGAGGTCAAGCTGAGTTCAAACACAAACACCAGGTTCCCGAGTTAGAGACCTCTCCCAATTTCAATTCCAACCATTGGGCATGGTGAGAATAAGAATGAGAGAACTGGGGTGGCCATTTCCCAAAAGGTCCATTTCAAGGCTAATTCTTTATAATGGAAGTTGATGTCATGGAGATACTTAATATGAACTCGTGTGAAATATATTTTGATGTCAGTGAGAGCTTTAATCAAGATGGCTGTGACCAGCGATGGTCCAAACCATTCTGTGAGGGTAGATGATTCCCCACATTCCAGGAGCTTCCAGGAGAGCCAAAAATGTTAGTTGATTCCAAAATATCTTGGGCCTCACCAGCCAACACTTAAAATTCATTTGCTAAGCTCTAATTCTTTGGTTTCCGGGTCTGTGTTTGTTAAAATACAGGCATTCCTGGGGGCGATTCCTCAGTTTAAACTTTCATCAATCAACAGCCAGAAGCAAACTTCACACGCTCTCTTGTGAACCATGTGATCATAAAAGGAATAAGAAATGAGAAAATGCTAGGGTGCTGAAGAGTAAACACAGGACAGCAAACATATACAGACTGGATATGCACCGTATTGGACTCCAAAGGTAAACACTCCCTTTGTTAGAAGCATCCGAGGACCTGAGCACTTTATGTCCTTACAAATAACGTTCATTCTACTGCAGAAAAAAAGCCTTTCTTTTAGTTCCATTGAAATGAGCTGATAATATTTTCATAGGAATGTCCATCTGTCTTATCTCTCTCCAGTTCAGATTTTATCTTTGTAAACTTCACTCACAGAATAGGAGACGTAACTCCAGTCCCAAAATCACATATGGAAGATGAAATTGGTGAGAAGTATCTTCAAATAAATGATGAGAGCCCTGATTAAGCAGAACTCACAACTTGGCAACTGTTGGGGAGACTTAGACCTGTCTGCACCAAGCCTCAGACATGCAAGAAGTGACCGGAAGATGAGCAGACACCTTCTCCAAAGCACAGACACATAGGAGGCTCCACACAGGCCAGATAGGGGAGCCATTCCCGGAACCCAGCATGGGGTGGGGGCCTCCCCTTCACTGAGACATAGGCACTGCTGTGATGCTGTGGCCGTGGTATTACTCCTCTCCATATCATTCATGGCTTACAAAGCAGGCTCAGAAAGCAAGTGGCCTCAGGAATCTGCCATCATAAGGAGAACAGCTATAGGGGCCTGGGTGGCTCAGTCAGTTAAACACCTGCTCAGGTCATGATCTCAGGGTCCTGGGATCGAGCCGCACATCAGGGTCTGTGTTCAGTGGAGTCTCTGCTTCTCCTTCTCCCTCTGCTGCTCCCCCTGCCCGTGCTCTCTCACTTAAGTGCTCTCTCTTTCTCTCTCTGTCTCAAATAAATAAAATCTCTAAAAAAAAAAAAAAATAGCATAGCTCTAATTGCCCTCCCTTCTCCCAAGCTTCTCAGGATCCATTTGCTACTCCCTTTGGCCTTGAAATCCAAAACAATGCAAGCTATCCTCTTCTACAAACAGTAAAGCTTGATTTCTCCAAGGGAGAATAAAATATCAAACATACACTTGTTTACCTTGTGCTGGAGAGGAGGGAAGAATGGGTGTGCTAGAGTAATCCTACCTAAAGGCAGCCCAAGAAAATCCCTGGCATCTCTTTCTGGAAAAGACACAGAGTCACAAATTTAATCTCTGACAGAGATGAAGCTGCTGTGGAAATTGACAAGACTCCCCACAGTATTAGCTCAGAACTGGGTAAAAGCGGACCTTGCAGAGCACCCAGACTTGCATTCTCTCCATCAACCATCCAGTCACAGGGCTTGCGTATGCCATGCACTGTGCTAGTTATTAAACATCCAGAGATAAATAGGAGCTGTCTCTGTAGGGAGGGAAACCAACCACCAGCAAATGTCACACCCTGGGAAGATTCTCCAACAGACACAAAGTACACTGTCTGTGTAACAAGGGATACAAAGTAGCAAATAGTCCCCTTCCCCAACTCCAGGGCTCTGGGGCTCCAGTTTAAACCTCTACCGTTGCATGTACCAGAATGCAAACCTTTCTCAGAAGCAGCCAAAGAACAGGCCTCACCTGCCTCCTACTCTGTGCTTTGGCTCCCAGTCCTATCAACACCTAAGTGAATATTTTTTGATTGATTGGTTGATTGATGTAAAATCCTTATCAGTGATGTTGTTGACTGAGACTACTGAAATGTACAAGTTTGAGTTAAATATACACAGACATCACATCCCCAAATACACAATTTAGCAGCAGCGTTGAATCATAACAGAGAGGAAGAAAAGATACATTTCAATGGAGCCTTGGCAGGAGCTAAGGAAGCAGTTCAAGGGGAGCGATAACAGGGCTGTCATGTTCTCAATGGCAGCAACTTCAAAAGAGAAGGCTTTTACATTTATGGGGATTTGATTATCCAGAGAGATAAGATAAAAACTGGTAAGGGAAATCAAAGAGAAATAAAACTCTCGAGAAAGCTTGAGAAATCAGGTTATTTGGGAAAGGAGGAGATCATTCAGTCAGTTGTTTTCTATTAAAAATAAACTCCTCAAAACCAAGATTTCCAAGTTGATGTAATCTGGATCCCTCATAACAAAGATGAAGAATTTAAAAACCAAGGGTACTGGACTAAACCCTATTTAGAAAAAAAAAAATCTAAAGCATCGATCCAAGCTATAGAAGAATAATTTTACAAATATAGGATTATTTGGGGAGAAGTTTATAAAATGATGTAAGACTTACTGCAGACCAGACTTTATCATTAAAAAAATAATATAAATTCCCCAATCGTTTTTGAATCTGTTGATGCATTTTTCTCTCGGGAATCCCAACCCTGATATCTTAACAATAATGAATAAACCTAAAATAAATGTCAAAACAAGCAATAGCTGATAGGGAGAGATTTTTTCCTTCCTTTTAATTGACAGAGCAATAGTGTGCTCCTTCACACTATGAATGTCTCACACATACACACACACACACACACAGTGTGTGCACAGATACACACACCTTCAAAAATCCAAAAAGTAAACAGAGGAAGGATCTCAGTAATTCACTCCACAAACTGCTTTAGCCAAAGTGTTTATATGGAGAGAGAAAGAGATCAAGAGTGAGGGAGAGCAGAGGACCTCATCATTGGAGCGAAAGTGATGATTTTGGGATTCCCTGGCTGGTATGAGGCTCGGGTTGTAGTTCTTTTTAGACAGACCCCGCGTCACAGGCTGATCCAAATGGACAGCTGCCCAAGCTATGGAGGAGAGTCCTACCTACATGGAGAAACTGTTCTCCCTTGCCTGGTTGGGAAAATAAACCTTAGGATAACTGAGGCCATTCTTCACCTCATTTTCCCAGCACACATCTAGTTCATAGCTGACCTAATCTATAAATGTGAGTCATCCAGCCTCTAACTCAGGGAAAGAGAGTAGGGAAGCCAAAGAATTAGGCAGGTCCCATTCATCACCCAGAAAACAAACAGGGCCCCGCTCCTGTAGTGGTGGGGAGATAGTGGCTGGGCCATAACTAAGCACCCAGCAGCGGCTGTCGACCAGGACCCAGCCAATAAAAGCTTGACCTTGAGGAGCAGAGAGTCAGAAGACAGACAATCGGGTCAGAGAGATGAATTTTGTTCTCTGTAAAATGAGAAGAGGCTATATAATTCCTTATATTTTTCTAGTTTTGCACTTTACAAGGCACATTACCAAACACGTCGCATTTGACCCTCACAGCCTTGTTAGTGAGAAAGAGACGGTCTCCAAAACCCAGATGACTTCCAAGGCTGGTATCCAACTAGACCATTTTATCCCCACACAAGATGCACGCCTTCACCTTTGTTCCTGAGCCAGCCCTGTTTGCAATCAGGCCGGTCTCTAGTGAAGTTGCAAACAGACGAGTTGCTTAATGCAACTCATAGTTGCATTGCTAAGGGGGATTTCTTTTTCTTTCTTTCTTTCTTTCTTTCTTTCTTTCTTTCTTTCTTTCTTTCTTTCTTTCTTTCTTCCTTTCTTCCTTTCTTCCTTTCTTCCTTTCTTCCTTTCTTCCTTTCTTCCTTTCTTCCTTTCTTCCTTTCTTCCTTCCTTCCTTCCTTCCTTCCTTCCTTCCTTCCTTCCTTCCTTCCTTCCTTCCTTTCTTTCTTTCTTTCTTTCTTTCTTTCTTTCTTTCTTTCTTTCTTTCTTTCTTCCCTCCCTTCCTTCCTTCCTTCCTTCCTTCCTTCCTTCCTTCCTTCCTTCCTTCCTTCCTTCTCTCTCTCTCTCTCTCTCTCTCTCTCTCCCTCCCTCCCTCCCTCCCTTCCTTCCTTCCTTTCTTTTTTTTTTTTAAAGGGAAAACAGCATAGTAACAATCACCAAGCATTTAAAGTGTGACTTTAAGGTGTTAAAACTGATAATATGTTTCAAGTTCTCCTGCCTGCTAGCACAGCCCTTTCATGTAGTCTGCCTATCCTGAGAATGCTTCCCGGTTGCCAATATTTCTGGAGCCTTTTTATTGAAAGAGACATCCAGCATTAGGTCAAGGGCCTTGCAAGAAAATCAAGCTTCCATCTTTAGAGTCACATTTTGTTTTGAACTGAAGACTTCATTACTGATTACCCAGATTCTTCTCTCAAGTGATCGACAAAGTCTGTAGCATTGTGAGTTTGGCTACTTCAAGAAATCTTATCCCTCGGAAAGGAAAGATTGTCACCCCTGAGGATAGGCCAAAGAACATGATGCTGATTCTATAGGCAATTCCTAAAGAGAAACTCCCCCATGGCCTCCATAACTAGAAGTGTACCGAGCAGAAGGATGATGTCTTGGTCCTATTTATATCCACAGAGACTGACACAGGCTTCATCACAGAGGTAGCTTTACAGACAGGCAAGCAGCACAGTCCCACCAGGTCCCGTGCAGGACTCTGCACTCGGTATCACGCTAGGCTGCCACCATCTTGAAATTCTTAACAGCTTAACTGAGGGCCCTGCATTTTCATTTTAGAATGGACCCCACACAAAAGAGAACCATTCTTATCCCCCAATAACTCCTTGTTAAGCTACACTGAACCACTGTGGGTCTGGAATCTGCTTATATGATGAGAAGCGAGATAGAGAAAACAATCTGGATTTGAATGCTCTTCCCAGTATTTACCGATTTTCTGGTTGGGGATAAGTGAAATAATCCTCCAAAAGTATATACACATGCCACATCATCTATCTTGTGATGTTAGAGGATTCTAATAATGTCTATAGAGCAAATGGTACAAACCAGGCACTCCAGGTTGGGTATTTTTATTATTATCATTATTTTTATGGGCCTGGCCAGGGATGGGAATATTAAATATAATATACAAAGAATAAATAGGGAGAGAGAGAGAAAGTAACATGCCTCATAATACTCCATAATAAACAACAAAGGAAATAAGTTGGCCACAACTTTTATAGCCTCAGAACTCAGTATTCCAAAACATAGCACTTTGATAAAAATATAAGCACTTATAACACCATTGTAGTGTTCAAAGAGGATCAGGAACCTAAAAGTACTTTAAACCTAAAAAGCATTAAATATAAATATGTCACAGTATCTTAGTTAAATCATAGTTCAATCACTTTTGTATTACCTTGTTTAACTAATGTATACATTAAAAACCTGCATGCCAAAAAAAAAGCCTTATGCTGTATAATTATTATTTTTTTGTATACTGTTAATTATAGTTTATGATCATTTCTCCAAAATGTTGACCGTCAGACCCTTGTTCCAAGGGTGGAAAGTCTTACAGTAACTGCAAGTAGAACCTATTTTCCTAGGATAGCATTTCTCTGTAAGACTAATACCATTTTGTTGGGTAATTACTTTGAAAAGCCATTTGGGGTACAAGGTAAAAAGAATACTCTGTCCATTACCGGCCCACCTTCCTGGCAAAAGTCCGTGCCTGTGGAACAATCGATAGTGACAGTTCTGCTAACTATCCAGGCTGGTTTTGCTGAATGGTGCAGATAGGTAAGCTGAGGTGTTAAGTACTCTCCCTGACAGGAGGCAGGCGATTTCTCTGGCTCCCAAGGAATTGAGGAAGGAGGCTGGGAAGACAGCCCTCATGGGAAGGCAGAAGTTTCCACAAGCACATTTTACCAAGGAGGATGTATTAACAATCTTCTTCCCCACCTTACAAACGGAATCTTCAGTAAAATCTTTATAGCGCCCTAATTGTTGATTTAAACGTTTGGGGTGAAGGACAGCCAAGGCTTGTGAGAAGCACAGCTGAGACACAATCTAAGGAGTCCAGTGTGTTCGGGAAGCGGATCTGGAAACCAAGAATGGCTGTTACATTTAGTGCTGGTTTTTATAAAAATACAATCAGATATGAGCACAGAAGCTCTCATATTTATAATGATGATGATGGTGATAATGATAAGACCCTCAATATCTCTTTTTCTACTACATTTCTGTACAAAGATCTTTCTCTTTAACTGCCATAAAGAAGACAGAGATGTGAGGCAATGGGAAAAATAAATAGGATCATTGGACAGAGTACAGTGAGTTAGCGCCTGGCGGTGATGGCCGTGCCCTTCCGTTTGCCTTAAATCATAAGCACTGAAGACTAAAGTCCGTATTTCCTAGACTCCCTTAGATCTATGCATGTGGATAAGACAGAGGCTCTGAGGGTAAGGTTAGCTCACGTGAGCTTTACAAAGCAAGCAGAGGTGGAGGTGTTCTTCAGAGGCCGCTAGGGTCTGAACCCAGGGTTCACCTTTTGTCACCTTCCTCGGTCACAGGGATGGGGGTGTGGGTGTGTGTGTGTGTGTGTGAGGGGTGGGGCTTGCAGCTTGGGAGTTTCCCAGACTTCGGGATCACAGCTATCATGATGGCCCCAGATTGCTGCTTTGGCAGCCATTTGAATAATTTTATAAGCATCTAATTTCCTCTATTAAATCTTGTCTTCCCTAATGTAGCTACCTATCAGGATTTGTTTCCCACACGGAATCTAGAATAGTATCATGACACATTAGATGAACCCCACTCATAAATATCTAGATTTAAACAGTCAATGGTGTAATTTGTAATCAGCATGATCTTTCTCCAAACTGTTCTGTCAAAGGAAGAACAGCAACTCTCTTCTTGCTATCTTAATTTATTCAATTCCATTAATATTTAGAAAACACCCACTAGGCGATAGGACTACTTATTCAGTTTATGAAAAACTTTACCACCATGGGGTAGGCAATCGCACATTTGAAAACATTCAATCACCATCAATAAAACAGAGCAGCAGCCATTAAAACGGTGAAATTGAATAGAAATTCCTCAGAAAGCCACTTAAATGCGCTTTGTGCTGGGTCCTAAAGGTCAGAGTGCAGACAACTTAAAGCAGCTCATTTGGGTCAATTTCTTTACCCATCTTCAGCAAGTCACACCCAAAGCATGTTGCTTCTAACATTCCCTTTTTCACATCATTTATCTGTTTTGAAGATCCCACCCAAACCCGAGGCAACTTTATCTACATGCCTAACATCCTTAAGAGACCAGATAAAAATCTTACCTCCTCCAGGAAGATTTATTTCCCTGACCCATTTGATTTTTTCCCTGACTCACTTTCCTTCACTTGTAATTCACATACCTCTCCCCTATCCCATTCTTTCAGTAAAGCACATTTATTCCATTGACATTTTTCTGGATATACAAACACATTGTACTTCCCTGAAATCTATCCAAAGATTACAAACTCAAGATGTGAAGGGCTGGATTTTTTGGTTTAGGTTTTTTTTTTGTTTGTTTGATTGATTGTTCATTTTGTCATTGCTCAATCTCTAGCACCTAGCACAGTGCTTGGTATTTGGTAGGCTCTCCATAAAGATTTGCTAAAAAACTAAATGGTGTTATCAATAGACATCAGTCCATCAAAAATCTGTGCACCCCTGTCCATAATACAGAGCTGTTCAGGGGACACTCCTTGCATCTGTGTTGGCCACACATCTATTTCTTGCCAGTAGAATATAAGCAGAAGTGAGCTATGTCCTTACTGGGCTGAAGTAGTAGAAACAGGTCCCTTCCCCTTCCCACAGCTAAAGACAAAAGCATCTGAGGCCCTAGGTATGAAGGGAGCCACAGGATACAGTTTAGATCCTCAAATTACCATTCAGAACAATAAAAAAGACTGGTTTTCCAATGGGAAAACATACACTGAAAATTTAAGTAAGGAATTAAAATGTACTATATCATCCCCACAAAGATCTACACATGACTATTTGCAGACATTCTATTCATAATAGCTAAACACTGCAAACAACACAAACGTTCACTAACTAGCAAGTGGATAAATACACATCTAATGGACTATTACTCAGCAAGCCAAAGGAATGGTACATGCAACAACATAGATGAATCTCAAAAAAGCATCATGCTAAGTAGAAGAAGGCAGACACAAAACAAATGAGCCTATGAGCACATTAATTAGTATATTAACTTTAATACAATATTAATAGAGTGCTCTGGAAAAGACAAAACCATAAGAACAGAAGCCAAAGCAGTAGCTATCCGTCTCTGGGGGTGAAGGGGATTCACTTTCAAGGATCACAGGGAATCTTCGTGGAGCGATGGAAATGTTCTGTATCTTAATGGTGATAGCGAGTACATGGCTGGAAACGTCTCAACCCTCATTGAACCATACACTTAAAAAGGCTGAGTTTCACTATACATAAATTACTCCTCCATAAACCTGATTTTTTTAAAAAAAATCCCCTGTGTTAAGTCAGAATTTTGGAGTTTATGTGACACATAGTCAAACATGTTAGTGTCATTCTCCTGAATACAGGATGGAAGAAGACTGCAGCCCAACGCCCTTCCAGGGGCTACTTCGGCACGCTCCAGGAAAGCCCTGCGTGTTGCTGAGCTCATAGTAAGTGCTCAGGAAAAACATGTTGAAGTGAATTTAATTTCCCTCCCATAAATTTTACATTCTGTGGTTTGCCTAAAATCATTTATGTATTCATTCATCCATTGCCGCCTTTCACTGCGCACCATAAAACAAAAGCTGCCAAGCCCCAAACCCGGCAAACACATTTTTCAAATACTTTCCACGCACGCAATCAGGCATTGGCCTGTTTTATTCATAAGACGATTTTTCTTTCTAGCTGCTGGAGCCACTTAAACATTTAATATCCATAAAACTGCTTTAATTTTTTAAGAACACAAATGGGGATTCCATTGCACTGAATATGCAATTATTTGGTGTCATAGCAACAAGCCTCATTGTGCCAGTCAGACTTCGCTCGCCGAGGGTAGTTCTCAAACAAACGGTCTGACCTTCTTGGTCATCCTTCCTCACAGATTTAGAATCCTAGGCTTCTAATACTCACTGCTCTTCCGCCTTGAAATTATCTTTTTCTACCTTGAGAGGAAGTTAATATCCCTAGCATTTTGTTAAATCTTTTCCCTGAAGTGAACCAAAACAAGTGAAAGTGCCCTGGGAAAAAGAAATGAAGAAGCAGATGCTCTATTTAGTATGATTTTCTAGAAAGTACTGCCCCCCAGATATGTAGCTGAGTATTAAAGGGGTTTAAAGAGAGGATGGTGAAGGCTTTAGAGTCAGTCCGAGGTGTACTGGAATTCCAGCTTGTATACATGCTAATTCTGGGAAATGGGCATGTATTTTAAGTTCGCTGAGCCTCAGTTTCTTCATCCATAAAAATATTGTGAGGGGCACCTGGATGGCATAGTCGGTTGAGCATCGGATTCTTGATTTTGGCTCAGGGGTTGATCATAGGATGATGAGATCGATCGAGCCCCACATCAGGCTCTGCACATAGAATGAAACCTGCTTAAGACTCTCTCTCCCTCTCCCCCGTCCCTCCCCCATGCTCTCTCTCTCTCCATCTCTCTCTCTCTCTCAAATAAATAAATAAATAAATCTTTTTTAAAAAGTGGTATGAGAAGCCAACTGAAACAAGGTGTTAAAGAATTCAGCTTCTGCGCTGACACTTAAGATGAGGCACAAAAATTTAGGGAAGTGAATTTTTTTGAGAGAAGAATATCAAAGGGCAAAAAACATTAAGCCACTCTTGCATCTCAGAGTTACGAATGGTCTAGAAGCAAAACCATTTCAAAATGTGAAGCAGTTTGTTGTGATTTAAGGAGAAGTGAATAAAAGAATAGGCATGAGCCCCATGTGGTCAGGAACGCTGTTCTTTTTTACGGTGTTAGCCTCAGCCTGGCACATGGTAGGTGATTAAAGTCATTGAATGTTGAATAAAAACGCGGATTCTGGACTCAACCTCTTCATAACAGTTGTTACTGCCCTGGTGGGACTTGGTTTCCTCGTATGTAAAGAGATGATCTGAAATGGGACTTCTAGCTCTGAAATGCAATCGTTTATAGCTCCTAAAAGTGAAGAGGGCCTTAAGGGTCGTCTGGTTAATACTGCTCCTGCTGTCTCTGTTTCCACCCCTGGCAGAAGGGCACTTACGCCTTCCATGATGGATTGCTGCCTATCCTTTCGATGGAATAGATGTAAATGACATTGGGTGATATTTCTGTGTCTCCTCTTACATACCATTAATAATTCCCTATGTTACAAAAAATGTGCAGTGCCTACTAACTAAAATGTCAAAATTGACATGCCAAGATTACGGTTACTCTAAGAAAAGAGTCAAATACCTTGGAAAGAACATTTGTATTCTAGGGTTGGCTGCAGTCTTATAGAGACGCTGCACAGTGACTTGACATTATCAGAGGCATGTGGAAGTAAAATCTGTCTCTCAAGACATATTTTTACTCTGGTCAGACAATTAATGAGAGAGGCTATTAAAGCTAATCTAAGGTTGTTAGCATTTGAAAAGGAGCTCCCTGAAAAATGGGCTAAGAAAGAAGACATTAAAATAGACCAAATTCGGTGATGGTGCATTGCCCCAATTTGGATGGATGATGGACGGATAATGTGAACAGATGATGGATGAATCAGTAATGTAGACAAATGGCAGGGAGAGGAAGCTGTCCTCTGCAGCACAGTGACATTCCTGGGGACTTTTGGCCTGACACACCAGAGTACAATTGCTTTGTGGATGAATTAAGCGCATAGTCATTCATAGGATCAGAGCAATGTAATCCATAATTTTTAAAGAGGTGTTTAGTACTAATTAAACAAAAGGTGCCCTTCTCACCTTCTCCCATAACAAAATCCCTCTCTTAAATCCTTATGACAAAGGGGTTAACGGACAGTTTGGTTAAAATCACTAAAATTTGGCAGCTGAATGATTGTAATGTAAGATAGCATGGTTTAAGAGGGTGACGTGGGGGCTAAAGGACAGGGAACAGGACAGACAGAGCAAAATAGGTATTTTGGTCAGGCTAGGATGGACTCTGCTCGGTAGGTAACAAACTGCATAATCACACATAAACCCCCCCTCTTTTTCTCTCTCGCAAACATCTGTTTTAGGACTGAGGGCTCCTCCAGGACATCTGGATCCCTATGCAGCAATTTCGTGATCTAGTATTCTTAGATCCAATGGCTCTGTCATCTCAAATTAAGGATTTCTCAGTCCTTAGAGCAGAAAAAGAGATTGTGGAGAACTAGCCATTGCTCAGCACCACACAGAATGACTTTGGAGAGACCAAGACACCCTGGCCCCCAAGCCATCTAACTGAGAAGCTGTCCTCTCTGTGGATTCAGCTCCATCACCACACAGGATCCTGCGGCCCTAACTTCTCCTGCAGTGTTGAAAATGAGATCGGCCTATAGGAAGATTTTATATGCAGACACTTGAATTTTAAATGAGGGGAAAAGATGCGGCCCAGTCCCAGAGCTTAGCGTGAGGGTAAAGAGGGAACAGGCAACGGTACTGGGGACCAGTGTAACAGGTATGAATTACTTCACTGATTCCTAGAATAGTTGAGGTCCTGGAAAGACCCAGACTTCTATTCACCTGGAGTGCAACCCCATAGAGTGGGGCTGCCCTGACATGTGCTCTTTCCCCTATAGCCAGGCCTCACAGCTGGTACTCTCAATCGTTGTGTCAGGCTCCAGTGCAAACGTGCCTTTCAGGGGAAGGATGCCTGAAGACCCAAAATCCTCAGTGCAGGTTCAGGAGCTAGGCGAAGCCAGCATTGGAGTTTACCTGATAAATGCTTAGTACAGAGCTAGCAGATGCTGCTCCCAAATGATAGCTCAGGTGGAAAGCTCTCATTTTACACAAACTCACCCTCAATCCTCTTAACAACATAAGATGTGCAACCAGAAGCCAAGCTCGCTATACCACTGTTCCAGAACATCCAGCACCCCTGGAAAGTGTCCTAAATCATCTCCTAATGTGGTCTCACTTGTTCCCCAAAGACTCCCAGTGACTACAGTGCTGCTCCGGAGCCCCATCTCTGTGACCGAGGTGTCGTCTCTTACTGAAAAAACTCCTTACTGTTGACCATTTGTTTAATTTTCATTAAAAAAACTTATTACCTCTTTTCTGTGTTGGAGGTCTCTAACGCCACCCCCAGGTTCAGTGATTTACGAGGAAGGCTTCTCACGTTTCTCAGAATAAAGTCATACTCAGGACTCTGATTTACTCCAGTGAAAGGCTACAAAGCCAAACCAGCAAAGGGAAAAGGTGCTCAGGGTGAAGTCCAGAAGAAACCAAGCACAAGCTTCCAAAAGTCTTCTACTTATGGAGTCACACAGGACACCTTAATTCTTCCAGCATGGAATTACAACACATGAGAAATGCTATCTACCAGAGAAATCATTAGAGACTCAGAGTCAAAATGGGGGGCCGGTCACACAGGTATGACTCAAAACCTAGTCTCACAGAAGGAAAATAGGGGTTCAACATAAATCACATTGGTTGTAAAAATGGTTGAGGCACAGTAAGCCACTCTGATCAGTTCTAGAAATGATGGACCTTCCTAAGGATAGCTATCAGACTTGTGATGCTCTATCTTTTCTACACACTGGCGTATCTACCAGGCACTGTACTAAAGAATGAATTATAGATATTTAGTTTTTAAGTATCTACTATGTGCCTGCCTCAGTTCCAAACACTGGAAATGCAGAAAAAAGGGAGAAAAAGGCAGACAGAAGTCCTTCCTCATAGAGGTTTCCCTATCTAATGAGGGAAACAGACTTCAAGGAAACTAATAAATCCATAGGAAAAAGGGTCTTGTCAGCTAGATGAAAATGCTCTGAAGCAAACTAAAGCAAAGTGAGGAAATGGAGATGAGAGAAAAGGCACTCCAGAGGAAGTAGTCAGGAAAAGCCTTGGTTCTGGGGCACATTTGAGCAGAGACCTGAGTGAAAAGAAGAGACAAATCATGTTTTCTTTCAAGAGAAAGCTCTTGGGGAAAGAGCTTTCTAGGCAGGGGGAAGGGAGTGCCAAGTCCTTGACATAGGAATGTGGTTGGTGTGTGTAGAGTAACAGCAGAGAGACCAGGATGGCTGGAACTCATGAAACTCAACACCCAAAACCAAATAATCCAGTCAAGAAATGAGAAGGCATGAACAGATATTTCTCCAAAGAAGACAAACGAATGGCCAGCAGACACGTGAAAAAATGCTCCACATCACTTGGCATTAAGGAATTACAAATCAAAACCACAATGAGATACCACCTCACGTCAGTCAGAATGGCTAAAATTAACAAGATAGGAAACAACAAATGTTGGCAAGGATGTGGAGAAAGGTGAACCCTCTTACACTGCTGGTGGGAATACAAACTGGTGCAGCCACTCTGGAAAATGGTATGGAGTTTCCTCAAGAAGTTGAAAATAGAGCTACCCTACAACCCAGCAATTCACTACTAGGTATTTACCCCAAAGATACAAATGTAGTGATCTGAAGGGGCACCTGCACCCTGATGTTCATAGCAGTAATGTCCACAATAACCAAACTGTGGGACGAGCCAAGATCTCCATCAACGAATGAAGGGATAAGGAAGAAGTGGGTTATATATACACTGGAATACTATTCAGCCATCAGAAAGGATAAGTACTTACCACTCACATCAACATGGATGGAACTAGAGGGTATTATGCTGAGTGAAATAAATCAATAAGAGAAAGACAATTATCTTATGGTTTTACTCATATGTGGACTATAGGAAACAGGGCAGAAGATCCTAGGAGAAGGGAGGAAAAACAGAAAAGGAAGTCCATGAGAGACTCTTAACTATAAGAAGCAAACTTAGGGATGCTGGAGGGGAGGTGAGAGGTAGTATGGGGTAATTGGGTGATGGGCACTAAGGAAGGCATGTGATATGATAAGCACTAGGTGTTATATGAAACTGATGAATTATTAACAATGCATCTGAAACTAATGGTGTATTACAGGTTGTCTAGTTGAATTTAAATTTTAAAAAAAGGAATGAGGAAATTTTTGTAAGTGATAGACATGTTCATTGCTTGATCATGATAATGGCTGCATAGGTATACATGTATGGCAAGTTAACAAAATTATACATTTCAGTATACATTTGTGCAACTTGTTGTATGGCAATTATATCTCAATAAAGCTATTCAGAAGGAGAAGGTAAAGGAAGAGGGGATAGCAAGTATAACTAGTACAAGAAGAAAAGACAGGACAGAGCCCTGAAAGAATGTCTACCTGTTACTTAACTGATTCCTAACTCTGAACTTAGCACAGTGCAATGACCTTAGCCATTGTTCACCTGTCTAGATGCCTTCATATTGCCAGCTTCCGAAACACATCCTCATTACCTGCTCCAAACCTTGAAAACCAATTTGAATGTTCAGATACCAATCTCCCTAAATGTAGCTCAACCAGCTGGCCACAGAGTCCCTTCCCAACTACTAGTAAGAAAGTATAGTTTAAATATGCATGAGATTGCACATGAAAAAGTGCTTAATATCGCTTGTCATTAGGGAAATGCAAATTTGAACAACAAAGAGATCCTACCACACATTTATTAGAATGGCAAAAAGCCAAAAAACTGGCAATACCAATTGCTGGCAAAGAGGTAGGGCAACAGGATCTCTCTTTCACTGCTGGTAGAAATGCAAATGGTACAGCCAATTTGGAAGATAGATTTTTAGTTTCTTACAAAGCTAAACATAGTCTTACCATACGATCCAACATTTGCACCACTTGGTATTTACCCAACTGATTTGAAAACTTAGATCCACACAAAAAACAGCATACAAATGTTTATAGCAGCTTTATTCATAATTTTCCAAAACTGGAAGCAACCAAGATGTCCATGAGTAGGTGAATGGATAAACAAACTATGGTACATTCATACAAAAGAATGCTATTCAGCAATAAGAAAGAATGAGCTATGAAGCCACACAAGTACATAGATGAATATTAAATGCATACTAAATCAAAGAAGCCAGTTTGAAAGACTACATATTGTATAGTTCTACTTACATGACATTCTAGAAAAGGTAAAACTACAGAGATAATAAACAGATCAGTGGTTGGCAGGGGGTTTGGGGGCAGTGGGGAGGATATGGTTGAATAGGTGAAGCACAGGGCATTTTTTTAGGATGGTCAGGCTATTTTGTACGATATCTTACAATGCATTTATCAAAACTCACAGAATTTTAAGGCACAAAGAGTGAACTTTAATGGAAGCAAATAAAAGACTAATAATGTAAGATACCAAGGGATATGCAGATAGAATGCAGATGTGACCCAAAAAACCTAATTATATTACAAATGGGTAAAAAAGTTTTACTGAAGGAGATGGAGGGAAAGGTGCTGACCTAAGTACTTTGGAAATGATGGACTGTGTAAGACTAAAGGCAAAAGACAGTATGGAGATTCCTCAGAAAGTTGAAAAAGGAGCTACCCTATGACTCAGCAATCGCACTACTAGGTATTTACCCTAAAGATACAAATACAGTGGTCCAAAGGGGCATGTGCACCCGAATGTTTATAGCATCAATGTCCACAATGGCCAAACTATGGAAAGAACTGAGATGTCCATTAACAGACGAATGGATAAAGATGTGGTATGTGTGTGTATATACACACACACACACACACACACACACACATATATACACACAATGGAATACTATGCAGCTATCAAGAGAAATGAAATCTTGCCATTTGCAATGATGTGGATGGAACTAGGGGGTATTATGCTAAGTGAAATAAGTCAATCAGAGAAAGACAATTATATATTCTCTCTGGTATGAGGAATTTGAGAGGGAGGGTGGGGGGTTTGGGGGGGTAGGGGGAAAAATGAAACAAGATGAGATAGGGAGGGAGACAAATGATAAGAGACTCTCAATCTCACAAAAGAAACTGAGGGTTACTGGGGGATGGGGGGTAGGGATAGGGTGGCTGGGTTATGGACACTGGGGAGGGTACGTGCTATGGTGAGTGAGGTGAAATGCGTAAGCCTGACAATTCACAGACATGTACCCTGGGGTAAATAATACATTATATGTTAATAAAATAAAAAAATTAAATTAAAAAAATGTTTAAAAAGACTAAAGGCAAAAGGAACCACATAAAGCAGTGTATTCTCACTGATAAATGTGTTCCCACAGAGGTACAAGGTGAGCACTGAGCAATGGAAAGAATTGATAAATCACTCTATTTTACATCTGAAACTAATACACACTGTATGTTAATTATACTAGAATTTAAAAAATATATATATATATTTAAATATTAACAGTTCTGAATCCACTACTTGTCTGCTGGAATTGAACCATTAAGGAATGCATGAAGGGTGGTGGGAGCCCAGTATCTCTCTGTTGGAGAAGGGGGTTACAGATAAGCCAAGAGAGAAGGCTAGAATGATCCATGTGGTAATAGATTAGTGGGAAACATTAGTGCAAATTCATATTTAGATTAATATACCTATACATGGTTACATGCAAAATATTTATAGACATGTGTATATAAACAGGTTAGTATATACACGTATATGCCATTGCTCTATCAGCTGAGTTGACCTAGAAGCCACACAACCCAGGTAGCAATGAGTACACCCAACATCCAGATCTTGGTTCCTAGGATCAGTGTCCAAAAAAACAGATCTGGACTTCCTGGAGAAATAGCTGATTCTAAGTCTGGGTCAGAAAATATAGAAGATGAGCCTGGAGCATCTTGTAATGGCAGAAAGTAAGTAAACACTTAAAGAAAAAAGGGAAGGGAAGGGAAGGGGAGGGAAGAGGAGGGGAGGGGAGGGAAGAGAAGAGTAAACCTACTACAATGAAAGTATGTCAAGGTAGCACACGAGCCAGCAGAAAGAACAATCAAATAAATAAATAAATAAACAAACAAACAAATAAATAAATAAATAATGCAGTATTCAATTATAACACAAAATATATATGCAAGAAATATTTTGCATTTATAGGATATAAACACATGATTAAATAAATTAATAAACGTAAGGAATAGACAAATTTCCCATGCAGACTCATTCCAAATAATTTATATACATACTTTGCTCAGAAGGAGGTAGAGTATAACTCCTACTCCTGAAGTATGGGAGTTTTTTCTTTCAAAGTAGTGACTTCCTTTCAAAGAATACAAAACAGAACGAAAGGGGAAAATAGAGTAACTCTACAGTGAAACCTGACAAACACTATTTCCTCCATGTGATCAGGGTCAACATTGACAATAATAAATCATGTTGATAAGATGTACCCTTTATATTAGGTGATGGGAATGGCATCTTACCTCTGTGGTCTGCCTCCCAAAGACCCAAAATCCCAATCTAATCATGAGAAAAACATCAGAAAAATCCCACTTGAAGGACATTCTACAAAATATCTGACCAGTACTCTTTAAAATTTTTAAGCTCGTCAAAAACAAGGAAAATCTGAGAAAATGTCACAGCTGAGAAGAGCCTAAAGAGACACGATAGTGTTCTGGGTGGGATCCTGGAGCAAAAAAAAAGAAAAAAGAACATTAGTTAAAACTAGGGAAATTTGAATAAATATGGGCCTTATGATAATTTGTCAATATTTCTTCATTAATCGTCGCAAACACACTATAACAAATAAAGTGATAACAACAGAGGACCAAGCATGGGGCATATGCGAACTCTCTGCACTAGCTTCCCAATTTTTCCAGAATTCTCACACTACTATAAAAAAAAAGTACTCTAGTAAATCGTGGGACTCTGGAATCTGATGGAGTTGGATTGAATGTCACATCTGTGAGACCTTAGGCAAAATACTTACCATCCCTGCACCTCAGCCTCCACAGAGTTGTGGAATATATGAATGCAACCACATCCTCTCTATAAACATCTCCATAGAGCTGATGCCCCCATATATGACCTTTCCCTTCCTCTTCTGTGCAAGATAACAATTACAAAGCGCATGGCAGGGAGTTTGAAAGCCATACCCATCTGGCTCATTTCCAGTTAGCTTCTGGCCTCTTTCCGGAATTCAGACAGGATGGCTGTCTCCTTTATATGTGAAAGCCTAACAATAGTGAAGCAAAGAACATCAGAAATGCGTTTACTGGATTCTGCTGGATTGGGTCTGGTCCCCGAACCCCTCAAAAAAACAGTCAGGTAGTTTCCCCTAGCCCAACACCCTCAGTCTCCACTCTAGCCTCTGGAATTCGTGGCCATGTAGATCCCATCCAGCTCTTCCTTCTTGACCTAAAAGTCCATATCTAAAAGCCCAGTGTAGGGGCGCTCGGGTAGCTCAGTCATTAAGCGTCTGCCTTTGGCTCAGGTCATGATCCCAGGGTCCTGGGATCAAGCCCCGCATTGGGCTCCTTGCTCCGCAGGAAGCCTGCTTCTCCCGCTACCATTCCCTCTGCTTGTGTTCCCTCTCTCGCTGTGTTTCTCTCTGTCAAATAAATAAAATCTTTAAAAGCCCAGTGTAAAATGAGTTTATCTCCAACATCTCAGATAGCTCGAGACGTGGCATGATGAAGGCCACAGCTGGCCAAACTTCTGCTTTTGCTTTTTGTTCTTTTCCTGCTGCTTGTCACCCCGCCAATATTTAGCCACAGTTAGTATCCAAAGAGAACCCAACATGAAATTTTCACTTGAAAGAACTGCAACAAGGAAAGACAATGAAATCAAGTCGATGGAGTGAAAGTTTCTTTAATTGGTCTTACTGTTTGTATTTAACAAATACTAATGTTTACTATGTACATTATAAATATTAATTCATTTTCACTATGACCTTATAAACAATATTAAGGCCTCATAAAAATTAATTCAATGATCTTCACTATTATTATTTGCATTTTATAGATGAGGCAATTGAAACACAGAATCTTTCAGGGGTGCCTGGGTGGCTTAGTGGGTTAAGGCCTCTGCCTTCGGCTCAGGCCATGACCTCAGGGTCCTGGGATCGAGCCCCGTGTCAGGCTCTCTGCTCAGCAGGGAGCCTGCTTCCCCCTCTCTCTGCCTGCCTCTCTGTCTACTTGTGATCTCTCTCTCTCTCTCTCTGTCAAATAAATAAATACAATCTTTAAAAAAAGAAAAAGAAAAAAGAAACACAAAACATTTCAATAACTATCCCCGGGGTCAGAGTTAAGGAGGGGCTGAGAAGAGCTGGGGGTTCAAACCCAGGCAGTCTATCCCCCTGTCCAGAGGATGTGTGACGACAGAGACAGATGATTCACACAGTTTGTATTTTATTAGATTTTATTCTCATGGAGCCCTTTAAGTTTACTATTTACACACACACACACACACACACACACACACACACACACACACAAGAGATGGACCTTGACCAAAGTCAATGTTTTCCAGGAAGGACTGGGATAGACAGGGAGACCAAGTTGCAGAGATATTGGATGCAACAAAGATGCCTCAAGGAAAGGGGGAATCCCTTAACATTGTCCTCCCACCCCGCCCCCTGACAATGTCAGTCCCCATTCTGACAACCCTCCCAGGCCATATCGCCCTGGAACAGGAAGCCGCCTGTGTCTCCTTGTGCCTTTCAAGTACATCCAACCGGACTGAGACACCCTGTCACGTTATCCCTGGACAAAATCCAGACTTCTTCAGTAGTGTCCAGGTTCTCTGAGCTATAACGACACCTCCCAGGCCTCATGCCAGCTGCCCACAAATTCCCTGTGTAAATAGTTAGGCTCCCCACTTCTACCCAAAGGGATGCCTTGGTTTCCACCCCTATGGAAATGACTGGCATTTCTAATCTAGCAATCCAACTGGGAAGACCCGATCATTAAGAAAACCAAACAGAGCAATGCATTGCAGAAGCCATACAGCTACCTCTCCTATTATTTAGCGTTGACAAGAGTCACTCGGTTTGCATTTTTAAAGGTGTTTCTAACTCACATTTGGCATGTTCCATTTCTCTCAGACCCTGGGGGAATCTTAGTAACAAGAAAATTTCCAGCAGGTGGTGTTTCCCTTGGTTGTAGGATTTTTACATGCTCACAGGCCCTCCATCCTCTGGGCCTCACCTTCTTGATTTCTGCTCCCATCTCTCCCTCCCGTTGACGATTCCTGGTCAAGCATGAGCACTCCGGAGTGGACCATGGTGTGGACTAGGTTGGGAACAAATCCACTGTCTGATGCAAACAGCATAAGACCAGTGATTCCAGTGCTACTCACAGCTCTTGTCTGTGGCTTTAGGCCAGTTAACTGTTCTCTCATGAGGCAAATCAGCAAACTCAACCCCACTCTCCTTCCTCCCTCTGAGAATCACACTGCAGTTCTCAGCTGGACAACACTTCCTCCATACGGGGCATCCAGAATTGTTAAGTAGGCATTTGGGGGGTTATCACAGCAAGGGAGCATGACTGACATTTTAGTGGGAGGAAACCAAGGATGTCAAATGGTCTGCAGTGCCTGCATCCCACGTGATGAGAATTTCCCCACAAACACTGCTAATATTCTCTAAAAATCCCTGTTGGAGCACCTACAGGCAGAAAACTTCAAAGAGCTTTATAAATTCTTTTTTTTTATTATGCTATATATTCAAACATGGTAGCACTAAGTAGCTAAACTTTTGTTCGATTTTCTATTTCATTAAAAGCAATTCTATAACTGGAAAACCTCTCTTTGTGTGTGTGTGTGTGAGAGAGAGAGAGAGAGAGAGAGAGAGTACTCGGACAAACTAGAAAAGGCACTCACTAAATTGTGCATCAGCGGAGCCAGGCACTAACTCTAATTCTACCGGTGACCCACTGCGTGACCTTGAGCAGCACTCGCCCTTCTCTTGGGTCCCCTGATCCCTGGATGAAATGATTGTTCTGGTTAATTTCTAAGGGACTACGAAGCTCAACATTTCCATGACTCTAAGACCCATGAAAACCTCATTATTCTTTCTATACTTTAATAAGTAAATGTGACCAGCGTGAGTAGATTAAATAAAGAGGTTCAAGATGGATGGAGGTTACACTGTGTTTTTGCTATAAAGGTTAAGTCCAGTAGAATGACGGCCATGATGGAGAGGTGTCACTGGGAGGTGGAGAAGGCAGATGGCAAGGTTGCTGTGTGCTGCTCCTGGGGGTATTTTCAGATAACTCAGAGGCAGAGCTGAGAACACACTGAGGCGCGTCTTCTCAGCTGAGCAAAATATCTGGAGTCTGAGCAGGGATGTAACTGATTGGGAAGAAAATTTGAGTGCAGCCATTAATTTATAAGACCTTCTCAGGCCCTTGATGGACATGGGGTCACCTGGCAGGGAGGTGGTGTGGTAGCTGGAGAGGAGGGCAGGGAACACCCTTTGAGGCAAGTGCGACAACAGTAAGAGAGAGCGAGGCATGTTTGGGGGAGGACCGGAAGGTGACAAGCAAGACGATGCAATGACAATGAATCAAACCCAGCAGAACTGGAAACTACCAGTTTTTTTTAGATTGTCTAACTGCTGAGGGAGAACAGCGTATGTTCAGTCTTCTTTTGAAATAAAATAATAAATATCTAAATTGTTGAGGCCTCTTTGGTTGGGTTTTCTATTACGTGGAGACAAATACATCCTAACCCATACGTAGAGGTACTATCAGACTGAAAAGAAGA
>CM053605.1:84111209-84145794 GCA_028646535.1 Procyon lotor | reverse complement strand
ATTTTTCTAATCTCTAAGATTCTCAAAGCTTTTCTATGTTTCTAAAGTTCTGTTTTTCGGAGCAGAACTCCTCAGAGTTGCCACTTCAGAAATATTTCTTCTACCAGTAGAGAGACTAATATCACAGTGGACCCATGGAGGAAGCCTGGACTCTATCTTTATTAGTAGAAAGGATCCTGCCTCTTGAGCTGCAGCCTTCATTTAACCTACAAACACACACACACACACACACACACACACACACACACACACACACACTCATACACTTTTTCTGGGATTTCTCCTTTTTTTTTTTTAAGATTTTTTTATTTATTTGAGAGAGAGCACAAGCAGAGGGAGGGGCAGAGGGAGAAAGAGAAGCAGACTCCCTGTCGAGCAAGAAGCCCGATGTAGGACTCGATCCTAGGGCCCTGGGATCATGACCTGAGCTGAAGGCAGATGATTAACTGACTGAGCCACCCAAGCACCCCTAGGGTTGGTTCTGTTTATATAACTTCTGTGTATAAGCATTTTGCCTGGGACTCAGATAGTGTCTACACACAAAGAGTAAAAGCATTCAAATAAATCCCAGTGTGTTTTTTTTTTTTTTAAGATTTTTTTTTTATTTATTTGACAAAGAGAAACACAGCGAGAGAGGGAACACAAGCAGAGGGAATGGTAGCAGGAGAAGCAGGCTTCCTGCCGAGCAAGGAGCCTGATGCGGGGCTCGATCCCAGGACTCTGGGATCATGACCTGAGCCGAAGGCAGACGCTTAATGACTGAGCCACCCAGGTGCCCCTCCCAGTGTGTTTTGACATTTTAAACATCTTGGAGAATCCAATGAAACAAGATTTGCTGCAATCCTACCAAGACATGCTGTGATACTGGGGGAGCGCTACTTGGGGTTCCAGCGGTCTTCACAGCATGGATGGACCAAGTGGGCTGGAGGTGTTACCCCCTTCTTCAGGAGTCTGGAGTGCCCACGTCATGCCGACAGACACGTAGATAGTTTGGCATTATGCAACAACAGGCTTGCTTTCTTTATAAGCAGAAACCAAGTTTGTATCTGGTTCCAGACAGAAGCAAATATGTTTATGCTCTTGGTTACACATTAAAATTAATTTTCCTTCTAATTCTTCCAACCCAAGCCTCACATTTAAGGATTTATTCATCCCTCCGCTCTCCATAAATCAGATGCATGAAGCAATAAACAAAGTTCAGATGATGAAGCATCATTGCTTTAATTAAAACCACCTTTCCCAGTACACATCTCAAGGCTGTCCTCGTGGAACTGGCAGTTTTTAAAATGTACTTCCCCCATTTAAGAAAGGACCCTCTTGACTACAAGAAAGGTCCTACTGGCTCTTTACACAGAGTATTCATTTTTTTTCAGGCACTAAACATTCTATTGAATGTCGACTATGCTCAATACTTTGCTCATTTCACTATTTCCATTATCTCACCTGAAATGTGAGAGATTTAAAATGTCAACAGCCATCCATTGTTACAGGTAACTGTTAAAAACGGTAGAAACTGACAAGTGCAAAGCTAATGTGACATGATCTTTTCATACTGTGCTTTGTGATGGCAGAACCTGTTGAACCATAATCTTCAGTGCCAACCCCCACCCCCAGGCCGTAGCATAACTTTATGAAATAATACCTCATGGACAGTATTGGTCTCATCATGATTCTCTGACACTAGTATTATCACAAGGCTTTGTTTTTCAGATTCCAGACAATTCTACTAAGGCACACTTTCATTAGCTTTTCATCTTGTCTTTCAGATCTATTGCACATATTCTGGCAAATAAGTGTACAGTATCATCTTTAAAATAAGTTACAATGTGGGAGGGAGGCTCTTGAGTATGAAAATATTATCATTTAAGAGATCATTTTTTTCCAAAGGAAATATGAGACTGATGAATCACCACATTAAATTAAGTGAAGAGTCTAATCAAGCAGACCTCATGCAAAAAGTAGATCCTAAAAGCCGTTGCTGTTATTTGGGCTAGGAGGAAATGATGACTCTTTCTTGAAATGATATTAGAAGAGTAGTAGTGAAAATCATTTTCAGAGTATTTGTCCCTCCAACTCTGTTTGAGGCATCGGCTTAGAGAATCAGGTCAGGGGGAAAATCATTTCTCTTGAAGATGTTTGAAAATCAGCATTTCATAAACTAATCTCTCCGCAATAGTAATCCTAAGAGATAGTCGGTGATTTCAAAAAGTTCCCTGACCGAGTACAATTGAGGAGTCTTTATACCGCAGCCTCCTTTTAAAAATTCCCAGTGAATCTTAGAATTACCAAGGTTTAGAAGTCCTCTTGGAGACAGCCTTTGAATTTTGCCTACAGTTCCCTAGGTAGCGTGCTAGGTTATGGAAGGAGGATGGTTAAAACCTTGGGAAAGTGTTCTGTTCTCCCTCCAGATGCTCTGAACACCTGGATAATGGACTGAATTTTTCACTTTTGGGTGATGTTTAATCCCTGTGCAAGTAAGTCAGGGCAATGGTATAAATAAACAGGAAGACCCATATATGCTATTGTTGGTAAAACTTTCTACACATGGTTCCTTAGTAAAATATTGTCAGTTTTTACAAAATGCCTTTGAAGAGAACACAAAATCTTGTTTTCAAATACAAGTATTTCCTATACTTGTATTTCATGCACTTCCCCAAGATTTCATCCTTTCCTGGCTCCATCACTCTTCTTCTTGGGAACTCTCAGAAAGGGAAAGTTGACAGCCTGGAGAAGGCAGCCATGTAAATCTTGCTAAAACAAAATGGAAGTAAAACCTCCTAAGAAGCAATTCATCTCTGCTGGAGAAGTTCCATGTTCAGTGGAAGGAGACCAGAATAATTGATGTGGGGGCCCAAAGAACTTCCGGACTGCTTAAAATTCTTCATCAGCGTGATGAGGAAGGTTTTCTTAGAGGGTTTAAGCTTTCAAACCTAAATATAGTTTTTAAGATCGGGTAAGAATGACCATGCCTTTTGGGCAAAAATAAATAAATAGAAATTTTATAGACTTCCTCAAGCTAAAATCAGTGTTGTCACCCAGCCTACAAATCGAATTCAGTCAGAGCCCCACACTTCCTGCCAGTCGATTCAGTCAAGACCTTAACAAAAGGATATCCATGTGGGAATATTCATGAGCTCAGAGACTAGAAAATCTCTTCTAAAGTCAGACCTGCATCCAAGTCACTGTGTCTTTAGGCAGTTGCTATCACTCTTGAGGCCTTAATTCCTCAGCTGTGAGGGGGGTGAGAGGAAATTGCTATTGAATGATTATGCACTTATTATACAGTAAAAGTGTTCTTAAGTGTCTTGCTTGTAGTCAGCTTGCAGGTATAAATTGATACTATTAGTTCTAGAAAAAATGTGGATGGATTCCTACAGCAAGCCCTGGCATACCAAGAACATGTGAGTACTCCAGCCTCATGCTTAGCTATCTACTAAGTTCTGCTTGTTTGAAAACGTATTTATCCCCTTTGCGGTGATGATTATAATTACAGCCTTTAATTTTCACTTTGTACTAGAGAGTGGGAAAAGAGAGTTGTTTCTCAGAATTTAAGTTAAATGCTTAGAGAAGTCTCTACAGTAAAATAAAAGTGAGGTTCTAAAACCTGTTGTTGAAATAGGTGTAAGACGACTATAAAAGTTTTGGTGTAAAACATAAAAACTCAGAAGAGTACCTCAGCCAGATGTCTTCACATGGACCTTCATGTTCTATTTGAAATCGTTTGACTCACAAGAAGTTGCAAAAATAGTGCAGAGTATTTTCACGTACCCTGCACCCAACTCCCTAATGATAATAACGCACTTAATTGTGGTCTATTGTCAAGACTGGGGAATTACTGTTGGCACATTATTATTAACTCTAGACCCACTTTTTAATCTAAATTGTAAATAATAAAGGGTGCATTGGGTATGATAAATGCAATAAAGGTGAAGTGGAACTCCAACTGCCAAATCCATGTCCATGTAATTAAAAGATTGTCCATATGTCAAAAAAGTGGCCAGAACTAAAAGCTTTATAATATAAGTAGTTTTTATGTTGAAAAAAAGTAATGTATTTATTTATTCAGCATAAACAGGGAGAAATTTTAGAGTAGTCCACCTGATATGTGACATATTTAAGGAAGATAACAAACAACAAATGATTAATGGAGACCAAACATTGGAAAGTGAAATTATGGATGATACAAAAATTATACTTTCCATGACAGAAACAAATGGATCTACAGATGAGGAAGTTGAAGGAGGATAAGAGATATGGGATCAATATTACAGCCAAAAATTATTAATACAGTAAATGACGATACACAGAAAATAATTTTTATGTTGAACAACCTGAGTTAACATTATTTTTTAATGTATTGGACCATACTATAAAAATCAGGTTACTTCTTCCAGACAATTCAAAATTCTGTATTTTATTATTTTAACATGAATTTATATGTTTATCTGAAGGTTATGTGTACATATATATATATATAAGTTTTATAATGTCTTTTTTGAACTGCAACTATTACTCCTACCCAGTTGTATCAAATAAGAAGGGCCATATTGTTCTGTAATATTATAATGTAGACTTTTCTATTAGGAGATGAGGAAGAAAGAAGGGAAAAAAAATAGAGTATATTATCTCAGAATTCTCCAGAAGCAACTCTGCTTATCACCTGGGTTAGGAAAAACAAAATAATTCACTTTGAACTTACATGTGTCAATTAATGGTAACCTAGACAGATTTCTCCTATAGAACTCAGTGGGATGTCCTTAGGTGGAAAAGACTATTTGAAAGAAAAAAAAAGGATTAGTTTGGGGAGGTTGGGATTTGGCTGTGAATAGGGTGATATATCAAAGAACAAGAGCATCTACTCTAAGAAAAACAAGATGGTTCCCACAGGTCTCATCCATGAAACAGACAGAAGCTCAAGAGGAAAGAGCGAGGCTAGCATCCCTGGCATTATCCCTGATAATCTGGTTATCTTGATATAAAGAACTCTTAGCTGTTTTTACTGAAAATATTTCACTGGCTATAGTGCTACTATCTTCCCACTTAAATTTCCCTAAAATTCCTTCTGAAATGCTAACCCATCTAAGCTGTGCTTAAAAAAAATAATACAAAAAATAAAGTTTTTTAAAGGATAATGTTATAGTCTTAATCTCCACTACCAGGGAATGTGACCCTACTTGGAAGTAGGTTCTTTGCAGATGTAATCATATTAAGATGAGGGGCCCAAATTCAACAGGACAGGTATCCTGATTAGAAGAGAGAGGCACACAGAAAACTGGCCATGTGAACACAGAGGCAAAGACTTGAGTGATGTTGCCACAAGCCAAGGAATGCCTGGGCTTACCAGGAGCTAGAGGAGGCAGAAAAGATCTTTCCCTAAGGGCTGTGGATGGAGCACGGCCCGCCAACATCTTGAGGTTGGACATCTAGCCTCCAGAGCTGTGTGAGACAAAATAATTTCTGTCATTTTAAGCCACCCAGTTTGTGGCACTTTATTAAAATAGTTCTAGGAAACTAATTCAGGTAGTCTGGCCACAATTGCCTAACAGGCATCAGAGTTGATAATTCTAGGGAAAAACAAGAAGCTTCCTTCAGTACCTTTCCTCAGGATTCTTTGGGAAATCACACTTCTCATTTGATTAAAGAGAATTTTTCTCTCACGTGGGTGAGACAATGGATTCTCCACAGGTTGTCCTAGGTAGGGTAACCATACAATCTTATTTGCCATAGATATTTTGGGCTTATATCTCAGTCTAATATGATTACTAATGGTGCTGCCTTTCCTTTTCAAGAGTATCCCAAATTGAACAATAAAACTTTTGGTCCTCTACTTATAAGTCTAACATACTAACATTCCAGTAATCTAGTTACTAATAACCAGAGCTAATAGTGGCTAAGCTTTGTTATCTTCCTTCTACTTCGGGGGTGAGTGGGGGAGTAAAATGGCAACAAAGGAAAATTGAAAATATTGATCTTAAACAAACAAACCAAAACTCCACAAAATGTTTGGGGTCCATGTATCCTCAATTAGTCTCCAGCACATTCTCTTTCTCTAAGCTTCATCTTGTACAAAAAGTGGAAGAGTGACCCTGAAGCTATGCAAAAACCTTCCATCATGCACTGAATATATACATATGCAGACACATGAATACATACACTTAGAGGCAATCACTACTTTCTCTTTTAGGAAGGTGAGCATGCTAAACATTCAGAGGAGGACATGGAATATATACATAGGGCTTAAAGACTAGGACTATAGAAAGCGCACACCCAGATAACCACAAAACAGGCACATTGCCACTTTCCAGAGGCCATCTGTCATGTCCCTCCCTAATCAAAATCAACCCCTCTCCCTGGAGGTAGTCAAAATCCTAACTTTTATAATAATCATCTCCTGACTTTTATTTATGGTTTTATGACCTCTGTATGTTTTGCCTCTCTAAGAAATATAGTTTAGTTTTGCCTCGTCCCTCCAACTCTTAATATAGGGAACATCTTATTTTTTTTTGCTTGACACTGTGTCTATGAGATCCCCACCTGTTCGTGCATGTAGCTATAGTTCATGTATTTTCATAATTTAATAGATTCATCTATCCTATGACTAGAACTTACTTTATCTGTTCATTCTACTAATAAAAGACATTCTATTATTGGTAGAGATTTCTCTTCCCATTTATTAAGAATAGTCTGCTGCTATGAACGTTCTTGCACATCTATCCTTGTGTTCATTTGCAGGAACTTTTTGGGAGTGAAATCAGTCATAGGGCATGCATATTTTCAACTTTACTAAATAACATCAATGGCAGTACTAATTTACACTTCCACCAGTAGTGTATGAGAGTTACTCTTGTTCCAAGTGTCACCAACACTTGGTATTCAACTTCTTAGAATTTGCAAATGAGGTGGTTATGAAGTGCCTTGTTTTACAAACAAATATAATGCCAACCCCATTTCTTTTAAAGAACCCATTGCCAGGGTGCCTGGGTGGCTCAGTTGGTTAAGTATCTCAGGTCATAATCTCAGGGTCCCGGGATGGAGCCCTGCATCAGGCTCTCTGCTCAGCAGGGAGCCTGCTTCCCCCTCTCCCTCGCCGTCTGTGATCTCTCTTGAACTCTCTCTTTCAAATAAATAAATAAAATCTTTAAAAAAAAAAAAAAAAAAAAGAACTCACTGCCATACCAATAGCTTTCAGAATGCCACACATCCATCACAGTCAAGTTCCTCCTCAACTTGGGAAAATTCTGATCTTAACTCCATTTGAACCCCTTCAATTGCTGTTCCCATCCAATTTTTCTCTTTCCCTTTCTCTTTCTCTGACTTTCTTTCCCTCTCTTTCAGCTTTCTTGATATGCACGCTGTTTCTGAATTATTGTTGTTGGCTCCATCTATGCCTTTCCTCGTGATACTTCCTTCCAGAAGTGCCCCACCACTCACCCAGATGGACCACACTTCAGGTCCTTGCATCCTCCCTAGGCCCCCAGGACAGGCTAAGGCAACAAAAATTCCGGAACCACCACTTGCTAAGGGAAGAAATGACCTCACAGAAATCAAGGCTCAAAGCAGGTAAGTGACTTATTGGAGAATCACAGAGCTTCAGAAGGCAAGTAAGATTCCAGATTTCCTAGTTGCCAAGCCCGGGGTCTTTCTACTATACGACATTGGTGAAAATGATTGAAATCTGTAGATTTGGTGTCACTTATGTCCCCCTAAATTCCAGACTGATGTTAAAATTATTGGAGCAATGATGTGTTTTGAGAAGTGAATTGAGTGAAGTGAATTAACTATCACAAGATAGCAAGGTCACTTGCTTCCATCGTTACAGTGAACACTGATGGTGGCACTCTTCCCGAGGTGTTCGTCTCAAGCTGCCCTTTCCAAGGTGCTGTGTACTCTTCTGCGCTGAGGCTTCATTTCAAAAGCTCTTATTGCCATTTCCACATGTTTAAACTTCAAATTAAAATTTTGTTATTTTTCCTTTAGTGACCAAAGTAACAGTTGTCATTTTTATGCCATAAAACTATTCCTCAATTGACCACAAAACCAAGAAGAAGAAAAGTAATCATCAGGAAAGAAGTTCCTTAAATAATGAACTTACAATTAACAGCATTTCAATAAAAAAAAAGTGAGTAAAAAGGAAACAATTCAAAGAAAGAAAAGAAAGAGAAACCAAAGCCTGGAAATAGAACACCAGAGCCCCTGGGTGACTCAGTCGGTTAAGCATCTCACTCTTGATTTCAGCTCAGGCCATGATGTCAGGGTCCTGGGATTGAACCCTGTGTTGGGCTCTGCACTCGGCAGGAAGTCTGCTTCTCCCTCTGCCTCTGCCCTTCCCCACACTCTAAAAAAAAAGAGAAGAAGGAGCACTAGTTTTGTAGACATAAAACTGGGGTGAGGAAAGTAAATCTCAGGCATTAATTCACCGTGCATCCTGAACAAGTCACTTGACCTCTTCTGTCTCTGGGTTCCACATCTGTGAAATGGGCTAATGGGCACAAAGAACTGTTCTCTACAGGGAACTGTTCCATGGACTAAAGCAATGGGGCAGGTGAAGTACCTGCGGAGCTCTGGGTCCCACGCTCATCAGGTTTAGAGACGGCCTTATTTTCACCATCTAACTGAGAACTGTCTCGGGAGCATCAGATCCCAGATTCCAAGAGAATCAAACAAGAAAAAGGTCTATAATAAGTACAAGTTATTTGGGTCAGGAAATAAGAATCTCGTAACAAAAGAAAAGAAGTGAAGAGCAAATTCAGAAAAGAATCACCAGAAAAAGGTGGAGCATCTTCGGAACTTCAGTCTAACAGACCGTGGTATCCTGGGCTGTATGGACAGGGGTTTCTTGCTGGCAAAGTGACCAAACCAACAATCTCTTGTTGTGACTTCTGGCTCAAGACCTCTGTCATCTACCATTTTGTGAAACACACTTTTACAAGTATCTTTGAGCTAATCACAAATGTGTTTTTCACACATTGTGGAGATGGTGGCTGGCCAGAGTTCTGAAGCCGGCTTCGCCCTCGGGGGCCTGTGGGTCTGGGTGACGCCTTTGATGTGTCTGAGTCTCATGTCTTCATCAGCCAAATGGAGATGGGGCCTATGTAGCCTAACACGGGGTTTTTGTGAGAATCCAGAGAGTGCGTATACAGAAGAGCTCTGTAAAAATGCAAAGCCGTGTAGAGTGTGATGGTGGGCAGGGTGAGGGGTATGGGTTTCATGTGTGTTTACAAAAGGATCCAACTCCTGAGACTTAGGTTCCTGAAAGATTCCATGAGAAACATGAAATGTCCTCTCCCTATTCTGATGACAAGGAAGGCAATACCTTCTATTACTGTTAGAATTGCAAGGCCTTTCTTACGATGAAAACAAGCACTGTAGACTGCATTTGAGTAGCTTTATACTGTTGTGTTTTGGCACCAAATAACTCTCGGGCTTTTATTAACTGTTCTACTGAGTCCTATTTATCAGAGAGGCAGGTGTATTACCTGATAATACAATAAGCTCTGGTGGATGTATGTGTTGTTTTATTTTTTTATACCCATAATCAGTTCCCAGAGCGTAATAAAACAAATGCCTTATTTCTCCCCCCCAACCTCTTTAGTTAGTTCCTAGTCACGAAGCTATAAATTATCAACCTTCAGATATAACTGTGGCCATTTAATAAAAAATATAAAATATACCCTCATCTAACAAGGGACATGATAGATAAAAACAAACAAAGTATTCTTTAAATTTGGCGACATGATGAAAGATGGGTGCAAGCATGCAAGTGTATTAAAGTTAGCAGTGGGCATGACCCAGGAAAACAGTTAAAAGGACCTCATTTAGATGTCATAAAGTGGATATTACACATCATTTTTCTAAAATGCAGTGCAGGCATCCTATCTTACCTCCTCCTGAGCTTTGCAATTCCCCAAATTGTCAAAGCCAAGAAAAGAAGCACCTTATCATCCAGATATAGAGGCATAAAAGCGGCAATGAGGGCAAACGTGTGCCACATTGAGGACGCAGAGCCCTTGTGGAGCTGCAGGGTCGGCCAGACCTCTACCTCCACCAGGCTGCCCTCCTGGGCTCCTCCTGCTGCCTGCACTCTGAGCCTCTCCCTGGGCCTCTCCCAGGACTCTCATGCTTCTCACAGTCTGAACTTGCCCTGTTCCCTAATGACTTCTGATCGGTGCAGCCTCTGACTTTGAATATTCAATATTAAAAATCATTTTAATAAATCCTGTTTGACAAATACCACTCATGGTTAATTCTGTGGTTAAATGTTGTGAAGTCCAAAATTCTTCCCCAAATCCTTGAGTGCCTTACTTTAAAGGGGCAGATGTGGTCGGCATAACTGAGATCTTATTAGGAGTGAAGAATCTCTATCGAGCAAGCAAACGAAGCTAGACATCACAGAACACCTAGTGTATAATTCCATTTATGTGAAATTCTAGAATAGGAAAGATTCATCTATAGTGACAGAACACAGATTAGTGATTGCTTGGGGCTGGGGGTCTGGAGTGGGGGAATTGGCTGTGAAGGGGCACGGGGAAACGTTTTAGAGCAACAGATGTGTTCTATACGCTTGATTGTGTAGTGCTGACACAGGTGTGCACATTTGTCGAAACTCATCAAACCGCTCACTTAAAAATAGTGCACGTTCTTGTATGTAAATTATGCCTCACAAAATAAAAAAAGATGGAAATGCCCAATGTCAGTTCCATCTTAGACCTACTGAATCAGAATCTGCAATGTAATTAAATGCCTAGGTGATCTGAATATTCATTGACGTTTGGGGATCAGAGGATTAGAGAACCAGTGTCTACTTTGGGAGCATCCTGGAATCACTTGGGAAACTTTGAGCATTACCAATGCCTGCTTCCCTCCCCCAGAAGTTGTGACAGATTTGGCAGAGGGCACACACAGTCTCAGCGTTGAGATTTTTAAAAGCTAATCAGATGATTCCCAAATGCAGCAAAGTGTGGACCACATAGAGCAGTGGTTCTCAAAGTGGGGTCCCCAGAGCAGCAACAGCTGCAGCATTCCTTGGGAACCTGCTGGAAATGCAAAATCAGAGGTTTCACCCCATCCATACCTACTGAATGAGAACCTTGGGAGTGAAGCCCAGCAATCTGTTTCCAAAAACCCATCGGACGACTCCGACACACACCAAAGTTTGAGAATTCATTGACCTAGACCTAGGAAGATGTTTTTAGGAAACCAATTCCTGGATCTCCAATATCTCTTCATGAATCTGACTCAGCATCTTCTAGGGTGTCTCTGAAAACTCTCTGAATTTAAAATCACTGCTGTGGGTCTCATAGAAGATGGAAGCTTGCTAAAGACTAAAACATGACACCCAAATTAACCCCAAGTCTAGATTTCCTCCTAGTCACGAGCCCTGTTCTGGTGTCAGTATGGGAAAATGCCAACAAGGACCCAATGATATCCTCTAGACGTCAGATGCAGGGACATCACCAAGTTGACTGACACTGTCTCTGCTCTGTGACATTGTCTCTGCTATCACCAAGTTGACTGACATTGTCTCTGACATGTGTTATTCTCCAGCCCTCCCCCACAGCCCACCCCTACGCATCTGTGTCCCAGCCATACTGGCTTCAGGATACCTTGATATTCCAGCATCTGTTCATTCATTCATTCATTCATTCATTCATTCATTCAAAGTTTCCTACATGCTAGCACTTTTTTCCCCAAAATTCACTTATCAAAAATCCTATCCATTCTTCAAGATTATTTCCAAATCTGAACTTTTCCAAGAACATCCCCATGATTAGATGTCAGAAATGCATCTCTCCAGGCAAAGTGTAGGCACCAAGAGGTCAAAGAAAATATTATCTATCCCTTTTTGTCACACAGAAGGGTCTTATTCATTATATTGTAAAAGACTGAATGAATTCTACTGAAGTAAACAGAGCAGGGACTATCTATTCTTATGCAACTTGCAAGAGGGTGTATTCTGTCTCCTCAGCTAAATTGTGCATTCTCCAAGAATAGTGACCCTGTCTTCAATTTCTCTTCTAACCCTCATTCCCCACCCATAAACAAGTGCCTAGTTTAGGACTCTATATAAAAGAAGAGAATTATGGCACTCAACTGGCCTTGAACAAAAAGCAAGAAATCTGTTTCATGACTATATCACAGAGGAAAAAAAAATCCCTTCAGAGATTATATGTGGCAAGAAACATTGAAAATGCACACATTCTTCTGTGATGTTAATTTCTAAGTTTCAGACATCACATCTCTGCAATGTCGACCACTGCAGAAAGTGGCATTGGTGACTGTTTTGAAAACTCTAAAAGGTTTCTACTATCCACCATGAATATAAAGAGTGCTGTGCAATTTTTCAATTTCTTCAGAGCCTGAGTGAAAACAACAAAGTGGGAAACAATCAAAAAATGTAAAATTGGAATACATGCATGGATTCAGTGTAACTGCAAAGTTGTTTACAAACAGGATCCATTCAGGGTAGTCGAAAGCCAACCGAAAAACTGGGCTGGAACTAACAATAACTCTTGCAATTCTGAAAGTTTCATTGACTCTAGACTCTGAAAAATCTACTTAAAATAGTACTATAAAAATAGTAATAAATTGGGGCGCCTGGGTGGCTCAGTGGGTTAAGCCTCTGCCTTCGGCTCAGGTCATGATCTCAGGGTCCTGGGATCGAGCCCCTCATTGGGCTCTCTGCTCAGCGGGGAGCCTGCTTCCCCCTCTCTCTCTGCCTGTCTCTCTGCCTACTTGTGATCTCTCTCTGTCAAATAAATAAATAAAATCTTAAAAAAAAATAGTAATAAATTATCTGGTTTTACCTTTCCAGCATTCTTCAGGAAAACAGAGGATAAGAACCAAAGAATAAAATACCAATTAAAAAGATTAACCAAATAAGTTGAGAAAAAGAGCCCTTGACTGGAACTCTGAGGGTCTGTGTTCACATCCCATGGTTTTCACTCAGTCATGTATTTATGAACAAACCAGTTAACCTCACTGAATCTGTCTCTTCATCTCTAAAAGAGCAATATTAACAATATTCTATCTTCCTTACCGTTTGCTTTTATGATCAAAATAACTGTTGAGAAATCACACTCCAACTACAAAATCTCACAAAAATGGAAAAAAATCAGAATTTAAAAATCATAAGAGCAAATAATGAGGACTGCAGCCATATTCTCTAAATCAGAGACAATGTCCCATTTGTTCTCACAGAGCATTTTCTTCTTTCAAACATATATAGAAAGCCTGAAGTGGTATTAAAAATTAAATCACATTCGGGTGGACAACAAATTACATAATTTAATGAAAGAAAATTTAGTTGAAACCAGAACTACTCTGGAAAATCATGAACATAGCTGGGTATGTGTAGACATAGAGATGACAAGAGTCTGGAGAGAGACACCGAGGGTGGGTGGGGGCTCTGTAGTACTCTCTTCACGCATTTGTCATTAGATACCACTCAAGTCTCATTTCCTCCATGAAGGTTCCCCAGTTGCCTCCAGCAGCCCCTTTGCAGGAACCGACCTTCCCATTAACACACTCTTCCTTGCTCTGGCTCAAGTGTACCACCCTGAAATACACTGTACCATCCTTTCAAGCCAGGGCTGTGGTTTGACCTTCTCCATGAAGTCCCTGCTCAGTAGATGATTACTGATTAATATATTTCATTTTGTAAAAGACAGTATCTATTCCCTTCACAACTTGACCCTCTATCTCCACAGAGAAGCAATCAAGAATTTTAAAAAGCCTTGATTCGTGGAAGGATCAAACAAAGAAAACTCCTGACTGCATAATCTGCTCCCCCCACGTTCCCTCTTCTGTGAAAGTCTTTAAAAGTCTATCAGACATTAATCTGTCCTCAATTCTCAGAGCACAGTCTGACCAGGAGACCCAGCCAAGACTGGGCTGGTGGCCAGATAACCAAGTCCCCACCTCTGTCACCACTGACTATGAGCAAGTGCAAGAAGCTCACCTTGTCCAGACCCCCAGAGCTTTACCTATAAAGTAAACTGGCTGGAGCACATGGTTTGCTGGAACTCCTTGCCACTCCAAACTCAATAAAAGTAGGGCATTGAAAGAGGTCCTCCTCTTTCACTGGGTCCTCCCTGGTGATTCAGTAAATACACTTGGATCAGAAGACAACTGATTAAGTGGTAAATGGTGGCAAAACTTGGTGGAAAACCAAACAAGAGATTTTGCTTCCAATTGTGGCCACATTTTCTTCCCAGCAACATTGTTGGGAATCAGGCGGTCTGAGAAGCACAGGGTGACTGCACACTTCTCTCATTAAAGGAGAAAACCGAGCCCTTGATGCTAGCAAACTGTGTGCACACAGAAACAGGCTTCATGAAAAACAAAAATTATATCAAATTGCTCTTCAAAAAGAAATTCACCTTTATGCAGAAATACAGCCTGGGGTATTTTCAGAGTTCAGGGAAGGGCAGAACCGAGGTTACATTTACAAAATCTTCCAGCAATGCATAAATGAGTTAGCTATAAATGAATGCTAGATATGCTCCAACCCTAAGAGCTTCTATAAAGCATAAAAGCTTTTAACTCCCTGTGAATAATACTTTCCCATAAAAATCTGTCTTCCTGAGCTCTATTTCTATAATTTCTATATCTATAATTTGGATCCCTGTTGTTATTTTAAGATACAGTGAAAATTTGGTTTCAAGGAAATAGCTCTTACAAGCACATCTGCATGCCGAGATGGTTAGCTACCATCGTGTTTTCTCAGCAAAATCTCCGATTATCCATTTATCAATCACAGATTCAACTTACTTCCTGCTTGTCACTCCTGCTTCCCTCCTATGTCCCATTTCCAGCAATCATTCAAGGCTCAGATCTGGGAAACATGCTCCAGTGCCTCCAGGCCACACATCAGATCTCCCCATCTCTAGCTCATTCAGACTTGGGCTGATAATTGAGCACTTGACTATAAATGTGGAATTCTAGTGTTCTCAAATAATTTTATAAAATTCCAAAGAAGTTGCTTCAACTACATTTCTTTGGAACTTTAAAAACATGACTTCATATGTACGAATCCATGTGGAAGAAAAGGAGAGAAAAGGAGAGGGAAAGAGGGAATCATCAAATACTTACTGCTTGACAGATTATATTGAAGAATGTTTGGTAGGACATCTGGTAGGACAAGAGCAGTGACCAAGTAAATAAATTCTTTTGATAAAATAACCATGGACCCTAAAGAGATCTAATGTGATAGAGATCTAAGGGCTCCAGAGCAAGAATCCCTGGGTTTGACTTCTGGCTATCTACCTTCCTAACAGTGTTATGGAAGTTTTGTGCTTCCATTTCTATAAAGTTTATTAAGTTGGGATAATAGCTGTACTTACTTCATGGGTGTTGTGAAAATTAAATAACCTGACATGTGGAAAACACTTGGCTAGCATATGCCTGTTACAGAGTACACCTTCCACAATGCTATCAGCATTATAATTTAGGCTTAGATTAATAGCAGTTCTCCTATGTCACATTGGATTCACTTTCAGCTGTTTTTGCTGTAGATCAATTGAAAATTAAGAGACAAAAGGGAGATAGGCTAGGTTTGTAGCTAAAAATAAAGAAGGAAAACCAATAAAAGCATTGGTTTTGAAGTTAACACAAGAACTGCTTAAAGAATGAGCTTGAGACATTAGAAAGAAAACCTTGGAGGGTGTGGGGCATGAGGAAGATTGATAAACAGACTTCGTGTCCAGAAACTGTGTGAAAGGGAAGGGTGTGATGGAATCATCACAGTTGACTTAGAATGAGCTACGAAAAGAAACCAATTATCTTTCAAGCCAGAGCTACCCTCTACATCTGTATTGATGAACTGAACCAAAGATGCATTAGTCAAGACATAGGAGGTTATGTTACAATAACAAACATCCCCCAAATCTCAGTGACTTTAAAAAAGGTTTATATCTTTTCTATTGCCTTCATACTACATGTCTACACTGGTCAGCAGGGACTGAAGACTCTACTCATCGTAATTACTCAGAAAATGAGGCTACCAGAAGCAGCCCCAACACCTTCTAAAACCACCCTCTCAAACAATGCTTCATTGTGTTCCACGACATCACTTAAAGCCGACCATACAGAAGGAGGACACTAACCTTACTCACATTGCCCTTGCTATGGCTCGGGCAATGTCACAGGTTCGGGTCTAATTTCAAGGAGTTAAATACTCAGGGGGAAGGAAATAGAAATTTGGATGAAACTTAGAAAAGTCTAGCATTAGTAATGTATATACATATTGCAGATTCCTCACACTCTGAATAGCTGAGTAGCAATATAATGTCATAATATAATATACATGTAATACTGTAAAATATAATATGCTGCTCTTATTGAACACCAGCACATAACATACAAGTGATAGCTTTGTGCTCGAGAAATGGTAGGAACGGGGCATCTGGGAGGCTCAGTCTGTTAAGTGACTGCCATCGGCTCAGGTCACGATCCCAGAGTCCTGGGATCAAGTGCCACGTTGGTCTTTCTGTTCATAGGGAAGCCTGTTTCTCCCTCTCCCTCTGCCTGCTGCTGCCCCTTCTTGTTCTCTCTCTCTGTCTCTCTCTCTAACAAATAAATAAATAAAATCTTTAAAAAAAATGGTAGCTATATCATAGTCATACTTGCTATCATCATCATTATTCTAATTCTAGGGACGTTCCTGCAAGATAATATTATCTTCACTCTATAGATTTGAAAACAAAAAATAAAAAACAAAAGCAAGACCCTGAGAGTCAAAGAGATTAAGAAAATTACACAGGGGCATACAGACTACATGACACTGATTCCCTGTCTCTCTAGCAGAGCATTCTATCTCCTCTAGAAACCTTTAGCAAGTCCCTCACTTAACTTTCCAAAGGTAGAGGCGCATGGGTGGCTCAGTTATTAAGCATCTGCCTTCAGCTCAGGTCATGATCTCAGGGTCCTGGGATGGAGCCCCACATCGGGCTCTCTGCTCAGCAGGGAGCCCGCTTCCCCCTCTCTCTCTGCCTGCCTCTCTGCCTACTTGTGATCTCTTTCCTCTCTGTCAAATAAATAAATAAAATCTTAAAAAAAAAAAAAAACTATTTCTTCCATGAAACTTTTCTCCATCCCCTCCAACAAATTTTGTGTCTTCTGAATTCGATAATTCTCGATTGCTGCCTGTATCGGCATTGGGTTTATGTCTGACTTTGCCCATCTCACTGTGAGCTCCTTAAAGGCAGGGCATACATCTATATCTTCTGTATGTGTATGATTCTCATTGCACAGACAGGTGCACAGGGTATGCTGTGACACCTTGTTATCTTGAAATTACAACAGATTGGATTTTGACTCTCACCCCAACCCCAGGGCCAGTCTGGAACAAAATTCATTAGTGGTCATTATTCACAGCCAGCCTCCCTAGGACCCTGTGAATATCCCAGGCATGAGGAAAACACTACCTAAAGCTTTTGGTCTGGGATCTCAGGAGTCACTGCTGATTTACACATAGTCCCTTAAAGTCCCACTCTGCCCAGGACAGGTATCTGGGAGTCCTGAGCCTCCCAGCTGTCTTCTATAAAGACAGCTCTGCACTGTCTTTATAGAAGACAGACCAAGCAGTCATGCCCTTCCTGCCCCTATTTCCAAGTAGTATCCAAGATCCTATCTCCTCTCCAAGTTACTGAGGAGGAGGTGACTACAGGGACCAAACGCCATGCCAAACTCCTTCATCTTGGTGAAGTCCCTCCCCTCTGCTGGACTGCTTCTCTCTCTCCCCTCCCCTCCATTGCCAACACAATTCCCTTGCTCCAGCTTTCAGAATACAAAACCCAAGAAACAACACTGCAGGTAACTTCCACTCTCTGCTCTGCAACCAAACCTCCCTAAGACATAGGAGGTCAAAACACTGTCCACGCCTTAGAATGTGGACAGTAAAAAAACCTAAAAGTAAATTTCAATACATTATCCAACTACACAAGCTAATGGAACAAGAGCTGATTTGTACAAAGAAGACATTCTCCACTTGACTAAAGGCAGGGATGATGGGAAGATAATCCCGGAAATAAAACAGGATGATTCAATTAAATGAGCCAGTAGGAAAGCTGTTACTAGACTTACTAATGGAGCCAACAATGTTATCATGTGCAATTCGGTGTGTGCAACAATACTGATGACTGGCCTGTAGTTGCACAGAAAGTTAAAATGGCAGAATCCTACTTAATGGGGCCCAATCAATAAAAGTGGGTTTTGAAGCATTGTTTAAAAGTATGACTGAAATAAATAAATGTTGATTGTTGCTTCAATATAATCTATATTGACATGTTTTGTTTAAAATAAAACTTTTGACATATGGGCTCATATATATAATGTATTTGCCATTAGCTCTGCATGTTCAAGGATGTTCCATTTTGACATTTTCTTGGTCTGGAGTATATGGAGTTAAGATTTATGAAACCTCTGAAGTTTTATGTAAATTTATGTATGTTGCTACATGTGTTTAGATAGATACAGATATCTATATATAGATCTAGATCTATCTATCTATCTATGAGATAGAGAGAGAAAGAGGCAGAGGAATGAGAGGGAGAGAGAGGGGAGTCTGAAATCTGTCAGACTCTCACAGGGATATGTAGTTTATAAAAGACCATGTCCAACATATGCATTTTCCCCATTTTCTAGGTCAGTTAAAAAAAAATCAGAAAATTACCAAGTAACCTTAAAATTGACACATGACTTTAAAACATTCCATTTAAGAGCCACCCATAATGACAATGTACCTTATTTTGCAACCTTTGTCCAAATGAGAATTCCAAATCACTGGAGTTCTAATATAAAAGGAAGTGTAGCACAGAATTCTGAGTAAGAGCTGTGGCAATGTGAGAGAGGGTAGCCTAAAGAAGCCTTGAGCTCAGATGGGTGTGAAGATCTCTGCAAGGTCATTTTGCTTCTATAAATAAGAGGAAATTCTTCAGAGATACACGAGAAATGAAAGACCGCCAGTTACTAGTAAGCTCACTAGTAAGTATTGTTTATAGAATAATCTCCAACATGAGAAACAAAATTAAAGTGACATGAAAGATTGACAAAATATTTACACCTCATCACAGAAAGTTGAAAGCTAGTGGTTAAATGGAGCTGTTCCTACAGGAGCCACTTCTACCTCAATGGAAATGGTGGAAAGTGAATGCAGGCCTAGCCCAAATGGCTTCCACTCTTTGCTTTCAAGGAAGCATGTAACTTCTTGGGTCCCTGTCTGTACCATGCCTAGAGCAGTGACTCAGTTTATTTTCTTCAGGGACACATACGGTGAAGAATGGCAAAGAATGGTAAAGAATTTCTTCATCTTTCTGATGAAGAAAATGGTAAAGTAAGCTTCTTGAGGAAAAGCAGAAAAATAATAGTGACTGATACATTATTTCATGGAATCCTTGTAAGGACCTAGGAGATGCCATTATTACACCATTTTGCTGAGGCAGAGGTGTTAACCCATCTGCACAAGGTTAAGTGCTAGGAATGGAATTTGAGCTCAGCAGACTTTCACTGAGTAATACCCTTAACTACTACACAGTACTGCCTTTTCTACCTGTCTCATTCGGTGCTACATTCCCAATACCAAGGACAGTGATTTTCAAGCAGTAAGCCTTCAAATATTTGTCCAACGAATGAGTGAGGCTCATCCGTGGTTTTGCAGACACACTAGTTTTAAAGCCACCCATTTTCCTTCTATCTAAGGAAGCATAGCAGTATGTGAGAGGGTAATTCTAAGAAACAACATGAGTTTGCATATACAAATTTAGATGTGTTCTCAAATTTCAACACTCTCATGTTCTACCATTTATTAGTAAACAGCACATGATGACACCACGGTTGAGGGCATGGAGGCTGGCTGATCCGTGTAAGGACGCCCAGTATTGGCTACGAGGGAAGGACTCAGTAGAGATAATGCAACAGAGTCTACTGGTTCTCCACCAGCATCCCTCCTCCTCTTTACACAGAGTCACATAGTGTGACTGCCCACCTGGGTCTGCATTTCCAGGGCTCCCTTGCAGCAGTGGCCTCAGAACTAACTTTGTACTGGTGAAACACAAGCAGAGGGGTGATATGCCACTTCCAGGCCTGGTCCTTAAAATCTTGCACATGGGCTCCTTCATGCCACCACCTTGGTACCAGCTAAAAGACCCAAGATCAGAGAATTAAAGAGGACAAGGCCTTCTGGCCTTGATACTCTCAGATCTTACCAGAAATGCAGAACCTACAGCCCTATCCCAGCATTGAAATCTGCATTAGCAAGCACTGACCAACCTGCATGGTGAAGCTGGAAGAACACTGAAGTAGGCAGCCAAAGAAACCAAATGAAGAGAGGTCCAGGAACTCCTTCTCAGAATTGTCTCTGGAATGCAGATGCCCAGTAGCCCGGCACACCTACCTTGGATCATTCCATGAGAGAAAAACCAACTTCTACCTTTTTTAAGCCACTAAATTATTTCTCTCTGAGAGCAGCCTAGTCTTACCCTAACGAAGACAGTGAGGAAATATCCTACTTGATGAGTTTCTCCTTCAGAGTTCAGAAGTGAAAACTGTTTTTTTGTTGCTGTTGTTTGGTTTTATTTCATTTTGTTTTGAGCAGTGAAAAAACCATTGAGAGTATAAGGACAAGTGTCAAGGGACCTCAGTCCTTTACTTCTGATAATGCATTTGAAGGACATCATTACAAGTGTGTCTTTTATTATATAACCCAGATGTCAGGCAGAGTTTCTTACCGCTTTTAGATCTGGTTAAGATTTATTTGAACCATAATTCTAAGACTTAATGGAAGCCTAGAACTTTCTCTTCAGCTTTTGCAAGTCTAGTGATTTCTTTTCCCCATTCTCATCAGCCAATGTGTGCATTACTATACATTGCCTTGTCTTCATCCTATATCAATGTAGATGAGAAGCCCAGATCTTCCCCTAATTGTCAGTAAAAACAAACAAACAAACAAACAAAAAACAAAAAAAACCACCCTTCTCTCTGGATCCCACAGGTTTAGAAACATCATTAAAAATATGGGACATTACACAAAGAAGTCATATATGATCTGTCTTTCTGGAGTCTCTCCATAATTTCTCCCCACTTCCTCCCTTACCTTCCCCTGACAAATGTATTTACTGCCCAGACACAACCAGACTAGAAGATGTAATAAAGTAGTCAGTGTCCATACCCAGGATCACTGTGAGGGCATGGGCTCTAGATGCTGATCCACACAAATGTGCTCAGTCAGCAACTTAAATTTCTCAATAACCGTCACTACTGTAATATGAGCTTTCCAAAACATCGAAAAACACAAATTCCAAAACAAGACAAAATGCAATCTTTTGTCCATTTACACAGAAATTACATTCATAGAAAAGTCAGTGTCCACTAAAACCATGCAAAAATACTTTGTGTTCATAGCATAATGAAGTTAGGTTCCAGGTTCAGATCATCATAGGCAGATTTTTCATCTATGTGAATGACTGGTGGGGCATCTGAAAGCCTCGTGGGTTGGGGACCAATTTACTAATGTGCACGTCTGCCTCAGGCATTGCTGGATGTCTGACATTCTTGACACTATATCATTTTCATTGTGAAGTCCAAAAGTATGCCCCAATAAGGTTGTGAAATACCATATTGGATAATATCATTCCTAGATATTATCCTATACTAGAATCATTAGATATGATCCTATACTAGAATCATTAGTATAAAGTCATCAGAATGTAAACTAGCAAAGCTAGCGCTGTGTGTGTGTGTGTGTGTGTGTGTGTGTGTGTGTGTGTGTGTGTGTGTTGGGGAAGGAAGAGGAAAAATGGAAGGATGTGGAAAACAGTGAAGAGGAAGTGCCAATTTCACAAGACTTCTGAGGTCTGTTTCTATAAAGGGAAAGGTTGAGAGTGCTTATAAAAGGCCCCTTGACAAACTCACTCCTCTATAGATATCCAGATTTGGTTAGCAAATCTGGCTTCAAAAAAGCAAAATAGCTTAAAAAACAAAAGAAAAGATGTTTGCTCCACCAGTCTCTTCGACTGCACCAAAGGGGAACGTTACCCTTTGACCTCTTAAGCCATTTACTAATGACCTGCAGTATGAGATTGGATGGCTTTTCTCATTAGTGCATGACTACATTGCAAATGTTATTGCCAGCCAGCCGATTATAAAAGCATAAAGAGAAAGTAATTAGCACAATCATTTTACATAGAGTAAATTTTAGTGCAGCCAGTTTGTCAGAGATGCAATTTCATGGGATCACAGCCATGCATTAATGGAGTTATGGGAAACTGTTAATTTGTTATTTGAAATGTAGTCCTTATCTCTGGCCAGTTAGCTCAGTTAGTTAGTGCCTGATGCTAGGGAGGCCAAGGGCATGGGTTTGCCTCCTGTGCTGTCCAGTTTGACTTTGTATTGTTGCACAACTGCTGACTAGCACTCTCTGCCAGCCAGTTCATGTGGGAGGCTATTCATTCCCAGCAGAATAATTTCCAGGGTTCCATGAGCATAGATGACTCAGGAAAACTTGCTGGGAAAATTTAATTCAAAATGCATGTTTAAAAAAAAAATAGGAGGGCTCCTTATGGTGATGGAACTCTTCTATACTCTTCTATACTCTATACTATGAAGATGGAACTCTTCACAGCCAAAAGGCTGTGGTAGTGGAAAGACCAACCTACTCATGTGATAAAATTCCATAGAACTAAACACACACACACACATACATACACACATGTACACACATACACAAAAGACTACAAGGAACACTGGGGAGCTCTGAATAAGATTATTGATTTATATCAAACTCAATACCTTAGTTATGACATTGTACTAGGGTGTTTTTGTTTTTTGGGGTTTTTTTTTTTTTACAAAATGTTACGTTAAAGGGAAACTGAATAAAGGGTGTGGGGGTCTCTCTGCATTATTTCTTACCACTGCACATGACTTTAAAATTATACCAATGAAACACTTTGCTTAAAAATGCACATTTGGTCATGGTTAAATAGAATAAGTCTTGTATTCCCAAGATAATTCCTAATTTAGCAAGACTTTCCATGGTTCTCAAATACTACGTCCTGGTGCTCTAGGAACACAGTTTCTCTGATTTCAAAAACAGTGATTTGTTCTGTTTCAAAAAATGAAGGCTAGATAATTCAAATTTGCCATTCTCTAATCCCATTCATTTGGTTCATACTAGATATCATTATAGTCTTATGTATGAATTGATGGAGAAATTCTAGTAGATTTTCATGCAAAAAAATGGGATTTTTTTTTAGTTTCTTTTAAATATCAGTCATCCAAAATTCATAAACATATCATATTCCCATCTAGAGATGGAACTACTTCTCAATGGAATCTTATGAGATAGCCAACAAAATTTATATGAGGGCTGTATTTAGGTTACAAGTTTTTCACCTCTGATAAATAATTATAGGTGAGACTTGGGATCACTTTGGAATAGGCTACAAAATGACCCTATGGAGTTCCATTCTCAGAAAATTCTCAGAGGAAAATCAATAACCATATGCCTAGGATGATTTAGATTCTCATCTAAGTCTACCATAAGTTCTCCTTTGAAGAAAGCGTTCATGGACCAATTGTGTTAAGAGAATGCCTCATTCCATCCTATCCTTCTACTTCTAGAGTTCGTTGAATCGTATCCTCCCATTATTCTTTTCTATGCTGAATCTCAGAATCTCATCTTATTTGGAAATACAGTACTAGCAGATATAAGTATTTAAGATGAGTCACACTAGATAGGGTGGGTCCCAAATTCAATGACTGGTACTCTTATAAGAAGAGGAGGTGACATACATAGACACATACAGGGAAGAAGCCCATGTAATAAGAGAAGCAAAGATTCAAGTGATGTAGCTATAAGCCAAAGAACACTAAAAACTGCCAGAAAGCACCAGAAGCTAGGAGAGAATCATGGAATAGATCTTCCCTCAGAGACTCCAGAAGGAACCAATCACAGCAACCCCTTGATTTTGGACTGCCTGCCTCTTGAATTGTGAGAGAATACATTTGTGTTTTTTCTAGCCACCCACTCGGCAGTAATTTGTTATGGCAGCCCTAGGAAATGAATAAAACCTTCCATCTCAGAAGGTTGAAAGCTTTGAGAAGTTTGAAATACCCTAAATTTATTTAATCTTGGAAACATTTTTCCTTGATTTAACACCTATTAGTCTTTCAAGAAAAATATTTCAAAAATACTATTTTAGACAATTTCAAATTTCAGTTTGTATATGAATCACTTGAAGATTTTATTAAAATGAAGATTATGATTTAGCAAGTCTGATGTGGAACCTGAGATTCTGCACTTCTTTTTTTTTTTAAGATTTTATTTATTTATTTGACAGAGAGAGAGATCACAAGTAAGCAGAGAGGCAGGCAGAGAGAGAGGGGGAAGCAGGCTCCCTGCTGAGCAGAGAGCCCGATGCGGGGCTCGAACCCAGGACCCTGAGACCATGACCTGAGCTGAAGGCAGAGGCTTTAACCCACTGAGCCACCCAGGTGCCCTGAGATTCTGCACTTTTAACAAGCTCCCAGGTGATGCTGTTGCTGCTGACTCTTGGAACAACTTGGAGTGTAGGTTTATATACTAGGAGCCAAAGGCTAAAGTAGATAATCTTCCAGCAGATTTTCCAATTCAAAGGACAATGACCTACTGTTCCATGAGCCTTCTTAACTAATAAAATTTTCCAGCAGAGGAAGGAAAAAAAAAAAAAAGGACAATGACCTAGCCATCTATGGTGGCTTGATTTTTGTTCCTAGCACTTGACTACTTGTAATAAGGAACTTTGTAGTGCCTCTTCCCACAGTGGGTGGAGAAACTTCCCTACCTCATTGATAACAGCTGAGCCATGCAATTTGCTTTGAGCCATGAAATATCTATGGTTGAAGAACATGCCCTGTGAATGTTAACTGATGAAGATCCTCTGCCCCTTCAGGTAGGGCCCCAGAATTAAGACATGAAGGGTAGAAGCCAACCCGGCCAGAAGCCTTGGAATCCAGCCTGGCTTAGCCAACCCTAACCTAAATCAGCCAAACCACAGGCTATCCATAAACTTCTGAAAGAGAAATAAATGTTTACTGCCGAAAGCTACTGAGATTTTTGAGATTCTCATTATACAGCAAAACTGAAAAATATACCATCTTGGTCTTCTATTCATCCATCCCTTAACTATGGTTGCAAACATTTATCAATAACCTAGAAGGTATTTATTGACTGCCAACCATCTACCCAGTAGAAGAAAGTAGAAGTATATTCAGAGAACTGACAGTCTAGCTTAGGGAAAAAGTGGCTTACAACTATAAGAATAAATTACAATGTAAGATAATATAAGATTAAGAGTAATAGAAGTTTGGTGTAGTCTAAGTAGGCTGGAGTTATCAGAGAACACTGTGGATGGGCTTTGGGAAGGTAAGGAGAATTGGAGAATCGTTTTGAGGGGATAAAGATGTCCCCTGGAGAAAAGGCTCTAATAGAGTAAAATGCTACAAGCTAACAAAATCGATTGCAAAATTCAAACCAACTTTTCTGACCATTATGTGAAAGCTCACATACATTATTACACTATGGAAGGCCATTTGTGACCATTTGGAGGAGAAAGAAAATTCTACTTGCACATTTTTCATTCCTGGCACAGTAAGAATCAGAGGCACAATGGGGAACCGTCAGTGGCCAGTTTTCAGCAGCCATGACAAAGTGAAGGCCGTGAAACCAGGGAGCTGCAGGCTGGACTCAGTGTGCATTACTTGGCCAGTGTAAGTGACAGAGGCTGAGAAATATTGGAGCAGGAGAAAAAGTGCTTTGTACCAAATTACTTTTTATTCCTCTCTTAATAAAAATTTCCTGGGTTGTCTTCAGTTATTGTGGCTAAGTTCATGATTCATAGTTCATAAATGTATGCATAGAGCAATTCTTCTGAAGATGTGCTGGGAATGAGAGGAAGTTCAGAGGGAAGAGTGAGTTTGCACAGTGACTAATATCCAGCCTCAGGGATCTGCTCACCTACAGGACTACAACCACAGTCCATGGGTAAGCCAGAAAATGGAATCAACATTCAGTGGCTCCCATAACAAAAAGTATAATTATTTTAAAAATAGAGCTTATAGGGGTGCCTGGGTGGCTCAGTTGGTTAAGTGTCCAAATCCTGGTTTTGGCTCAAGTCATGATCTCAGGGTTGTGAGATCAAGCCCCACAACAAGCTCCACAGTGGGCTCTATGCTGAGTTTGGAGTCTACTTGAGATTCTTTCCCTCTCCCTCCCCTCTCCCTCCCTACCACCACCCCCATACTCTCTCTCTCTAAATTTAAAAAATAAAGATAGATATTATAATTGTTCTATTCCTACATATTCATTTTATAGATTGGGAAACTGAGACCCAAAGACAAGTGATTTGTCATTTTTATCAGTGTGGACCCAGAACAGAAATCTCAGATTCAGGACCCCCTACCCATTGTCTTCTCATTTGCATCAAGAGATCTCAGAATGACATAGAGGTGTATATTCCCTAGAGGTTCAGCCCTGGCAGGGAATCTGAAGTGCCTGATCCCAGGTGTGTCTCCGCTAAAGTATTTTGGAGGCAGCTCATCCTGGGGAAGAAGTAGCACAGGACACACAGGAGCCCAATGATGGTCAAGGGAAGAAGAGAGTTCAAGTATAGGAGAGTCCATATTCTTCAGACTGCTCTCTGGCTCCAGATCAATTGCCCCTGGTCCCCACAACTAGACCAGAACTGTCAGAAAGAAGGTGGTAACCAATAAGGTAACAGCTAACATTTTTTGAGCACTTTACATGAATTATCTTATACCAAAGCCCATTTTACAGATAAGAAAACTCAAACTTAAAATGTTAGGTAACTTGCTTGGGATCTTGATACACATATGTGGTGAAGATAGAGCTTGAAGGTCAAGTTCTGACCCCAGAGTTCTTGCTTATTACCTCTTACATACTGGTCTACCACTGCAGCAACTGCTATGCAGCAAGTTAACACTTATTCATGCAAATTTGGCCATAAACATTTCCTCCCCACCGCCTCACCCAAGAGAATTCTGTAATTGCCAAATCAACTCTTATACCATCCTTTGCTCTCAGAAAAAAGATTATCTTAACTTGTAGGATTTGAGAATGGATAAGCATTGGCTGGATGTGGAGGATGAATAAAGGGAAGTACCAAGTCTTAGGATGAGCCACAAAATAAAAAGTATTAAAGAAAAAAGAGGGAGAGAGAAGGTAAGGGAAGATGGGTCTAGTAATAGCACTGAGTAATGAAAGAGAAGCCCCAGGCAGCATGAAATGCAAGAGAACTAAGGAGTGAGTATAAGAAATGCTGCAGGGGATTAATGTTCTTCCACAGATAAAAGTGAAAAATGAAGTTCCTTCCATATTATGTATGGTTATTAAACTGTACTTTGGTAAATGTGACACTATTCTAGAGCTAAATAACTATATGAATACACCACAAATTTGAAACCAAAGTGTATAATTTCAATAGGTTCACAGGGAACACAAAGCATCCCCATGCTGCAACCTGGTGTACATACTGAGGTGAGGGACAATTTTCCAGGAACACAACAGGCCTCGTGGCAAAGGCCATCAACCCTGTAAAGGATAGAAGGGTCCTCAGGGGACCCATCTGCAAGTCATAAACCTGCAAGTCCAGCATCTAGAGCAAAAAAGGAGAAAATGGCAGAAAATAAAAGGCCATAAAAAACACTGCTCCAAACACATAGACAATGCCCTCTGGGGACTTCCTGAACTAGCTGGAAGATTTGAAGAGTATATTCATAGCAATTCTAGCAAAGGCAGAGAAGTGCTGTTGGTTCTGTTCTCATGATCTTAATGTGCTCCCGGTTTGGGGAAACCTGAGAAACGTAGATTATACTCCCTATCTCCATTGAGAAGTTAGAAGAGTAGAAACCAGAAATTGGGCATACATTTAGATGTTATGTATCAATTTCACAGACATATAGCACTAGAGAAGTGGAGATTTCAGTCTGGGCCCTGAAATGGTGAAGGAAACCCTGAGATGGGGAGTTATGAGAGGACAGGAAAAACCATGCAGGCTATGAGGGCAGTGGCACAGGGAGAAAAGGTCTGCAGAGTCTGGACCTTCAACACCCAGCTTCCCAGTTGCTTAGCAACCCCTTGCATAGAGATTACCCAGTGAGTCTTTAAGAACTCTGCAGTGAGTTCTTTGTTGTAAGAAACAAAATTGTATCTGAGTCCCGAAAGAGATACTTTGACTTTCAGAAGTGACAAACTCACCACCAGAGGCATTCAGCCATCATGGCTTATTGAGGTTTGACCAGGAACTGCCCTGGGGGATTCAAAAGACTCAGGAGACCACCCCAATCAATCCTAAAGAATTCACCACCTAGGCAACACATACTCATAGGTGTAAGGTCATTGAAAAGAAATACATCTACTTCTTAGTGTATTTTAAATGAAGTATTCTAAAACTGCACTGGATTGTTTTATTCATTTGTGTCTATATGCAGTCTCTTGTCGATTTTAATGGAAAGAAATTCAACTTATTTGCTTTGCAAAGAAGCACCTATTACAAAGGAAGAAGTGTAGTCAGCCAGCATCCTGAGATGAGGGTGTAACAAATATTTTGTGACCCAATCAGGCTATTATCCCCCTCGGTCCCTACCTTGCAAAGGTGTTCATTATTAAAAAAAAAAAAAAAAGTAGTTAATTTCAATACAAAGTACACAGTATTTACAACATTACAAAGTACAAAGCATTACAAAATACCTGGCACATCAACCCTAGCATCTCAAGACAAGGAGTTAAGGCAACCTGTAATAGGTTCAACCAAACTCTCCAACCAAACGTTAGTAACAAGGAGGATGAACAATGCTCTAGGTAGAAAATTACTTTTAGATAGAGGGAAGTCTAGAATGGATTCCAGGGATAGGGTCTGTACAATGAGTTGGTTTCAGAACAGGGCAAATAGATGATACCATAAGAGTCCCTAGTCCCATGTCTTTGTCTTGGAAATATAAAATGAAGGCATACCACTGATGACAGCTGGCACCTCTGGAATGAGATCATCCTTTCTCCACAACTGCACTGAGAAGCAGACACAGCAGCAGGTTGACTCTGCTAAGGCCCATAGCCACACACATGGAGGCAGCAGTAAGTGGTGGGCTTTAATTTGAGGGTGAGAGGCAGATGCGAATGCCACTCAGGACAGTGTTAGCCCAACCCATCCCAGAGCTCTAGAAGAAAATCAATGGAAGGATGGCATCCCAAACTAGAAACCTCATTAACCAACTGGACCTGTTGAATTCTGACTGATTTTAATTTAACATAAAGAATAAGGCATGACATCACCAAGAGGAAGGAGTAGGACACTACAGCTTCTGTCCCCACAAAGAACAACACTTAGATAGCTACCCATGAAGAAAAATAGCTCTGGGACATCTCAGGAGTCCAGTTAAGAAACCATAAAAACTTGCCATTTGCAATGACATGGAGGGAGCTAAAATGTATTATGCTAAGTGGAATAAGTCAATCAGGGAAAGAGAAATAGCAAATTATTTCACTCATATGTGGAATTTAAGAAATGAATCATGAACATAGGGGAATAAAAAGAGAGAGAGGCAAATGATACTCATAGAGAGCAAACTGAAGTTTGCTGGAGGGGAGGTTGGCAGAGAGATAGGTGAAGTAGGTGACGGGTATTAAGAAGGGCACTTATTGTGATGAACACCAGATGTTGTATGCAAGTGATGAATCCCTAAATTCTACAACTGAAACTGATATCACACTATATGTTAACTAACTGGAATTTAAATAAAGACTTGGGGAAAAAGGAAGAAGCTTCAACAACACAACAGAGTTGTGAATACACAAAAAGGGAAGAGCATGGTGAGTGACCAGCTTCTCCAGGCTTTTAGGGCACTGTACAAAGGATGTGATAGTTTCATACCTCACAGAGACATCTGCAGACAGCTAGAAATAAGGAAGGAGGGCAAGGATTACCAGTATCAGCTACATGGTGAGACCTAGTGTGTTCTCAGTTGTCTGCTCTTTGGATGACCCCAGCCTTCACCACTGAGGAACAAGCAGTGTAAATTGGTATTGCCTTGGACCCCCTAAAGCTTTCTCTGCTGAAGCACCCACAGGCTTTCAAGTTTGCAGGCTCCACCTCTCTGAGTCCATCCCCAACCCATCTCCTTACCCCTGATGGAGCCGCTCAGCCCCAAGGATCCAATATAGTCACCCCACTCAGCAGCCAGCCCCAGCTTCTCTGGCTACCTGTTGACACAATGCCAGACAAGGCCCTGGCCATAAATCCCGACCACAATGCACATTTAAGGAGATAAAAATAAATGGAATGATATCCCATATTTATAGACAGAAAGAATATTATTAAAGTGTCCATTCCACCCAAAGTGATCTACAGAATCAATGTAATCCCTACTAAAATTCCAATGACATTTTCCCAAATATATAAAAAGCAATCCCAAAATTCATATGAAATCACAGAAGACCTCAAACAGCTAAAACAATCTTGAGCCTGGAGAACAAAGCTGGAGGTATCATGCTTCCAGATTTCAAACTACAGCACCACACTACAGTAATCAAAACAGTATGGTATTGATCTAACAGACCCATAGACCAATGGAACAGAAGAGAGAACTCAGAAATAAACTCATGCATATACGGTCAATTAATTTATGACAAAAGAGACAATAATATACAATGGGGAAAAGATATTATCTTCAATAAATGGTGATGGGAAAATTGGATATCCACATGCTAAAGGATGAAATCAGATCTTTATCTTATACCATACCCAAAGTCAACTCAAAATGGATTAAAGACTTCAACGTAAGACCTGAAACTATAAGAGTTCTAGAAGAAAACATAGGGGAATAGCTCTTTGGTACTGGTCTTAGCAGTGTTTGGCTATGACATCAAAGGCAAAATAATGAAATACAACTGAATAAGCAAAAATACAGCTCTATAGCAGACAAAAAAAAATTAAAAATGGGGAAAGGACCGGCATAGAAATTGTTTCAAAGAAGGCATACAAATGGCCAACAGGTATGTGAAAAGATGTTCAATATCACTTAATCATCAGGGAAAAGCAAAACCACAATGAGAGATTACCTCCTACCTGTTAGGATGGTTACTACCAAAAAGTCAAATGATAAGTATTAACAAGGGTATGTAGAAATAGGTCCCTTGTGCACTATCGGTAGGAATGTAAATTGGTATAGCCATTAACAAAAACAGTATGGAATTTCCTCAAAAAATTAAAATAGCACTACCACATGATCCAGCAATCCCACTTCTGAGTATATATACAAAGGAGATAAAATCACTATCTCAAAGAGATATCAGCACTCTCATGTTGATTGCATCATTATCCACAGTAGCCAAGATGTGGAAACAACCTAACATATCCATAAACACACACAACTGTACACACACACACACACACACACACACATACATACACACATATACACATGCATATAAATACATATATACAATGAATATGATTCAGTCTTTTAAAAAAAGGAAACCCTGCCATTTGTGACAACATAGGTAAACCTGGAGGGGATAATGCTAAATGAAATAAGCTATACACAGAAAGATAACTATCACATGATATCTACATGTGGAATCTAAAAGAAAGTCTTACATGTGGACTTACATGTGGAATCTAAAAGAAAGTCAAACTCACAGTATCAGAGAGTAGAATGGTGGTTACCAGAGCCCTGAGGGGGAGAGAAGAAGGGAGATATTGACCAAAAGTCACAAACTTTTAATTATAAGATGAAAAATTTCTACAGATCTAATGTACAGAATGGTGACTATGGTTAATAAAAATGTATACTTGAAATTTGCTAAGAGGGTAGATCCCAAGGATTCTCAAGCATACACACAAAATGATATCTATGGGAGGTGATGACATGTTAGTAAGTTTAATTGTGGTAATCATTTCAAAGTTATACATATATTGAATCATCATGTGATACATCTTAAATATATGTAATTTTTATTTACCAAAAATACATTTAAAAAATTTTTTTAAGGAGTGGAGGGTCATGCACACAGAGTGTGAGAGACAATTAATACAATATGTCCCTACTTAGAGCATGATGCAGACCAATCCCCTTTCCCAATCCACCTGCCTAGGGCCATGTATGCTATCCCATTCAAATACTCTGAGACGATATTGAACACATTTCTTTCTAAGCAATTGTACATATTTTGCTTTTTAAGTAAAAGCATGCCTGGAAAACATCAGTTAGTATCAAAGAAGATCCTAGGTGAAGAATCAATGAAAGACACTTACCATTTATAGCCAAGTGGTATTAACCATGAATATCGTGAAAAGCAAATACTATTTTTAGAGATACATACTAAAGGATTTAGGGGTGAAATGTTAAGATGAGAATCACAGTAGGATATAGGAAAGGAAAAATAAAACAAGTTTGGCAAAATTTTGACTATTAATTGAATCTCTGTGTGTGAGCTCATAAGGGTTATATTTTTCTTTTGCCAGAATTTAAAAATTTATACAATAAAAAATTTCTAGAACAATATATGGGTGGGGGAAAAAGGAAAAAAATAGGATTTTCAGTACTTTCTGCATGCTTACCCTTGTGAAAGCAATCAGACAACATGGGGCTGAAATTCTGTATCTTCACTAATATCATATCTAATTATTTAACATATTACATTTGTTTTATTTCAAATGCTGAGGGTTGAGCTGACCATACTCCTCAGTTCATGTCATATTATTATCAGTAAGTTATGGAAAGCTTCTCACTTGTTTTATGTATTTATCTCCTCCCACTTCTCTCCCCCACTTCTACATGAGTAATCATTCTCACATGGTAATGTGTAAGTGTTTGTATGTGTTCTTGCAAAATACACATTTTACATGAATGCATATATTGTAAATAAACTCAGTCCTAAAAACACCAACGTTGACTATTATGGGTTAGATTATCATTCTTAAAATTATCAATTACTGAGAAATATACTTTCCACTTATATGGATGAAATTCTTAAACATGGTAAAAACTATGTAAGATATAAGGCAATTTGGCATAAAAAATACGTCAGTGACTGAAGTATTATTATAATGTGTTTTTCTTATTAATACTGGTAAAATATCTATTCAATACTATTTTTTTTCCAAATTCTATAAAGAATATACAACCTACAGGGTATGTTTTTATGAAACTTAGGTCAAATATTTTCTTTACCTCCTTACCTCCAAGAAAAACCTAAACAAAATAAAAGAATATAAAGAAAGTCTTTATTTTTTCAGTTACCTCTGCTTTGTACATGGGCAAGTATCAACTGACAAACTACAGATTTGTTGGTTGGCCCATAAATGATTAGTCCAGCTGCCAATTACACATAAACTGTACTCATGTGGGCATTATCATCCCATATGCAATCTCTAATTCCATATGAAAGGTGGCATATATCTAGCAGATGTTCATTAAATGTGGGGAATGGGAGAGCACTATGAGATAACACAGCCAAGATTGAAGAATATGCTGAATCTGGGTTGTAACTGAGTGAATATGACAAAAACTTGGTTTGCAACAATTCTTATAAACAAAGAAGATGCAGAATAGAATTTACAATGCCTGCAGGTTAATGTCTTGGGGGATTTAATTGAACGTTTTTAGTAATTTTGTTATTATTTCCTAAATAAATCTCTTTTTTTACCATATTCACTTTCTCTAGAAATGTTTATGAAGAATATTAGTATATGACTAATGTATATGACTTGATTTTCATTTAACTCACTAAAATTTGTTTCTTTCTTTTTCTTTAATTCTTATGAGAAAATTAATTTTAAGTGTTCTTAATTGCCTGCTTCCTTTCAAAAACCTAAGCATCCTGTAAATTAGCAGGCAGGTGCATTATGCAAACTATTGACATACAGGTCATCCTCAACTTATAAATACAGAGAGTTCTCAATGTTTTTTAGCAAGATAGGTATTGAGAATTCAGAGCATTTTTTTTCCCATGAAGATTTGTTACACAAGGTGGTTGGTTGTCTAGATCCAATAAAAATCTTTCTACCCCATTAACACTGATGAAATTGTTTTTCTAAAATAGTTGTTTTCAAATGGAGTCCACTGTTGTCCTGTTGACCCTAGGAAACCAATGAGACACTTTCAAGGGGTATTCAAGGTCAAAACTATTTTCAGACTCACACTTTTTACATTTTCACCGTGTTGACATTTGCTCTGATGGTCCCAAAGCAATGGTGGATAAACTACCAATAGTGTAGCCCAAACCAGGGCAAGGGCAATGAACTAGTGGTTTTATATCGTTCCCCACCATTCACACAAGTTAAAACAAAGACACCAGCTTCACTTGTTCATGAGGAAGCAGTAAACGTTACTCGTTTCTATTAAGTCACAACTCTAAGGGCACATCTTTTTAATATTCTATGGGAAATGGGAAATATACACAAAGCACTTTTGCTACATACCAAAGTATGATAGTTGTCTCCAGGAGAAGAAGCAAAAACAAAATAAAACAAAATATGTGTGTGATTGCTCAAGTTACAAGTGAACTAGCCACTTTTTTCATGGAGAGAAACAACTG
>CM053605.1:84076456-84110709 GCA_028646535.1 Procyon lotor | reverse complement strand
CCCCTCACTCTCTACCTGCCTCTCTGCCTACTTGTGATCTCTCTTTGTCAAATAAATAAATAAATAAAATCTTTAAAAAAAAAAAAAAAGGAAGACTCCTCTGAGGAAGTGATATTTAGACAAAGATAAAGGTCAAACTGGTCTTAAGGCATGAAGAACCCTGACAACCTGACCTGGGCAGAGGCTGGTCCCAAACACCTGTCTGAAAGCTCAGGCCTTGAGGTAGGACTCCGATAAGGAAGAGAATCAGCTTAACCACTGACAAGAGGATATGCTTCATGATAACTGAACTTCTGGGCACTCATCAGAGGTGGACATCAGCCTCGAAAGGCTGACACCCAGGGAGCCTTCAGGAGAGACCTGGGGGAGTCTCATTAGAGAGCTGGGTCCACAGGCTCACAGGCCAGCAGCCCCAGAAGGGTCTGAATGGCTACAGGTGATTCCATAGGGATCCCAAGACTGCACATGGGGGAGCAGGGGAGGGAGTGTCTATATGAACTGTAAAGTCCCCCCCAAAACAAGATGGTCCTCCTACAAAATGAGAAGCAGTTAACTCAACCCAATAGAGACATGTGTATAGAAAAAAATGCACCTTATGAGAAATTGTGATGATAGCTTGCTTTTCTCATGTTCTTATTTTTCTTAACCTGAAAGTTAGCTGGACACACACACACACACACACACACATGCACACACAGTATCATAATAATTAACTTCTAATCCATAGTAAAAACAGATATAAACTAAAAATATAGACTTAAAAGCAATTACAAGTTAAATTCTGCTACTTAATTTCCTGCTCTCCTATTTCATTCTAAAAAATGTATATCCTGGACTTCCAATGCACAGTATAGTGAACAGAAGCAGAAATATTGTATTATAATCACGAAACTTGCTAAGGGACTAGATCTTAATTATTGCCACTCCCTCCCCCAAAATGCTAAATGTGTGACTTAACCAAGGTGCTGACATGACAATGGCAATCCTATCTCAACATGTAAAGGTATCAAATCTTCAACTTACACAACGTTATGTGTCAAACGTATTTCAACTAAGCAAACAAACAAAAATGTATGCGAGTTTGGGGGTAAAGAAAGGGTGGTGAGCAGGGAGAGGAGAGCTGTTTCCACTGGTGGGGTGCACTGCCTTTGCTCTCAGGGGTCCAGCCTCCATCCCTCGCTGGCCAATGCCCTGGAGGCTGGTTTTGATGGATTGACCCAATGGCCTCTCTCGTGCCTTCTAGCTTCCTCCCTGGAGGCGTCACTGGAGGCTGGTGAGGAGGGTGAGTTCCAGGTGTTCACCCTGGGATCACCAGGCTCTGGGTCACAGCACCTGCAGGGCAGCCGTCATCCGGTGCCTCTGCTCCCAGACTGGGCCTGGCACCCGGCTCCCCTTCAGGCCCGGGGCTAGTGTCAGCTCCCCACTGCGCTAGCCTAGTGTGTTTTCACAACCCCTTGCTGGTATCTCGGAGAGCTGCCTGCACTTGTAGAACACGGTCTTTAAACTCTCCTCAGTTCCTTTGTTTAATCTTGTCAGAATCCAGACCAGGATACCAGCGGGCTTTACACCACCTGTCACGAGCTCCTTGATAGCGAGGGATGGGCCCCGAGGTCAAAGAAGGCCAGGAGAGGAGCAAAGGAATAAATGGCAGTAAAAGCAGTTGCCTTTCCACTTGCTGGAGCTGCAGGGATGGCCCAGGCAGCAGCGTCTAGGGTCTCTGGCTGAGGAGGGGAAGAACTGACTCGTTATTTGTGTATTTATTTTATTAATATATAGCGTATAATTTTCCCCAGAGAATTGACTCTTCAGAAGCAAGAGAGAACTGGAGGGGAAGGACCAGTGTAGCAATAAAGCTCCCATTCAGGAAGAACAGTGCTGTGTTCAACATTGCACCTGCATTACGTCGCAGGGTTCCAGAGGAGCCCATTTTCCAGATAAGGAAAAGACTCCGGAGAGCACGGATGGAATGTAGGTCTCTGCCCAGGGAGCACAAGGCCTTAATCACACACTCTCCTGATACCATTGCACCTAGGGCTGAGATTCTGAGAGGCTTTGTCTAGTCTTTGCCCCAGGGTGAAAAGAATAACAGTGCCCGCCTGGGGGAAACTGTGGCTAGGTTTTAACATCAATCTCCTTATTTGATTACTTCAATGTATGGATACATGGCTTGTCCTCATTTTTTATGCTCTTTTTGTTTTTAAGCTGTCTTTTTCCCCTCATAACCTTCTTGTCCCCTAAACAACAACCATGAACACAAAAACCACTACAACGAAACTTGGTGAAATAAGGAGAAGGGTTACTTCCACACGTGGGTCAAGGAGTCTAAGAACCTGGAGAGATTCCAGAGACCCACAATGGCTGCAAGAGAGGGAGGCTCTGAAGCCTCCTCTTTGTACCTGAGGGAACCTGGGACAGGTTCAAAGCCCGACTCTGGCAGATAATTTCAAACTGGAAAACACAAATGGGAGAAGAGCACAGCTATTTTTGTTGATTTTATTTTAGCAGGATTGACTATAGTGTGTGCAGGACCCAGTGAAAAATGACAAGGCAGGGCCTCTTATTCAAAAATGACTAGACATGTCAAGATGACACTCGCAGATCATTAAACTGAGTGTGAGGCCCTTTAGAGTATAGGGTTTTTTGGGATGATGCAGGTCCTAGGCCTGTGAAGATGGCCCTATTTCCTGTCTTCCCTGAAAAAGAGAAATCAACTTCTCTTGATCAAACACGCACACACACACACACACACACACACACACACACACACCTGCCAATAACACCGTATAGAAACCATGACTGGCAGGCCAAAAATTATATAGAATATAATAATGCTACTGTGTTGTGTATATGGGAAATGGCAGCCTAAATGCCAATTCAAACATTCAGGACAATCAACCTTGAATCTCAAGTTCTCTGTCAGAGATTACCCCCCTCAGAGCCTTTGCTAGAAACAGTTCTCTTCACTCATTAATCACAGGACCAACACAGCTGTGGTTTCCAGGAAACACTGAAGACCCTCATACAGCCACATCCTCAGAAGACAGTCACTGGAATGGACCTCTGTTGTCTCAAGAGTCAATTAACAAAGGAGAACACTTACTCAACAACTTCTAGCGCTTAGAACCTGCCTCAAGTTTGTCTAGATGGTGATAAATCGCTATTAATTCTGCACAGTAAAGGCCAAGTTATCATTTGTTTCTATCTTCTCATAAAAAATGAGTTTAATCTCTAAATATTAATGAAAAGTGTTCCTTTATAACCAAATGATGTTGTAGCTTTCTAGATAGTACCATCGCAAATACCAATTTATCACGTGTGGCAGCAAAGTCAAATCACAGACCAATCGAAATCTCCAGTAAGTGGAAAATCAAATCTGGCTAAATACCAGGTTTGGGCCACTCATGTTCCCCTGGGTGGTCTCACGGGGACCACTCATGAGTGAGCCCACTCATGTTCCCCTGGGTGGTCTCACGGGGACCACTCATGAGTGAGCCCACTCATGTTCCCCTGGGTGGTCTGCGGAGCTGAAGGAAGGTGGGGAGATGGGTTACTCTGTGCAGACAAATCATTCATCCTCAAACCTCTTACTTCTGTAATAGGCATTTGTCGTTTTTGTTCTGTTCTCTTTTCCGGGAAGTAAAGGGACCCCAACTTTCCTTGGGGGAGGGCTCGCCTCTCCCTCCCTTGCAGTGTGCAATCCTGGTGGGGCTGTAAATTGAAGCTCCTCTTGCCCTCCAAACAAAACATGAGCAATGCACCGAACGTGGATACTGGAGAGAAACTCTCCCAGGGCTTTGACTCGTGATAGAAAGAAGAAATACCATTTGAATGTCATTCATGCTGGCAGGGGGGCCCTGCCAAGACAATTGGCTGGTTTCTCCTCTCTGGATCTCCAAATCTACCTCAATCTCTGCCATTTTCAACCCTTTTCCTCCAGCTTTCCTATTGTTTCTGTGAGTTATCCAATATCTTTGCGGTAAATTACTTTTCTGTTAAAGTTGGCCAGAGTATCTGATGCCCCCGCAACTAGAAATACACTTAACAACACGACTTGCTCTATGTTGTGTTTTGGCTCCCAAAGGCATAAGAGATCAACGGAAGACAAGCTCACAAAGTTCAGCATCTCAGAAGAAGTTGAAAGCATTTACAAATACGATGGAAGAACTCGCAAAGCAACAGACCCATGTGTTCAACGTGTCATAACGTCTGTTTATGGGTATGTGTCAGAACGTCTACTGAGGAATACCCAGATATTTCGATTTTAAGGCAATTGTCAGGGAGGATGTGAGATTAAGGGCTGAAAAGCCCTCGATTTAACAAGAGGAAAGGAATGATCTGCCCAGATCAAATGCACTTGACAATTTCCACAAATCACTTGCAATTAGCATTATAGGATCACCTGGACACAAAGAGAAGCAGATTTTTACATTACAGACCTATGTCATCACATTACCAGGGTCCTACCCAGCAATTTGGCTGTGACACATCTGGTTAGGTTAAGAGAGGCATTGTGGTTTTTATCCACAAGAGGTGTCCTGGGCTATGAAATGTATGACTTAGGAAGAAAAAAAAGCCTACAGGCTAATTCCATTGTTGCATTTAGCAGTCTCATCCATGTTCAAATTTGAGTTGTTCAAAAACATCTAAATTCAAAATCTATTTCACCCACTCTGGGAATATTAATATAATCTCTGTGAATACTGATGACTCTTCAAAATCTACCTTTAAAAAAGAAATTCAAACTGCATTTCCTTTAATGTAAAGAAAAATAACTAGGTATATTGACTATGGTTTTGCAAGAGGATATAAAAATATCAGTTTGGGGTAGCAATATTTTGTCTACTCTGTTCTCTATCCTAATGGACTGAGGCCAAAATCACACCTGTCCGTATTCCAACAAGGACTTCTTTTCTTGGATGCGACCTGTGCCAAGAGATCCAGTGCCCTAGTTTGGGCCTTAAATGGTTCTGACATTTCCACTTTCCCTTCATTCTCCTGCTGCTATAGTTCTAGTGATGTCAAAGCCGAGTCTAAAAAACTGTGAGAGTGAATACACTTCTCGAGGAACTACAGGGAGAATGCAGTACAGGGGACGTGGCCAGTGCAGGGCAGATCAGCCTGTGCCCAGTATAGTCGCTACTGCTGCTCCTAATCAAGTATGATCAGTTTTCTGCCACCTAGGCCCAGGGCCTCTTGGCCCTCTTTGGCCCTGGTGCTGGGGGAGAACACAGAGTCCTGGCCAGGGAACTGTAAGAAGGACGAGCGTGGGCCACCTCCAGGCTGAGCATTACCTGGCTGGCGAAACACCCTCTGGAGCTCTTCTTCTCCCCAGCCACGGACAGAAACATCCCACACAGTACCTGTCCCGGACTGGGAAGATGTAGAGTAGAGCACCCAGCTGAACTTCAGTGGTGATGGAGCACTAGCCAGAAATCAAACTTTGCAGTTCAACACTTCAAAGATTTGGTAGGTTACTATAGCAGAATTCTGCCTAATTGGACAGATACAGTGTATTAAAACGTCAATGTCATCCCCAACGCATTTTTAAGCACTACCTTCAAACAGCAAAACCCAGCTCTAGGTTTTGTCTAATAGGCATCAAGGAGGTCATCTGGCATGATGCCAAAAAACCTCTCGGTGACTAATGCAACTTTGAACAGACCATACAGTTAGAATGTTGGCACATTCCATCAGCCCTGGGCTCAATTCCACAAGCACTTTGGAAGCATTACTGTGTGTCCATGTGCATAAGGGTGTTCTACAAAGAACAGAGACTCAATGATATAACTAATTGACAAACGTCACAGCCTGTGGCTAGTAAAGTAAGGACTTGGAAATTTCCACTTAATTAGTCCACCCAGGTAACTGTTGACATGAGAAGCAAGCATCCCACCTGAGTGTCAAGGGAACCCACGGCAGTCTCGGATTCCCTTCTCTGCCAAGTTCACCCTGCCAGTCCATAAGCACCTGTCTCCTGTTTGATGACCCTGAGCTTACTTTTGCTTATTGTCAGACAGGAGATGCTAAGCTCATTAAAGGACTTGGATAAACATAAAAGTTTGCCAAAAGTTTATTCCTAGGAGTTGAACTGGGCTTGTTGTAATGATGTGCGTTATAAAATCAAAACTTCTAAATTCTAGTACACATGTGCATGCCCCCACAATTACTAAAGAAATCAAGGATTAGATTCTTGTGATATTGTGATTTATACTAAGAAATATATATTCGGTCTTCATCCCCATTTGGGGCATAGAGCTCCTAAAAGCCTTGGAATTTCTGAAGTTATGAGAGGGGCAGGGATGTCTTTTGTTAAGTTAATGAGGTGGCTTTTGGGCCACACCTGGGGGTAGGGGGAAAAAAAAGTCGATTGCTAGGAAACCGAACCAAGTGAGTCTAAAACTAGCCTCCACCTCCCTGAGAAGAGAGGGGCTAGAGGTTGAATCCATTGTTAAATCAATGATTTAATCAATCATTTCTATGTATTGAAGACTCCATAAAAACCCAAAAGGATAGGATTAGGAGACCTGCTGGGGGGGTGAACACATGAAGATTTGAACATGGCACACCTTCCCCATGACTTGCCCTGTGTATCTCTTCCATCTGGCTGCTCCCGAGTTGTATCATTTTATAAAAAACTGATAGTCTAGTAAGTAAAATGTTTTCTTGAGTTCTATGAGTTGCTCTAGAAAATCAACTGAACTCAAGGAGGGAGTCATGAGTACATCTGATTTATAGACAGTTGGGGAAGAACAGGTAGCAACCTAGATTTACAACCGGCCTCTGAAGAGGGGTGAGATAAGGTCTTGTAGGACTGAGCCTTCAACCTGCGGGACCTGATGCCACCTCTGGGCACACAGTGTTAGAATAAAGTTGAATCGAGGACACCCAGCTGGTGTCCAAGAATTGCTTGCTGGTGTGGAGGACCCTCCTTCCCCCCACAATGAAACTGGCTCCCAGAACATTTTTAGCTCCACAGTGAGTAGCTAAAACTTTAACAAGGTGAAATTAATGAAGATGCATAAACTAGGGAAGGCTCCCCCTGAGGCTTGAAGGATGGGTAGATTCGAACCCATAGCATTTACAGATATAACTATGCTGGCGATGAACACTTGTGGACCACTCTCCTTACTTCTCCAGTATGCCCATTTATCTAATTTCCAACTAATAAACAATAAAGCAGGCCTTTATTTTAGAGTAAAGCAATTTCTTATTCCTGAGGGGGGAGGAAAGTCTGTAATTATGTGTATGTCACACCCTATCGAGTGACCTTGGACAACACTCGGAATTCATTTGAGCATCAATTTCCTAGTCTATGCCATGCAGGACGCTGTATCCCCAAACAGTTCTGTTAATTCTCTAATGACTACATGCTATGATCTTCTAGCCATCTATTTTCTTTAAATTTGCCACACAGGCACACACACACAAAAAAAAACTCAAAAACCTCCCATTACAATTGGCATGCTAGTCATCCCTTTGGCCAAATGAAGAAAGAGAGAATAAAAAACAACCATCACATTTAAAGGAAAGAGTTATCAGTCATTGTTGTATATTGCAGCTGCTCCAGAAGCCATAGGGCAAAAGCATTTATATGGAAGATAAGCTCATTGTGTTGAACAAATTAATGCTGGATTGTGAATTAAATGGCGTGTCTTCGGACAGCTAATTAGCTTTGTGCTGCTCAATTAAGTTTTGAAAGGACATGTTGTGTTTCTTGATGGAATATAGAATATACTTCAAGGCTATTGCTGCTCTGGATAATTTCAATTTCAAACCTACTGAAAACGAGCAAGAAAGAACCAAGGACTTTGTAAACCCACAAACAATTCAGACTTCCCGAAGAACTTAAATTTCAAACTGTAAATAGCCAAGTAACACAGTTTATTTTTAACCATATCAGGAAATGTCAACGAGCCAACAAACATGAAATTAACTATAACTTTCTTTTTCATAATATCATTTCCAGGGAGAACAAATATTTTTAAAGTAAGGGTGAATGGTAAATTAGAATGCCTTCTAGGCTCCGTGTAATTTTATTCTACAAGATGACATCATCCACATCCCTTATTCTATAGACTGCTGGGGGGTGGGCTGTTCTTACAGGAAATGCTTAAGCTTTAGCATAAGAAAATATTAAACCCAACTCATTTCAGATTTTAACTCTGCTACTGACTCTGGGAAAATTACTTAACCTCTCTGTCTGGATTTTTTCACCTATAAAATGGGGTTATAATTCTTATCTTTAGGGTTATTATGAAGACTCCAATAGTCCAAGAGCAGCATTAGCCCCAGTTAAACCCACAATCTCTCAGTTTCTTTTCCCTCTCCACATTAGTTGTGAACTGACCTAAATTCATGTGTGGGTTTTCTGGGAAATACCAGGAAGCCCCAGTGACTGGGCATATATGCCTGCTACTCCAGACATTTTGCCACGTCTTGCGATGCTACAGGAAAAGAAAAAAAGTTTTACGGGCACCTGGGTGGCTCAGTCTGTTAAGCGTCTGCCTTTGGCTCAGGTCATGATCCCAGCATTCTGGGATCAAGTCCAGCATGGGGCTCCTTGCTCTGCAGGGAGCTTGCTTCTCCTTCTCCCTTTGCCGTTTCCCCCTGCTTGTGCACTCTCTCTTTCTCTCTCTGTCAAATAAATAAATAAAATCTTTAAAAAAAAGTTTCAGATGGAATCCTGTCACTCATACAAATATAGTAAGCAAACACAAAATTAATCCCACTTCCTGTTTCTGTCAACTTGGGGATGTCCCTGCTTCTCTTCTAGAGCAATCTGTCAAACCCCTAGAATGGAAAGTGGAGATCCCACTTGGACTCAATGGTGCTCTGAAAGCAGGATCTGTTAATCTTCTTGCCACGTTAGGTGACAACGCGCAGGAGGGGAAGAAGGCACAAGACCAAGACGAATGCAGACCTAGAACCAAACCTTGCACTATAAAAGGTTAAGACAGATACATATGCAATGCCCCCCCGCCACAACTATCACCACTACCAAGACCCTAACTTAGTGTTTCTTGCTAACCCCAAAACCAAGAAATGTGTTCCATACTTCCTCAGATGCCCATTTCCCTCACTAAACTTGAACCCACAGAGCTTACTTTCCTAAATTTTCTTTTCCGCAGACCACCCACTTCTAAGAACTGAAAACTAACGTTTATATTGCTCCACGTAACACATACTTGTTTCGTTTCTTTTTCTAACTTGGGAGACCATAACCCCAGGAAACTGCGTGAACCTTAGAAAACGGGGCTGTTTCCCTTTCAGACACCTTCCAGCGAGCAAGGAGCAAAGGCTCTTTTTAGCCCCACTTAGGTGGTCTTTTATTTCAGGGCATAAGTTATGCATTCCAGAATTTACCAGATTCTTTTTTTTTTTAATTTTATTTATTTATTTGACACAGAGAGATCACAACTAGGCATGAGGCAGGCAGAGATGGGGGCGGGGGGAAGTAGGCTCCCTGCCGAGCAGAGAGCCCGATGCAGGGCTCGATCCCAGGACCCTGAGATCATGACCTGAGCAGAAGGCAGAGGCTTTAACCCACTGAGCCACCCAGGCGCCCCCAGAATTTACCAGATTCTTATACTTTCTAGGCAATCACTCTCGTGGAACACCAATCATTATCCCAGTGAAAACTTTCTTCTAGCATTCCCCAGGCAAATGAAAGTCCCCAGTGCAGGTCAGAAACAGCAGCTTTTGAAACATTTGAAGGACCCACCTCTGGCAAGTGGATTCCTGACAAGATTTCTTCAAATTGTTAACCGGCCACATACTCAGCACACTGTGTATACCAAACGACTTTAAGTGTGTGGCAAATAATAATAGCATTGTGAAGTTTTTCTAATCATCGCTCATTTTGTTACCAATTTTTTTTAATTTACCCAATGCATAGAAATGTGGCGTGGCAAGGAACAGAGGACTGTATCTATGCATACAGATGAGTTTGAACAAAGGCAATGAATTTCTTTAAAAAGTAAAAAATGGAACACACGCCAGCTGAATTTATTAGTTCCGTTTTCACTTGAGAAAAAGGACCATAGTGACACATACAGACAACGGAATATTATTCAGCACTAAAAAGAAATGAGCTATCAAACCATGAAAAGACGTGGAAAAGTTTAAATGTATGTTATTAAGTGAAAGAAGCCAATCTGAAAAGGCTGCATACTGAATGATTCCAATTACAGGACATTCTGGAAAAGGCAAAACTATGGAGACAGTAAAATTGTTAATAGTTGCCAGGGATTAGGGGGAGGAAGGATAAGAATGAGTAAGCAGAGCACACAGGATTTTTAGGGCAGTGAAAATACTGTATGATATCGTAATGGTGGCATATGTCATGATATATTTGTCCAAATCAGTAGAAATGTACACCACCAAGAATGAACCCTAAGGTCAATGATGGACTTTGGATGATTACAATGCATCAATGTATGTTCATCCTTGGTTTAAAAAAATAAAAGTACAGTTCTGGCGAGTGGCACTGATAAGGGAAGGCTATCCTTATGCAAGGCTGGGGGTATCTCAGAAATCTCTGTGTCTTCCTCTCAATTTTACTCTAAACCTAGAACTGCTCTAAAAAAATAGTCTTTTTTTTTTAAAGGGACTAAAAAGCCTACTACGGGCCAGCAAGTCACAGGCTGCATGTTGGGGATGCCAAGAGGGAGATAGGGCCCCCTCCTCAGGAACACACAGGCTAATGCTCCTGGAATCACAGATAATGTGATCACTTATAATGTCCTTAATGAGTGGTGATCCAGCTGTGATTGAATAAATTATAGGGACTGGAATCTTCCCTGGAACACATTTCCTTAGGGATAAGCTAATGGACCAGCTAATATGAGAGGGTTTTTTTCCTTCATATCTGGTACAGATATGACATATTACCTTCCCTAGAGAGTGTATTTGCATTTTTATAACAGATTCTTGTCTTTAGACTCAGGTCTCACTGTTTGAATTTCAGACAGGTAGCAGACGAATCAGAGGGCTATGTCTTGATTGGGGGTGGGGGGGTGGGGGGAGAAGACCTGTCCATGCCCTTCCATTTACACACTATGACTGGCTACCTTTCCCATATAAAGGATTGGTCCTGCTTCCAAAGGATGAGTAATTGTGAAGAATAAAACACTTTTCATATAAGTCACAAAAATAACCATCTCTGTCCTCACATCATTTCCCTTCCCTTCAATTTATGAAAATGATTTAAAACTTCGGACTTCAGTGAATACAGCAAAATCCGGTCTGCAATTAGTTCTGTATGTTTAAGGTTTCCTTCATCAGAGAAAATCATAATTCTTTAGAAGCCAAGTTAAGCTTTGAAAAAGATACAAATCTGCAAGCTCCCATTTTTAGAGAAACCAATTTATAAGAGAAAAGGACTTCAGTGTGATTTCCTAGGTAGAAAACCTAAAATAAACCTTGGGGAAATTGGTACAAGAAACTGCCATCAAATTCCACCTCTCAACATTTAAGATCAACTTTTATGATTGCCAGGTACCTGGGAATGTTCTAGGTGCTTTCTCACACATTAGGCCATCAGTGTTAAGGAATTAGTCTTAGTGTAGTCTAAGCTATGGCAGTGTTGGGACTAAGTGTGAGGTGACTATGAAACCCAGGTCCATGGAGTAATCCCCTAGAAGCTACTTCAGGTCATTCTAGGACTACAATTCTTGCTTACCTCCCTCTTTGACTAGCATGGTACTTTCAACTTACCGGTACTTCAAGAATGCTTACTGAACTGATCAAACGCCATATAAAAGTCAAAACCTGCTGCCTCCACAGCCTCTCCAGGCCTTCAGAAGGTTTATTAGAAAGCAGTACGCCCTTTCCCTCAACATCCTGTCTCGGTGATTGATGATATGGGAGATGATTAAAGATTCTCAAACTCCGAGTCTTTAATATATTGGTAGTAATCCCTTCAAATAAATCACACGTAAGTAATAAGTTAAGGACGCCATTCAAAAATTACAAAGGAAGTCAAAACCTATTTACTGGGACTTGTCAGAATGGGAATTTATTCTCGTTACCTGAAATGTGATACAGATCTTCCTCGACTAAGATGGGGTTATGTCCCAGTAAACCCATTGTGTGTTGAAAATATCATAAGATGAAAATGCAATTTACTATACCTGACACCCCGAACATCACAGCTTAGCCTCACATACCTTAAATGTGATCAGAACACTTATATTAGCCCACAGTTGGGCAAAATAATCTAACACAAAGCCTAAGTTATGATAGGGTAGTGGCTAGCTCATGTAATTGAGTTCTGTAATTGAAAGTCAAAACAGGGGCGCCTGGGTGGCTAAGTGGGTTAAAGCCTCTGCCTTGGGCTCTGGTTATGATCTCAGGGTCCTGGGATCGAGCCCCACATCGCATTGGCCTTTCTGCTCAGCGGGAAGCCTGCTTCTCCCCCAACCCCTGCCTCTCTGCCTACTTGCAATCTCTCTCTCTCTGTCAAATATATAAATAAAATCTTAAAAAAAGAAAAAAAAAGAAAGAAAGAAAGTCAAAACAGGGGCTCCTGGGTGGCTCAGGCAGTTAAATGTCTGCCTTTGGCTCAGTTCATGATCCCAGGGTCCTGGGATCGAGCCTTACATCGGCCTCCCTGCTCTGTAGGGAGCCTGCTTCTTCCTCTCCCTCTGCTTGCCACTCCTCTTGCTTGTGCTCTCTCTATTGGATAAATAAGTAAACTCAGGAAAGGGAAGGGAAGGGAAGGGAAGGGAAGGGAAGGGAAGGGAAGGGAAGGGAAGGGAAGGGAAGGGAAGGGAAGGGAAGGGAAGGGAAGGGAAGGGAATCAGAAACAGGCCAGATGTGTGGGTACAGTGTGGCTCGAAGTGTATCTGTTGTTTGTCCTTGTGATCACATGGCTGGATGGGAGCCTCCACTGCCCGGCATCAGGAGAGCATGTTACCACACATCACTACTCAAATTCAAAATTCCAAGCACAGTTCCTATTGAAGGGGTATCATTTTTGCACCATTGTAAAATCAAAAATTCTAAGTCGAACCATCTCAAGTCAGGGACTGTCTATATCAAATTGTGTTTCAAACTTGCTTCTCAAATGACTTTTTTTTTTGTTTTGATGATAGCTCAGTCTTAATGAACAGGATTTGGCAAGAAAACAGCTAAATCTGTTTGCAGTACATGAATTTCACTCTGTATTTTCATATTAGTGCCCATGGTCACATCCATGAGATCAAAGAAAGGGAAACAAACAGCTTTGGAGAAAAACCACCAATGAACCCTGGAGTAAGCCTGAGTCTGGGCATTTTCTTGGTTTGCAGGTCAAATTGAATAACATCTAAACTAAATTTTTTGCTTTCATTGGAAAAGCCTTTTCCACCCAGAATTTCAAGTATTTTAATAAAAGAAATTTAAAAAGTGCCATGTTAGCAGTAACTTCTAATACCGTAGAAAGATTCAGAGTTAGAAAACAGAATTTCTGCTCACCTGCAGCAGAAAAAGCAGACAGGTGATTTACCTTATAAACTTACCCAATATCCCTGTCAGGACGACACCTTCAAGAAGATTTCTCGGATCTAATCTTATAGTAGCATTTCATTATTTCTCATTATTCATTTTTATTTCTTTTTTAACATGTATATTTGAGGGGCACCTGGATGGCTCAGTGGGTTAAAGCCTCTGCCTTCAACTCAGGTCCTGATCTCAGGGTCCTGGGATCAACCCCTGCATCAGGCTCTCTGCTCAGCGGGGAGCCTGCTTCCCTTCCCTCTCTGCCTGCCTCTCTGCCTGTTTGTGATATCTGTCTGTCAAAGAAATAAATAAAATATTTTTAAAAAAAATAACATGTATATTTGAGAGCCTACTACATACTGGGTGCTGAGAACACCACAGTGACCCCAACCAGATGAGGTCTCTCCCATCAGGGAACTAACACGTGGGCAGGGGAGAGAACCATAACCAAACACCACAGTCCAGCCTGTAAAACTGTGGCAGAGGTGCTGTAGGGCAGACCCACAATTGGGGATCAGACCAAGACAAGGAGATCAAAAAGGGACTCTGGGAGGAGGTGATCATTAACTCTGGAGATATGGAAATGAAGCATGTGAAGAGGACCCAGCAGAAAGAACCACAGAGAAGACTCTGTCACTGGAAAGAGTGTGGTGACCACAAGGGATGAGAAGAGGACCAGTGTGGGGCTAAAACACAACCTGGGAGCAATGGGAAACCACCAATGGTTATAGGGAGGAAGATAACATGAGAAGCCTTGAATTTTTAAAGATGGTTGCAGATAACGGAACAGATTAGAAGGGGGCCAGAGTGTCTATTAGGGGGTCAGTTAGGACGCTCATAGCTCAGGCAGAAGATGATGGTAGCTTAGACTAGAAGTAGCAGAGTGGGGGATGGGTAGATTTGAGAGAATTTCTCCTACCAACCCCCATTGCCCAACCCACACCCTCCACCCCTCTCTTCTAAATAGCTTCACTTCCATCTACATCGATTTTCTTGCCTGCTTAATGCTCCCCACTTCAGGACCAGCTTTTAGTGCTATGCTTTATAATAAAGACTCCATGTGTATTTGTGTTATAAATGAGGAGTTCCCACTTTCATTACGCTCTTCCCTGCACCATGAAATTCTTCCAATTCAATCCATCCTACAGTGCACCATGTAGGCACATACACAGAGGTCACAGACCTGCCCAGTGGCCCTAAGATCCCAACTGGAGATTCCTGAGGGGTGGGGGAAGGGTTCCCCTAACTCCACCCCCAAGCCTTAACCTGAGATGCAAAGCAAGTATGGGAAGGAGCAGTCACAAGAAGATGAACCCTTGAGGAATGGATTTCATGTCTCTGAGTAGAGTTTTCTCTGTAACACCTGCCACAAGGCCATTTACCTCCAACTCATAAACCGGCTTGGATATGATTTCCATAAGTTGTTAGCACCTTTTCTAGATTCTCAGAAGGACTTTTAACATTCTACTAGTCCATGTCTCAGGCTACAAAATGCCCTTAATACTATGAGATAATTCATAACCTAATAAAGGTAATATAAATATAAAACATTTTTTAAAGGGCCTTTTATTTTCATTTCCTCCACTGACACTTACAATAACCTCACAAGGTAGGCAAGACTGGGATTTATTCCCCAGTGGTGGCTTGAGGATGCAACCAACTCCTTCAGTCAAGAGTAGAATGAGCGGTTGCCTGTCTGACTCGTTGGGGAGACTAAATGTGGCTTCTCTGGGAACCATGGTCCATTCAAGCCCAGTGTCTCAGACTTGGAGTACAAGCCATTTTCCTTACAGACTCTTGCTCTGGAGGACACTTGGGTCCCTGTGTTACTTAAGAAAATCTCATTTTAGCCAATTCACTTAGACAACGATCTGAAATTGGAAATAACACTCACAGCTTTTGTTAAGCAAAACCAGTTTCTGCTAATATTCAGCAACTATTCCCACTGGATTTTTTTTCAGCTGGGTTACCTATCAGAAAGGAAATGTCTTCTACTCTTAATTATAAGACAAACACGGATGGTGGATGGTACAAGGCTGGCTCTGACACTTCCCACACTTTCTCCAACTAACCAAATTGAGAGCAGAAATCAAGAATCTTACAGTTAAAGAGGTCCTTGGCAGAGATCCATTCACTTCCTTGGCCTTTTGGTCAATATCACCATATATGCAAGTGTGTGCGTGTGTCCAAAACTGTTACATCTGAGTCATCCTTCTGGTAGTTCAAAGGTTCATGCCTGCAATGCTGCCACTGCTCAAAATGGTTTGGAAATCTTTCCTTTGGGAACAGTCTTAAGAGTCGATTTATAAGCTGTAGGAAAAAGCAATGACTTTGCCTTCAAGAAGTCATGATTCCTTTCAACCAGAATGACTTCAGACTGGGGTGCACATGACAAATGGCATTTGTCATTGAGCAAATATACCCTTAAAGAACAAAGATCTGCTTCCACTAAAGACCATCAAGGAAATGTGGTTATAGGTATTACCGGCTACAAGGATGCTCCCAAAATAATAACAGTATCACTCTTCTGCATACAGAGCCTCTAAGGGATCTTTGTTAACAAAGTCATGTTCACCTGGATATAGAAGTCCTAGTGTCTGTGCTTCCAGAAAACACCTCCTGTCATGTCACAGTCACATTATGGACTTCATTTTATTTCTGCAGCTTCCCAGGGTTCTGACCATTGTTGTCATCTTGCCCCTGCCTGCCCAACAATGTCTGCATCAAATACCACCATCTACAAGGTCTGCACATGGAGACACTTAAGACAACTGTAGGGACAAGGACGAAATCGCTAACATTTTCCTCTCAGTGTTTATGAATACACGGGAAGTGGCCATAGCTTGCATATACTATTTAACTATAAAAACCAAAATATGTGTCTCTTAAAATCATCCACTGGCAATTAGCCCAGTGGATGAGGAGATGGGGAGAGTGAAACCTGTTTATCTTACTCAGGAAACCATGATTTCAAGTCTTATTTTAAAAATAAGAAACAGGGGTGCCTGGGTGGCTCAGTCGTTAAGCGTCTGCCTTTGGCTCAGGTCAGATCCCAGGGTCCTGGGATCGAGCCCCGCATCAGGCTCCTTGCTTGGCGGGAAGCCTGCTTCTCCCGCTATCATTCCCTCTGCTTGTGTTCCCTCTCTCGCTGTGTTTCTCTCTGTCAAATAAATAAAATCTTTAAAAAAATAAAAAATAAAATAAATAAAAATAAGAAACAAAAACAAAAATAGGCTATTACCTTCAGAATTTTTCAGGGAACACAGCTCTCCTCAGCTCATCCCATCTTATCAGAAACATACCTTTGGATCCAGTAACTTTTACCTCTAAAATTTTTCAAAGAAATAAGCCAGAAATATTCATATTTTATCTAAAGTATGCTTATCACAGAGATATTTAGGAGTCAGTAAATAAAAACATGCCTCTATATAAATCAAGAGGTCGATTAAACAAATTATCGTGTAAATGTTGGCATAATATTTTGCCATGCCTAGAGATCATGTTTTTGTAAAGAATTTAATGACAGGAGGAAAGACTCACCCTCACAGGCTCTAAGAAGCAGATGGCCCAAGACCCAAGCATCAATTTAGGCAGTCACCCACCTCTTCAGAATCACTTCTGTCTCAAAATGTACCTGTAGGATTCTAATTTATAGACATGACTGAGTGACAATACAGAGAGGCTAATGCCATCTAAAGAAGCTCAGTATAGAATTTTCATCTTATTACTCATATTTCTCAAGAGGACAGGTAATGCCACACCATGCAAGGCCACATGACAAAGGACCAGTTCTGGCCAGGAGCCCAAAGGGTCAAGTGGAAAGCATGACCCAGAACCTTTATTGTGTTTTCCACAGGAATGGGTTAGGATTAATTCATTTGAATAGCATCATTGGGCTCTGGGTTAGAGACAATGTCTATAGTTGTCTGGGTCTTGGGCCCAGCTGATTAGGACAGAGGACTCTTACCACCTGGAGTATAAGAATCAGATGGAGGAGGTGGACCTCGGTGAGGACTCTGGACTAGTTAGTGGGCGAATGAAAAGCATGCTCTTTAGGGTGAGCCCTTTGGTATCTCTACGAAATGACTAGCCCTGAAAGGGGTGGTCTCTCCCCAGTTAGTGTGGCCTCCAACGCCAGATCATCTAGACTACAGAAAATGAGAAAATGTAGCTAATGCAACCTCTATGAAGAAACAGCTGCCCCTAGAACCTCTGGACCACAGAACAAAGCCTGAACTTACCCTAGGCATGATTGTCTCGTTCTTTTAAGAAATGGTCAGACTAACGCTTTTGACCTCATTCAGAACACTGTGTCCCCAGATCTCCAATCCTTCATGTAACATATGCAACTCTAATATAATCTCTGGCCCTCTGCCTTGTTGATTTTCCCCTGGATTAAGAGGGCCCACCATTTTACTCATCTCTGCACCCATGACAGCTCCTTGAACTTCATACAACGTGTACCTCTTCAAAGGAGGCAGTTCGGACCACAACCATCCCTACTGACAGCTGGTGGATTACACAAGACCATGGCATGAGAGTTCTGCAAGAGTGGGCAGGCACCAAGGGAGTAGTATACATACTCCAAAGCCGGAAGATTTGTTGGATGTATATACATGGACATGTGCCTTATTCCCAGCTGAGGTTACAATGCTTTCAATACACTCTATTGCTCCAGAGTTAAAAGCCTGCGCTTAAAACAGTTTTGCCGGATTGCCAGATTAGCTAGACCAATATAGGGAATGAGATTATAGGGTAGGAAGAAGGGCAAGGTAGGGTACAGTCGGAAGAGTGAATGGAATTCGCCCCCGAAAAGGGGGAATGGGGATCAAAAAGCCTTAGAACTGGCACAGCCCAGTCAGAGCACTAGAAATGGTATTTGTCTAACACATGAGCACTGCAGCCACTCTATGGAAACAGAAGACACAGGCAAACATTGCGTACGATTAGGCCAACGTGGCACCATTCACATTTGGAGGCTTGTTAGACAATTTCACATTCTTCTGGAGTTCAGCCAACTGATGGGCTGTGACGTGAGATAATCGGTGTCACTGGTGTGTGAAGGTCCTGTAAGAGATGACAGGCAGACTGCGGAAACAGGCATCCCGGGGTGTCTGTGTATGAGCAGACAGAATAAATGCATGTACTAACACGATGCCCATTTGCAAAATGACAGCCTGTTTCAGCAAGCTGACAGCAATAACAATTTTTCTGAAGTGTTGCTCCTAACGATTTGGAAAGGAGAAAAAGGAACCGCATTTTCTTTCTGGATGTCAATGATAGGCGACGTGTGTTACTGTTTTTCTGTTTAGGAAAAATGGAGATTAAGGGGAAAGTGAAATATATGTACACTTTTAGTGACTTTCGGATTTTAGAGCATGAAAGTTGCAATAGGTAGCATGGGGAGTGTCTATCATCATTTTCCCTATGACTTTCCACTGCCCTATATCAAGCCAAGTCCTGGCTGAGAAGACTCTGCTCATGATTCCCACTTCCCCATCTCTCATTCACTCCTCAACCCACCCTACTCTGGCTTCTCTGAGCCGAGGTCACTGGGGGCCTTCTAACTGTCAGATCCAGTAAACATATTTGTTCCAGTTGCCATTGCTGTTGCATTTAAAAGACTCCATTGACAGGTGTCTAGGTTGGGGGAACTTGACAGGCCAAGGGAGACTTCTCTTATTGTGAAATTAAAGATTTACTCCAGGTTTTTGGAAGACCAGGGGCAAGAGGGCAGGAATCACTTCCAGCTCCAACAGCCTGACAGGGCACGCACTGAAAGGGATGGGAAAGCTGAGTATGGACTTGGAAAGCTGGATTCCTTGGAGGCTTTAGTCTTTGGAGCAATTATGACAATTTTCCAGGAAGACAGGACAAAGTAATCGTTATCCTAAAATGTTAAATGTTGCATATTTACACACACATTTGTCATTTTTTTCAAAGTCCTTGTATTCCTTCTATGTGAAGGAAGCAGGGTTTAATTGGTGGAGTCTGGACTTTGAACTTGGTTAGGGCTTAGCATTGCATCATCTCCTGCACATAGGACTCAGCCCAAAGTTACTGGTTTGTGTTTTGAAATCTGAAAATGGCCCTCAGTCACAGTGTTGTCCAACTGCCATGTACCTAAGTTAAACATGTTCCTGGTCTTTCCCTTTCCCCCTTCCCCTGGGTCATTCCTACTCCTCTCCTTTCGGAAGCCTCCCCTGCCCACCCTACCCAAGCTGGAGCAGGTGACTCTCCCATCACCCCCTGCCTCATACTGCTGCAGACCTTCAAAAGGATCATTAGGATAGAGTCAGCTGAGTTTGGCCTGGTTGACTGAAAAATCATTGACGATGAAGATAGTATGTCTTATTCATCTCTAGTGCCAAATGCAATGAGTAGGCACTCAATAAATTTTTGCAGAATGAATGAAGGAAATAGTATTATTACTAGCCAACAATAGCACCAATCAGAGTCCATAAATGTTCTCAAATGAAAATGCTGAACTGTTGAATGCCACACAGTGTGCAAGTGAAATTACTGAGCCTTTAGGAGCCAAGAATTTTAATGCTGTATGTTGAAAATATGCTCAGTACAGGAAAAATACAAGTCCTCAAATTAGTTTAATGCCACTTGTGCTGATAACACAGATTTGCTGTCTTCATTTAGCTTCCCAGCAGTAGGTTACAAGAACACAGTTTGAAAGGGTGTCATATTCTTTTACTGACTATTCAATAAAAGTATAATAAAATTGAAACGCTGGAGTCCATAAGAAACATTGGACATTTTTGTTATTCATTTCTCCTTAAAGAAAAATCTTATTTCAAAAGCACTTAAACACATGTCTTCTGTTCTAATCTCTCCAATAATGCTCAGTGCCATGTGATACAGACCCCCCGGTCATTCTGAGACATCAGCATTCTCTTTCTCTGCAGTACAAGAAATTCTAAATAAACCCACTATCTACCGGAAACAGAGGAACCAGGCTATACATACCGTCTTGAGAAGGGCCAAGGGCATTGGTCATGGCAAGAAAGGAGTATATACCCTAGAATGAGCACCGCAAGAAATAATAAATAAATGCATAGAACAAATCAGCATTAGTGGGTAAATTATCTCAGTATTTCCAAGAAGTCGCTCTCCCTTACCCCTCAATCTAATAGCAGACAGAGTACGTAGGTGTCAGTGGGGAGAGTTTTTAGATTCCTCTCGTTTCTCTAGGATCCTCCAAAAATACTTCTTCTTTCCTCTTATTTCCTCAAAAACCCTGAAGTTCTCTTGAGAAATTAAGCTTTATAAAAACCAACAGGCTACTTCTACCTACCCCACATTATAGCTCTCCTGAATCAAGGATGCGCTGAGCCATTTGCTTGCAAGAAGGGGAATACAGAAAGGAAGACACGAGCCAATTCATATCTCCATCAAGATCAGAAAGCCGCACACCTAAGTACACAGAAATGGATTTCTGGATGTCTCTTATAAAGTGAAGCACATAAACCAGAGCCTTGGCTGTAAGGTTTGTGGGGTATTATTAATAGCAAAGATGTTCTCCATGTTTCTGAAGGCCTGCTCAATCCTGAGTGGCTGCCAGACTTCCGGGTGAGCATATGGAATTCTAACCCTGTGTGTTGTCTCAGGGCTTTTGCTGAGTGAACCAGACAGCCTGGCAGTCCCACCGGCATGACTGGGACGAAAGCTCTCACCTTGTCTGCAGATGGTCATCAGTCCAATTTGCTCACCTCCTTAAGTTATCCGCCCCCTGCCACTCCTCTTTGGGAAGTGGAAATGAAGCCCCCTCGTGAGTCACGGGCATGACGGACTCTTCAGTAACTGACAGTGACAGAACAAGGCTAATAGTTGGGCGTAAACAGGGAACCAGCCACCCAAGCCCCAGCTGAGCACCACCACAGTCTCGTTTGGAGAATAACATGAGCAAATCCCGCCTTGATTTGTAAAAGAAAATGTCAATCATGGGAGGAGGGGGGTATTTAAATCCAAGTGCTTTTTCCTCCCCAAACTGCCAGATGATTTAATCTTCTTCCTTATTTAGCTGGGAAGAGCTGACCTTTCAAAATCCTCCTGCAAGCAGAAATATTTAAAAGCAAAATACCTTCCGAGTACCAAAGAGCTAAGTGTTATCCATTCATGTTCTTCTCTGCTCTATGGAATTTGCTATAATCTCAGGTCAAGCATTGGTGCCATGGCTGCATCTCTGGGAGATCATTCTCAAAGGGCCTCTTATATGCTCTGCTTGCCAGTGTGTATTTGCAAACCCTAGCTCATATTACCGCTCAGGTAGGAGTTGTCATTCCCACCTTATAGGCGAATCACCTGAAGCTCAGAGAGGTTAACTAGCTTTCCCAAGGTTACACAGCTTGGGAGATCGCACTAGGCAGGGGTCATGCATGCCTACAACTCTTATCGAACCTACTCCAGTACACTTAGGAGACTCTGGATGAAATGGTGAAACAGGCTATTATCCTGGCCCCTTTTTTACCCTTCCAGATCCTCTGTACCCCTCAAACAATGGCAGCCATCTCCCCACAGAGATAGGAACATGCCCGGCTAATATGCCTCTGGCCAAAGCTTGGATTTACCAGTTTAAAGTAAGCAGGACTGACCTTAAGGCTAATGTCTCTACTTCATTTGGGTCCCTGTGCTGGTTGCCTGTGTTCTCATCCCACCCCTATCTCCACTACAATACCTAAGTGTTAGATTGTCAGTTTATCCTAATACACATATCTGGAGTCAGCAATGGAGTTAGCTTTTGAGGTTTAATCCAACCTTGATTTTTTTAAAGATGGGAAAAAACTGACACAGAGAGAGGTGGTGACTTGGCTGAGGCCACCAGAGACCAGACCCTCGTCTCCAGCCCCAGCCCTTCACTCCGAGCTCACACCACAGTGCTCTTTGATGTGTGTCAAAGCCACTTTGTCAACTCTTCCAGGATACCTGTGTGCTCCCCCTGACCTTTAAACTTGGGATAAAGCATAAGACTTTGTTCGTATCGAAGGGAATTTCTGACATCAGTCATCCAGTGGGAGAAGTGCTTGCCTCTAAAATCACGCCATTATGAATCTTACATCATTATCGCTAAGTCAGTATGAAACACCTCTGGAGAAGGAGATGGAAAAGCAGGAGTGACAAGAACAGCCAAGGGTCCTTTCCATACATCCCCAGGCCTTCCTACCACCTCGGGTTGCTGGGCCAGCCCTATTCCTAGAGGTTCTGAGTGGAAGCTTTTATATCCCGATGTTGGCCTAGCAGCAGCATATTCAACCTCACCCCCAATCCGAACCTTCTATCTCCCTAAAAACTCCCATATGCATGCAGACAGAACCTTGGGTCTTAACCCCTCAGTCTCATGTCTCCATCCTTAGCATGAGGCAGAAGCTGTAGGAAGTTGGATGCACTACTCTAGAAAGGAGAAGCATGGATGGGAGGGGGTAGCTTAGATCATGTGAGGAGTCACAGGCCAGGGCAGAGAAAACAGAAGCCTTGGGAAACTGCACCACTTGAGACTCTGGGGGGTTTATTTGTAGGCATGCACATGCACACACACACACACACACACACACACACACACACACCTGCAAGCACTAGAACCTCAATGATATTTCATGTCCATATGGATCTGTGCTTAGCTGTGTGCTCGTGTGTGTGGTGAGGGTGAGATGAAATGGCATTGGGAAAAGCTGTCAACCCTAATGCCATTATAGGTAGAAAAGCATTAACAAAAATGAGAAAAGAAACCCCTCTAAAAGTGGTGTGAATGTGTGAAGCAACGGGGTGCCAGTTGGAAAAGCAGACTCCTGATTTGAAGCCCGTCAGCTCACTCTCCTATCAAATGCGGACTATTATATTGAGTACCCTGGAGGGTCCTTGTGATGAATACTGACTGAGTCGGCCCTGGGTCTGATGCACAGCGAGGGCTCAATGAATGTTGACCCCAATGTTCTGGCAGGGCGGGGGCCAGCAATAAGGAATACAGGAGGAAGAGAACAGGTCATCCCCTTGCCCCTCAGACCTGAAGAAGGTAGGCATTGATGGATTTAAAATCTAAAATTCTTTTACTAAGTGTCTCTCCACATTTCCAAGATTTAGTAACAAACTCAGGAGAAAACTGTAATCTGTCCCTTCTTCTAAATGCTCTACACTTGTAGTGGCTGTTGCTGGTGGTCTCAGCCCAGAGAGCCCACTCAGACCAGACTGGGGGAGAGCCCAGGACCTCAGAGGCAGCGAGCAAGAGAAAACCCTTCTGAGGGAAATTAAGTTCTTACCAATCACTACTAACTATGCCATGAAAGGGAGAACACGCTTTCAATTACCAAATGTCAGTTCTAATCCCCACGTAGGAGCACTAGAAATAAAATGATGCAATAATTACACAATCTGTAGGAAAACTGGCAAATATACTCCCAAAACAGATGATTTACTGAGCTAGCCTGGCCACAGGCTGGCTTTAGTCCTTAATGGAAGTTGTAAAAACAGTGCTCCAGGCTTCAATAATCACAAACCACGGACGAAGCAATAGATGAGGCAAGCATTTTGGAGGCTCTAAAATATCTCTGACTTGCTGGAGATTTCTCCAAAATGATTTGCCAATCTGCTTAGGTGGCCTCTTAAAGGATCATATAATGGCATGCCAGAAAGGACCTTTCACCAGGGAAAGCCATTTTGGAGATAAGAAGAGGTTAAGCGTCACAGTGAGGGCATGCAGCAGTGGAGCTAGGACAAAACCCAAATGCCTTGATTTCCGGTCTTTTCCACATTCCCCCATAGACTCCCCTATTAACAAGATGTAATCAAACTTGGGCCATTAACCTCTATTACTTCCCACTTGAAAGCTAAGCCAATCAATATGCTACTGTCACCAGCAAGGTGATCATTTGGTTGCAGTTACTCTTGATCAGAAAATTAATGAGTTGGGTAATATAGAAAGAAACATGCAGCCCATTCTATTCTTGGGCACAATATAGATAGGAAAGGCCAGGTGAGAATCAGAGAGTCTGAAGGATGGTATTTTTGCAGGAGGATGCTTGTGGTCGAAGCACATGGGTTTTATCTAAGGAGGTCACTCAAGCTCTCTGGATACCCTACCCAGTAAGAGGAAGAAAGCCTGGAGGTTACAAATATTGTAAAATTAAGGCTCTGAGTAAAGAAGACTGAGGATGCAAGAAATGGTAGAAATAGAAAAGTAACATGAAAAAGAGGATTTGGAGTAAAAGATAAACACATTCTGAAGTCATAAGAAGCATATAGGTTAACGAAATACTTAAACTCATACGTCATTACGAGTTTGCAAATGAGCGGCGGTATTCCTAAACTGTAATTTATGCTACTCTATTTTTCATTTCAGGTAAAGAATTGAAACTCTCTGAAGCAGTGACTGGTAAACTATTTTGGATGACTGATTCTTTGCAAATGCAATGAAAGCTATAGATCCAGTGCCCACGTAAGTTCACATCTACACATATACACAATGTACTGTATAAATGTTCAGGGTATTCAAAGACCTTTTTGAAAGTTTATAATTGGATCACAGGATATGGCACCTTGCACTAGACTAAGAAGTTTTAACCAATTATATAAATATAAATATGTACCCCAAAGTCCTGAAGCTGTTTTAGCCTTAAGTTTCTCAAAAATTCTGTTTGAGATATACCTTTGGTGAGAAGGTCCATCAACCTGAGATGGAGCCTAATGTCGCTGTCTATCCTCAAAATTTTCAGTGTGTTACATTGTATATATTCTCAACAACCCCTTAATTTTTTAGCTGTCTGGCCCGCTTCCTGAGAAGAGGCATCTCTTCTTCTATACATAGGTCCGTGTGTGGGTATGTGTGTTTTTGTGTGTGCACATGGAGACATGTGTGTATGTTCATGATGCAATATGCAACACATAATCTTTGTGAGGATCAGTTTCTTCCTCTGTATTTTGTGAATTCCAATATCTATTTATCTCAGAGTTGCTGAGAAAATAAAATGACATCATGAATGGGAACATTCTTTTAAACATGTATAAAGAACCCTAAAAAATGGATGGCATTGTCATTATTAGTGTTGCCATACCATTATAATTAAGTGTGATACTTAAATGCAATTTGCAAGCCTCAGTGTAATTTCAGGAAGTCAGTCTAAATGTTTGTCTGCTTATAAAATCAAGGTGCTACACAATTCCAACCACATTAATGCCAATGCATTGGCAACACCCTCTGGTCCAGAAGAAGAAGTTGGTCCTAGACTGGGTTGACTTTATGAGCTAAGGAACAATTCTGTACCCACAGGGCTGACAGTCAGCGAGTTTGTGGGGCACAGCTATCCTGGTATCAGTCTCCAGCATCTGCTCTGAATCGTTGGTGCCCTAATTGTAGTAGTCATTAAATATTTTTTTATATTCTGCCTGGTATCAGCTACATGGGAAATACAGTGCTTGGTGCTACAGGGGGGAGAAACAGATTTGTAGGACACCGTCCACATTCCCAAAAAGATAGGAGCCTGATTGGGGAAACTCAGACCCTTAATAATAATAGAAGGCATTTAGTGTTTACTTCTGTGTCTAAGACACGTCACTGGGTCAGAAGAAGCAGTCACTTCTAGAAGGGCTGATGACCAAGACTCCATTAGGTAGGATTCAGTGTAATCCCAAAGAATGCTAACCCGAGGTTAGTGGTCACCTGTCAGCTCCACAAAAATGCACTCTGGGGCAGAGAGAGAAACACTCTCTGCCCGCATTAAAAAGGGAGAGTGAAAGCGAGAGTCTTTGCATTTTATTTTACAGATGGCTTCTCCTTCCTCTCCTTAATTCCAGGCAGAGATGTAATTAATTTAGAAGGGTAATTTGCAAAGTTCTTTAAGACCTCCAGCCATCAGGTGCCACAGGGAAGATAAGTGCTATGCCTACTGTATCTATTTTGGTGCTGTGGGTAATGCACCATTATATTAGATCAACGCGGCCCTCATTTCACGCTACCAATTTCTGTTCTGTTAATTCTTTACTTAAATCTGCTAAGTACCTCTTCATTTGCCTTACCACTGTTATAATTTAATATGTACAACCAGAGTTGGAGTTTAATTGTTTCTTGAGTGAGCTAAAATCCAATATTTGTAAAATGCATCCATTTAAATGAAACCCCAGCAAGGGTCTGCTGCTTCCTGCAGTCCCATCTCTGATGTCTTCGTTCCGGTCCCATGGAGCCTCCCTGCTTCACAACACTGATTCCATTAGCCCAAGAAGGCCACTGCTGCCTGGGGACGGCCCTGCTCATGGCCCTGCATACTCCGCCCGCCCTAGCCTCCCTGCTCCCTCCCCTGATCGAAAGAACAGGAAAAACATATTAATGGATGAGCGTCGCGAGCCAGTCCCTTTACCACCCACTAAGGAGAACCTGGCTTTGCTTTCTTGGATCAAGAAGTAAGAGTCTAGCTGGATTTTCACCAAATTGGTAAGATTCTTTGAAAGAGACGCAGGAAAGAGCAAGAAAGACAGGGAAGCAAACAATTCCATGTGCGTCCCCTGAGCTGAAGCAGGAGGGGGAGAACCATTCACCATATGGGAGTCAGAGAAAGAGAAGGAAAAGGAACAGGGCTTTGAAAATTTGGTACTGTGCATTGAAGGTAATCCTTCTCTGGCATTTTCTTAAGACTGAAGTCAAGATTTAATTGCTTTTCAAGTATTATTATATGTTGGACTGGAATTTCTTTGAATGAGATGCCGCAAAGAGGATGGGCCTCGGGGTGGCTTACAAAGCAGGTTCTTTGTGGAGTGAAAGGTTCAGAATGCATTTCCATTCCATATGTGAGACGCAGAGCAGAGCAGTATCGGGGTCTTGCAGCTCCTCTTCCCTGGCAGGATTAGGCTGGCCAGAACATAGCAGCATCTGAGGCTCTTCAGGCTGTATTTTCTCTCTTATGCCAGCAAGTTTACACATCAAATCCAAAACAGTCAGGCCGAAACGCAGGAACAATCAGAATCATCTCCTATACATCAGGAGAGACATCAGCCTCTCTTCCTTCTCATCACCTACCCCTAACCATTCCCAACAAATTGTCCCAAAATACCCTTCTGGAAAACTCTCCTGCATACTCATCATTCTTCCTTAAGGCCACCCTCCTCCATGAGCCTGCCTAGGTCACTTCAGTGCACAATCATTTTTACTCTTTCCGAAAGCTGGACCTCCATAGTTATTAACTTATTGGGAAATGATTACATTGGGTGAGAGGCAGTAAGGCAGTAACGCCCAGAAATACTTAAAAGGTAGGGATGGTTCTACATGAAGTTTCAAAACATTGGTAACATTGAGCCACTAACTGAATCCAATACTCAGGACCCTTGGCCCTAGGTACCTATGGCAGAATAATGGTCCCTAAAAGTTGTCCTTGTCCTTATCCTTGCAACCTATGAATATGTCACTTTACATGGCATAGGGGAATTAAAGTTTCAGATGGAAGTAAGGTCACTATTCAGCAGACCTTGAAATGTAGAGATGAACCTGAATTATCCAAGCAGGTCCCATGTCATTACAAAGGTCCTTAGGAGGAGAAGAGAGAGACACAAGTAAGGTGCCCAGAGAAATGGCAGCATGGGAAGGCCTTCACATGCTGTTGCTGGATATGAAGACAGAGGAGGAGACTATGAGCCAAGAAACATGGGTGGCCTCTAGAAGCTGGAGAAGGAGAAGACAGATTCTATCCTAGAGCCTCCAAAGGGAATCAGTCCTGTGGGCACCTTGATTTGAGTCCAGTGAGACCCAAGTAGGACTTCTGATCTCTGGAATTGTAAGAGAGTAAATCTGGGTGGCTTAAAGCCACTACATTTGTGGTAAGTTGCTACTGTGGCAACAGAAAACTAGCACAGCACCCCAGACCCCACTGCCCTACCTTACTGAGACCCCAACCCCCAAACATGAGCTCTCTCATCAGCAATCTGGAACTAGAGGAAATCCTGGCTCGCATTTTCACAAAAAAACTTTGTTGTCCGAATGGGGCTAGTAGAGTTCTGTAGGCTCAATAATGCAGCACATTTGGCAAGCCTGGGAACCTAATTATCACTGATTTTGAGAAAATAAATAGTGCCAAATATACTTTCCAATGAATATTTGGAATATTTGGAATCACACACGTTGGTGGATTGCACGGTGCCTGTGATCTACGCAGACGGTTCAACGAGAACTGTCAGTTTCAGACTCCAGACGTGCAGGAGGCCAAATCATTACTCATTTTTCTAAAAGTGTATAATCCTGGAGAAAAAAAAAATCCTGGCTTGTGATGTAGTCCAGAAAAGCAATCTGCTTTAGGAGAGGCCTGTACGGCATGAAGCTTAGGCTCAGACAGGACACTTCCTTAAGAAAACAAAACCAAACCTCAGAAAGCCCATCACTGAGTACCGTATGGAGAATACAGACCAGCGCCCCCCGTTGCTCAAGAAATACATGCACCTCTAAGGCTGTTTTGCAAGGGGGCATATCGAGCCACTCCTGGAAACTCTTCCTCAGAATCACATAACCTAGAACGTCTAGACTCACATTTCACCCAACAACAGGGCCTGGTATGATAAAGCACATGCCATACACGCAAGACAACTGGGGTTCAAATCAAATTTCTAAATACATAGGTAAAAACATATTCTTCCTTTATAAGGAGCCTGAGCTCACGTCTGCTTCCCTCCACCAGCCCCAGCTCTCATCTGCTGCTGCTTCTTCGTTATTACTAATTTCCCCTTTTACTCTCAGGACTGTGCCAATCGGAGGGCAAGTCCAAAAGCCTCGCTTATACTTTTCTCTACATTTTCTTAAGTCGGAGGAGTACAACGCCTTGCAGTTTCCTCTAGATCTGCTGAAACCTGCACGTTTTGGAGCTGACTCCATGGGGCAACAGGGAGAAGGCATTAACTGAGAAGTAGATGATTTGGTGTATATACGGATTACATATAATATATACTACATATATACAAAATGCACTTAGTTGCATTCTATCACTAATTTATATATATAATTTATGTGCTATGTATTTATATACTATATGTAATTTATATAGTATATATATTAGTGATAGAATGCAACTAAGTGCCAAAGCCAGGCCTGACTGTGTATGTGTGCGTGTGTGTGTGTGTGTGTGTGATAAAATTAAACTCACTCTCCACTCCTCCCATTCCTAAGTCCCAGCCCTAAGCCATGAGCCTTATCAATCAGCAACTTGGAGCTAGAGGAAATTCTTATGCATTATTAGTAAGGAATTTAAGCATATCTCCCCAGAAAAACATTGTTGTTCAAGCTAGTAGAGCTCTGAGGAGTCAATAGTACAAATATATATAATTATATCATCTTATGTACATGATATATAATTATATAGCATTATATATATATAATCTCATATATCATATTTCATACTTTATATATATTTTATGTTATACATAAATATGACACACTATAGCTAGGGGGCAAAGCAGAAAGCTAAAAGGTGTTGGCGAAGATGACAAGGATGTCCATTTTCATCATTTCTATTCAACATCATACTGGAGTTCTAGTGAAGACTATTAGGCAAGAAATAGATACAAAGGGCATCCGCATTCGAAAAGAAGTAAAACTACTTCTTTTTTGTAGGTGACATGATTTTGCACATAAAAAATTCCATGAATAAAGCTGATGAGGTCCTATGGAAAAAAAAAGAAAATTCTATGAAGTACACAAAATAAAAAGACTACTAAAGCCAACAAATGAGTTCGGCAAGATTACAGGATACAAGATCAATGTTTAAAAACTGTATTTCCATGCAGTAGCAATGAACAATCCACAATTAAAATTTTAAAAAATATTTCTATTTCTAATATCATCAAAAAGAATAAAATATTTAGAAATGAAATTTAACCAAAAAGTGCAACACTTTTGCACTGGAAAACTACAAAATATAACTGAGAAAAATTAAAAAACACCTAAATAAGTGGAAATATGTCCAATATTCATGGAGTGAAAGACAATATTACTAAAATAGCAATACTCCTCAAACTGATTTGCAGATTCAGCAAAATCCCTATCAAAATCTCAGCTGCCTTTTTTGAAGAAATTGACAAGCTGGTCTTAAAATTTATGCAAAAATCTGAGGGACTCAGTATAGCCAAAACAATCTTATCTTTAAAAAGAACAAATTTGGAGGACCCAAACCTTCCCATTTCAAAACTTATGATGAAGGTACAGTAATCAACACTGCCTGATGCTGGCATGATGATAGATAAATAAATGGAAAAGAATTCAGAATCCAGAAATAAATACATACATTTATGGTCAATTGATTTTCAACAAGGTACCAAGATGATTCAATTGGAAATAAGTCTTAACAAACAGGGCTAAAACAACTGAACATCCACATGCAAAAGAATGAAATTGGACCCCTACCTATTACCATATACAAACACAGCATATAAGGGGCACCTGGGTGGCTCAGTGGGTTAAAGCCTCTGCCTTCAGCTCAGGTCATGATCTCAGGGTCCTGGGATCGAGCCCCACATCGGGCTCTCTGCTCAGCAGGGAGCCTGCTTCCCCCTCTTTCTGTGCCTGCCTCTCTACCTGCTTGTGATTTCTCTCTGTCAAATAAATAAATAAAAATCTTTAAAAAAAAAACACAGCATATTAAAAATATACCAAATGTATCAAAGATCTAAATGTAAGAGCTAAAAGTATTAAACAGTTACAAAAAAGCATAGGAGCGCATCTTTGTGACCCCCAAATTAGATAGTGTTTTTAGACATAACAGCAAAAACACAAATAAAAAACAATAAATAAATTGACATCACAAAAATTAAGAATTTTTTTGCTCCAAGAATACCTACTACTAAAAAAATGAAAAAAAAGGAAAGGCAACCCACAAGATGAGAGAAAATAGTCACATATCTGATAAAAGTCTAGCACACATAAAATATAATGTTTTGACTCAATTTTAAAAAGATAACTAACACAATTACAAATTGGGCAAATAATCTGAATACACATCTCTTCAAATAACATATAAAAATGGCCAATAAGACCTGAAAAGATGCTCAACATGATCAGTTACTAGGGAAATGCAAGTCAAAATCATGAGACACCGCCCCACATCTGCAAGGATAGCTATAATCAGAAAGAGATATTAGCAAGTGCTGATAAGAATGTGAAGAACTTGAAACTCTCACACTGCTGGTGGAAATGTAAAATGGTGCAACCACTATGGAAAACATTTTGGCTGTTCCACAAAAAGTCAAACATGGAATTACCATATGATCTAGCGATTCTTCTCCTAGGTCTATACCCGAGAACTGAAAACATATGTCCACTCAAAAACTTGTGCATTCGTGTTTCTATCAGCACGTGCTTATGTCACATTTCTGTCAGTTCACAATGGCTGAAAAGAGAGGGAATACCAAAGTACCCATCAATGAATGCATAGATAAAATGTAATATATTCATGCAATGGAGTGTTATTCAGCCATACAAAGGAATGAGGTACTGACACATGCCACAATATAGAAGAACCTTGAAACATTACACTAAGTGAAAGACATCAGTCACAAAAAGTCACATATGATTCCATTTACACAAAATGTCCAGAAGAGGCAAATCTAGAGAGACAGAAAGTAGATAAGGGGTCACCAGGGGCTGTGGGGTAGGAAAGAATAGGAGTGACTATTAACTGGTAAGGGGTTCCTTTTGGGATGATCAGAGTATAATGGGATCATAGAGTGATGGTCATAAAACTCTGTGAATATACTCAACCACTGAAATGTGTACTTTAAACGAATGAATTTTATGATTTGTGGATTATATCTCAACTTTCTTAAAAAAGGAAAGAAATACAAATAATAGCAGCATCTCTCTCAAAAGGTTGCTGTGAACATTAAAAATAAAGGACATACAAAGTAATTAGCACAGTGTCAGAATGAATGATAATGGTGGGGTTATCATCTCAGGAGGGATCTTGTGCTCATGAGCTTAAGACCTAAATTTATTTATTTATTTATTTTTTAAAGATTTTATTTATTTATTTGAGAGAGGGAGAGTGAGAGAAAGCATGAGGGGGGAGAAGGTCTGAGGAAGAAGCAGACTCCCCATGGAGCTGGGAACCTGATGTGGGACTCGATCCCGGGATTCTGGGATCATGACCTGAGCCTAAGGCAGTTGCTTAACCAACTGAGCCACCCAGGCGCCCAAGACCTAAATTTAAAACCCAAGAGTGATCCACCTGCATTTTGCTTTATTTTTCCCCCTTCTCTTTCTCCCCACACCCCTGCCCCGCTGTTCCCAGCTTTTCTAGATCTGGCCCTATTTCCAAGCTCTCCTTTCCAGTCTGCTCCAGATATCTGCACCTCACTTGCAATGATCTCTGACAGCCTTCTCTCCTGCTTCACTAGCGAAATTAGGATGTGTCAAAACCGTCCCAAGTAGCTGCATCTCCTGACTTACAGCACTAGCACAGAGACTCAGTCAACACCCACCCACACAACACGACAGAAACCTCAGTTGGTCGTGTGAAGAGAGATAATTTTGGAAACGAGGAGCCTGTGTCATCATTTTAATGAAATAATAAAAGTTTTCTGATTTGCACCCATTTGCAATGTTACTGTGCACAGACAAGCTTCTCAGAGATGGCGATTCATCAGTCAGCCATCCCATCGAGAGCAGCGGAGAAACAAATCTCCATGCCGTACACATCATAAAAATGGAAATCAAGGAGGCTGTTCATTAATGCAGATTAGTTTTAAGCTTGGCGTGGCTTTCCTCTGCCGAGATGAATACATACAGGAGAAATTCTCAGTGGGCCTTGAGTCCTTGGTAATATATAGTCCTTATTACCTCGCTGACTAATGAACCTTCCTGCTCAGGAGAGAGGCAACTTGTGATTGTCCATGTTTCCCTGCAGACAGACCAGGGAGCAGAGCTGCTTGGAACTGGCTTCCCCACCCAACCGTCTAGCCTTGGCCACCGAACCTCTGGTCCACCTCTGCCAACCTAAGCCGGTTTGCTCTTACCAAAACTAAAGAAGGATTTATATTCAGGGTCTCCACAGCTCCTCTTCAACCAAGCACATGAGCACCAAGTAGTCTAATGAGCTAATTAACAAAAGGAGTTCATGGCTGAAGATCCTTAATGTGTTGCCCCTCAGTATGGGCATATAAATATATTTTAAAGAGAGCCTTTAATCTTATAATCTGAGGGGTAGACTGGGAAAATTTCAGGTTTTGAGAAAAAGCAATTGAAGTTTTGTGGGGTTTTTTTCCCTTTCTTCAAGGATGGAAGGAGCTTTTCCAGTGTTTCAGAAATGCTTCAGATCACACCCTGCAGGCAGAGGATACTGCAATCAGATTAGAGCTGACCTGGACTCTGAACTTAACACAGGTGTATTCCACAGCTCTGAGCGGGCACTGCAGAGGGATATATATATATATTGGACTAACTCTCAGGATAGGTTGTGTTATACTCCATTAACAAATGGTGTCAAAATCTTAGTGACTTGAAACAAGAGAGGCTTATTTTATGCTATTGCCTCATGTTTCACATGAAGTTGTTGTAGCTTCTAGTTATGTACCTTCACCTTGGTTGGCAAAGCAGCCACCATCTTGAATGGTGCAAGTCACTGTATTAGTGGAGAAAAAGCTCTCTGGACGCTCTCTCTCTGGCATTTCAATCCTCCAGCCTGGTGATACACGTGACTTCTAATTGCCACTCATTTGCTAGAACCAGTCACTTGACCACATCCAACCACAAGGGGTGGGGGTAAAAAGTACAATCCTACCATGTTCCTTAAAGTTTGGAAAAACAGAAATAT
>CM053605.1:84036965-84075956 GCA_028646535.1 Procyon lotor | reverse complement strand
AAGTCACGTGTATCACCAGGCTGGAGGATTGAAATGCCAGAGAGAGAGAGCATCCAGAGAGCTTTTTCTCCACTAATACAGTGACTTGCACCATTCAAGATGGTGGCTGCTTTGCCAACCAAGGTGAAGGTACATAACTAGAAGCTACAACAACTTCATGTGAAACATGAGGCAATAGCATAAAATAAGCCTCTCTTGTTTCAAGTCACTAAGATTTTGACACCATTTGTTAATGGAGTATAACACAACCTATCCTGAGAGTTAGTCCAATAAAACTAGTCACCGAGTTTCCCTTAAACGCAGATTTTTAACTCACCGTGATGAGGAATTAATACACAAATCATCAATTAACAAGTTAACCCTGGGAAAGAGCTCATTTTTGAAGAAATAAAACATGGTTAGAGACAAAAATCATTAACATTCAGTATTCCAACATATGGCACAGTGCCAAGGAGGGGAAGGGAGAACTAGACAGCATACGAACTTCCCGTGAGCATAAAATGGCCTGAGAGCTATAATATATCTACAGTTAACAATTAGCATCACTAGAATTGCAAATATTTAATGAGAACTTAACTATATATTAAGCATTGTGCTAAGCAATTTACATCAAATGTTATCTCATTTAATCCTTGGGAAGTAAAAAGCTATCCCAATTTTTTGTGGGTGATGAAGAAAGCAATATAAAGCTAAATTACTTACAGGTCTGTCTAAAGCCAAACCAGTCTTTCAACAGATACTAGATATAAAGAGATGGAGGATGGAAGGAAGGAAGGAAGGAAGGAAGGAAGGAAGGAAGGAAGGAAGGAAGGAAGGATGGATTATAGATATAAAAGCACATGAATTTTCCCTTATTTGGCAATACTGAACATTTGCATTGCAGATTCTTGCCAAAGAACATAACTTCAGGTCCTCTGTTCTCTGGTCCTTATCTAACCTCAAAGATAAAAAATCATTTTTTCCCAGGAGACTGCCTGGAGAAAATGGACTCTGCCCCTTCCTTGAGATCAATAGCTCTTATTAATAATTGGGAGGAGAGCACAGACTCCCCTATAAATCTTATTTTCCTAGAAAAATATATGTACACAGAATTCTAGAAGATCCACAGAGAGCCCTTTGAGCCTCATTATGCATTCCCGAGGGGAACCTGGTCGCCAAATGTCATTTTCTAGTAACTTCCTTTGGTCCCCTGGACTTTGACTCTAAAAGCACACATTCCCAGTCACATGCTGGGTCCTCGTCCTGTTCCTACAGATGCCTGCATTGAGGTTTAATACATGCACGTTACAGCAGGGCAATTAGATCCAAAAGGACGCATCCTCTACAAAGCATAGGAGGAGATACAGAAGGGGAAGTTTGATGAAGGGGACTCCTCAGCTCTGAATGAGGGCACTGTCCTTGGCCTGCCCGGTATGAGGTCCAGCCAGGCCGAGCAAGCCCTTACACTAAACCTCTCATACTCTCAAACATGCCACTTGAAATACACGCGGAATTCTACTGTAGGATTGCTAAACCAACCCATCACACTTCACCCCCTTAATATGTTACCGTTTACAGGGCCAAGCTGCTCTTCCCTCTGGCTTCTCCCCTGGTCCTATCCCATCTTCCTCATACCAAACCTCACCTAGTCTAGACACCCATTGCTGCTGAAAGAGGAAATCCCTCTCTAGAGAAGATAAGCGTCCAGATAAAATGAAGTGAGGAAAGCAGGTTATGGCTCTACACGCAAAATGAACAGCGGCTCTATCATTATTTATAAAAAACAATGGGAAAAATACCAAAATGCTAGGAGCAGTTATCTCTAGAAGGTGAGATTTATAGTGAGCGTTCTGTTTATAATATTTGCTGGGTTTTTTTTTCTTCAAATTCTCTATGTAAGCTTACATTTATAATGTTCATAATCAGAAAAAAATGCCATAAAAAGTATGTGAGAACCATTAGCTCTTGCTAGCATCTGCAAATACACTGCTAACCCTTACAGTAGAGGCAGACAAGGGACGAATATTTATGTGCTAACAACTATATGTTCATTATTTCATTTAATCTTCACAACAGGACGACGTTATAAACGTTCTCTGCCTTTTTAACTGAAAGGGAAAAAAACCATGAGCTTTATGGAGGTTTAAGAAACGTACCCATAGTCACAAGGCTAGGAAGCTGTAAAGCTGTATTTTAAACTCAGGCCTGTCTCCTACAACCTGGACGCTTTCTACTGTTCCTCCAATGACAGAAATAGTCAAACGATAAAATTATTAAAGTGACATTTTACCTCCCGAGACTGAGTCAGGGCTGGTGAAGCAACTTCTGTGTTTTGTGGACTGCGCCTGTGCTAGGGGGAACATCAAAGGTTCTCCCTCTTGAACGCCAAGGCCGCCAGCCCACTAAATACACGACTTCTCTCCATGAAGCACAAGGAAGTTGCAGAACCTGAGGAAATGGGAGAACTGAATTCGGTAGTCAAGTAATGAGCCTTAACGAGGAAATAAGGTCAGTGCCCGCAGGAGCAGACCAAGAGACAGCAGTCACGGCTCCGGAGCCCAGGCTCCCACGCGGGCCTGCGCGCCTTCCTAGCACTTTCCCAAAGTTGGCTGGACAAGAGCGATGTCTCTGCTCCTCGAAGGGCCGGCCCAGGGCCTGGAGCAAAGCCGTACCAGGCTGGAATCCGCATCCCGTGGCTGCACGGCTGGCTCTGTGGCTGGGAGCCTGGTGCTTAGGAGGCCGGATTGCTGCTTCACTCCGGTTATCTTTCTGTGAAGAAACACTCTGCATAATTTACAGAGCCTGCACTGCTAATCTCTACCAGCTGTCCCACAAATGCCGGCGTTAAACCAAAGGGAGGCTTCGTGGAGCCGGAGGGAGAGCCAGAAGAATTCCTTTTGATGGGTCATCTTTGACAGCTGTGACTTTAAACTAAGGAGGCTTTGGGAGCATTCTGTAAACCCGAGCGTTCATGGGCATGTCATCGATTCCAAGAGCACCCTGATACCTTCTCATCCTTCTCAAACCCACCGTGTGACCGTAAAGAAACATTAAAAGAAACCTATCTTGTGGCAGCGCTAGGAATAGGGAAGGGTGGACCGCTGCCCCGTCAGAAATGCTATAGCCTTCCAGAAATTAAAAAGGCCATGGGTTGTTCTGGTCCATAAATCAATGGACAAGGCCACAGGCAGAATATACCGAGGAGAAAAGTCTGTGGTGTGGTAAGTGAACTTCCCCTCAGAGGTTCTGTTCTCCCATGATTTGGAATATGCAAATTACCACAAAAGAAGTGGTTTAAATCAACACGACGTATCTTGCACTTTGGGAGCAACTTTGGAAGTCTCGAAGGGGTCTTACGGAGCTGAAACCAAAAACTGTGTTCCTTCTGGAGATTCTAGGGGAAAATCGCTTTCTATGTGTTTGTTAGTTTCTAGAGGCTGCCCACATTCCCTGGCTTGTGACCAAGCCCCCCCTTCCACTCCAATGCTCTCGTTGTCACATCTCCTCTGACTCCGACCTTGTAGCCTACCACTTCGAAGAAACTTTGTGCTTATTTGAGCCACCTGGATAACGCAGGCTGCTCTCCCCATCTCAAGATCCTTAACTTAATCACTTTGCAAAGTCCCTGTTGCTAGGTAAGGCAGTGTATTCAGAAGTTCCAGAGATTAAGATTTGGACGTCTTTTGGGGCCATTGTTATGCCTATCACATGCGCTAAGGAGATATAGAGTGCAGTGAGGAGGAGGACAAGAATTTAAGGCTTTAGATACGAGACAGTTCCAAGCAGCTATGCAAATTGGTGCCATACACTGCAATCAAGACAACTGGTAACACTGAAATGTTTGCCCCCAGAATAAAGCTGGATAAATGTTCTCCAAAATATTCAGTTTGGGGGGAAGATTTGAGCCTGCGCTGGGCATGGAGTCTGCTTAAGATTCTTCCCTCTCCCTCCTTCTGTCCCCCACACTCTCTCTCTCCTTCTCTCAAAAAAAAAAAACAGAATAGTCTACCATGAAAAGGGAGCAATTCTAAAAAGGTTCTTGGAAAATAAGATAGTGGTTTGTGGAACAAAAATACAACAGGTACCCTAGATAAAGTTGAGAACAATTTCAGACCCCAAGGTGAAGAGATAAAAACAGAGGATATGAATGACATGGAAGATAAATCCAGAAGACCCAACATACATCTAACAACAGTTTTAGAAGAAGGAAAAAAAAAAAGAAAAAGAAATTAAGGAGCATAAATAATTAACAAAAAATTTCCCGAACTGAAGACTCAGATGATTCTTCTTTGGGAGCCAAATGAGGGCTGAGCATAAAGCCTCACAAAATTATAGACCACCACAGTGAGAGAAAAGACTCAAAAGTCCCCACAGAGATTAATTTCTTTTCTTTAAAAAAAAAAAACAGCCAAACAAACAATGCCTCACCTACAAGGGAATGCAAATCTGTTCTCAATAGCAAAATTATTTAGAAGACAATGAGCCATGATTTCAAAGCTCTGTAGAAAATTATACTATTGAATCTAAAATTCATATCTTCAGACAAATGATCTATGGTGACAAGGGAAAAAAATCCATACATTTTATAACAAGTTTCAGAAAGTGCTCAGGAGAAAATGCTCAGGAGAGGCATTTGGCAAGTTTCATTTTTATTGTATTGTACCTGGGAGTTACTGCCACAAAATAAAGAAACAAGGAAGGGATAGACAGAAGGGAACATAGCGAAGGCAGACACTGCAGTTAGCTCACCCAACACTCCTGCTAACCCCCTTCCTGTGAGCCTGGGCGCTACAGAGATGGGGAAAGTCAGAAGTTCCCCTTCCCCCACTCTAAGGAGCTAGCCATCCTCAGGAGGTGACATGGTGTATCCTGAGGCAAGTGAGGACAAACCCTGCTCCCCTTTCCCAACATAGTAGGTGCTGAGCAGTGGCTGCCAAACAAAAGCATTTCTGCTCAAACTTCCCATCGTGCTATTGGGGGTCTCTCCCAGATAAAATGTTCATTCCTGGCTCGGCCACATTTTCTTTGAAGAAGGTAGAAATTCTGTAAACTCCATTATTACCCTGACATAAATGACTTCCTGCTTGAATAAGCTAATGGATTCCGTGGCCTGACTTGGAAGATTAGGAATAAGAATGAGGAAGGACTGGACAAGTGGTTATTACTTTCATTATAAATGCTTCTGTGTTATTTTTTGCTATGTACATGCGTTACTTTGAATAGAATTTTTTTTTTAATTTTAAGGTAGGAGTGAGCAAAAGAGATAAGGCCTTTGTCTCATTCACAGATTAGCAAATCCATACAGACCAAAAACATGTGCATGGTTCTTCAATTCCCCAGTAACCAAAGAAATGCAAATCAAAATTATGCTATACCCATTAAACTGGCATAAATTTAAAAGGAACATACTTATTACAGGTTGAGATGTGGAGAAACTGTACTTTCAGGTGGAAGTGTGAAATGTTACAGCCTCTTGAGAAGCAAATCTAGAAACACTGATTAAAATACAGATTAAAATTTAAAATGTATGTACTCTTCAATTTAGCAAACCTAGTCCTGGAAAATTTTCCCACAGAAATAAATAAAACCACCCGAACTTAAAGAACATTTGTTACAGCACTGTTCACAGTAGTAAACACTGGTATTAAAAAAAGTGTCTAACCAATAATGATTTAAAAATTAAATAAAGGCATGCCTGGGTGGCTCAGTCGGTTAAGCATCTGCCTTCCTCTTAGGTCATTATCCCACGGTGCTGGGATCCAGTCCTGAATCAGGCACCTTGTTCAGCAGGCAGCCTGCTTTCCCCTCTGCCTGCCGCTCCCCCTGCTTGTACCTTCTCTCTCTCTCTCACTCTCCCTTGCAAATAAATAAATAAAATCTTTTTTAAAAAAATTAAATAAAAATGTAAAAATAATTTTTTTTAATTGTATAGATCAGGATTCACCACCATACCCTTTAGAAGAGTGACTATCACCTATAACAGCTAATATAAGATATGGAGTTCCACAAAATATGGAGTGAAAAACAGCAAGATCAAGAAAAGGGGGAAGTCACCCGAAATACAGTATATATTTTCCCATTCTCCCTGTTTTTGCTCTCATTGTCCCTCCTATTTAAAATATTTTTTTTCCCTGACATCAACCTCTAACCTCGTCTAGCAAATCTTATCCACATTGAGTATAAATTAACCTTACCATTTTAGAAGTACAGTACAAAAATATGATTCAAAATATAAAATATATAACCATTTGACTCAAGTTTCTTACACCTCTGAATTTACAATATAAGAAATTATATAATATCAAAAAAAGAAAGAAAACAAAATATTCATCATTGGGGGACTAGTCATATGATTTATGATATATATGCTCCATATTATACAACCATTAAAAGAGATGATGGAAGTCATATTGAAAACATCTGAGACATACTGTGTAAGTGACAGAAGTCACTTACAGAAGAGCATATTATAATTCAAAAGTATAAAATTAGGTATAGTTATCAGTGAATATATTTATATTTATTTGTAGGGACATTGAGGATTTCCCAAAACATTTCAACGGTAGTTATCTTTGAATGTGTGAAATTTGAGCTAGTTTTAGTTTCTTGTGCTTTTTCATTACTGTATACTGTTTTAATTTTTACCCATTTATATGTTACATTTTATAAACACTATAGCACTGTTTTTTAAAAGTTGATTCTGCAGCTCCATCCAAAACTTCCAAGTTTTAGAATGTCAATTATGTTCAATAGACTTAATACAATAACAACTAACACTTAGGGGCACCTGGGTGGCTCAGTGGGTTAAAGCCCCTGCCTTCGGCTGAGGTTATGATCTCAGAGTCCTGGGATCGAGCCCTGCATCGGGCTCTCCGCTCAGCGGGGAGCCTGCTTACCCCTTCTCTGCCTGCCTCTCTGCCTACTTGTGATCTCTCTCTCTCTCTGTTAAATAAAGAAAGAAAATCTTAAAAAAAAAAAAAATAACTAACACTCACTGAGCATTTACAATTTACCCAGTACCATCCTAAGTACTTGTACATATGTTAACTTATTTATCTTCACAACAAACTTATTAGGCAAGTGAAATTATTATCCAAATTTTATAGTGAGGGAAGTGAAGTATAGAAAGGTTGTTTACTTAAGAAATCCAAACTGCGATATTTTTAAAATTTTTCCAACAGTTTTGAAACAAAAAAAAAAAGTTTTCTGTTTACCAGCCCTCACCCCATTATCCAGAACAAACCAGAACCCCTTATTCAATCTCTCTTTCCCTAGCCATCTGGTTTTGAGCTTGAAGGTTGAACTCTTTCTGATCTTAGCAGCCTGCCCTCTTCCCTCTGTATTTTCTGCCACCCTTCAAAGCACAGCTTTGGTAAGGCTTTCTACTGTTGGGCTGTGCTCATTTACATGCACTAGTATCTGTGTGCTTATAAACTCATCCTTTGCAAGATTTTCCTTCATGCTGCACCACCCAGAAGGCAAGGGAAACATAATAAATGACTCAAAGTTCTAGTGTTTAAAGGGTTGTCACACGGGAAAAAAAAATGCTCAACAAACACAGCGACCCAACACCCATGCACTTCACATTTCAGAGCACGCAATGGAAGACATGTAATTACTACAGTTAATTGGTTCCTGGTAAAATGTCACTGAGAATAAGAGCTCATTAATATATCATTTCAATCACTGGAGACACCAGGTGCTCTTACGTGGGGTCTGCTCTGTGGTATCAGTACTGACATATTTCTCAGGGTTACCTCTTCAAAGGAGAAAATATAAACACCAATTTGTATATTATGACTTGGAATGCGTTCTCTATAGTTTCTGTAAAAAGTCATACAAATTATCCAGCCAGGTAAACTTCCATATAATTCAGGGAGATCATGTGAGATTTCCACCTAAGAGCCTGACCTTTAGACATTAAGCAGGTGTGTAAGTTAGATAAATATAAATGCAGATGAGTAAAATATACTACCTCTGGCTTGTCTTTATTAATGCTATTTTGGAAATTTTTTAAAAATTGATCAGACTGAAAGGAAAGCCATTACATCACAATTATCTCACAGGTCATGTTTCCACATCAGAGAATTAAATCAGCCCTGGAGATTAAAACAGTTTAGGAAAAAATCCTAAATGTATTCCTGCAAGTTTTAACATCATCTCTTCTGCTCTTGTGTACTTCAGTATTCACAGAACTCCCACATCTTTAAACAATGCAAGTTGAAATAGGAATGAGAATGATGATGAAAATAATGAAGGAGAAGAATGAGGAGGAGGGGAGAAGGAGATGGAGAGAGGGAGAAGGGGAAGGGAGAAGAGGAAGAGAGGACAAAAAAGAGATGGTAGTGGTGGTGATGGTGATGATGATGATGATGATGGTAATAGCAGTGAAGATGGTGGTGGTGGGGAAGTTGATGCCGGTGGTGGTGATGGTTTAGGAGATGCGGGTGGTTGATGATTTTGAGGGTGGTGGTGTTCATGGAGATGATGGTGATAATGATGAAGAGGGTGGTGGTGGTGATGGTGGTTTAGGAGATGCTGGTGGTTGATGATGCTGATGCTGCTGAGGGTAGTGGTGGTGATGAGGTTGATGTGATAATGGTGAAATTGAAGCTGGTGGTGGTGATGGTGGTTCAGGAGATGCTGGTGGTGGATGATGATTAAGGGTGGTGGTGTTGATGAAGATGATGGTGATAATGATGAAGAAGGTGGTGGTCGTGATGGTGATGATGTGATAATGGTGAAGTTGATGCTGTGGTGGTGGTGGTGGTGGTTCAGGAGATGCTGATGGTTGATGCTGCTGATGCTGCTGAGGGTGGTGGTGATGATGAAGATGATGGTGATAATGATGAAGAGGGTGGTGGTGGTGATGGTGATGACATGATAATGGTTAAGTTGATGCTGATGGTGGTGGTGGTGGTGATGTGATTGTGAAGATGATGCTGGGAGTAGTGACAATGATGGTGTTTGTGCTAAGGGTGATGCTGGTGGTTGATGATGGCGATGCTGCTGATGGTGGTGGTGATGAAGATGATGGTGACAATGGCCAAGAAGATTCTGGTGATGATCCTGGTGATGATAATGGTGACAGTGGTGAAGCTGATTGGGGAGGTGACAGGTGCCTTCTTGCACAGCCACAAGTATACACTTCTAGGTTCTTAACCTACAGGAGTACATTAAAAAGACAGTCATTGAAACTGACAAGGAAACTACATTTCTACATTAGGCATTTCTTCATTTTACTTTTTAATTCAGTTATTATTTTTAGCAACAAATTTCCCTATCACCTTCTGTGAGAGATACTTCTAACATTGACAAACTTGTGGGGAATTTTTAGCCAAATATATTTGTCCTCAAAAAAGGGCAGGGGAGAAAAGGATTTTCTCACCAAAAGAGTGAAATTGTCTCTAGGTGGAAAAGTTCCTTCCCGAAAGCATTGTGCTTTTTACAAAAATGAGTATTTATTAATATGGAAGATTGATCCTAAAATGTTAAGTAAAAAAAAAAAAATCAGGTTATAAAATAGAATGTACAACGTGAAAATCACTTTGTTTGGAGATATAACATCAATACATAGTTGACACTGGGTTTCATGTTCTTGGAGTTCTTTGCTCTATTTTTTCCAAACTTCATTTTGCAATGAATGTACGATACTTTTGTGATGAGATAAAAATATTCTTTTAAGCCTATGCAAAGAAAGAGGATATTTTTTTCTGGCTGTGGCTGGAATACTAAAATTGTAAATGGAATGCTTTTATGGAGAAAGCAATGAAACCTGAAAATGCAAGCCTCACCTCTCTGCCAGGGCTGAACTTAGCAACAAAGCGGCTCTCAGGGAAAAAAAAGAAAAAAGAAATAACATGAAGTGTTGAAGAGGAAACATTTCCAAGGGTCAGGGAAAGGTGTCTGAAGGAGACAGAGTTCATTGCAGCTCAACAAATACTTATTTATCACCTTCTCTGTACCAAGCAGTGAGCTTTGCAGCAAGATAGAGACTCAGAGTATGCAGAGAACCTATAGTCCCATAGGAGAGACAGCAATAGGAGTGCCTGACTCCAATCCAGTGGGAAGAGTGTTCTGCTGAGGTGGGCCCTGGCTTTTATTAAATCCCAGAGGACCTGGAAACAGGTGTGAGGGTAGGTCCTTCAGAGATACAGATAGAGAAGATAAGTGAAACTAAAGGAGAGAAAGAAGAGAGAAGAGACAGAGCATCTTCCAAGTAAAAGTAATGCCACTGACAAAGACATATCAATGAACCACCAGATGCATCTGTGGAGCCACACAGGAAGGCATGTGGATAGTGTGAGCGTAACAAGCAAGGCAGACAAGGCTGGTGGGGTTGGGAGGCCCTGCCCTTGTAGATCAAGATGAGGAAGGCTGGAATTTAACCAGTAGGAATGGAAATCCATTTATGGGTTTTAAGTGGGTTCATGACGCTGAGCCCTGTGTTCCCAGTGATGGATAAGAAACCCTCCCCACCATTTTGTGTTTCTTCACAAAAATACCTGTCCTCCACACATGACTTATGCAAAACACACTTTATCATGACTCCCATTGACCCTGAGGCCTCCCTTGTTGACCTTTGACAGGATTGAACACAGACCTTTCCCCTTTTGCCAAGCACAGACTGTATTAGCTTCCTAGGGTGGCCTTAACAAAGTAACACATCTAGGTGGCTTAAAACAACAGAAAAATTTTGTCTCACACTTCTGAAGGCTAGAAGCCTGAAATCAAGGTGTTGGTAGGGCCATGCTCTCTCAAGACTATAGGGAACTATGCGTTCAATACCTTTCTCTTAGCTTCTAGTCTTGCCATTAGTCTTTGGCATTACTTGACTCGAAGATGCATCACTCCAATCTCTACCTCTGCATCATGTGGCCTAAGGGACACTATCTTCACCTCTTCTTGTAAAGACAGCATCCATATTGGATTAGGGCCCACCCTATGACTTCGTCTTAACCTGAATACATTCAGCAAAGACCCCATTTACAAATAAGACACATTCACAAATACTAGGGGTTTGGACCTCAACATCTTAATTTAGGGGGACACCATTCAACCTAGACCCTCCAACTTCCCTTTTTTCTTTTTTCTTTTTTTAGAGAGAGAGAAAGAACATGTGAATGAGTGGAACTGGGGAGAGCAGTCATCACACACAAGAGGAGAAACAGACTCTTGAACAGGCTGCATGCCCAGCATGGAGCCGGACACAGGGCTCCATCTCACAATCCTGAGATCATGACCTGAGCTGAAATCAGGAGTCAGACACTCAACTGCTCAACCACTCAACCAACTGAGCCACGCCGGTGCCCCTCCCACTTCCCATTCTTTACTTCATGAATGATTCAAGCTGTTTGCTTCCTGGAAACTAGCTAGCCAGAGGGGAAAACATTTCTTACACTGACTGAGCCTTCCCCTATTGAAAATACAACCCCAATTATATCACCCCATCTGCCATGTGCTTACTCTTCCCTATAAAAGTCTAAGGCAAATCCACTCTTCTACGATACCCTGAGCTTCAGATCTGGGGCACTTTCCCTATCGCGACAGGCTGAATAAAATCAACGTCCTTACTTGCTTGGTTTTTGTCTTTGATGGAGGATAAGATGTCATGGTCAAATTCTTTCATATATTTTGGGCAGCAACCCACAGGTGGGCATGGACACAAAGGCTGATAGTTGATGCTTGGACTCAGCTCAGCCCAGACTCAGCCACAGGACCACTGTACTCATACCTTCCTTGCTAAGAACATCAGCTGCTGACAGCCCTCGGGGACAGCTGAGGCAAGTCTCTGAGGGAATTGCCTCAGCTTCATCACTGTTTAGACTCTAAAGACTAGATGGATGTGACAAGATAGTGTATTTGTGGTTTCTGACTTCCAACTCTAGGTATTTTCCTTCTCCATCCTCCAGCAAATACAGAAAGGGAGCCAGGCCCGGTATTGCCTTTTCTTGCATGCTTTTGTGTTGCAGGGGGCAGAGGGACTGTCTTCCCCCATCCAGACTTTTGTGTCCGACACCCAGTGAATCTCAGTGAAGCAGTTAGGCTAAGTGGTCCCAGAGCGATGGATGGGGCTTTGGCCAGGCATATGGCAGCAGCCACATCAAAAGTAGCTGGTATCTCTTTCCATAAGAGCCTACGGAGGACATAGGTTTTTGAAGCCCCTTCAGAAGAGGTACCAGAGTTGGCTAAGGGATGCTGGGGAGACAGAATATTAAAAGAGGTGACCGTGGGAACGGCAGCTAAAGAGGGGATGCCACTGCTTGACAGGGAAGCAGTAAAGCCAAGCACCTTCCACTAAACCATGTGAGTTTGAACAACGAGAACCACAGCCATCACCACGAAGGGCTAGAGACCAGAGGCCCTCTGCCATCCCCACTGTCCTGATCTTTTTGTGCCTGCACGGGAATGGAGCACCCTTCCAAACACAACTGAGACCTAATTTCCCTCCCTCCAGAGAGTTAAAGCTCAAAGTCAGAGTAAATTTGGTTTCTAGAAACAAGGCCTCTCTTGCCCCCTAAGAGTGTGGATGCAACTGTGAAGTGCTGTGGAGGCCAGGCAAGCCAGCCCGACAGCAGTAGAAATCAGACAGCTTCCTACCTGAGCAGCCGTGTCTCCTCAGTCTGCAGCTCAGCCATCGTAATGAACACCCTCTGGAAATCCGCTCTTCAGGGAACCATGGTGAGTCACTTCTTCTGATGCCCCACAAACCAAAACGCCTCCTCTCTCTCCTTGTTCCTCATTCATTTTATAAAACAAGAAATTAAACTTCCATCTCTGGGGAAGGATGGGTCCAGGTTGACCCAGACACAAGTACAGGCTCAGTGGGCCCTCCTGCCCCTGTGGGAAGTGGAAAAGAAAGACATGGAGCGTCCCTCCTTCAGGAACGCCCTGTGGTTGGGCCTCTGTTTCCAAATGGGTAAATGAGAATATACAAGAAGACAGACTCTCAAACCCATGTGGCAACAGCAAACCAACTAGCGTGCATTGGGGAGAGATACTGAGTGGCAGCTGGAAACACTCAGGAAAGAAGGAGGAGGTGGTTTTGTGGAGAATGAGCTCTTCCCAGGAAACCTGCTTGTGATGTGGGATATTCCTTTTTGTTGCTGTTTATTTGCTTTAACTCCTCTCAAAATGTTGAAGTCCTATCTCAGGGCTCCCACAGTGAGTCCCTGATGTCCCCACCCCTTGTGGGGTGCCAGGGACAGACACCCTTCAGTAGAATCTGGGTCCTCTCCCTGCCTGTCCCCTGACAGCATCTTAAGACAACAGCTCCCAGGGCTGCCAGCGCTGTGAGTTACAAGTAGAGTCTCATTTAGACCACTGAGACTCACCTTTCAGGAGTTAGGAAGTCCTGCCCAGGACCAATCAAATCTAGTCTCCCATGCAATGGAAAGGGTCTCCCCTTCTCCCAGTTGGGGGCCTGACCCGCAGCACAAAGAGAGGAAGAGCCTGGTCAGTTCCCACACTCCTCCTCCCCACTCTCCATCTCCCTCTGCCTGGTCTCCCCTCTTCCTCGAGAGCTGGGAAAGCATGAGGGAGGGGGCTCTCTTCCACGACTCATGCTGCTCCCCTTTACCAGCAACAGCCTTGATGTGAGGAGTTCCACACGGGAGCTACATGAGGGGTTGGGGAGTGCTCCCAGGGACCTCCATGCTGCATGATTCCTGAACAAGAAGGATGTGCTCCTCACCGCCTTCCTGGAATATGTCTTCCCTCACCTCTTCTCCTTCGTACACCCCTTAGTTTTGCATGGCTCAGCGTCTTGCCCCAGCATACCACCCTCTTCAGTCTGCCTTTGTGTGCTTCCCCAGCACCCACTGGGTCCACAAGACACTGACCAATCCTTGGCAGGCCATGTAGTGGAAATGCAGGCAGCCCCCAGCTCTGACGTCACAGGCTGCTCCCCTCCACCCCTACTTTCCAAGTTTCCCCTGCAAGAAGTGGGTACCAGTCTTTATGCTTGCAATACCTTCTCTCATCTTGGGACTGTGCCACATTCTCCCAAGACCTCCCCCACCATGCTCTGTGCCAGGAACAGCTCCAGAGCAGGCCCACAGCTTCAACGGCTCAGCAAGCATCAGCCCCAATTGTGGGTCTCAGGCTCTCTTCTCTCGTCTTAGGGGAGGTGAGGACAACCCTACCTTCTTCCAAATGGAGGGGAGAGAAAATACCCCCCCACTTTTACCATCAGACTATCTATTACTACAATACCAGCAAGGATCTCCTCTCACATTTATGATCTGCTTTTATAAACTGGTAGGAGGGCATGAGAGGCACAGAACTGGGGAGTGGCCAGTGAGGACTGTAGGATGTCTGGGCCACCTCTGAGGGCTGTAGGATGTTCAGGCCACCACCACTCTACCTTGGTGTCACAGCTCTTCGGTGAGTTCTTAAGGTGGTGCAAGTAATTAGGTCATATCAAGAAAGGATGAGTACCCAAATTTTGTATCAACATGGACGGGACTAGAGGAGAATATGCTGAGTGAAATAAGTCAGGCAGAGAAAGTCAATTATCATATGGTTTCACTTGCTTGTGGAGCATAAGGAATAACATGGAGGACACTAGGAGAGGGAAAGGAAAAATGAATTGGGGTAAATCAGAGGGGGAGACGAAGCATGAGAGACTATGAACTCTGAGAAACAAACAGAGTTTTGGAAGGGATGGGCATGGGGGGATGGGTGAGCCTGGTGGTGGGTATTAAGGAGGGCACGCATTGCATGGAGCACTGGGTGTGGTGCATAAACAATGAATCTTGGAACATTGAAAAAACTAAATTAAATTTTTTTAAAAAGTTTTTAAAGTTTTTTAAAAAGTTTTTAATTAGGTCACATTGTTTTCACCTTGGAGACTTCAGTAGAAATCCTGAAATAACAGGAAAAATTTTGCATGTGATCTGGCTGCATATTTGAACATTCCCAATCCTTCAAAGCTCCACACCAGCTCCCAGCCTCTCCAAGACGCCTTTCTGCCCTGTTGTCTGGCCCTCGCTGAGATCTCTTCTTCTGGAACATTCAATGCCCTTAATGTCAGAACAACACATTCTGATGAGCAAATATATTCTGTCTCATGTTGGTCTCTTGTTGTTTCTCCATGGTGCTCCCAATAGCGCGGCAGACTTTTTTTGAAGAAAGAAACTGTGCTTTATACTTATTTTGTATCCCCTATGGCTTTTACCACTTTGCTGCCAACATAAAGGTGCTCAATGCATATTTGAAGTGAGTTGAAATGAATTTTCGATCAGACTCACGGTAGACAGAGGGAACCTCGATGAGGTGCGGTGCGGCCGAGCAGAAGAGATACTGCACACAAAGTTTCTTCCTGAAATGTGGGTGTTGTAAAATTGAGGAGGGGCTTTTGAAAGGTAACATGGGCTGTCGTTCCTGGGAGCCAGTTAGTGCTCTTCACACAGCTCTGGGAACAGTAACCTGGACTCAAGATCCGACGCGCTGGATCCATTTGCTCCAACAGCAAGGGGCGCTAGCACCCGGAGGCAGATGTGGGTGGAGCCTTTCCCACCTCTGCTCAAAGCCCTCCCACCCAGGTGTGGTGACTAGATCTGAGGGACAGACACCCAGATGTGGAGGGAAGTCCCAGTGGGACCAGGTGCCCTGGGTCTGAGAGGCATACCCCGCTCTTCTTGTCCCTCAGCGTGCATGCGGGTGGAGGCAAGCCCATACCCACTGTGCATCAACAGGGACTTAGCTGCCAAGTGCAAGTAATCGGTAGGGGCTGGCTGGTTCTTCTCTTCCCTTACCTTCCAGCACCTTCTCCACGGGCAGGGCATTTTTTTCCGTAAAGAGGATAATACTGCTCAACCTCATCCAAGTGCACTTTTATCCTTCTAACTTTAATACGTCTACCTTGCAATAGTAAAAGAAGAACCCAGGGTCTCAGAACCCACCAGCTAACGAATTTAGAAATACTTGCAGTTAATAGTAGCACCTGAACAACATGACTGCAGGCTCAGAGCACAGAACAGGAAATCCAGATTCACTACCTTCCACCTCCTTTCCTAGAGAGTTATGGAGACCCCAAGGGGTGTGCAATCACTCGCTTCTGAACCTGCTAGAGTTAGGGGTCCTCAGCCCTGCAGGCATCTTACCACTTCCCTTGAACCTGGAAGCCGGTACCAAGGCTCTCAACTGCATCTCATATACTCACCTGTTCTTCCCTCCCTCCAGGTGACAGTAGCCATGCTCCCCTGGACCCGCTGGAGTGGGGGGGTCCTCCTCCCACTGCCAACCAGATTTCTGCCCCTCACCCCACTCCCAGACTTCTCCCGGGAGCGCAAAGCTTATTTTGAGATGATCATAATATAATATAAAACTGAAATGCATTTAGTAGCAGTTGTGGGTCATTTAGACTTGACTGGTCATTTTTAGATAGTAGGCAAAACAGGTAGGGTGAGCGAGTGGACACCAAGAGCTTTCTTTTCTACCCTTTGCGTCCCATTAGCACTGTCTCGTTCTACAAAGAAGGGCTCGAACTGCCGGCAGTGGAGAGAGCTGGGGCGCATGAGTTGTAGTTCTGCTTGGTCCTGTGGCTGATGGCAGTGTATTCCCAATGTAATTCTTCTTTTTAGGTGACAAGGAGTTGGAGAAGGGGATGCTGAGCGAAGGAGTCCATATATTCCCCATAACTCGAATTACTACAATGAATTGCTACATTACTCACCTTTGTACTGGACATTAATCACAAAAACAAAAAACTGCCGAGCCAGGGAGTTAGAAAGGATGTGCTATTGCAGCCTGCACCCTGTGCCAAATGCCAGCAGTGGAGATGAGGTCTACTGAGCCCCCCCTTCCCATCTGCTGCTTCACTATCAGTGCAGTGGCAGGAGAGGGAAAGTCTCAGCAGGCACGGAGGCAGAGCTGGACCCCTCACAGTGGGAGGGCCACCCTCCTGCAGAGGACTCTCTGGATTCTGCTCTGGGTCCCCGAGCTTGCCAGTCAGTCTGTCTCTACAGCCTCATGCCTGATTTTGCCTACCTCTGGAGAACCTGAAATATTAATAACATCCATGCTATTTAATATTATACATCTGGAAAAAAGATCAACAAAAATTATTTCTCCGATGTCACAGAAAGAGGTAAATTATTAAGGTAAGAAGGACGTTACCGGGAGATGCACATATAATATGATCTCATGTGTCTATGTATGTTTTAACAAAATAGAGAATAATCTACTCTCCCATCAGCTTATGGAGACAGTCTCACATGCGAGTCTATGTAGGCTTGCAGAAGGTAAAGACGTGTGTCTAGAACAACCGAGTTCAGGGCCAGGATATTCCTTTAACATGACTTCTAAAAGTGCTTCCCTGCCCCCAGCTGGGCCGCAGTTCTCTACAAAACAGGGAAACAGCGTGGGGCAGGGGTAGGAAGCTGGTCATCAGTCACCTGTCCACACTGCCTCCACCAGCCACCAGCATGCTTACTGTCATGGTCCCTTCAGTTCCAGGAGTCTGCTAGGCTGGGGGCAAGGGACAAGTGCCCCAGATCCCAACCCTGCTCTCAGACACACCCTGCGGCCCTTTCTCTCTGGGTCTTTCCAAACTCCTACCTCTCTGACAGAGAACAGGGCCTGGTTTCCCAGTACGCTAGCACATCTCTACTCTCCCTCCTTCACCTCCTTCTTGTTCCCAAAGAAAATCTTGCCCTCGGAAGATATAAATTATTAAACACAGATATGAAGTGCAAAGTTAAAAAAAAAATGCATGAAGAATACCCCATTCCCACCCCCAATGAAAGGCAGACAGTGGTACTTTGCTTTTCCTGAAACTAGATCGTCTTCAAAATCTATTAAAATAGACTTAACAAACCTTGTCTTTTAACAGTTGTCCAAAGAACTTATTTGTGTTTGAAAATACCTAACCAGAGGAAAATGCATTTTATCAAACAAATGTGAAGAACCCTGAATTATAGCAACCTATAAAACAAAACAAAAAGCTGGCCTTGTTTTCTTAATAATTTTATTGAACTAGAACTTACATACCATAAAATTCTCCCATTTTATGGGCACCATTCAGTGATTTTTAGTAAACTTACCAAACTGTTTGACTGCTACCATAATCCAGTTTTTGGACATTTCCATCACCCCAACAAGATTCCTTGGAACATTTTCAATTGCTGCTGATGGCCACCTCCACCACAAGCAACCCCAGACCTTCCCCCGAGGAGTGTTTCTTCTGTTGCCTCTGCCAGCATTCTTGGCTCTCTCAGAGGCTTGGGCTCTGAAAACCAACCAGGAATTCTTTCCTGGCTGCTTCACACTCTAACTGGCCACTCGTCAGAGATAGGAAGAACCAACATGGCCAATTGTTTGAACGGTGGAGAAGAAAGAAGAAAAGAAACAAAAAAAGAACATTTATCTTGATGGGTACCTATGGGGATAAAATGAGAGGAAGGAGAAAAGTGCACTTTGCCTTCTTTAAACTGTGTGCTTCCTGGATTCTTTTTGAACTTAAAAAATAAAGAAAATAAAAGATAATGTTTTTACTAAAGATGAAAAACATCTCCCCTCCCTCTTTCTACTGGAACTGTTGGGCAAGTGGGTCTTCTAGTATTTTTTTCTAAAGATTTTATTTATTTATTTGAGAGAGAGAGAGGGAGAGAGAGAGAGAGAGAGAACGCGTGCATGCATGAGCAGGAGGGTGGTGAGCAGAGGGGGAGGGGGACGCCGACTCCCTGCTGAGCAAGGAGCCCACCGTGGGGCTTCATCCTAGGACCCTGAGGTCATGACCTGAGCTGAAGGTAGATGCTTAACCACATGAGCCACCCAGGCACCCATCTTCTAGTATTTTTTTAAAGCTCCACTTAAGTATTTTTTAAGGAATAATTAGCCATGAGAAGTTAAAAACAAGAACAAAAAAATCATATAAGCGCAAGAGGGGCTTGATTCTTAAAAAATGCCCATACATACATTAAACACAATGAAAAAATAAGGTGTTATTATGAAGAGAGCACTGAAACAGACAATAAGTGATTGAGTTCTGTTCCAGAATATTCCGTGTAGTTACTGTTGAACTTGAGAAACTCACTTGTGCTCTCTGAGCACCAGTTTCCTGATCTTTAAAATGGGTATCATTGTTGAGAACTAGAATTCCCCAGGGAATAGATCAAATGAAATCCCAGAACACTCTGAGTGTTTCCCCAGGGACTGGCCCCGGCAGGTCAGGGAGAGAGCTCCCCTCATGCTCTCACTTAACTCCTTTTCACAGTCCTTTCCACACATCAACAAAATCTTCCCTCTCAAAATCTTGCACTCTGTTGCCTCCACTTTCCCCCCTCTAACAGACGAAAACAATGTGGAAAACCCTCAGAGAAACACATTAGCAACTTTAATGGGTTTATCCTTGTGGAAAAATTAAGATTTTTTAGAACAAACATCCTCAAGAGAAGACGATGCTGAACCCAGGGATTGGAATCGTCAACTCTATGGCACCCAAATGCGGGGCATGAAATTTGGACAGAGCGATCTTGCTGGCATGACTCAAATCATCCAAACAGGTGGCTTAAAAGTGAAATCATGTGGAGCCCAGATTTTTTCTTTCTCACCGAAAGGGCTTAGCTTCCAAGAGAAGAGTGATTGAATCAAGTGACATCAGGCATTGTTTCCCAATAAATGCAAGTACAGCAGCCAACCTAAGAAATGTGATTTTCCAGCTTGTTTGGCCAAAACTGTTATCACAGAAGATATCACTTACATGAAATACATTCTCCCTTAAAACAATGTCCAGTATTAGACTCCTGTTGCCTTCCCATTCAAATTCTGTGATGTGCTGAGTTGTGCTGGCTGCCGACATTAACATAGAGGGGAATGTCTTCAGAGCTTGATTTAGTCCTGCCCGGCATGAGTCAACTACAGAAGCCCAGTGAGAAAGAAGGAAAGGAGGTTTACTGGGAAGGTCACCGTGAGGTGGGCTGGGGTTCACTCCCTTTTTTCCATGCCACCCCCACCCCTAGAATGTGTGTATCTGCCTGTCTGTCTGTGTGGTTACCGGCAATAATAACTCATCAGTATTGCCACAAGGGCAAACAATATTAGCAAAAGAAAGGCTTGCTGTTGAGATGTTCCATTTGAGACATTTGAAAGGTCGACACTGATCAGAGAGACTCTGGGTCCCCACCATCCACTCCTGGGCCAGAGGGCAGAGGTCTGCTGTATTAACCACTTGGAGCAATGGGGCAGCAGAGCCATGGAGGATGGAGGGTATAGAGGGAAGGAAGGAGGGAGCCCAAGGGGGTGTGGGGCCCCTTAAAGCCCATCCAAAGCCCTCTTCTGAGTATTTGGGCCCCTGGGATCCTAGTGAGACAATGTCACCTCTTCACTCTGAACACCCGCCCCAATAGGCAGTGGGACTTAATGCAGGGTCTTGCCCACTGTGGAAGGAAAAGGTCCTCGGAGGCAGAAGATGGAGCTGGGCACAGATGTTAAGGACACTGTTTTCTGGTTTTATGACACTGGGTGCCTCCCCTAATTTCTTGGGCCCTCTCTGTCTTCCTTCGTGAAATGGAGGTAACACTGTATGAGGGTCAAAGTACCAGACTAATGGACGGTTAAGCTCTTACCAAATTCCCCCAACAAATATGTATTGACTGATAATTGTGGCGGGTATCTGGCATTCTAGATTTCTGCGCAATCTTTTTTTTTTTTTTGCCAAAATAGTGGTATTTTATTGGTAAAATACAAAAACTTTGATTTTTTAAGTTAAAAAAGACTTACACCTAAAATATATGTGGAAAGGGATATAAGGCATTAAGGTTTTAATTTGAATAATTCAGAAAGCATATTTCTCTCACTCTGTAAGTGGAAGGAAATGACAACAAGCAAAGGAAAGATTCTGTTGCAAAAGTCCCTCCTGGGCCAAGACTGTCTGTGTAGACGAAATATGTACATGATGAAGTTACAATTAATACCTCTGTGGTGGAAACTCTATCTATACATCATGAACTAAAGAAAACAAGGACAAACCAGCATAGCTTCTTTTGAAACAAAACCTTCAGCTTGGTAGGAATGCAAAAGATTGCATTTCCTGAACAGGAACAGTTCAAAAATATTTTGACATATTTAAAGAAGGGAAGGAATCATTTGGAGGTAAAGAAGTCAGAAGAAAATATTTGGAGTTAGCTTGTGACCAGCTCCTCTCTACCCATCTAATGGGGTATCAAAAAGGTAGGTTTCATCTGCTGGAAAATTCTGCACATACCTCACTTGTCAATGTTTCAGCGATGACAAAATTGTTGTAACTTTGTTATTTTCTTTTCCATTATGATATGTAGCTTGCATTGGCCCAAAAAGGGGATCTTAAGAGACGTTAACTTTTAAGAGATTGTCTTGGTGAAGTTTAGAGAAAAAGTCATTCTAGAAATACCAGGATTACCAATGAAGACAAATCGAAAAGGAAAGAGAACATACTGAATCACCTTGGCAATCAGAACTAGAGGTGACCATCGGGTGGGCAGCTTTCAAACATTTGGATTTGGATTTTTATTTCCACCTTGGAAGAGTGACTCAGGTTATATAAGGAAATGTTTGGGTAGTTTAAGGAGAAAGCAGGACAGAGGGATGTAGATGATTGGGAGAGGAGCATGAAGTAGGAAGAGTGGGGAGTCAGTCAGGGCACTAGGAATCTTTAATCATTTTTGATAAAGCTGCTGATGGGGGCACCTGGGTGACACATTTGGTTAAGCCTCTGAATCTCGACTGTGGCTCAGGTCATGAGATTGAGCGCCAGGTGAGGCTCCCTGCACAGCAGGGAGTCTGCTTGAGATTCTCCCTCTTCCTCCATCCCTCCCCTACCCCGCTAGCTCTCTCTCTCAAATAAATAAATTAATTAAATATTTTAAAAATAAATACATAAATAATTAAAAAATAAAGATGCTAATTATTTTTCCCAGTTTGTAACAAATGTAACCAAAAAAACCCCAAACAAACAAAACCCAGCAATGATATTAACAAAGAGCATACAACATCAAACCAGATGGGCCTCAGCTCATTCCTAAATCTGCAGGCTGGGGTCATCCTTTCCCCGTGAAATACTTAGTAAAACAGCAAAGCTACAAAAGAACTAAGTATGGGAAGATTTGTCTGGATTAAGGAAAAACACAAAGAATTTAAAATACATTTTTATTTCTTTCCAGCAATGACAGTAGCATCACTGATATCCATGAGTGTTTCCCAGATCCTGTGCCAAGAAAAGATGGAGAATTTGCTTTTGTTTATAAAAGAGAACGATTTTAAATTAACCTATTATAGTGGAGATGTAAGTTCTTCTACAACAGGGTTTTCTTTAACATTTTAAACATTAATCTCTTTAAAACTTACAATTCTACAGTATTCATTATCTGACACTTGTTATTTTGTAGAGAAAAATTTAAACACCTCAAAATATCATCAATTCTAATGTTGATCATACCTAAATTGGTGGAGACAATATCAGAAACCTTTTTTAATAAATGTGGTTCCAAAAGATTTTACTAATGTCATGGAACTAAAGTTATTCTTATCCTCCACCAATACAAAGAGATATAACTATATCGCCTTATATTACAATTGAATTATAATTCAAACCCATATAAACAAAAACTTCATCATTCATTCAATAAGAAAATATTTATTGAGCACCTATGATGTGACAGGGCTTTCTTAGGGTTTACATTTTACCTAGAGAAAGAGACAATAACAAGTCAGGGAGTAAATATATAGTATGTATATCAGAAGACAGTAAGTTCCATGGAGGGAAAAAAAGGGTATAAGTTTCTTACTTTTAATAGGATGTTCATGGGAAACAGACCTCATTCACAAAGTGACATTTAAGCAGAGGCTTGAAAGAGATGAAGTAGCGAGACATATGAAAAACCTCTATTGAAATTACACTCCTGCAAGTGCAAAGGCCCTGAGGTAGCATGGGTTGGATTTGTTTAAGGAAGTCAGTGTGGCTGGGGAAGAGTGCAGCGGACATGGACAAGCACTACTCAAGGGGTCAGCAGACAGCCTGCACCTGTGCCTCAACAGCAGAGAGCCACCTTCCACCAGGTCACACCCTCTCAGAGCAGCACTCAGCCAACAATAGCTGATGAGGCAGGCATAGAGGTGCAGCATTCGGGCTCCTGTAAGAGCCAACTGGGACAAGCCACATGTGCCCCCAAGCTCCTTGTAGGCAGCCTGCAGCCTCACTGGGCTGCTTCACTTTTGACTTCTCTCTCTTCGGCTCATCCTGCTTCATCTCATTTCTTTCTATGGGTGTCAAATCCTAATAAATATCCAGCCCCATCAATTCTGTCTCCAGCGTCTGCTTCCAGAAATCTCAGCTTGCCACAAACAGTGAGCCAGGGAGAGAGTGGTTGGAGATAAGTTCAGAAAGTTATCTGGAACCTTGACTTTGGCTTTTACTGAGATACAGGCTCTGAGAAGTTTGGAACAGTGAGCTTGCTTTGTCATGAATAGAATGGAGAAAGACAAAGGCAGAAGCAGGATGGGAATAGCACAATCCAGGTAAGAGAGGATGACTTGTCCTAGGCAGTAATGATGGGGGCAGGTCATGGGGGTAGGAGGAGCTTGAGAGAAGTGGTGAGACTCTGCTATGTTTTGAAGAAAGGGCCTTCAGAACTTACTGATGAATCAGGAATGCACGAAAGGAAAAAGTCATGATGACTCCTCTGTTTTGGATTGACTGTAGGAATAGAGTTGCAGGTTTGCAAAGAAGATAACAATTCAATTTCAGACTTGTGACAATGAGACACTATTAAGACAGGCCAAGAAGACAGTGGGCTTGAAGAGTCTAGACTTCTACAAGAGATCTAAAATAGAGATGTAAATCTAGAATCCATCAATGTATGATGGATTCTAGCGTATGAATAGGAAAGCCATGAGGAGTTGGAGGGAGAGTGAATGTAAATGAGGAAAGACATCCAAGGACCAAACCCTGGACATTCTTTACATCTCTGTCCAGTACTGAAAGATGGACCAAATGTCTGAAGCACATAAGCGCACGTGTGAGCTAGGGAAGGTAAAGAGGTAACGTGCCAAGACAAAAGGGATGGCAGGTCCTCGTCCAATTTACTAAGTGAGGAAATTCAGGTTTACAGGTGACACAACTGTACCCCATGCTGTCAGGCAAAGGACAGCATGTGAGGCCACACAGCTTCGACTCTGGGGTCCAGGCACTTGTCCTCAAAGCACCATGCCCAGGACACATCCCCTAATCCTCAGTAAAACAACCTTTATCCATCAGGTCACAGCTTAATTCTCATTGTCACTAGTAAAACCGAAGTTGCAGTTCACCTGGAAATATGACTTCTACTTTTAATGAGCAAGTAATTACCACAAAGCAAGGTAACCACGGAGGTCTAAAAATCTATCCTCATTAGAAAAGAAAAGCGTGAATCATACATGCACTTGTACACTTTTTGACAGAAATCTTCCTCTTTCTATGCCTACAAGGGAAACACAGGGGAAAGACAGGTGTAAAGGCTCGTTCACAAAGAGTAAGTCTCTTCAGTTCAGTACTCTCAAACTTAGCATACCACTGAATTAATTACACAGAATCTTGTTAAATTACAGACTGATTCAGTAAGATCTGGAGTGGGGTTTCAATTTGTGTGTTTGTAATAAGCTCCCAGGCGGGCCGCTGCTGCTGGTCCACAAACCATACCTCCAGCAACAATGCTTCAGTTCACACCTCCTCGAAGAGGGTAAATTGACCATGTGGCAGAGGAAAAACCCCTGTAGACACCAGCTCATCGGGAGATCTAAAATACTGGTGCACATTCACAGAGAGGGAAGATCTGGGCTGTAAGCAGAAAGATTTCTAAGTGAATAATATCTGTTCAAAGCAGAGAAAACCAGGGTGAAAAATCATAAAATTTTACAGAAGAAAAGATCAAGCAACGATTGGAAACCACAAGTCATTCTGTTAAAATGGTACCTAATTATGCATAGGTCTTTATCTTTCTTTAAATTTTACAATCTAATTTAAACTAGACACTCTAGGAGCGCCTCGGTGGCTCACCTAGTTAAGTGTCTGCCTTCGGCTCAGGTAATTATCTCAGGGTCCTGGGATGAAGCCCTGCATTGGGGTGGAGGGAAGGGGGGGGTGTCCCTGCTCAGCAGGGAGTCTGCTTCTCCTTCTGCCCCCACTCTCCTCATGCTCTCTCTCAAATAAAAAAAAAAATCTTAAGGGGCGCCTGGGTGGCTCAGTCGTTAAGCGTCTGCCTTCGGCTCAGGTCATGATCCCAGGGGCCTGGGATCGAGCCTCGCATCAGGCTCTCTGCTCTGCAGGAAGCCTGCTTCTCCCGCTACCATTCCCTCTGCTTGTGTTCCCTCTCTCGCTGTGTTTCTCTCTGTCAAATAAATAAAATCTTTAAAAAAAAAAATCTTAAAAAAAATTATATATCCTATTTAAAGGTAATATTTATATTAATATTTTCACAGCTTACTTTCATGTTTTGGGCTATTTTTAAAAGAATAATTAGGTGGGGATGCTTTTCCTATTTTCTTTGCTCCCCTTATCTCAATGGTTCCCGATCCTGACTGCACATCATAGTCTGGAGAGCTTTAAAACTGCTGATTCCCAGGTCTGACCCCTGCAAAATACACTTTCATTACTCTGAGGATGCACTGTGGGCATCCATAAACTGTAAGTTCTACAGGTGATTCTAATGCACAGCCTGAGTGAGAACCACTGAATTTAACCAAACCCAAGAGACCCTGTGGGCTTCCGTGACTATAACCCAGGAAACACCACGCACGCGGTGGCAGAGGACCAGCAGGAACCAATTCTGGAGACTAACCTTGCACGCTTGAACTTATAAAGTTATAGCAAACCACATAAAGGATTAATCAAATCCTTTGATCTCAAAAACTTCTGAAAATCTAGTCACTTCTCTTTCCTCTTTCCATTTTTCCAAATCAAAGTCTTCAGACAGATTATCTTTAAGCAGATTTCGAAAGACTCCCACTAAAATTGAAATGCTGGTAGTTTCCAGCAGATATCAAAATGAACCCGGTTTGAGGAACTGCTCCTGAAGTGTCAGAATTACCTATTGATCCTATGATGCTTTAAATTACACAGAAGGAGGAAAAGAAAAAAGGAGGGAAAGAAAGGAGGATAGGAAGGAAAGAAGGAAGGGAGGAAGGGAGAGAGGGAGGGGGGAGGAGGAAGGAGTAAGCCCTTTCGAAAGAATATTCAATTTTTTTCTGTTGAATTGATTTTAACCAGAAATCATTCAAAAGAGTAGTTTTTATGGGCACCAGTTTCTAAGTTTGAGTCTCAAAGTGAAAGGGCAAATTAAAGAGTCACTTCAGACCTCGCAGTCCATATGGAACTGGTGCCATAGAGATCGGACACTGGGAACTCCCCCAGAGATGAGTGAGCTCGATTTGCTGAGAGACAGCGAGAAGATCAAGGTGAACTTACATCTCCATGTGAGTCAGTTTCACTTCCCTCCATTCTCCAGCCATTGACAGCTCCCCTAAATCCCGCCAGTCATTTTAGAAAAGCTGTTCTCTTGAACAACAGAGAAACGCAGTGAGCATCAGTGAACTGCTCAGGGCGTATCTATCCCACTAACTGGAAAAAGCCAATGGCCTTTACCTGTGAGGGATGGCAGAGCGCCACCAAAGAAGCTTCGGTTCTTCTAGCAGTTCACGAGGAAAACAGGAATTTGCCTTTTCACAATGGAAAACCCACTAAGAATTTACACTTTGGCTGCTGCTTCTTTCTCCTTTGTTTTGCTCGGGTTTCCACAAGTAATCAAGTGGGGTATGAAGACGTGATCCAAAAGCTATCCTCAGAGCTCACTCTTGGTTTCCCAAACAAGGAGCCGGTGTCGTCCAGGGGCTCCCCCTCTCCCAGTGGAGAGCCTGCACGGAGATTCACTTTCCACAACAGTGCCCCAGCCCTAAGAGTACCCGATCCGTGGCAGCTGGATTTCTAGAAGATCTCCTAAGAGAAAAGCGGACTCCTATTTTCAGACTAACCAGTGCCCAAGTAGACTGTTTTCCCTCCACTGACAAAGTGACTATCCCCGTTACCTATGGAAAGGGGCACGACAGGGGGCCATGTTCCTATCCTGGAACACAAACTCACCGTGAGCCCAGCAAGCCTCTCTATGAATGAAAGCCCAACCCTCACAGTTTATCTCTGCCAAGCTTTCTGGTCCACCTATCGGTAGCTGGCAGACCCACGATGGCCTCAATCATGTCAGCCGGCTTTTGACTGGTGTGTACCTCAGCTCTCCACGCGGCCTCTCACTCTCCACTAAGCCGTGTGTCATTTTGCTAGGGCTGCCGTAACAAAATACCACAGGCTGGGGGTATTTGAGCAACAGACATTTATTTATTTTTTCCCAATTCTGGAGCCTAAAAGTCCAAGCTCGAGGTGGCAGCAGGTTTGGTGTCTTCTTAGGGCCTCTCTCTTTGGCTGATACATGGCCATCTTCTCCCTGTCTTCACGTGGTCTCCCCTCTGTGTGTGTCAGTACCCTAATCTACTCTTTTCTACACTTTTTTTTTTCCCAGAGGAGATCCTTCTCTTTTATTAGATTAAAAAACACAAAACCAATAGGAACTGGGGGAAAGAAATATAGAAAAGGGCTGGGCAAAGCTCAGGGGTGACAAAGGGGAGAAGCAGGGAGACAAGGGGAAATGTGAAGAGCCCCAAGTCAGGGCACCCTAGTCATCTTATTTAGCCTTCATTATTACTTTAAAGACTCTATCTCCAAATCTAATCACATTCTGAGACATTGGAGGTTAGGACTTTGACAGATGAATTTGGGTGGAGGGGCACCCTCCATAATAGCTTACATGTGCTCATTTACCTCATGGTCTCAGGGTGCTAAGCACAGCAAGAGAAAAAGTCCCAATATGCAAGTACTTTTTAAACCTCTGCATGTGTTGCATTGCTTAAGTACCATTGGCCAAAGGTGGTCTCAAGGCCAGAGTCGGTGTTGGGTGCCACTATCAAAGGACTGGGATAGAGGGAGGGGAATCATCTGTAGCCATTTTTGCAGTCTACCGCATGCTTTGATGGAAAGAGATAAGAATTGGTCTATTCCAGCCCCTGGAGCACTTCAACCTGGCAGGGGTAGAGTTCAGATACCTCTTTATAGAAAAAGAACATCTAGGGGCACCTGGGTGGCTCAGTGGGTTAAAGCCTCTGCCTTCAGCTCAGGTCATGATCTCAGGGTCCTGGGATTGAGCCCCGCATTGGGCTCTCTGCTCAGTGAGGAGCCTGCTTCCCCCTCTCTCTCTGCCTGCCTCTCTGCCTATTTGTGAGCTCTCTCTCTCTGTGTCAAAATAAACAAATAAAATCTTTAAAAAAAGAAAAGAAAAGAACTTCTAGTATAATGAAATGAATTTCATCCTAGCAGATTATGACATATTATAGTGTCAACATGAAAAGTCATACAATTCCCTCATAAAATGAGAAAAGCAATCGACACCCTTCCCTTCCTTATACAGACCTAATGAGATCAGATGTGAAAACTCCTTGGAAGAAATATGTTCTATCATCTATCAGTCTCTTTCAGTGCTGTATATATGATACTGACCAAATTTGGAGTATCTGAATCCAAATAATGTAGCTATTTAAATCAACACCAAGTCACTCAATAGATGGTACATTGGGTGTTGACCTATCTCCAAAGTTTACCCAAATGCTGGCTTTTAAGAAGACACTTCAGAATGCAGGAAGCCTTTCAAGTGACATTTTGACTGTCACTGCTGTTTCTGTCAAGCTAAGCTCTCTGTCCAGTGGTCAGTAAATAGTATAACATTTGCACACTCCATTTTTCTGCCAACTCAGCTGGAGTGGCGGTAGAACCTTCAGAGGTTCCAAGAACCAATGAGCACAGAAAATGATTTTTTGTAATAAATATTTCACAGGGAAAAACAAGGTCAGATGTCTATCTGTACTCAACCCATTCTTTTAAGACGCAGTTCAAGAGTTTCCTATTCCATGATACTTCCTCTGCCCATCCCTGCCCTCAGAGTTCTCTCCTTTTGAACGTCAGAAATGTCTTATTGGATGGATTGGATTTAATGGGAAGCAAGCAAAACCAATTTTATTGTTTTCCACCTCTCCATAAGTCTAATTAGCACCATCATTCCTCACTACCTCTTTTGATAAAATTTGGGGCAGAGTCCCTCTGCTTTGGCCATTTTTAGATATGAAAATATCCAGTGGAAACTAATAGTAGCAGAACATCAACCCAGTCCAATCTCATAATCATAGAGCTTTAACATAGGGGAATATAATATCCAAACTGCTATTTAATTTAACCTTCTCCTGCCCCCCACCCCCACCCCCAGCACCTGCCTCGGCCTTGGAAGCCTGCAGTGGAGGAGGAGCCATGGTCACTTTGCTCCCCTGCCCCTCTTCTCTGCTGCACATCCTCTCGCCCTCGCCAGCTGCTGGCGTAGCTGTGGTCTGGAAATGGCATCCTTTGGCCATTGCAAATGTCTGCAGTAGACTCTTCCTCTCCTGATGTGCTTTTGCTGATTTCTGGGGATTCTCCTCTTCAGACTCCCATTTTGTTGCCTCAGACAGTGCTTCTCCTCCGCCTGATTGCTTCAGACTCCCACTTCATTTCCAGAGATTTAGCTCTCAGTTAGGGTTGTATCCGTCACCCAGCTGATCTTCCCAGTGCACCCAAGCCCTCTCCCTCCTGTGAGGCCCATCTCCGAGGCAATACGCTCCCTTGTTCCACTATCAGCACTTCAGTCATCTCCTTCCTGATTCTGCCATTGCAGGGCTGTGGGCCAGCCATGGCTTCAGCCACCTGCCTTTAGTCACTTTAAACGAGATGCAGATATCAGTCTCTGAGTCTCACAAATCCTGAGGAATGTGGCCAGCTTTTCTGAGTAGTTTTCTTGAAACTCTTCTTCATTTGGCTTAAGATCATTAAAATCATTGGGATTGAAAAGTACTAATGAATAGTGATAGAAGAAATGCACAGAACCCTCTCGGGTCCCTCCAAAGAAACCCTTTCCTTCAACTCTTCAATCTGTCCCACCCATAGATGCCGGAAGTGGATGATGAGCTAATGAGGACAGACCAGTTCCATAGTCTCTGTACGTATTCTGCCCAGGTGGCCTGGTCTAGCACATCACCCTGTGAGTGTGAATACTTAGTACCAGTTGATTTGTTCTCTAAAATCTTTAACGAAAATCTGAGACAAGAGTAACAGTGACATCTAACAACTTGTTACTCTTCTCTATGCATTGTCCTTAACACAAATGCCTTATTTTACTGAGTGCCACTATAAGACTAGCTATCTTAAAGCTTGGGAAGATAAGACTTTGGAGAAAATGAAACAAATGAAGAAGAGAATATACTTTGTATTCTTGAGGTCCTCACAAACTAGTGGGGAGTACAGTGTAAACTTTTTGGAACAATGTATCTGTTCCATGGCCTGAGGCCCCACTTCTTTGGAAGCTTATCCCCGTTCCCCCTGATGGATCCCAACAGCCATGTTTGTGTGGTAATACCATTCATTAGGCATGGCTCAGTGAACCTACTGCTGACATCTTCAAGATGGGTTAACTATATTACTCCCTTGGAAGTTAAGGATTGGACTAAAAATCACATCAGACTCTGTTGCTGGAAGGGTAGACATTTTCTACCCTATAGAACAGAGAAGAGAGAAAGATCAATCCACAGAAGAAGAGAGGGAATAGTGTAGACACACAAAGATACACAGAAATGAGAGTGAGGGAGACAGAGAGAGAGTCTGTGAACCTGGTTTCTAGTTACCTCCTACTGACCACTGCATCCCTGCCCAGGGGCTTATGATACTGCTTGCATCCATACACAAATCCTGTTTTTTTGTTTGTTTGTTTAAGCTAACTAAAGTTAGTTTTATTTTCTACAAGCCTAAGTATCCTGAGCAATAGAAATACAATGCACACATAAAAAGGAGTTGAGAACAAGACAACAGCATAGAGGTAAATGTAGCTGATTGGCCAAGATATCATGGAGAATTGGTATTTGGGGTAATCTTCAGAAGATGAGTGGGATTTCTGTGGGGAAGATGGGAAATAATCTAGGTAGAAAAAATGTATGAGCAAAGGAAAGGAAAGTGGAAAATTTAAAAATTTAGCTGAGGCGCCTAATATGTCAAGAGGAGTCACTGGGTAGAAAATTAGATGAGGGTCAGATTTTAGAGAAGCTTGACAGGCATACAAGAGAAATTAGGAAAGTTTGAAAGGCTTTTTAGCTGGGGTAACATGATAGGATCTGTGCTACCAAAGCTAATTATTAGAATAGTGTTTAGGAGGATTTAGAAGGCATGGGAACTGGATACAGGGAAAGCAGATGAAAAAAGTTAATGGGAGACCAGTCTAGGAGATGGATATTGGAAAAGGAAGGGGAAAGGCCAGTTTGACATTTTTGTGCTGAAATCAGAATAGGGAGTGATGATCCCATGACAGAACCAACTGCAGATCTAAATAGTGTCAAACATGATCACCTCCTTGCCCATGCCCAGAGTAGCTACTGCCCTGGTATACTGCTATTGGGCAAGTGAGAGGCATGCTGTAGCAGACAAATGCTATTTTCCACCTAGCAGCAGCTTCCCCCCCTTCTTTGGGGAGCAGCACTCCACTCTCCTTTGAGAAACTTAGCTCTTCTAAATTTATGCATGTGTCTCTCTCTCATTGGGGGACATCAGATGGGATGCAGACATCAATGTCTCTGCAATGTCTTTGTCAAGGAAAGAGACACATGAGGCACCTTCCAATTCTGTAGCTCTCAATCTTAGGGTTATAAAACACCCACCCTGGACACATCTGCTGTGTGATTCCCACCCTAATCGGACATCACCAGTGGGAAGGAGGCTCTGTGGGTATCCAACAGCTGCCATAAAATTAGGCTTTCAGTGACCCCTTTTCCTCTTCTTCATACTTGACAGGATCTATGGTATTAGGCTACCTGGGACTAAATGCTGGCTCTCCCATTTACTAACTGGGTGACCTTCGGCAAGGCAATTAACTTCACCATGACTGATTATCTTCACCTACATAATGGGGATGACAATAGGGCCTATCTGATAGGGTTGTTATGAAGATTAAATACCTTCAGACACACAGAGTACTTAGGACAGTGTTTGGTGCACAGAGAAGGCCCAAAATGTTAGCTTATAGATTCAGAACAGCACTTGAACATGATGGAGAGTGACTGTCCAAAAAGAGTAGCTCAGCTTCTCATTGCACAAGAGCTAAGATGGTTGTGTTTGGCATATTTTCCCCACATGTCCAATACACAAGACTGCCCATAAAGTAATTTCATGTATCTACTTAAGGGTATACTTTTACAGCAAACTCATCCTGATGGGCCTATTCCAATGATGCAGGTAAATTTGAAGGCAGAAGTTTTGCCAGGTTATACTAAGATTCTTTGATGAATGAAGCCTTCGGCTGGTAACATCTGTCCTAAATTTTTTCCTAATAAATGATACGTATTTTTGAGACTCAACCAGATTCTTTTGCCAGTGGTTATGAAATTTGCATCTCTCTCTCTTTTTTTTTAAAGATTTTATTTACTTATTTGACAGAGAGTTAGAGAGAGCACAAGCAGGCAGAACAGAGGCAGAGGGAAAGGGAGAAGTAGGCTCTCCACTGAGGAGGAAGCCCGATGCAGAGCTCATCCCAGAACCCTGGGATCATGACCCAAGCTGAAGGCAGCTGCCCAACTGACTGAGCCACCCAGGCCACCCATTTTTTTCCTTTTAAGTAAAAACTGTCCTGAATTTGAATAATACCTGCTCATGAGCCAACACCAATCCCTCCCTTTCCTCATACCCCCCAATACCAATCCTATCTACCAAGTTTACTACAGCCTCAGACCTTTCTCAGCTACAGGCAGACAGCCACCCCTGGCCCTTTAAAGATAATAGGAAATAAGATCCACTTGCCACTTAGGAAATAAGATCCACCTAGAAACTGTCACTCTCCCAACAGAATGGTGACTCTGTCTCCCCAATCACTTGACTCAATATTGCAGAATTCCCAAAATACTGAGAATCAGTGCTGTAGCCATTTGCTAAGTAAGCTGAGTCTCAATGGACAGGATATTGAGACAGCCACATTAATGAACAAGTTGACGGCATGATTTCCTTAGGGTCTGTGGGCTCCTTCTTTATTACATCATCAGAAGGCCAAGGACTTGGACTTACACAGCACAGTGCGAAGAGTTCAGGGTAGAAGACCTGGACCCACATCCCAGGCCTACCACTTACTTGCCATTAGACATAAGGTCAATAATACTTGTGCTGATGACCTCCAGCAGGTTCCAATAATGAGCCACAGTGATTATTCATGTTTGTGCACATGCTTTGAATACCCTTAAATGCTCTGCTACCACAATATAGATTTCCCAACACCCACAGAAATGTCTTTGGTAAGACAGGCCTCAGAGATATGCCAGAGGCCTGCTAGGAGAGGAATCCATTAAGTGGTATCATTCATGTTTAAAGACAGGGCTCACTAATGACTAAATGCCTCATTGAGGGACCTTGTGGATAAGCCCCACCTTGAGTTTAGTCCCAAGGAGTAGCTATCATTTATCAAAATTTCATAGGATTTCTTTCTTCTTTTATAGGATAATTTTCTCTGACAAGGAAAATTACATAACTACATTTCACTTTTTGGAGCCAAGATCAATGAAAAACTGTTAAATTAGCACATCCTAGGTGCCTGGGAATATCTACTCATGCTGTTCCTTTCAAAGTGTGAGCTCTACTGTTATTTTTAATTTTATGCTTCCACATTATATTGAGCTGTATCTGAGAGCTCACATTCTCTCACCAGAAGAAAGAATAAAAAGGAGATATCAGTAAAGAAGGACTGAGAAATACTGCCCTTTCATCCATCCTAAAGAGCTTCCAGAAGAAAACAAAGACATGTCCTGGAGGTCAGATGGTCACTTACCAGGAGGCACTTTCCAGAGCTCTCTTTCAACACACAGATTCTCTGATTCCACCTGCACTCAAGACATTCTGGCAACTTTAAGATTATTCAGCGCAAAGGAAACAAACCCAAGAAGCCCACCTCAGTCCACTCGAGGGGAAGGCCCCAGGCCGGCTCATTGCCCAGTCCCTGGGACTGAGGACAGTTGGAGCAAGAAATCCCAGGGTCTTACAGCAACATGCTCTTCTTCCAGGGACCGATTCTAAAGGTCTTGTAATAAATTTAACAAACACATAATGTTTACCTACTATGTGCCAACAACACCTTATAAGGAATGCGAACACAAATATTAGACACAATTCCGAATCCCAGGGAATTCATGGTGTGGCAGGGAAAGAGGCAAGGGTTGGTCGAGCCATAAGAGAGGACAGGATGGGATAAGAGATGAATGAGAAGCATAAATCAGGGCCGAAGGGTGAGATGATAGGCAGAGGGGTGGGCTCCGAAGTCAAACCACTCCCAGGGCACAAATGCCTACTGCACTGCTTATAGAATGCGTGACTCTGGGCAAGTCACTTAACTTCCTGTGCCTCAGTTCCTTCATAAAGTCTGGATAATAATAGTAATAGCCCATGTTACTGGGCTGTTAGGATGCCTGGATGAGTTAAAAAAGAGAAAGCACTTGGGACAGTCCCAGACATATAGTGCCTGCCATATTGGGGTGAAAGAATGACACTTCCATTCTCTTTACAGGGTACCCAAGGAGACAGAAAACAGAGCTGGTGACCAGCCCAATCTCCTTGTCAACCAGACTCCCTGGTAAATCATCTAATGGCATTTGCTAGGAAGAAGGCCCCGGGAGAAACACTGCTCTTCTCTCCACAGGCCAGCCCCCTTGATCATGCCACCAAAGAGACCACCCCTCCACCACCAGGGCAACAGCTCTAGATAAAACACTGAGCTTCATCGAAATGTTTTTAATGTCCTTAAAATTAACTCAAAGCATTTTAAAGAATTAAGTTGAACCATACAGTCTCTCTTTTGCTGATCCTGTGCAATAACAAGCTTCTCACCATGTACTTTTGGAGTTCAGCTTCTGTCTAAAAATTTTCATAAGCTAATGCTTACTTTCCCTCAGTAACCCTAATTTGGCCTCAAATATAAGAAAAAAATGAAAAGCCACCTGGTGTTGCCAAATAGCACCTGAGGAAGGGAAGGAAACTGTCTCTCCGAACTTTGCCTGTGACCTGACCCTTCCTTACCCACAGGGATGAGAGGCTAGAGCTCCGTGGGCCTTACATGAGAAGCATCTTGGGAGCATCCCAACCTGGCCTGAAGAGAGACCCAAGCTCATTAATGTCTGAGCATAGTCATCTAGTTGTTATAAGTAATAAACTCTCAGGATCAAAGATACATAGATACAGCTCAGGATGTACCTAGATATATGCATACATACATACACAGATGATAGAAAATTAAGTAAATAATGTCTGCTTTTTAAGTGTCAAGTAGTGTTTCATCTCCCCAATCCAAGATTTACTATGTCTAAAATCTCACTATTAACGTGCCCTTCAGTTAAGCCATGCCCTTTGCAGGCATAATTTAATAAATCCAAATACTCTTTTTTTTTTTTTAATAAATCCAAATACTCTTAAGATTGACAGTTCGTTAGGTCTCTAACACCTTGGCCCTCATCAGACTGCCTTCCTTCTGACGGGAGGAACAAGGCTGTGGCAGACGAGGAGTCCACGGAGGGCTCTAGCATGGCCCGCTGCAGAGAAAGGAGGGAGGCAGTGCCCAGGACATTTTCCACTCTCGCCATTTGATCGAGAGCTGGTCCTACATCCCTGCCTTGTCCAAACAGCATCCTCTGACTTCACAAAAAGGTCAGGAAAAGATTTATCATTCCATCCTTGTTTCTAGGCTTGTAAGTGGAATTTGAGAAAAGTGAGGTGCCGGGGGCTAGGGGGCAGGCGGGGGAAACATGCTTCAATGAGTAGGTGGGTCGTAGCTTGGTTAGCACACTTTTTAATTGCCAAAGGAAATAAATGGTAAATGGTTAATTACAGTTGGTGGTGACAGAGCGCTGAGCTGCTCAGGCTTTAAGAAGGGAAGCTGGTGAGAATGAAAATAGCCAAAGAACAGTGTTGTCACGGGCATTTCCAATGCAACACAGCCAGCCAAATCAATCAGGGTGAAAACACTGGCTAAAGGCCACCCTCTCGTCAATCCTGGCAGAGAAAAACCATAGCGACATATGTTCCCTTAAAAATGGAAAACTGCAATTCATTTCCAAAGTAATCATTTCTAGCGCCTGCCCCAACTTTTTATGCCTCTCTGAACTTCCTGGGTATATTTACAGAGCAAAACTTTCTTCCTGTGTATGTGTTCACGCTGTGTTTTATTTGCATTGCAGAATATCACTGTAGCCCCCCCAGTCCTTATAAATTAAGTTTATTTTGAGATGAGAGGAATGGAGCAGAAGTAGTCCCCGCTGTGACTTAATGTTGTAAGAGTTTATTTCTTTGTTTTTCTTGGGAAACTATATTGATGGGGCAGGCAGGGGAAGAAACAAAAGATAAAAAGCCTGCCCCCAACTCCATGTCGGTTTCGAGTCTCATTTTTAAAAAGCAAATGTATCCAAATAATCTCCTTCCAGATGTACTCAGATCAAATGGGGACACTGAGTAATTGAGAAACAAGATCTCCATCTGCTCTATCAATTGAAAGGCAAAAAGTGGAAAGGAAAAAAAAACATTGAACGGCTCCTCTGTTGCCTGTGAGCATTGTAAATGGATGGGTAATTCAAGTGCTTGCGGACCTGGAAAGAGGTGGGACCCTGGAGTGACTGAGAGCCGCAGCTCCGGCACAGCCATGGAGGGGTGGCTGCTCTCCAAGGCTTTCTTGGGGTCAGGGTAACATCCCCCCAACCCTGTGCCCCACTCCATTGGCTGTTGTGGCCCCCACACCCCACCTCCAATGGCCAGCAAGCCCGTGTACATATATTCATCTAGTCAACCAATATTTGTTGGGCGCCCCCACCACCCCGGCCTTCACTTACTCATTTGAACTTGACCTCGATCCGTATGAAGTAGGTGCAGAAAGGCAGCTCACGGCTGTCCTCATGTTATTACACCCCATGCTGTATTAATCTTTTCACATGTCTCTGCTTTGTCTTTTCAAGCTAGATTGGAAGCTTTTCAAAAGCGAGAGGACACGCCACGAGCACTTGTCTTTCATTGCTCACATTCTCCAGAGTGGCTCGTAGCAAAGAGCCCTGCACATAACAACAAAAAGCAAAATAAACCCAATTTTTTAAAAAAAGAAGGTTGATTTACTTCACTTTTAAATATAGTGATGTGCCAGATAAAGCAAAGCTTCATCACTGGGAAGAAAACAGATTTTCTCCAACCCTGGCTCTCCCTGTTTCTACAGTATGAAACACCAAATTGGCGGACATTGCTACTCCGAAAAGAGGCATGTGAGAGGTCTTTCTGAGTTATTTAGGTTAAGGCAAGTGCTTTGGAAGCTCATTCATTCTGAAAGGACTGCCTAACCAGTTGTCTTTGTCTTGGCAAGGAGCTCTGCAGTTAGAGGTAGAAGTTAGTCTCTGCCTTTCCCTTGCCGGTCTGTGCACCTGCTAATTTACCCCCAAGGCCTGGGAGCCTCAGATAGGAAGGGAAGTAGTGCCCAGCGCCCTGCCTGGAAGGACAATGGCACTTCCTAGAAGAAATGTGCCACTAACAGAAGCATTACTTGGCTCAGAACTTGTGGGGAGGGCTGGGACTATATTGGTAGTCTCCCTTTGGACCTGCCTTTTCCCCTGAGGAAGGTACTTGTGGGAAATGGCCCCATGCTATTTGTTATGGACTGAATTGGGTTCCCTACCCTGAGCCCTAACCCCCACATGACTGTATCTGGAGATAGGGTCTTTAAGAGGTAGTTAAGGCTAAATAATCCAAAAGGACTTGGGCCCTATAAGAAGAGGAAGATCTCTGTCTCTCCCTGTTTCTCTGTCTCTGTCTCTCTCTCCACCATGTGAGGACAGAGAGAAGGTAGCCCTCTGCAAGCCAAGAAGAGAGTTCTCCCCAAGAACCAATCCAGCCTGACCTCAGGATGGGACTTCCATCCTCAAGAACCATGTGAAAATTAGTATGTGTTGTGTAAGCCCCCAGTGTATGGTATGGATTGGCCACCCAACCTGACTAACACAGCTACTATCCACCTTATTCAGTGGATTAGAAAACTGAACTCAGAAAGGTTAAGTAATTTGCTCAAGATCATGTAGTAAAGTAAGTGATGGAGCCAAAAATTCTACTCCACTTTTTTTTCCTTTTGCCAAACTGAGATTCTGATGGAAAGCCACATTCACTTTGACCCACACTGTTACAGGAAGAGGAGGTAGGCTAATCAGTCAGACAATACTGAGAAGTGCATGGGCCATTACAATAGCCTTAGGTGGCCCAAAATAGTGAAAGCACAAGGTTTAGGAAAAGCCTTTGCTGAATAAATGAGTGGGTGGGTGAGTGAGTGGGTGGGTGAGTGAGTGAGTGGGTGGGTGAGTGGGTGAGTGAGTGAGTGGGTGAGTGGGTGAGTGAGTGGGCGAGTGAATGAATTCCTCCAGGTTGGAGCTAGCAAGGCTTCATGGCAGAGGGGACAGTTAAGAAGCTGCCATTCTTTACCCAACATCTGAGCCTTCCCTGGGTAAACCCTCTCCTCACCGCCGATGCCCGGAGGGTCAGTCTCTCCCTGGCCACACAGCAGGGGCCACCTGGGCTTCACAGACTTAACCCGTCCCGCGTGTCCCTATGGTGTCTTGTATGGTGATGACAACAAACAGATGAGCGCTGGTGGCTCGCTGGCACCCTCCTCTGCTCTCCTTTTCCTGTGTTCGCACCTTTCCTGCAAGCTCTGTAGAGCCTTCATAAACTGACTAGGACTTCTTGTTTTTCTTTTTCCTACATCTGTGCATGAGGCCCACGTTGCCTGGAGACTCAGAGTTGTCACGTAGAGGGAATGAATCCTTAGCATATTTTACCGCTAGAACAACATTAGACGAGCAGGGGACGTGCCACGTACATAACCACGGAAGTGCGCGGGAGAA
>CM053605.1:83996898-84036465 GCA_028646535.1 Procyon lotor | reverse complement strand
TGCATGATTGTTTAAAATCTCATGTTCCTTTCTCATTTTCTAAGTCACCTGGTTTATCATCTTAAGCTTATTATCTTACAATTTGTGTCTCTAGTGCCAATGTCTGAAACCGCTACAGATATGCTTCAGCTATTGTGGATTTTCAGGCTCTCAATCTTAGTGCTTTGATTCCATATGTGGTTTTTAAATTTTCTTCTCAAAGTCTAAGCTCATCCCCGCCCCCAACCCCCAGAACACTGTCTGTGAGGATTCCTTGAAGCCTGGGTTATAGGCAAGTTCCTCCAGAGAAGATTTATTTCTGGGGCGCCTGGGTGGCTCAGCTGATTAAGCGTCTGCCTTCCACTCAGGTCATGATCTCAGGGTCCTGGGATTGAGTCCCTGCTCAGTAGTCCAGCAACCTGCTCAGTAGGGAGTCTGCTTCTCCCTCTGCCTTTCCCCCTACCCCCCTGCTCATGCTATTTATCTCATTCTCTCTTGCTGAATTAAATAAATAAAAATATTTTTTAAAAAATATTTGTTTCCTTCTTCCAGCTGCCTGAGGTGCAACCAACGCAGACTTCAACTTAAAACTCAATTTTCCACCTGAGGTTTTTCCAACCACCCATACAGGGTGAATTCAGGCTACGAGCCTATGTGAAAACACTCAGGCATACCAACACTTGTGGGAGAATATATCCCTTCTGTTCAGAATCAGGAGTTGAGACAAGGTTTCATAATGTCCCCTGGGGCTTTTTCATCCTTACTCTGAGGTTATAGCTGTTTGTGGTCCTGACTTCATGTACATTAGAATAGTCAGTCTCCGATTGGACTTTCCACTTTGGATAGACCAAGTGGACTTCCCATTTGGGGCTTTTTGGGGGGTCTCCCATGCCTATACAAACCAATGGTCAAGTTCATCTAATCTGGCAAATGCCCGCAAGGGACCAAAGTATCTCTCTAATACCTGCATCCCTTTAGCCTGTGGTCTATATATGTCTTTGCTTCTTGCCAGCTCACCGGTGCCTTTTGAAATATTTTTCAATGGTTTAGCCAGCAGTTTTTACTTCTTTTAAGCAGGGAGTTTGTTGTCAAGGTTTCTAGTCAGCTAAGCAGCTGGATAAGGAAGACACAGAATTCTTCTTACCATGCAGCCCTGGGGATATGTTAATATCCTGCAACTGGCCATAGGCATGTTCACTGAATATTGGCCTCTAGAGCTGACCACAAGCCTGTAGCTAGTGCAACACACCAGTGATCATGAGTGAAGGTGAAACTGCACTAAAAGTACATTTTTAGCTTTACAGAGTTGCCTCAGGGACTGAAGAAGGGTCATTAACCCAAACAGGATCCAGGGCCTGCATTATGTAGTCAATTCCTTGGGGTTAAGTTTATGAGGCTAGTTGGAGATGTTCTCTTCAAGGTCAAGAGAAACTCCCACATCTGATCCCCCAACTAATAAGAGGGCAGCTAATGTACCATTGGAATTCCCAAGACACCATATTTCCAGCCATCTCCGATGGGAAATCTTTATAGTAATCTCTATCCAAAGTACCCAGGAAGGTTTTTATTCTTGTTCCAAGATGCAGCTCTCCAAAGACCAAAAGGCCTTCCTGGGCTTGTGCCATAAGCCTTGGAAGAGAATGTAGAGCTAAAATTCTCAGTGGTGAATCTGGATGCAGTTTAGAGCCTTTGTGATCTCCATGCGGTCGTGGAGGGGAGGACTGAAGAACAATCAGGTCCTGGAGTCAAGCAAGGTCAGCAGTGGCTGAGGGTTAGATATCTTTTTGAGAGACGTGTACTACCCAGTAGTGTGCTCTGGTGTAACACCGAAAAACTGGCATTAGCCATATAACCATGAGACCAGAACTGTGAATCACACAGCCTGAGCAACAGATAGACTTCTTAAAAAAAAAAAAAAAAAAAGTGGAAGGATTACAGCAGCTCTCCAGCATTATGTGGATATGAAACCAACATAAAGGGCTGCCCAGACTCCTGACACTGGTACCATGCACCCACCAGTGAGATGGATGGATGAGGCAAAAGGGATGGACACAGATGAGGGCTACAACCCATGGGAGTCAACTGATGGATGATAGCTAGCCTTGTACCTTGGCTGTTCCAATTGTCCCACACACATCCTGCTCTAAAGGTCCAGTCCTGGTCAATAACAACAGTTGACACATCCTATGTATTATTCATAAGTCCACTACTGCTCTGACCACATTTAATCTTTAGAAGCAACACTATATGCTTGTATTATTATTTCATTTATTTTATAAAGAAATGGAGTCATGAAAACTTAACGAAAGTTATTCAAAGTTCTACAGCTCATATATGACAAAGTTCCTATTCAAACTCAGGCAATCTGTTTCCCGCATCTTTGTTTTCAATTGTGACAATACAACACCATACATGATGTAAGGATATTCTTGCAGAACCAAATGCTGTACATACGTGGTAACAGTCACTGTAATACTCACACTATAAGTCTTTCTTTTGAGAGGACGTGTGGATGAGTTTCAATTCTGACAGAGCAAGATAAAGCACAGCAGGAGAAATTGGCATTGCTATAACTTGACTTCATCTGATTTGCAAATCACTATTAATGGGGAATCCAGGGCAATGACATCGAAGCCTTGAATGGCACCCAAAAGGCATTAACAGCTGGGTATCAAAATATTTGTGTTTCCAAAGATCTCAATATATGGTGTAGTTGTCTCCGAACATTGCCACAATCCCGCATCCTCAGGGACACGGAGCCTATCTTTCCTCCCCTTGAATCTGACCTGGTCTTTCACTTGATTTAACTAACATAATGTGGTAAAAGTGATGCTGTGCCAGTTCCAGGCATAAGCCTGAAGAAGGACTGGCAATTTCTACTTCTGTGCTCTTGGAAGCTGGCCATCCTCCAAGAAACCTAGCGATACTGAGACCACCACGCTATGTGCAAGGCCAAGCCAGCCACATGATTGAGACATATGGAGGAGCCCTGAGGCACCATACACATGAGTGAAAACTTCTTGGGCCTCACCTTAGCCCAGCTGCTAGCTAACTGCAGCTAAGCGGCCCCATGATGGGGCAGAGACAGTGCCAGCCAAGCCCTGCCCAGGTTGTAGAATCATGAGAAATAACAAATCATGGTTGTTTAAAGGTATTAAATTTTAAAGGGATTTATTACACAGCAATAGATAACCAAGATACATAGATTAATGTGATAATATATAATGCAGTTTGTCAAATCTGCTGTAAGGATGTTGTACATGAATAATAGGAGAAATTTGACAGCTCAAATAAAAGTAGGAGAATAAAAATTGAGATGCTTTTGGCTGAGATCTAGACAGGTAACTTAGCAAACTGATCATTTCATAAAAAGCACAGAAATACAGGAACACTATGCATAAAAGATCCTGCCCCGTTCTGGAACTAAGCCCTGCTATCACTGGAGCCAGATGCCTGCGCCCTAATAGCCACTATGTAACTGTGCATCCCCAGGCCTGGGCCCCGGTCTATCTCTCACCTAAGGAAAACCAGTGACTTCTTAAGAAAGGCCTGATCTATAATTCTGGATCTTGGAGAGGGAAAAGCATGCCAGAGACATCTTGTTAAGTTTTGGGACACCAATCAAAGATACTTGGGGGGTAAAGACCTGTAAATATTGAGACAAGCTCAGTGAACAAACCATCCATGAGTCCATAAGACTAGGAGGGAGAAGAGGACATAGGTCAAATACTAAGGTCTGGACCTAATCAGTTCATTGTGAGGACGCAAATAGAAGCATATGAACAGGAAAAGGGTCTGAGTACGGATCCCCACTTGGGACAGTGGCCAAGGTCAATGTAGATCCAGCAAATAAGGAAAATCAACAATAGTGAGAGAAGGATCCACAAGTCATTGTCCAGGCTATAGAGATGTTCAGCTTCCCTTTGCTGTGTCAGTTTGAGGGTTTTAAATGAGATAGTCCCTTGGCCCAGATTCTGTAATTACAGATTTAATGTGGAGAAGTGCTTCCTGACAAGGTCATGAGGAGGGCCAGGGAGGGCAGCCGCGGCTGGGACATTGCTGCTAGTGTCATAGTCTTATCTAGGCTTGAGCAGCAGCGTGAAGGCTATTGGCTAGGAACTGCTTCCAAAGATAACCTTTCATTTTAGAGTTTCCCTTCAACTCTATCCCATTTCAACCATTTTCTGTACATCATAACTCAGTGGCTCCTTTTTAACACAATATTTAACTTGATAATGACTATAAATGGAGGATAATTTTCCATGAGAGATAGTCCCTCAAAATGCAGTGAAATAAGTCAAAGTTATACTACTCTGCACATAAATCCATTTCTATTGCCTAATTGATGTTCTGCTTCAAAATCTTCAACTGTTGTTAAGTATGAGTCTAACAAACACTTGCTTGTGATTATCAAGGGCATATCTGAATTTTTTAAATTTTATTTTTTATTTTTTTGACAGAGAGAGAAAGAGAGAGCACAAGTAGGGGAAGTGGGGAGGGAGAGGTAGGCTTCCCACTGAGCAGGAGGCCCAATGCAGGGCTCAATCTCAGGACCCTGGGATCATGACCTGAGCCAAAGGCAGACATTTAACTGACTGAGCCACCCAAGGGCCCCTCATTTTTTTTTATTTAAATAACATCTGTTTTGTCTGCACTACAATTATTTTCTAATATTCTGATTCTTAAAGGAACAGAGACTCTTAATTTGTCCTCTAACAGTTGAAAAACTCAACTTTTTAATGAAGGCAGCCAAACAATGACCTCAGCACTTTCTTTCCCCATCGCCTTGCCTCTTTGTGACACTCCTGCAGAATTAAAGAGAGTTGTTTTTTGTGAGCAATCCATAAGGAAATTCAGGTAGCCCTTAAAGTGAAGTGGGTTTCCTTAGTTTGCCCAGAGAGAACTGTGGGCAGAACTTTTTAGCACAGGGGATTTGGACAGTGGCTCCCTATATCAACCTCTCTCCTTGTCCATCTTAAATGTCTGATGCCGAAAAAGACAGAAATCCAGAAGATAAGGCAGATCAGAGAACCCAGAGAGGAAGCATGGCTAAACAGAAAGAAACCGGGTGTTGGAAATGGACACAATGGGTTCATATTCCAGTTCTGCAGCTTCCTAGTTGCATATGCTTATTCAACATCTCTATACCTCCACTCTCTCTTCAGTAACATAACCTTTATTTCTATAGTGGCTTTAAAAAGTAAATACTTCCTGCCTCTCTGCCTACTTGTGATCTTTCTCTCTGTGTGTGTCAAATAAATAAATAAAATCTTTTAAAAAATAAAAAATAAAAAAATAAAAAGTAAATACTTTTTTGCTGGTGTTCAGCCCTCCTTAAACAGAGTTGCCTTTATTATGATAATGATGACTGACATCACCTGTATCACCAAGTAGCTGCAGCATTAGATCTGTGCCACTCTCCAATTACCTCCAATATATTCTAAACTTTCTTCCTCCACTTCCTCCACTGTCCACTCCCAAACACCTCCTACTCTACAATATCTATGCTTATTTTCCTACTAGTTAAAGATCAAAATGACTTTGAACTAAGTCAACACAAGTACATATTTAGAATACATACATATTTAGCAGACTGGTTAGTACTAGCCAAAGTTACAGGCCTCTTCTAACATTTCTAAAGGGCAATTTCTTGATATAAATCAAATGCCTATAAAAGCATATGCCATTTACCTTAGACATTCTATTTTTAAGAGGCTTATGCTGAGGACATATTAACAGACATGCACAAAAATTAAATTATATCAGTTTCCAACATTTTTCTTAATGACTGGGTAGCCATATTCTTGGCTGCCCAAACTGGGACACTTCTGAGATAAAAAGGAAATGCTATTAATCAATAAGTCATGGTATAACAGGTGTAAACCAAGAGTGCAACATACAGGCAATCTAAATGTTCAACAAGGAGAATTTGTAAAATAAAAACTATGCAACCTTGCAAATTAATCCAAAGTCTGGGAGAATGAAGTTACACATCTACAAACCAAAAAAACGACCTGCAGAAGCTTCTCATAACAAGTAGAACAAAGCACACTTAGGATCTAGCTTCCTATATATATTTTATCTTACCTCATATTGTTTTTAATTTTTTTCTTTTTTTATTTAATTTTCTATTTTTTATACTTATTTCTTTTTACTATTTTTTCTTTCTATTTCTTCCCCTCCGAAATGACAAAATAGAGCAATTCATCCCAAAAGCATGAACAGGAAGAAATGACAGCCAGAGATTTAATCAATACAGATGTAAGTAAAATGTCTGAACTAGAATTTAAAACAACAATGATAAGGACAATAGCTGAGCTTGAAGAAAGCATAGAAGACCACTTAAGAATCCCTTACTAAAGGGATAAAAGAACTAAAATCTTGTCAGGCCAAAATTAAAAATGCTATAACCAAGATGCGATAAAGTGGAGGCCATAAAAATGAGAATGAATGAAGGAGAAGAGTGAATCAATGATATAGAAGATAAAATTATAGAAAATAATGAAGTTGAAAAGAAGGGGGATAGACAACTATTAGATCATGAAGTTAGACTTAGGGAACTCAATAGTTCCATAAACAAAATAATATCTACATTAATGAAATCCCTAGAAGAAGAGTGGGGAAAGGGGGCAGAAGGTTAATTTGAACAAATTATAGCCCCAAACTTCCCTAATCTGGAGAAGGAAAGAAGGATTCATTTCCAAGAGGTAGAGAATTCCCCTCAAAATCAATAAAAATAGGTCAACACCATGACATAGTCAAACTTGCAAATTACAAAGATAAATAGAAAATTCTGAAAGCAGTTCAGGACGAGAGGTCCTTAACCTTTAAGGGTAGACACATAAGGCTGGCAGCAGACGTGTCCACAGAGACCTGGAAGGACATCATGCCAGAAAGGACTGACATAATATATTTACCATGCTAATTGGGAAAAATATGCAGCCAAGAATACTTTATCCAGCAAGGCTGTCATTCAGAATAGAAAGAGAGAGAAAGAGTTTCCAAGACAAACAGAAACTAACAGAATTCACAAACACTAAATTAGTCCTGTAAGAAATATTAAAGGAGACCCTTTGAGTCAAAAGAGAGCCCAAAAGTAACAAAGACCAGAAAGGAACAGAGACGATCTACAAGAACAGTGACTTTATGGATAATATAATGGCAGTAAATTCATCTTTCAGTAACTACTCTGAATGTAAGTGGACTAAATGCTCCAGTCAAAAAACACAGGGTATCAAAATGGATAAAAACAAAAACAAAAACAAAAACAAGATCCACTGATATGGCGCATACAGGAGATAATTTTAGATCCAAAGACATCTCCAGATTAAAAGTAAGGGGGTGGAGAGCAATTTATCATGCTAATGTACATTAAAAGAAAGTTGGAGTAACAATCCTTATATCAGACAAACCAAAGATTGTAATAAGAGAGATGAAAAAGGATATTATATCACAATAAAGGGGCCTATCCAACAAGAAGATCTAACAATTGTAAATAATTATGCCCCTAACTAGGGAGCAGCCAAATATATAAATCAATTAGTAATTAAGTTAAAGAAACTCACTGATAATAACAGTAATAGTAGAGGACTTTAATACCGCATTCACAGCAATAGACAGATCATCTCAGCAGAAGATCAACAAGGAAACAAGGGCTGTGAATGAAATACTGGATCAGGTGGACTTCACAGTTATATTCAGAGCATTTCATTCTAAAGCAGCAGAATACACATTCTTTTCAAGTACACATACTGGGTCAAAAATCAGGACTCAACTGATACAAAAAAGACTCAGATCATACCATTTTCAGACCACAATGTTATGAAACTTGAAGTCAACCACAAAAAAAAATTCAGAAAGACCACAAATACATGGAGGTTAAAGAACATCCACTAAAGAATGAAGGAGTCAACCAGGAAATTAAAGAAGAATTAAAACTTGCATGGAAGTGACAATGGAAACATAACAGTTTAAAAACCTTTGGGATGCAGGAGAGGCAGTCCTAAGAGGGAAGTATATAGCAATACAGGTCTTCTTCAAGAAGTAAGAAAACTGCAAATACACAACCTACCCTTACACTTGAAGCAGCTAGAAAAAGAACAGCAAATAAAGCCTAAATCTAGTAGGCAAAGAGAAATAATAAAGATTAAAGCAGAAACCAATGATACAGAAATCAAAACAAACAGTAGAACAGAGTAACGAAACTAGGAGCTGTTTCTTTGAAAGAATTAATAAGGTCAATAGACCCAGACAGACCTATCAAGAAAAAGAAAGGACCCAAGTGAATAAAATCATGAATGAAAGAGGAGAAATCAGAATCAACACCAAAGAAATACAAAAAATTATAAGAGAATATTATGAGCAATCATATGCCAACAGATTGGGCAATCGGGAAGAAATGGATGCAATCCTAGAAACCTATCAACTACTAAAACTGAAACAAGGAGAACTAAAAACCTGAACAGACTCATACCCAGCAAAGATATTGAATCAGTCATCAAAAATCTCCCAGCAAACCAGACTCTAGGGCCGGATGCTTCCCAGCAGAATTTTACCAAATATTTAAGAAGAATTAATACCTATTCTTCTGAAATCATTCCAAAGAATAAAAATGGAAGGAAAACTTCCAAACCCATTCTATGAGGCCAGCATTACCTTGATTCCCAAATCAGACAAAGACCTCACCAAAATTGAGAATTAGGGACCAATATCCCTGATGAATATGGATGCCATAATTCACAACAAGATACTAGGTAATAGGATACTACAGTGGATTAAAAGGATTATTCACCATGACCAGGTAGAATTTATTCCTGAGCTAAAGGGGTGGTTCAACATCTGCAAATCAATCAACACGATACACCACATTAATAAGAAAGAGGATAAGAACCATATGATCCTCTCAACAGAAGCAAAATATGCATTTGCCAAATACAGCATCCTTTCTTTTTTTTTTTAATTTTTTTTAAAGATTTCATTTATTTATTCGACACAGAGAGAGAGAGAGAGAGAGAGATCACAAGAAGGCAGAGAGGCAGGCAGAGAGAGAGGGGCAAGCAGGCTCCCTGCTGAGCAGAGAGCCTGATATGGGGCTCGATCCCAGGACCCTGAAATCATGACCTGAGCTGAAGGTGGAGACTTTAACCCACTGAGCCACCCAGGCACCCCAAAATACGCATCCTTTCTTGATAAAAACCCTCCTCAATGTAGGGATAGAGGAAACATACCTCAACATCATAAGTCATTTATGAAAGCTCCACGGCAAATACCATCCTCAAAAAACTGAGAGTTTTTCCCCTAAGGTCAAGAACATAAGGATGTCTACTCTCACCACTATTGTTCAGCATAGTACTAGAAGTTCCAGCCTCAGCAATCAGACAACAAAAAGAAATAAAAGGCATCTGAATCAGCAAAGAAGTCAAGTTTTCACTCTTCATAGACAACATGATATTCTTCGTAGAAAACCCAAAAGACACCACCAAAAAATTGCTAGAATTGATACAGGAATTCAGCAAAGTTGCCGGATATAAGATCAACACACAGAAGTTTTTTGCATTTTGATGCACTAACAATGAAGCAGCAAAAAGGGAAATCAAGGAATCAATCCCACTCACAATTGCACCAAAAACCATAAGAAACCTCTGAATCAACCTAAACAGAGAGGCAAAAGATATGGACTCTGAAAAGTACAGAACACTTATGAAAGAAACTGAGAAAAACACAAAGAAATGGAAAAACATTTTATGCTCATGGATTGGAAGAACAAATGTTGTTAAAATGTCTATACTACCCAAAGCAATCTACACACTTAATGCAACCCCTATCAAAATACCACCAGCATTATATACAGAGATGAAACAAATAATTCTAAAATTTGTATGGAACCAGCAAAAATCCTGAACAGCCAAAGTGATGTTGAAAAAGAAAAAACAAAACTGGAGGCATCACAATTTCACAATTCAAGCTGTATTACAAAACTAAAATCATCAAGACACTATGGTACTGGCAAAAAAAACCCAGATACACAGATCAGTGGAATAGAACAGAGAACCCAGAAATAGCCCCTCAATTCAATGGCCAACTAATCTTTGCCAAAGCAGGAAAGAATATCCAATGGCAAAAAGACAGTCTCATCAACAAATGGTGTTGGGAAAATTGGACAGCCACATGCAGAAGAATGAAACTGGACCATTTCCTTATACCATACACAAAAAGAGACTCAAAATGGATGAAAGACCTAAATGTGAGACAGGAATCCATCAAAATCCTAGAAGAGAACACAGGCAGCAACCTCTCTGACCTCAGACACATCTCCAAGAGGCGAGGGAAACAAAAGCAAAAATGAACTACTGGGACTTCATCAGGATAAAAAGCTTTTGCACAGCAAAGGCAATAGTCAACAAAACCAAAGGCAACTAACAGAATGGGTGAAGATATTTGCAAGTGACATGTCAGATAAAGGGCTTTAAATCCAAGATTTAAAAAGAGCTTAGGGCACCTGGGTGGCTCAGTGGGTTAAAGCCTCTGCCTTCCGCTCAGGTCATGATCAGTGTCCTGGGATCCAGCTTCCCCCTCTCTCTCTGCTGCCTGTCTGCCTACTTGTGATCTCTCTGTCTCTGTGAAATAAATAAATAAAAACTTAAAAAAAAAAAAAAGAGCTTATTAAATTCAACATCCAAAAAATAAAAAAATCCAGTCAAGAAATGAGCAGGGGCGCCTGGGTGGCTCAGTGGGTTAAAGGCTCCACCTTCAGCTCAGGTCATGATCTCAGGGTCCTGGGATCAAGCCCCGTATCAGGCTCTCTGCTCAGCAGGGAGCCTGCTTCCCCCTCTCTCTCTGCCTGCCTCTCCGCCTACTTGTGATCTCTCTCTCTGTCAAATAAATAAATAAAATCTTTAAAAACAAAAACCAAAAAGAAATGGGCAGAAGACATGAACAGACAGGTCTCCAAACAGGACATCCAGATCACTAACACACACATGAAAAGAAGCTCAACATCACTCTGATTCAGGGAAATATGAATCAAAACCACAATGAGATACCACCTCACACCTGTCAGAGTGGCTAAAATTAACAGCACAGGAAACAAGAGGTGTTGGTGAGGATGTGTAGAAATGGGAACCCTCTTACACTATTGGTGGGAATGCAAACTGGAGCAGCCACTTTGGAAAACAGTATGGAGGTTCCTCAAAAAATTAAAAATAGAGCTACCCTATGACCCAACAATTGCACTACGAGTATTTACCCAAAGGATACAAAAATACTGATCTGAAGGGGCCCAAGCACCCCAATGTTTATAGCAGCAGTGTCCATAATAGCTAAAATATGGAAGGAGCCCACACATCCATCAACAGATGAATGTATAAAGAAGAACTGGTGTGTGTGTGTGTGTGTGTGTGTGTGTGTGTGTGTGCGCGCGTGTGTGTAATGGAATACTACTTAGCCATCAAAAAGAATGAAATCTTGCCATTTGCAATGATGTGGATGCAACTAGAGGGTATTACACTAAGCAAAATTAGTCAGTCAGATAAAGATGAATTCCATATGATTTCACTCACGTGGAATTTAAGAAACAAAACCAATGAACATAGGGAAAAGAAAAAATAAGATAAAACCAGAGAGGGAAGCAAACCATAAGAGACTCTTAACTCTAGGAAACAAACTGAGGGTTGCTGGAGGGGTTGGGGGGATGGGGTAACTGGGTGATGGACATTAAGGAGGGCCTGTAACATCATGAGCACTGGGTATTATATGAAACTGATGGATCACTAAATTCTCCCCTAAAACTAATAATACACTATATGGTAACTAAATTGAATTTAAATAAGAAATTTTTTAAAAACTATGTAAACTTGATAAAAGTTACATAGTTTTACATATTTAATATAAAACCATTATATTATAAATATTATATATAAATTATATATGTATTCATATAAACTATATAAGTTATATGTAAATATATAAATATGATATAAATATAAAACTAATATGTAAATTTTATATATTTAATATAAAATATTAAAAAAGAAAACTCAGTCATATGGAAAGATGTGCCTGATATATTAAGAGAAATAATCAGATTGCAAACCAATGTGCACAATATGGTCACATTCAAAATACACATATGCTCACATGCACAGACATGCCTCCATAATACTGTTACAGATGACACAATGCTAACAGGACTCATTGCTGGGCGGTGGCAATTTGGGCCATTTGTATTCACCTCCATTTTCTAAAAATTCTAGAACAGACATCTGCAATTTCCAAAATAAAGTTATTTACAAATCCTTATTGTCAGATATGGTTATTAAAACCCTTGTCTCAGCATATAACCTGTTCCCCAAAGCCTAAGGTGAATTTTCTAAGAATAACATTTCAGGGCTGAAATATTCATGTTACGGCATTAAAGAAAGCTCAGCCTCACTTCGGCATTTGTAATCCTGTGTCCACAAATATCAAGAATAAAAATTCTTATTGACATAGGTGACACAATGAGGCCCATCAAAGTGCATTCCATTGTAATCCTAGTTTCTGGCCTCTGAAAACATTCCAAGTGTTTCCTTCACCTCTGGGTCTCACAAGCATTAAGAAGATAATTTGTCGGGGGATGCCTGGGTGGCTCAGTTGTTAAGCATCTGCCTTCGGCCCAGGTCAGGTCCCAGGGCCCTGGGATCGAGCCCCGCATCGGGCTCTCTGCTCTGCAGGAAGCCTGCTTCTCCCGCTACCATTCCCTCTGCTTGTGTTCCCTCTCTCGCTGTGTTTCTCTCTGTCAAATAAATAAAAAATCTTTAAAAAAAAAAAAAAAAAGAAGATAATTTGTCGGACTCTGAAGGTGATTATCTCTGTAGAACAATCCACACGGGCCGAACCAGGCTTTCTCAGGGCTCTCCTTTTCTGTTCTCAACATAGTTCTCGTGGCTGTGAACACACGGATTTGGAATTACACATCTGCTCCCGCCACCACTCCCGGAGTCTAGAGGTGGTGACCTCCTAACACACGACATGAAACCTTTGCAAACTTCTGGTTACTGGGAAATGCTTTAAGTAAAAAAAATATATATATATAATGAGTTCACATCTCTGAGGCAGCTTCTAGCTTAGATGAATGAGACACCACCGAAAAAAAGGTAAGGAAGGGTATTGTGTCCAATTTACCAGCCTGGAAATAAAGTTTCGAATGAAAGAGATGGGGGAAAATTTTTTTCAGGGAAAAAAAAAAAAAGAGCCTTTTCCAGTAAAGGAGGCCTCGCAGTTCCCTAATTTTTACAACTCCTATAGAACATTCGACCTCGCATTGAGGGACTGGGTGAAAGAATTCATCAGAGATCCACATTCTGCAATAAGCAACCCACCCTTAATCTGAAAAGTGAGGAATAAACCATCAAGCAAGGTCAACTATGAAGCTGAAGATCAAACACACGGAGAAATGAGAGGATATGTAAAACAAACAAGAGCTTCCAACAGCTCTTAACACGCAGGATCATCAGAGGGCTCTCGCAGAGCCAACCACAGTCTGCAGTCAGAATTCATCCCTAAGCAAAATCCTTATCTCCCCACCTAAGTCACTATTTCTGAGAGACACCATCACGTTCTCATGAGCACAGGCTGGGAACCTCCAAGGCACCTCTGACCCCTGCGCCCTCATTCCCATCTCCAGTTGGAGCCAACTCTATTTGGATAACTCCGCTCCCCTCTCCTATTCCTGCCCTAGTTACTTCTCACTAAGGTAACTCGTGAAAGGCAATGACTGACTTCCCATTTCCTCTCCCTTCCTAATCTGACTCACTCCTCCCTGCTGTATCTGTATTCTCTTTTTATTGGGGTAAAAATGACATAATATAAAATTTACTACCTTCATCATTCCTAAGCGTACAGCTCAGTAGCATTACGTAGGCTCACATTATTGTGAAACATATCTCCACAATGTTTTCATCTTGCAAGTCTGAAACTCTGTACCCATTAAACAACAACACCCTTCTCTCCTCCCCTACAACCCCTTTCTACCCCCATATTGTTTCTATGAATGTGATTACTTTAGATATGTCCTATAAATAGAATCACACAGAGCTCACCTTTTTGTGACTGGCTTATTTTGCTTAGTATGATGTCCTCAAGGTTCACCCATACTGTAACATGTGATAGGATTTCCTTCCCTTTTAAGGCTGAATAATATTCCACTGTACGCGTATATCACAGTTTGTTTACCCATTCGTCCACCAGTGGGCAATGTGGATTGCTTCTAGTTAGTGGCTATTGTGAATCGTGATGCTATGAACATGGGCCTGCACGTAGCTGTTCCGGGCCAGCTTTCAATTCCTTTGGCTATCTACCCAGAAGTGGGATCGCAGGACCATATGGTAATTCTGTTTTTAATTTCCTGAGGAAGCTTCATAGTGTTTCCTTAGTGCTTGCACTATTTTACATTCCCACTAACAGCATACAGGAGTTCCAAATTTCTCACCAACATCCTCACCAATGCTTGTTATTTTATGGTTTTTCTGACAAGACTCATCCTAATGGGTGTAAGGGGGTATCTACTGTGGTTTAAGTTGCGTTTCTTGGACCATGAATGATATCAAGAATTACTTCTATACTCTTGTTCCCTCTCTCTGGTTAAACCCCTTCCCTTCGTAAAGGCAGCCTAATGAATAAGGTACAGATCCACTCAAGGCCTTGCAATAATTGCACCACATCTATCTTATTTCATAATATATCATTCCACAAATCTTCCACATCAGCCCCATGAAATGCCTCATCATAGTCCAAACAGGTCCCATGTTTTCTTTCCCTCCTGCAAATATTTATAGCTCAGATCGCATCTCCCCTAAGAGGAGTCCTGCATTTGCTCCATGAGAATACTACATTCTTTCAGCGCTCTGTGCTTGGTCTTACCCTACGTGTCATGTTTACCTCTTCCACACCAATTTATTCCTGGGTCTCCTCTCACTTACTGAGTGGAAAGTTCATTAAGGCCCTGGACAGGGACCTGTTCAATCATCTGTCTCCCAAGTGCCTGGAACACTGCAGGCTCTCAATAAATAGTTACTGAATAAAGGACTCAATATTTTAATGTGTAATCAGCTGGCTAAACCCATCAAAACATCTATAATTTCAGATCAACTGTGGTGTTCTCTTTTTGCATGTTGGGACATGGGCACCCTAATTCTCCTGAGCACATTATTTAGCTTCCAACTTCAAACAAGACAAAATAAAACAAAAAAAAACCCCAATTTTTTGAATGCCAAGGAGAGCCCACATCTAGTAATTGGACAGCCGGCTATTTCATTTACCCTCCTAGTGGCTGACGTTTCAACACTCCTTCCTTTCCAAATATTAACCATATGCAGCTAGTCATCTGGGTTCTGAAACATTTGATGGGGCATATTTCAAATTCCATTCTGGAAAACTATCCAATTACCTCATTTTCATTTTACTCACTAAATAGGAGCTTCTCTCTCAAGTTCAATTAAACTCACTTGAAATCAGAGTTCCCAAGAATGTGCTTCATTTAGATTTACTGGAAGATGTCAGGCCCTAGTTAATTGGACTTAAAGCGGCATAGCCATGAGGTCCCACCCAACCGAGCTCTCCATCTTTGCCATATAGCTGTTCTTATTAGATAGCATTGATTGGATAGCTCATCTAGTATTTGGGGCCAACCAATGGTAATACAGCATTCTGACAAATAAATTAGATGTAGATTTTAAATTACTTGTGTGCACCCTACAGAGATCTTCAGCCTGGGTCAAGCATCGGTCTATGTTCTGTGGCCTGAAAATTCTCATTTGAACAAACGGAGAATTCTGCCAGATAATTCAACAAACATTTACTAAGAACTGTGCCAGGCGGTGTTCTAGACACTTCATTTCTTCATCAAGCCTCTACTAAATTCCTTCTCTTTGCCAAGCATTTGGCCAGTCACTGAAGCTTTCAAGTCACGTAAGAGATGATTCCTCCCCTCGAGGAATCCAGGAAATGTTTCAGACTTGTGCTTGGTAGCTGTGGAAGCATAGTGTTTGTTTTCCATAGTTTATAGTTTTTAAGAGTCATTGTAAAGCTGAGTCCAAATTAATCCAGATTTTCTAGAACAGTCTGATTTCAAATAGTAAGTCCTATACCCATTTAACAAATGAGATCACAGTGTCTCCTTATTAATATGGTAAGTGCAAAAGGGATTGAATAAACTGCCCCCCATTCTTTGCAGGCTATGGTCATAATGTTAAATTTGTAAATATGTTGAGATTAACTCTTTATTTGGTAAAATCCATGGTACCAAATACCTTCCTAAGGAGCGAATACTTCAAATTGCTATTTATTAAGTATTTATTAAAGAATAAAGGTAAAAGGAGAAAGGCAAGTCACATTTATTAATTACCTACACTGTATTATACTTGGTATTTTCTTTTATGTCAGGGGTTTATAAAGGGCCAGAGCGGAATTATTTTAGGATTTATGGGCCCCATGATTTCTGTCTCAACTACTCGATTCTGCCATCGTACTATAAAAACAGCCAAAGACGAATAACAAATTGGTGTGGCTATATTCCAATAAACACTTATTACAAGAAGACATGGAGAGCCATATTTGGCCCTTGGGCCCCGTTTGCCAACCGCCTCTTACACCATCTCCATCTCTGACCCTTGCTTCTGCTAGATGCTCTCTGCCTGAGAAGCTCTCATCTAGGTACCTTCTACTCGTGCTCCCAAGCCTGTTCAAGTCTTCCCTCTTCCTCTTCTGATTCAAGTTTAAGGAATCTTTGGATGGTAACTGGCTTCTTTACAGTACTCGTACTTTTCCAGACGTTTTTCTTTCCTCCAACAATCTTGCAAAAGAAGTAATGCAGGTATTCTTAGTCCTACTAAAGGAGAAACCAGAGCACCACTTCTTGAAAAATCAGAGGCGGAAGAACCACAGAGGCTGTGGTTCTTCCCACCAAGCCCAGAATCAGATGTGGGGCATTGAATCTCGCTTGCCCTATCGCTGCCCCAAGGGCAGGCAACAACAACCAGGAAGAATAGGATAGTGAGTGTCCCAATGGAAAGGAATCGGCAGGTTCAACCTCCCTTCCTGCCCACAAATGACTGTTCCGGTGCAGCCCGTCCTACACAATGGGAAAAATGACTACTTCATATTTGTTTATTTGTTTGTGATATTGTGGCCAACATGGTAAAGCAGCATCTGCTTTCCCTCCAACCCTGTCTCACTTCCCTTCCTTCTACATTCTCAGTGCCCTAAGGATTATATTCCTCAATAAAACATGAAGGTATAAACCTGGTCTCGGGTTTCTTTCTTACAGGCACATTGAGCTAGAGAACTTGGGAACGGGAGACCCTCAGTCTAAAACTTTGGAGCTGGGAATGTCCGCTGCTGGGAGACAACTCTCCATGAGTCTCTGTTACAGAAAACATGGCCCTGCTGGTCCAAACATCAAGGATTTTTGTCTTCTGCTGGCATCCGTGAAAACGTCACACTAAGTTGCTCGCTTGTAACTGAATCCAATCGTATTCTTCACAGTTCCCCACACCCACCTGTCTGAAAAAAGAAGGACCCCATTGCTGGTGACAACAAGATGCTAGTAATCCCTGGCATACTGTGACACCATAATTAGTAAAGTTTTCACCTGCAGCTGATTGAGATGAGGTTCAGGTAAAGTGTCACCCCGAAAGGTCAAATGGCTGCATCACTTGATGGATCAAGATAATGATAACCGAAAAGATGGTAGTGTGAAATAGTTATTTCCAAGGCCCTTGCAGCTTTGCAAAAAGAAAATGAAATAATTAAATTCAGTATGTGATTGCCAACTTAAGGCGTGTTTTGAAAGTGTTAAGATTCTGTCATTTTAAAAGAGACTGCCAGTGCAGGGCAGAATGTGCTGAAACTCAGGCCCGGGATATGAATTCTCCATGGGGCAGATTTGCAAAGCAGATTAAACATGCAGTCTCAACATATCACTTATGTCTACATCAGGGACCCCGTGGGGGAGAGTGGGACAGTGAAACCTGGGATGGGGACATTTTTGTGTTTGAGCCTGAGAATCTTGGACCCTCTGGGCCAGCAAAAGAAGCCTCTAGCTACTGTCAGAGGAAAAAGCTCCCTCCCTCCCCCTTCTCCTCCCAACCTGCCTAGAGATCATGTACCACTGCAATGCCATGCCATGACTCATGGGAAAATGGCATTTATTTTTCCCTAGATCTGCCCCCTACTTACACTCATGACCTCTAGGTCAATAAACAATACCAGGACTTACCAGAGTGTAAGAAGGGATTCCCTACCCCAGGAAGTAACAGACTATACATACACCAAAGGAACCGCAGGACTTCGCATATTTACAGAAGTCAATCTTGAGTGTGACAGACCACAGACAGGACAGAGTATAAGGACAGATAAGGGATGGTGCTTAACACGAGGGCATGCGTCTCAGACTGGAGACTCAGTGAGCTGACAAGGACATGGGGAGCTATTCCTAACACCGTGCTGGGGCGACTCCCAGAAACACTGGCATCCTGGTGGCCCACAGAAGGCAGGGTGAAGATGCTGGGCCTTTCTTGGCATCGTTCTGAGAAAGGGTCAAAGGCTCAGAGAACATTAGAATGGATTTGCTACATAAAACCTGAGATTCCACCATGTGATTAAATTCTCTGGGAGAACTCAAAAAACACTTCCCTCAATCAGGCAGTAGGCAATGTACCAATGAAAGGGCCCAAGAGTTACTGAGATGTTTTATGGTGGTGCCGCCTGTAGGCAGGAGTTGCCATGAATATGCTGCCATGGAACCAAGATCTCTGATATAAAGACAATTTTGGGATCCCAGAATGGCAAAGGCCAGAACGCAGAACTTTAAAAAGAGAGGCAAGTTCAATGTAATTATGATAATGTGCAACAAGTCTGGAGTAGCATTTCATTGCCTTGACCAACAGTGGTCTGTGGTGCGAGGTAACAGATCATGGTGTTCCAAGGGGCAAGCTGGACAGCTTGACCAGGGTATTGTTTGATTTAATCAAAAATAAACACACACACACACACACACACACACACACACACACACACACGTACACAGATGCAAGAGCTGGTGAACAGCAGAAGGCTGACATCAACTACAATGGAGACTTAGAAACAGTCCTCTTGTCTGTTTTCCAAATTCAAGCCAGTCCACAGACCCAAAGCTCCATCCCCAAAGTGTATACTAGCCAAGCCCAAGGTCCCTTTGCTCTGTAGTCTATTACTTCCTAGAACAGGGCCCGTTCAGCCTTGCTCACTCTGTAGTAAGTCCTGGCAATGGTCATTGGTCTGGCAGACTTGAGGGTTAGTGGAGGCAGAAGGAAAAAGAGGCTAGCTCTCCTTGAGGAAGAATTCTATAATACCAGCATAAGTCTATGCAGAAAATATACCTTTCCTTCCTCCCTGAAGGGGATCTGGGACCATGTGCCTAGGAAACTTAGCCTTTGCGAAAAGGGAACACCCAGAAATTTCAAGAACTATAAACTATAGGTCTGAGCCAACACTAATATTAAAGGACCCAAACACGCCACCAAGCTCTTTGAGTTTGAGTGAGGACTTACTGAAGCCATGTTTTATGCTTATAAGTACAGTTTTAGCATGAGTCACAGTGGGCCTGATGAGTCCAATGACGCACACGGTCGTTATGTCCCCCGTTACTGAATATGTAATTGAGTTAGATATACTTAGTGGCTAGCAGGACCCTCACATTTGCTCACTGACTTGTGGAATAGAGGCTGTTGTGGTAATAAGGGCCGAATGTATCCCCCGGAACTGCTTCTTTTTCTACTAAGACAATAAAATGGAAGCCATATACATTCTTGAAAGAACCAAAGAGAGTAATGCCACAACCAACGACTTGAAAGAGGCAAGGACGGGGGTCCATGTCATATCTCCTAATCTACCTGACTGGTCTCTGCAGGATCCAGATGTGTCATGTTAGATGACCACAGGACTACAGTAAAATTAATCAATCAGTAGCCCCAATACCAACAGGTGGGTTAGATGTAAGAGCATCGCTAAAACTGGTCAATACGGACTCTGGTACTTCACCCGCTGCTACTGAGTTGATGAATGCCTTTCTCCTTTCAATACCCAGCAGAGACAAAATCATAAGTAATTTGGACTTACAGTACATCTTCACCATAATAGCTTTAGGGCTTGTTAATCCTTTTGTCATAATCCAGTCTTCAGGGAACTTGACATTCTATAGAACAACATATTGCTCCATTATTTTGATGACTATCATACTAATTGCACCGGGGAGCAGGAAATGGCAGCATCTTAGATACTTTTGTAAGAGGATACTGTGATACATGTTGGAAAATGAGATATAAACCCCACGAATATTTGGGGACTGCCAGATCAGTGACATTTCTAGAGCTCTCAGCGGCTTGGGGCATTCGTGGAGATGGCTCTACAGTGAAGGAGAAATTGGTACCCCCTATACAACTACTACTACAAAAGCAGCACAGTACTTGGAATTCTTTGCATTTTAATGCAGCACTTAGCACACACTAAAAACTCAGGTTTATTTATCTGGTGACTTAGAAGTCTGCCAGAGGGAGAGAAGCCCCCATATTAGGTTCAGACTGTGATACAAGTCACCCTGCCGCCTGAACCATATGTTAGAGCCAACTGGATGGTGCAGAAGGGATCACGGGAGATCAGGATACTGGGCCGTCCCATACAAGATCAGCAGTGCAGACATGTAGAGTTCTTAGGCAAGACCATGTCCTCTGCAGTGATGAAGTACTTCTGGTTTTTGTTATTGTTGTTTTTTATTTGTTTTAAAGATTTTATTTATTTACTTGAGAGAAAGACAGAGAATGAGCAGGGAGAGGGGCAGAGGGAGACAGAGAGGCAGACTCCCCAGTGAGCAGGGAGCCTGACTCAGGGCTTGATCCCAGGACCCTGGAACAATGATCTGAGCCGAAGGCAGATGCCTAACCGACTGAGCCATCCAAGCCTCCCAAAGAATTACTTTGTTTTTAAAATAGCTCCTTGTGTGTTACTAGGTCCTAGCTGAAACTAACATTGACCTTGGAACATCCAGTAGCTATTTGACCTGAGCTATCTATTAGAGCTAAGCATTATTATATCCACAGTGTTAAAAGGCCAAGATGAAATAATAACAGTAAGGCTTAGCACATGACATTGCCAAGAAATAAATCCTTTTCCCTTCCTCTTCCACCCTGATGGACTATCCCCCCGGGGTTCTGTATGGTCTGTTCTGAGACGTCTCATGTGACCAAGGAAGTAGCTGTATCTTCTTGTGATGGTGTGGCCAGTTTGGTCACAGATACTCGTATTTCTATTTTGCCTCCCTCCCTTCCTCACTTCCTTTCTCCCCCACATCCTGACTGTCCTGGGATCGCAGCCTTCAAGAAAGCATTAGCATGTATGGAAAACAGCTTAGGTAAGAGAGCTACGTGGGTCCTTATCTGTTGGGAGGCAGTGGGTAGGAACTGGATTGCAAACCAGGGTTAGTGCCCTAAGCATCATACTGGGATTGAGTCTTACACAAGTTTATGAGCCTGGACACAGACTCAAGACAAATCATAGGCAAGCAGGTCCATCTTGGCAGCCCAAGAATCTAGAGGAGAGAAATCTTGCTGCCTCGGTAAGAGGTACACAAAGGAAGTCAGGTGTGGGGGAGCAAGGAGGTCATGCGTCAGCTCTCATTTAGGACCCAGGCCAAATGCTGACATGTCCCCTAGGAAGCCATGCCTTACCCTCTCTGGCTTCTTCTCTTGGGCTAGAAGAGATGTCAGCTCTCTATGATTCCTTCACGTAGCTAGATCCTTACATTTGTCTCATACTGGACTGTCTATTTTCATATCTGCCTCATATCACTCCACTGCTCAACCACAATGGTTTGCAATTGTACCCAGAGTAGAAGCCAAAGTCCTTACAGAGGCCAAGAGAACACATTGTAATCTGTTCCTAAGCCCACCTCTGATCTCTCCTCCTTGCCCACTCTACTCCAGTCACATTTTCTGTTCTTCCAACCCCCAGGCACACTGTTGCTTTAGGATTCTGTGCTCATACCCCCAGTGGTACCCTCTGCCTGGAGCAGTCCTCCACTGGACATCTAACTCCCTCACCTCCTCAAGACGTTGTCTCCATGTCACCTTCCCAGGGAGCCACCCTAACCACACAACTTAATGTGAACACCTACCTACCTCCTTTCATCCCCTCCCTCCACGTCATTAATCTCCACTGCAAACAAGATGGCAGCCCCACACCTTTCCTCTGTAGAAAGGCTCACTGACTCTGAAGATGTTATAGGGCACAAAGGTATTAACACCCAGTCCCTTGGCCTCAGGAACAAATGCATCCTAAGACTAGAGGCAGCCATACCACAGTGTTCTAAGAAGCCACAGTATCTCAGGTGGTCATAGCATGCCTTCGGCACACACCCCACACCCCCCCCCATCACTTCTCAGTACTTAAGGACCTTGGAGTCTCTGAATTTGACAGACTTTTGTCATCCGCTCTGACAGGGACAACTTTGCCATAACAGTGTTCACTTGTTGGTCTTTCCCTCACGCACAAGAACTTTGGAAGCTGAAGCCACCTCTGGAGAAGATCGGAAAGGAAAAGTTGGGTCGACTGACTCTCCCGCAGTCAGCAGGTAAGTGAGGCTCGTCTCTAGTGATATCCACAAGAGGCTCCTGTTGATAGTGATGGGCCCTCTGGACGTTTCAAAGGCAGAACCCACACCTGAATTCATGTTTCCCGTTGGAAGGGAGAGCAGCTGAGCTCCCTGTCTGGGGTGCTGAGATCATTCTCCTGATTTCTGCAATCCTCCCTCCTCCACCTCTCCTGTCTAACCAGAGAGTCGTTTACATTTACACGCTCCCTGTCTTATTAAAGCCAAAGGAAGCTGAGGCCTCAGTCTCTCCGCCTATTTCCAAAATGTGTTGTGATTCAATTTCATGTGGCCTGCAGAGGCAATAAAGGGCAAAGGGAATTACCCTGTAATGTATTCCAAAAGCACTCCCTGCACACCCACACTCCCAAGGATAACAATTTGCCAGTATAACCTTTAATTAAATGAACAGAAATCATGCAGACCCCATGGTGTAGGAAGTCACTAAATAGAAGGAAATTATGTATGAGTTGCCCCCAGCCACTCATTTTAGCTTGAACAGAATCTGTCAGTAGGGGCTGTAAAGTGAAGTAAGATAAAAATGGGAGACTAGTCTTTCCCGGACATCTGCAGGGGCTGTCTGCCCGATGAACAGAGTGGGCCTCTGGCCACACGCACTGGGGCGAGGGAGTGGCACCTTCTAGAGGAGCTGCGCCGGGAGACTGAGCAGCTCCCAGGAAGCTGACAGCCACAGTCCCAGAGATGCACCTCCAAGGCCTCTGGATCAATTAAGCAACTTCCCTGCAAGACAGACTCCTGCCCTCATCGCAAACCTCAAAGGCAGCATTCTCCTTGTGGGCAAAAGCATCGGATTTCTGCAATCCTGAAATGACTGCCTAAGTGACAGCGTCACTTTTGCTGGGGGGTGGGGTGGGGAGACAAGCACACGGTCCACCTGTCTTCTCACTCTCGCCTATCCCGTCCCTTTCGGGCCCATCGCCACTGCCCGGCTCTTAGCCTTCATGACTACCTGTGCAGGTGACTGCCAGAGAGAACCCTAACCTGTGCTCCCCTGTCTGGGTCACCTCCCACCCTCAAGTCACCAGCCTCCTGCTCCACACACATGCCAGAACAACCAGCCTAAAGTCCGTGTCCCTTTTCTGCTCAAAATTCTGCCAGCATCTTCCTTGTCTTGAGGATAGGGCCTAAACTCAGCCTCATGTTCCAAACACCATTTATCACTCTAACCTAACTGCCTTGAACCCCTTTCATATCCCAGACTCCAGCCAAACCTGGACTAAACCCTACTCCTGTCCGCTCTGTGTCCCCTTGTTCACAACACACCAACCACTCCAGCCCTCACCCTGCGTTTCCTAACTTGTCAATTTCACAAGCTCCATATGGACCAGCCCCAATCCCGCCACCTCCAAGAAGCCTTCCCCCTCTGGGGTCAGTTTCATCCTTTTTTGTTACAGCTTCCCTCACCTTCTACCCTGCAACACAGTGATTTTCTTCTCCTAGTCGGGAAGGCACATTCTTTGGAGGTCAAACTCTATTCACTGTTTCATCTGAGTTATATGCACATATGGAAGCCACAAGTACTTGATGAATGTGTGCTTGGCAGAATTTAATTTTGAAGAGTGTTTATTTTGTGGAGCTTGTACAAGGGTCGGCTTTATTTTAGCCGAGAAAAGAATCCCACATCAAGGATCAGGCAGTGTTACGGGGCAGGGCTTCTAAGATGAGTATACCAGGAGATTTGAGAAGAGGAAAGCAGATGACATACTTGAGAGAGGGTGAGAATGGGGTGGAATTTAACAACTAGATTTTATCAGCTTAGGGCTACTCGGTCAATCACCTAAATTCTCCCGGGAAATTCTCTGAGGCTTAAGAGAAATGGAAGTAGATTCACTCTAAAAGGTATGAAGAGGTAATCGATGTAGACACCACCTGATCCTTGGGTCCCAGTTTCATGCAAGTCTCCTGTAATAGTCTGGGCCACCATGTTCCCTGCTTTCACTGACTTCGGGACCAAACAACTTAGTGCTAAATTATACATTGCCTTTGTTACCCATCAAAGCACCCTTTTCCCACCAATCTGACTACAGAGAGATTACATGTGAAGCTTCTGGACACTTTGCACTGGCCAATGGACGGCCAGGTGTGAGTTGTGCTCAAAACCCATCTATGGACTCTTTCAACCCTCATGGGCTCCCCATAGGACTGAGATGCTATAGTGGCTCTACTTGGCTCCCAAAGAGACTGGAAGAAATTTCTCTTGGTGACTGCTATTGCCTAATATTTGTCCAATTCCCACAACTTCCACTAGGGCTTCACTGCCAATTAGTAAACATACATAAGCGTTGTTTTTTGACAGGTACATTTCAAGACATCAAAAATGACAAAATATGCAGATCTCGGGCAGCCGTGTCACACAGGACAAGTGAGTTTATAGTCCAGCGTGGGAGGAACAAATCCTACATAACCAATAAAGCAAGTCAGGGTGTGCTTAGCTCCAGTAGGCTGTTGAGAAAGCAAGGGCCGTCTGAGTGTGAATACCATTCTCTACTGCCTGGGAGTTTCCCATGAAAAAACACCCCTGAAATCCTCCACCAGTCTTTCTCCATCTAAAGTTTGACAGACTTGAAGAGAATACCAGAGGAGACTCAGCAACGAATGTACACACAGTAGGAGTTCTCACTCAGCTCACTCTGACTCTGAGTTTGAGATTCTTGGAAAGGGCCAGACCTATCAGGTTGGGGGGTTATGCTGCCCTCTTTGTACTTCCCCTACAAGAGAGGAGCAGCCCAGAATCCTGGCACCCCAGAGGTTTTCTTAGCAGACTCCACAGAACTCGGTCGACCCTGGCCCCATGAACAGTCCTCAGAGCGGCACAGCTTGCCGGAACCCTCCCTGACCTTTCCTGCAAAGAGCATTTCATTACTAGCTGGAAGAGAAACAAAAACTAAATCACAAGGAAAATAAAGTTGGAGAAAAGGGCAGTCCTATAAAAGGAATAGACTTTTTTCACCCTCTTTTTAAATATCTTCATAGTGACCTTACTAAGAGAAAATGACTCTGGATGAAAAAATTCAATTCAAATGATAATTACTGAAAAATTGAGAAAATATTTGAAGTAATCTCCCTGTGTCAGTGACAAATAGTCCTTCACTCACTCAGTTAAGTAATGGACCCTTCTGAGCCCCTACTGATGTTAATGTACTATGACTGCCCAGATAGACCCAAGGTAAAGAATATGTTTAACATGCGTGACTCAGGAAAGGCTCAGCCCAGGAGACAACATGTGAGCCAGGGCAAGGTGATGGGTTTTAAACTTCAAATTTCAAATCCTCTTCTTCTCATTATAAAGTAAATACTTATTCATTACAGAAAAGTTGGCCAATATTATACATATAAACACAGAGAAAACTTTTACTTAGATTTCCATCACCTGGAAGGGATTCAAATTTAAGAAGCATTTCTTTTATGCTAGGCACCAATTTAGATGCATTTTATACACACTACCTCATTCTTCTTGCACTACTGCTCTGAGTTTATGACATTAAGGATCAGAGAGATCAATCAATTTACTAGAGGTCACACAGCTATTAAGTGGCAGGGTAAAAGAATCAACCCATCTCGGTTTCAATCTATGTCCTATACTCCTCCTTTTATACAACCTTCTCATTCTTTTTCTTAAAGATTTTATTTATTTGACAGAGAGAGATCACAAGTAGGCAGAGAGGCAGGCAGAGAGGGGGAGAGGAGGAAGCAGGCTCCCTGCCTGAGCAGAGAGCCCGATGTGGGGCTCGATCCCAGGACCCTGAGATCATGACCTGAGCCGAAGGCAGAGGCTTTAACCCACTGAGCCACCCAGGCTCCCCCAACCTTCTCATTCTTAAGCTTAAGTAGTGATTCTTCAGAAGCTGTGACTGGTGTTGGATAGACCACACCTTGCACCTGCTGAGGGAGGCCCATATACCTCTTCCTTGGCTACCAGGTTCTTTGCCACCAAAGACTCCCCAGGAGGCAGCAACGGTTGCAACAAAGGACTGGTGATAGCCCACAGTGCAACTCTTCTCCCAGCCCACTTCCCTGGCAAAACCGCTGGTGCGACAGGCTAGACACGGGGTATGGGGATGCAGGACAAAGAGTTCCATGGCTGACCTTTGTTCTATCGTAGTTCCACATCCCAGCCACCGCTGGGTTCCTGCCATCTGGTTTAAAAGCTGGGTACAAAGAGACAGGCAGATTCCTGGAGACAGGTCCAGTAATCTGTTCTTACAGATTTGTTCCAGGTCACTGTCTAGTTCTGAGCAGAGCAAGCGGGCTGCTTTTATGTTTGTTTTTGTGTCAATTTCTTCTCAATTAGTGGAAGATGCCATACAGAGGGAACCAATCACCTCCGCATATTCCAAATTACCCCCTACTTATTGCCAATTAAATAAATTACACTCACAAATCCAAACATACCCTGCAAAGAAGCCAATCAAGTCATCATTTTAAAACACTGGCTCTAGGCAGCCTGCTAGGGCCTCCTGGATCCCAGGAAAGGTGACATCATTTCCTGTCTGGGCATAATAATCCCTCAAGGTGACTTTGTGGTACTGTCCCATGAAACCTGGCTTCTATCTTCTAAGAAGAGAAAATGTATAAAGAATAACTAATGTGCCAGGATCCCCAGGACCACCTTGTGTTGAGAGATTTGCTAGGAGGACCTTATATAGTTGTACATAGTTGTACTTGTGGCTACGATTCATTACCGTGATGTAGGAAGGCCACCGCCCAATCCTAAGGGGAATATCCACAGGTGGAGTCTGGGGGAATCCATGGGCAGGCCCCGTTCTGCTTTCTCCCTCCCAAGAGGGGTCACACAACTCCACTCTTCCTCCAGCAACAAAATGCAACCGCACAAGTGCCATGCTTGTGCCCAGGGAAGCTAACTCCAAACTTAGGACCAAGATTTTTACCAGACTAGACATAGGGGTATCCTCTGCCTAAAATATCAAAATTCCTAACTCCCACAAGGAAAGCAGGTGTTTAGCATAAACCATCTAGTTTGTATAAATAGTCTAGACAAAGTAAACCATCCTCATCAGTTAGAGAACTTTTGGAATCCTTCTGAAATCCAAGTCCCCAGATGCCAGGCAAGGAACAATTTGCAAGCAGGCTTTCCTGAGGATATCACCAGCAGACCCGCTCTGCCAAACTTATTCTGCACAACCAAACACCAAAAGCCTTATCTATACAAATACTATCTCAACCAAGAAGAGGAAAATTCATCCAATGGATGATCTGGCACTGGGCATGTCATCACTCCCCATACATACGCTCTGATGTGAGCTTTGATAACAAGAACTGTGTGCCTTTTTTTTTTTTTCCTTTGACCAATGAAGTGACACTGTATGGATTCCAGAACCTAAGACTCAATAGGCCTTGCAATTTCTGCCTTCACCCTCTTAGAATGTTGCCCTGATAGAAAATTCTAATTCTAGAAAATTCTGCCCATATAGAAAATTGGCTGGGCCTCCTGCGGGAAGGGTCTGGAGGGAGGGGAACAAAGGGGCTCCAGACAGCAGCCAGCACCCACTCCTAGATAAGTGAGCCTATTCATTCCAGCCCTACTGATCCTGCTATTGATTGAAGAAGCCCCAGCAAAACCAGCAGAGGAGTTAACTAGCAACCCACAGGTTCGTGAGAAAGAAGAAATCATTGTCGTTTCGAGCTAAGTAAATTTTGGAGTGGCTTTGTTATGTAGTGATAAATAAGTGATAGGCGATGGGGGAGGCTTGTTTTTCATCAGCCTTTCCCTGCACTCTTGTAAAGCTTTTTTTATAGTAGAGTTGAATTTGCCCAAGTAGGTCCTTCCTCTTCTCTTCTTATCTCTCTGGCCCTCTCTTCCTCTGTCCCTTTTCCTGATTCTAGAACAAAACTGATGCACAAGCTGGATTAACAAGACAAAACCCTCCTGAGGGTCCCTGGGTGGCTCAGTCAGTTAAATGTCTGCCTTCTGCTCAAGTCATGATCTTGGAGTCCTGGGATCGAGCCTTGCATCTGGCTCCGTAGTCAACAGGGAGCCTGCATCTCCCTCTCCCTCTGCCTCTCTGTCTTGGAGTCTATACTATGCCCACCGCATGGTACAGCCTCTTAAAGATAAGTCGCAAACCCCAGGTGATATATAAAAAATGTATATATGTAGGAAGAGTTGGAGAAAATCGCAGGACCAGCAGAGAAGAAAAGCATTTTTGTCCCTGGGGTGGAAGATCTAAAATTAAGGCTCCACACTGGGTGCTTTCTCTAACCAGACCATCCTCCTTACTGATGAGACCACCTAGAGCTCCTGCTTATCGCTGACCAGTAGGTTTCAGTTTTGTGCCAGCCCACAAAATTATCCAAACCAGCAAAGTGCATCCTCCCCAATAAACCAGGGACACTGCACCTTCTGATACTACAAAGTCTGCCTCCCCCAGCCCTGGTTGCTCCCTCTGTTCCTGAGTGCAACCTGTGTGGGGCCCTGAGTGGCGGGCAGTGTCATCCTCACCAACCTGTGAGGACACGTGATTGAGAATGGCTGACCTCATCCATCGAGCGACGGGTAGTGTGTTTGGCCATCCCCCAAATCCTGGGTGGGGCATCCCTCCCCCACCACGGGGCTCAACAGGAGGTGATTCCAACAGTCACACCGGAAGGAGGATGAGTTCCATAGATCTATAATGGTCTTAGTGCACCTTGGCCCCAGGCAGCCCAAACGTGGTTTGTGCCATCAGGCAGCCCATTAATGGAGGAAGGGTCCGACAAAAAGTCTAGAGCTCCCACTAACTCGTATGAGGCTCCCAGCACTGTGGCTCCAAATGTCCCAATCCCTTGGCACACCAAGGTGACAGCCACCAGGCTGATGGCTGCCAGTGGAGCCCGGGTACCAGGCACTTAATAGACATTTCTTGAATTAATACAATAAAATGCTTTAATACTGTGGTTAGTAACTGCTTTGTGATTAAGCTCTTTGCAAATATCCTATGGCCATTAAAGTGGTTATGGGGGAAATTACTTACAACAAAAAGCTACGTGAAAACAGCAAGAAATGAAATTGTACATATGATATAGTTTCCACTAGATTTTTTAAAAAGCTAAATGCGTGATGAAAATGACCAGAAGGCCATAGACCAAAATAATTATAGCAGTTGTGTTAGCAGGCTGAGATTATTTTAAATGTTTCTTGTTCTTGCTATTTCCCAAAATTTCCCAAATGTGGTATGTCACTTTCAAAATAGGAAATGTAGTCAATAATATTTTAAACCAAGTTCCTCTTAGGCTGGAATTGTTTTAACAACTTTTTACATCGCATTACCTCTAGCGTGATGTAAGGTTTTAGCAAGTACTTAGGCAATAGCTACTCATGGTAACACAGAGAAAGAGAGAGAGAAAACACTGTGATATACTGGGAAAGACTGGTGGATAGGAGCCCAGGGTTAAGGGCTGTCAACTGAGTGGTCAGAAGCTACTCCTGTAACTATAGACAAGAACCTCATTAATCAGCACCTCGTTTTCTTCATCTATAGAATGAGAATAACATCCAAGAGGGTCCTCCATGATTATTCTAGGGCAAGAGTCATCAAAGGAGCCAGATGGTTTCAGAATTTTCTTGGCAGGGTCAGCACCCACTCTGTTCCTCATACATTCCAGCTCCCCATCCCAAAACTCAGTATGGGCCAAACATCTTAAATGCTCCATCTCTCCTCCAAGTCTGTTTCTCTGCCAGATACGCACAGGCTGTGCCAATGAGTTCCAGGATGCCGCTGGCAGCATGTTATTGGCTTTGCTGACCCACACACCCAAAGCCTTAACCCAGAACAAGCCCTGTCCAGAGCTGTGTGTGTTCCACAGCTATGCATCTCTTTCCCATCTGGGGTTATAGTAGAAGTTGCCTTATTGACTTTCAATGCAATTTAAAAGATTAGTATTTCAGCAGCAGTAAAGTTAAATTTAAGGGGGAAAAAGACAAAGAAAGAGAAACTGTTGGCAGAGTTTTCAAATGTTTTGTTTTAGGTATACCTTCTCAGAAATTGGAAATTAATCTTTTCCTCCTTTTTTTTTTCTTTTTGGAGAAACCATGGTTTATTCCATTGAGTCTCCAACTGGCTGAGGTCAAAGAGGCTGCTCTGGTTTGAATTACCATTTTAACTTCTCTAGTCCTTTATCGTGTTTGAAAATCTCAGTGTGAGCACAAGTTCATTGATCGGTGTCAAATGCACATTTTCCATCCTGCTCTCCTGGCTCCTTTTTTCCTAAAATAGTGTCTTCTCCCTGCACTCAACCCAGCCTAGACACCAAGACTGACTTTGGCACTTTGGCACTGACCTTCAGATGCATCAGATTCGTTCATCAGAAAAACTGTCCATCTGTGGTTTGTGGATCATTATGTGAAGGGCATGAGCAGCAAAGCATGTTGAGAGGAAGGTACAGGTAAAACGCTACCTTGGATAAGTCACATTCTTCTCTGTGCCTGCTTCCCACAACTAAAGCATAGGCATTAGACTGATTCAGCTATGTTTAGGAGTCTGGGAGTGGGAGTGGGAGTGGAGGTGGGGACACATATCCCTAGGAGGTTACATCAGGATCACATGGAGAATTTTTGTTCATTTTTCAAACTATCTACCCTCAAACCCAGGTTTTGAAATGCCTCTACTTAAGGCGGGTTGAGAGTCCCTATGAGAATCCTTGGCCTACTGAGCTCCTTTTACTTTTAGGTGTGACAGTGGACTACGACTAACATTTATAGGATGTAGTCTATAAGGAACATCACATGATGACAAAGGCTCTACCTAGGGAGTGTGGTTTTAAAAGGAGTGCTGACCTACGTAATCCTTAAGACAACTAAAAGCTAAAGTTATTTCTAATGACATTGACCAAAATCATTGAAATTCAAGAAAGGAGTTTACCCACAGTTTGTTATCAGAGGCAGTAATGTGTTCTAAAATCTTCATGACGGTGTTTATATCATAAGCGTGTATATATCCCTAAGTGTGGAGGTAGCACCTACCATGCAGAATGCCTTGTGCTAGTCCTGGAAAGGACACAGAGCACTCGTGCCCCCAGACTATGCCCTCAAATGCCCTATTATGTAGTTAAAGAAGCATACCTACAAGTAAAAAGATGGTGCAATGTAAGGCAGTATTTGCTACACCCAGTACAGACTATAAGCACAATGGGGAACCAGAAGGAAATAGGGTAAAGCTTTCTGGGGACAAGGAATCTGACCTCACTTGGAAACCAGATGAGGGCCAGAATTGGAGGAAAAAACAGCTGTTTCTTTGGAGAACCAGAAGTGTAGGAAATCAGACTTTATGATAGAAATGAAAGAGATTGCTCAGAAGAGGCTGAGATCCTCCACTTTGATTGTAGGAGCACACAGCATTCATTCTTACCTTTCAACAGTAAACCTGAAATATGACAGAAGTACAAATTCTACCCTTGATGAACCCAGAAGACAATGAACTTTATAAGCACACACACACGAAGGGAGACCAAAAGCAGAGAGGGGAGGCACTTGGGCTGCCATTTAAGAACAGTGCACTCTAAGGTGAGGAGCATGCCAAGAAGTAAAGAACCAAAATCCCTTGTTTTGAACATTACGATGGAAATAGGTTGCAAAATTCTGTCAGCTTGAGCCTCTGCGGACCCAGTTTTGTCTTTGGAGGCAGATGAGAATGGGTTGAATAAGGAGGCACACAGACATGTCATGTGTGCAGAAAGCAGTCTTTCCACATGACGGGAGAAGACAGAGATTCGACAATGTGAAGAGCTCTACAATTGTTGGCTTCATTGGCTGGACAGGGTGATGACAAAAGAACTCAAAGGAAACACTGGAGTGAAGGAAAATCCCTTCTTGACTACTGATCTCTTCCTTATACAAACCTCCTATGAATTACAATTAGCTGGTCTGGAACAACAAAAATAAATCACCTAAGCCAAAACTAAGTCATCAAAAAGAAACCAGTATAGGCTTTATTTAAATTACTGCATTAGAAATAAGGAAAAGAACAGGAAAAATAATGGCAAAGGGTATTTGTCAGAAAAATATTGCCATGGCACAGAAACGAAAAACATGACTAAATATTTTGCTGCAAATTTTTAAAAAGTTAGTGAAGTAATAAAAAACACATTCAAAAAATAGAGCAGAGACAAAGAGCCCATGGAAAATGTAGTAAGACACAGAATTTGAAGCATAAACTAGCTGAAATCAGGAAAGTGAAATTTGAAAAAAAAAACAAAAAACAGAAATAAAGGCAAAATTGAAGGCAGCACAAGGAAAACAAGACACCCCTAAGGAACAGAAAGGAATAGAAAGGAAAGGATAATAATAGAAAAATTAGTTAAAACTGAAGTAAAGATACATGAAGAACTTAAAGGGGTTAAAGAGAAAATGATATTTGAAAAGGAAGATTGGCAGAACACAGCAAAGAATATTTAAAATAAGAGTTAATAAATCTTCCCAGAAATAGAAGACTTGTATATATTGAAGGTCACAGAATATCCAGGAAAAAAATGACAAAATGATCCAGTACATTTATAAGATTTCAAAGAAAGAATCTCTGGGCAGCAGGTATCCCTCACAGATGACGGTGGTAAAAAGAGATTGGCCTCAGACTCTAATATTGCATCATGTATTCTCAGAAGACAGCGTTGTAGTTTATTCTCAAGAAAAAAAAAAATGTGACAAGAGTTTTATACCCAGAAAAACTATTATTTGTTACACATATCATTGGATAACAAACCAACATTCTGGAACATGGAAGAACGTAAGGCATTTTGTTCCCATGAGCCCCATCCTGAAGAACCTAAGAGAACTTTCCAACCATCCAATAGATGAATGGAAAATAATAGTAGGAATAATAGTAGGAATAGGACTAAAACAAATTGCGATTTATGATTAAATAATGGGTTATAAATGTCATAAGCCCTGACATCATAGATCTGATCTAACTAACAGAAGAGGAAGGAGGAAGAACCTACAGTATTCATCATCTTCTAGAGCTGGGAAGTAAAGATATAAAAAGCCAATAAACATATTTATTTAACAGCAGAAAGGTAAATCCTAAGAGAAACAGCATAACCATAAAATACAGTGAAGGATGAGAGTAAAAGAAAGAGAGGAAGAATGGCCTAGAAGGTCAATCTGACAGCTTTCCTCTCCATTTGCTCCCAAGCCTGTGTCATATACTAACCTCTCATCATGCTCCCCGATGCCCCAGACACGCAAACACTTGCCTACCCACTCACTCATTCAATAGTCATTAAGTACCTAGCATGTGCCAGTGCTGAGAATCAGGCAATGATCAAAATGGACAAGATTCCTGCCCTCGTGGAGCTTACAGACATTTAATAGGGAGAGACACATCATAAACAAATAGCTATGCAATATTACACCAAGTCGTGGTGAGCACTATGAAGTAAAATAGAGCAGAGTCGGGACAGAGAATCATGAGGGGCTGACGGTAAGAAGCTATCAGAGGTCAGAGAGAAAGGACAGGTGAGCCCTCCATGAAGATGAACTATCGGGGGCAAACGTCTAGGGCCAGATAAGGACCTAGCAAATGCCCGAACCAATCAGGACCAGAAATTAAGTAGCTCTGTTTTCCTCCCCACAATTAGGCAGTGTTTTACTCACCTCCGAACATGTGAGTCTTCCGCCCCCCGACACGCACACACTCACACCCTCCACAGTGGAAATCTGCTCTCAGTTTGCCTCCCCTGCTTCCCATGGCTTCCCGGTCCCCTCGTCTCCGTCTTCATCATCTCTGCTCAAGCTCTCAGGCGCAGCTCACAGACTCACCGGCCCTCTTCCCTGGGCCACAGGAAAAGCTACGATCCGGGCTGAAAAATCAGAGACTACCAAGCACACGTGGCAAACAGAGTCAGCTTGCTGAGGAAAACTTAGGCACCTTTCACCAAACTGGTTCCAGAGTATTTTATGAGCAAACTAAAAACTAAACCCTGCAGCCTGCTGGAGCTGTTTGAACCTGGGAACTGAAGATACCAAGTAATAGGAAATGGTTGGCTATTACTGATCGTATGTGAGCTCAGCCAGCTGGCAGAGGAGAGGGGAGAAGTTCAAAGGCAATAGAGAAAGCTCTCTTGTCTCCTCTCGGGTGGCACTCACTTTGGTGTCTATTCCCTAGGCACCTACTAGCACCTAGCAGCCTGGCTGGAGCTTCAGAGGGTGTAAGTGAAAGCTGGGAGGAAGGCAGCAACAATTATGGAGAGGCTGCCAAGTGCCTGGCTCTGTGCCAGGTATTTAATGTATGCCTTCCCACTGAACTTTTACAAATCTCAGGCAAAGGTAATAACAATAATGCAGGTAAGAAAATGGAAGTTCGGAAGATTAATGTCAGAAAATGTCCAAACCTTGCAGCCAAGCTCCTACAATAAAATGTCTATTACAAAATGGGTGCCGGCATTAAAAAGAATAAAATATTTAGGGATAAACTTAACCATGGAGGTGAAAGGCCTGCACTCTGAAAACCATAAATCACTGATGAAAGAAATTGAAGATGACACAAGCAAATGGAAAGATATTCCAGGGTCACGGATCAGAAGAACTAATATTGTTAAAAGGTCCATACCACCCAAAGCAACCTACAGACTTAATGAAATTCCTATCAAAATACCAACAGTATTTTTCAGAGCTAGAACAAATACTAAAAATTTTATGGAACCACAAAAGACCCTAAATAGCCAAAACAATCTTAGGAAGAACAAAGCTGAAGGTATCACAATCCCAAATTTCAAGATTTATGACTAAGTTGTAGTAACCAAAACAGAATAGTACCAGCAAAAAACAGACACATTCAGGGTGCCTAGGTGGCTCAGTGGGTTAAAGCCTCGGGTCATGATCTCAGGGTCTTAGGATTGAGCCCCGCATCGGGCTCTCTGCTCAGCAGGGAGCCTGCTTCCCCCTCTCTCTCTGCCTGCCTCTCTGCCTACTTGTGACCACTCTTTGTGTGTCAAATAAATAAATAAAATCTTTAAAAAAAAAAAAAAGACATATTAATCAATGGAATAGATCAGAGAGCCCAGAAATAAACCCATGCTTATACGGTCACCTAATTAATGACAAAGGAGGCAAGAACATAGTGGGGAAAAGATAGTCTTTTCAACAAATGGTGCTGAAAAAAAATGGACAGCTGTATGCAAAAGAATGAAACTGGGCCACTTTCTTATACCATATATAAAAATAGACTCAGATGGGATTAAAGACCTGTATGTAAGACTTGAAGCCATAAAACTCCTAGAAGAAAACACGTGTGATAATTTCTTTGACATTGGCCATAGAAACACTTTTCCAGATATGTCCTTTCAGGCAAAGGAAATAAAAGCAAAAACAAACTATTAGGGCTACATCAAAACAAAAAGCTTTTATACAGTGAAAAAAACTAAATGGGAGGGGATATTTGCAAATGGTATATTCAATAAGGGGATAATACCCAAAATATATAAAGAACTTATACAACTCAACACCAAAAAAAAAAAAAAGAAAAGAAATAACCCAATTTAAAAAAATGAGCAGAGCACATGAACTGATATTTTTCCAAAGACATACAGATGGCCAATAGACCTATGAAGAGATGCTCAGCATCACTAATGATCAGGATAAGGCATACCAAAACCACAGTGAGATGCCATCTTACATATGTCAGAATGTCTAGGATCAAAACCACAAGAAATAACAAGTATTGGTGAAGATGTGGAGGGAAAAAAAGGAATCTTTGTGCTCTACTGGTGGGAATGCTAACTGGTGCAGCCACCATAGAAAACAGTATAGAGGGTCCTCAAAAAATTAAAAATAGAAATACCATACAATCCAGTGATTACACTAGTGGGTATTTGCCTGAAGAATATTAAAACACAGTTTCAAAAAGATATATGCAGCATTAGTTACAGTAACCAAGATAGAGAAGCAATCTAAGAGCCCATCAATAGATGTGATACAGAAAATGCGGTATACATATAAAATGGAGTATAAACACGAAAGAACCATAAAAAAGAAAGAAATCTTGCTATTTGCAACAATATGGATGGACCTAGAGGTTATATAATGTTAAGGGAACTAAGCCAGTCAGAAAAAGACAAATACCATATGATTTCACTCATGTGGAATTCAAGGAGTAAAACATATGAACAAAGAAAAGAAGGGATGAATAACAATGACAAAAACTCAACCTCTTCAATAGTAAAACTGGTGGTGGCTGGAAGGAGCTGGGGGCTGAGGGGGGATGAAATAGGCGAAAAGGGTTAACACTACACTTACCACGATGAGTAGTGAGCAATGCATAGAATTGTTGGATCATTATATTGTACACCTCAAACTAATATAACACCACTTGCTCATTATGCTCCCAATTTTAAAAACTAATTTTCTCAAAAAAAAAAAAAAAAAAAACCAAAGTGGGTACCAGCAGAAAGATGGAGGTCCGCTCCCCTTATTCTGGAATTCTGTAAAGCACAATTGTTGCAGAAAACTGAAGCGACCAAGGAAACTCAAGAGGCACATGGAGCACAGGGGGAAGACAGCTTTATTCACGCTGGGTGGGCTCAGGGGGATCACTCCCAAAGACTGAGCAACCTGCAGGGTTGGGGGTGAATTTTTATGGCTACGGGTGATGGGGGAGGGAAACGGGACATTGTTGAATCCTCTCAGGGCCGATGGCGGCCCCCCTCCCTTTGCGGAGAGCAGCAGACAGGGAGGGGCTGGGGTCCAAGGTCTCTATTCCACTTCATGTCCCCCCTCCTGAGGATCGGCAGGGGTACCCTAGAGATCTTCATTATCTAGATTTAAGGGACTGTATCCGCAGAGGGCAAGGATACGGGCAGTCATGGGTTGAGAGACAGTATCTCCAATGAATCGGACGAGGCTGTTGAGGAGACAAGGACCGAGGGTGACTAGGAGGAGTAGGGACAATAAGGGCCTGCCAGGGGTAATAGCCAAGATGTCCATGACTGTGGGTTGAAACCCCAAGATGTGAGTTCTTCTCAACGATGCTGGATGTATTCCCAGAGTTCACAAACCTTGGAAGTGACGATCTTGGACTGGATGATAGAGTAGCAGCGTTCTTCCTATGGGAAGAGACAGGTTCCTCCCTTTTTAGCAGTGAGGAGATTTAGGGCTCCCCGATTCTGGAGGGCTACTGCCGCCAGACTGGAGAGTTGTGTCTGGAGGGATGTTACTGAATCTGCGAGGACTTTTCCCAGGGATAACAGCTGGTCCTGGTGGTGTGTGTCTCCTAAGATGCTAAGGTTGCCCGGAAAAGAAGACTACAGTGGGGTGGTCTGCCATAAAGTATTTTAAATGGGGAGAATCCATTATCTTCACAAGTCACCCTATGGGGTGAGGTATGGTCTGGCTTTTAGGGAATGATTTCATTGTCCCAGCCACATAGATCTGGTCAGGGTGATAAGTCACACAATTGTTGGGCAATTAATCCCACTTTCCAGTTGTTTAAATAATTATGCCCCCCTGGGGTTCTGTTATTACTCTTACAGAATAACAAGCAAGAAGATTGTCTATATATGAGTCACTGTGGTAGTTCCTCTGAAGTTGCCCTCAAGTTATCTACCTTAGATAAACAACAAACATTTAAAGACATCCACAAAGGGGTGTTATTGAAACATAATTTTTCTCTCTAAAATAACCCGCATTTCCAGAGATAGCCAAATCAGGACTAATTTATTTGAGAAACAAGTCCAGTTTTAACAAACTCGGCCTAATTATTTACATAAGCTCAGCAAGAACATTGAGTGATCATACAAATCTTTTAGAATCTGCTTTGCTGGAACTTTATAAGGAATCTCTAGGTTGAACTTTTAGTGGCCTCTCCAGACCAGAAGCCAAGCCAAGTACTTGCCATCAGACAATATGGCAATACCTGTAGATTTGGACGAACTCCTCTTCCCGAGGTCCATAAAGTATCCTGAGGTTCCTGCGTCTGCCAGGGAGTGACATTCTTTACTCATGCGATGAGACTCCCGGAACTCTGTAACCCAGGTATCAGACCAAAAGTTCCAAGGGGTTTTACGGCTCCAGGTTTCAGAAAGTCAACCTTAGCTCCTTAAAGCTGTCTGGTCATATCTGAGTCTATGCATGTCTTTCTCAAATATGACATTCCAGTCAAAGCCTTGGTAAAATAACCAATGCTTCCAATGGTGTCCTGTTACAAGGAGAACAGATTTTTCCTTGAACTTATGCAAATGACTAGGATTGCCTTGGAAAGAAGAATACTTACTGAGACCTTTTGAATTTGAAGGTTCAGGTAGAGAGAAAAGTTGAATGTTTTGATTTGTTCACAACTGATTATTTTATCATGTTTCTCTAAGTCATAGAAATCTTAAGTTTTCTTAATCAGGAAGAGTGAACATTAAGGAACCAACAATATTTTTCAAACAAGGATCAGAAAACTATAATCGTCCTTTTAGTTCACTTAGTCCGTTACTGATTTCTTTTTCAGTTTGAATGCATTTTACTTAGTTCTCGAAGTTCTTACTCATTTCAGTTCTGATCTTCAAGATGTTGAATATCTGTGTTGTCCTAAAAGTCATTTATGAGACCCTCCTTGAAGATGAAAGTCATTTTACAAGAGAATTAGAACAATTATAAATGACAAAAAATCAGAATAGACATAGTTAAAGAGCTGCTGAGATGAGAGTTTACAATATAACTGGCAAGGGAATCAGATTATTTCTGTGACACAAAACACTTCAATAATTAAAATATCAAGTGATGACCTTATCGAAATATTAAAACTTTAGGAAATGTATAGAACCTCTAGAATAGTTATAGTATTTACCCAAATGTAACCCAAGGTTTATCCTTTGTTTAACAGTACTTCCTGAATAACTTAGCCTAACGAAGGAAAGGCCTAATGAGTTAAAGAGACTTCATTTGCAATTTAAATCTTGTGAAAACTTGTTAAAACCTTAGAAAGTTTTAAATCACA
>CM053605.1:83973489-83996398 GCA_028646535.1 Procyon lotor | reverse complement strand
AAGCCTCTCCAGTTAGAATATTATGAACCTTCTATGAAGAATGCAAGATCAAATAGGGTGCTCATGATAGACCTGGAAGAGGGAGGAAGAAAGGAGGAAGGAGGGTGGGATGGAGGGGGAATATGAAAGCCATGGGCAGGCACGGGATTTCAGAAGCACCGGTGCCATTTCTGGAGTTCTGCATGAATGGTCTGAGGTGTTGTGGCCTTGTGTGGGCGTGGACAGACCTGGCTGCATTTTTAGCAGGGTATGTGTATTGGCCGGGAGACAAGATGGCTGCCTGGGAAATGTCCTGGAGTAACAGTTGTCACTAGACTCTACAGTTGTTCTGAGATGCTTTTGAAATGAGTTTGATTCATTGGGTCAGCTTGTCTCCCCCTTGTTGAGCACCAAATGCTTCTGTGGGGTCCAGTCCTTCCTCTGACATCCTGAAAGAATAAGCTGATGCATTTATTCCTCATGCAAGTTATACTTCTGAGACCCTGCAGCTAGACTGGCAAAAGGTGGTGGGAAAGCTAGATCTTCAGAGTGCAAGGGGGAGGCTGGACTTGGACCTCTCCAGTCAGAGAGGTCATTGATGCTTCACTTAGCTAGGACAGGGCCCATGGGGGAGAAGCAGAGGGAACTTCATAGCTGGAGGAGCCTACATTCTCCCAGGTCAGCTGTCTTGCCACCCAGATAGGAAAACAACCCCAAGTGCAGAGAGGATGCATAAATCTGCATGTTTGGAGGGTTATGTGTGTATAAGGCTTTTGGGCACAGAAAAAACAAAGTTTGGTATTTGTTAAGACAAGGAGTAATGAACTATGTATGCACGGGCGTCTGATGTCCCCTCTTCAACCCTGTCCTGCTCTCCCTGTCTCACGTCTAGCCTTCTCTCTCCTTTAAAGCATCAAACACCAAGCTCCCAGTTGGCACCATCTGATAGAGAAGTATGGGCTGTGGATAGAGAGTGTCCCTCAACATCTGTTCTTCCTCCTTCTCTTAATAATAGGATCCCCTTTGTTTGAGTTGGTCATAGGCCACTCAAGTAGAGTCTGCATTTCCCAGCGTCCCTTGCTTGATGAGGCCAGTGCCTGAGTCCAGCCGGGAGGATGTGGACAGAAGTGATGCGTGCAGCGAAGGGCCCCATCCTTAAGGGGAAATTGCTTTTCTTCTTCCACACTATTCTTCCTTCCATGGGTGGAATCCCAGCAGGGTGGAACAGAGCCACTTTGACCCCCGGGTCACCTGACTTCTTGGATTGTTTCATCAGACTAATAGAAATCTTCTGTTTTAAGCCCCTGGTACTTGGTCTTAGGTTAGGTCTTAGCAGCCGAATAAATATTAATCCAGGGATGCTGTGGGGGTGGGTAGACAGTAGGCAAGAGGAATTTGTGCTGGGCTTTGAGACAGTGACGGTATTTAAAACATAGCCCAGTCTGAAGTCTGGGCTCTCGCCCCTGATCCTCCAGCCCGAGAAGTCTGGCTTGGGGGCTGGGGTTGTTGTCATTTCACCTCTCATCTGTGACTTGGTAGGGCCTCACCTCTATGACCGACATTCCCTGACCTTCTAACTTTGGATCCTTCTAAATGATTCCATGTCAGTCACTGTGTGGACAGTCCTGCACGTCCTCTCCCGGAGAGTATGGGAAATCACCCAGGCAATGCACGCGAGGCAGCTCTTTACAGCCTCGGCAGAGCAGGTCATCTGTGACCGGCCACGTGATGTGACTGAAGTGTCCCCATCCACAAACTCCCTCGGATTCCGCTGCGCACCGTGGGGCTTGAAAACACATGATTGGAGTTTATTCTTGGATCCAGTCATCCCAGGCTTCATAAGGCCGTCACTCAAAAAGAAGACCTTCGCTCACTGTTACCATTCATTCACCAGACCTGTCTTCATGCTGAAACTGGATCCGTCTGTCACCCAGTGCAGAGGGCTCACCCGGGAGAGAGCGAGTGGGTTTTCCCCACCAGCCGCTGGAGGATTGGGGCAGGTGTCCCAGGAAGTTTCACACGCATCCAGGCCCCCCTGGCTGTGAGTAGGCCGTCAGCATCAGTAATCGGATCAGCATGAAGAACAGCTTTTCAGACTCCTTACATTTTTTCCCCCCAATCTGCATTAATGAGACACAGCCAAGAGTCATTTCTGGTTGGGAGTTGGCGCATGGAGAAAAATGTTAGATGTTTATAGCAACGGTTCTGAGACCGGAGTGTGCATCCGAATCTTCAGACGGCTTGCAAAACCCGGATTGCTGGGCCCTGCCCCCCGAGTTTCTAATTCAGGGGGCCTGGGCTGGGGCCCAGGAAATTGCATTTGTGACAAGTCCCAGTGAAAATTTTGAGAACCGCTGGTTTATAGTGAGAGCCCCCCTCGGCCCGCAGGCCAGGAGTGGGGGTAGCATGCTGTGATTGGGGTTGATTCCTGGGCACATCAGGGAGTGGGCAGAGAGAGCAGAGAGGTAAATGTGTCCGGAGGGACCGCAGGCAGGGGATTTGAAAAGACTCAGCCCAGTACAGTTGGTGTGGACAAGACGCAGAGTACGGGCTGCTGAGTTGTAAACTGTGTTAGAGCCATGGATTGTTTCTCCAGCCTCCTATTCCTCCTACCACTCAGCCCGGAGAAGCCGTGATCATCCCAACCAAAATTACTCTTCCTCTTTCCCTCCACTCTTTCTGGAGCACCTACCTTCCAGAGGCCCAGCTATGAAAATGAAGATCCGGTCCAGTCTTACCAGGCCTCAGTGGACATTGGCACAGTGGGGATTTGTTGACAGGTCAGGGGGTTCTAGAGTGGGGCAGAGCCTCTCTCTTTAGAGGCATTGGAGATGCAGCAGCCTCGTTGGGAAGGGAGAGGCCTCATTTACAAATAACCAAAGGAAGGGGTGGGAGGGAGGGACTGGCTGACATTTTGGCTGTCGCAGGATCTTCTGAGAAGAAAAACCACTCATGCCTGAATTCATGTTAACTCAGAGGAATAGATTCATGAAGCGGTCCTTGGAGCAGCAAGGCGATGTGTTTCATTTTTCTGCCTCTGCCAAGCCATGCGGATGGAGGGTCACCAAGGTTACAGTCTGAGGAACCCCACTAATTACATTAGAAGGGATGTTTGCCCGTCAGCTCCGATGGAATTGTGTCCTAACAGAGTCCTTTGGGATGGGTGGTGCTGTTTCAGGTTGGGGCCGGAAGGGAAGGGAGTTGAAAAGGAATTGAAATTTGCAAAGGGCTTTTCTTGGCGCCCGGGACAGGACGGGTTCCATACCTCCAGCAGGGGGCAGCAATGTACAGACATTAATTCCCGTCATGTGGAGCCCAGCTTCCAGCTCCTCAACTCCGAATAGCAAAGCAGTAGGCCCGACCAGAGCCTCTTGGAGAAGGTCTCCAGGCCTGTCACACCCAGCCTCCCACCCCTCCCCGGACAGGCCAGCCTTTGATTTTTCTCAATACGCTGGGAGGTCGATGAATGTTTAGGTCTGCTGGGTTTTTTTATAAGAATTTTTTTTTTTAAGATTTTATTTATTTGACAGAGAGAAACACAGCTAGAGAGGGAACGGTAGTGGGAGAAGCAGGCTCCCCGCCGAGCAAAGAGCCCGATGTGGGGCTCAATCCCAGGACCCTGGGATCATGACCTGAGCCGAGGGCAGACGCTTAACGACTGAGCCACCCAGGTGCCCCAGGTCTGCTGGGTTTTAATCCCGGAAATTTTCTTTTAATCTTTGGGCTGCTTTGGTGTAATTTAGAGTTGCTACAGCCTGGCTGAAAATTATAAGTAAACTAGGATTAAGAAGTTGGCTTTATTAATACGATAGTTCAGCTGATAGACATTTCACAAAATCGTCATGCCATCCATCTCCTTCCCCGGGTTGAAATTTTATTAGCACTATAATTGATACGACATCCACACACTAAGTCGGGTAATTTATTTGTTGATATCCACGTTAAAGTTGCAGAAATGACAGTATCGAAATGCAATAGAACAAATCTCAAAGAACAGTCGGTTTTTCCCGATTTAGGGACAGAAAAGACCTATTAGTTTGTCCATTCCAAAGACTAGCGTACGTGGCCCATAATATATTTTCTGAGCAATTTGTCAAGTTTGCTTGTAAATGACTTTAATGATAGATGGCTTTGCCTGCTTTTTTGGGCTGGAAAATTCTGCAGCCCAGCACACTTTTCCCTTTGGGAAGCTTCTCACATCTTGCATAATATTCCTCCCCACCATCCTCTGCTATTATCCACCCCCCCAAGGTTAATTTAATCCTATTGTTCTTAAATGAAACACCCTAAATCATTCTCCTCCCCTTCCTTGTCTTCCTCCTCTCTGTTTAAACCCTTCGAGGATGCACTAGTCTGGAAAATATTTCATTCATCATGTCTCCTTTTCAGCCGGCCAGTTCCATTTGGTGTGTTCTCCGCACCTTGTGCTGAAGTGCAATTTCTCACAGCATTGTTTTTAGTTTAAATAACATGCAGTACACAATTGCTAAATGTCTTCTGGAACATTCCACTTGGGGTCTTGCCATTAAATAATATTTTGATGGAAAACCAACCCAACTTTCCATAGGAGGAAATGCTATTGGCTCCCAGCACTAATTGGCTTATAAATTTAGCTAAAGGTCCGTCTGCCTTCAGAGTTAGACCATCTTCTCCAAGCTCAGAGTGGTGCCCTGTATTAGACGTTTAATGGATAGACTTAGTGAATAAATATGTATTTGTAAGTGCATCATTTAGAAAACAGTCAAGTGAAAGGAATTTAACTCTGCTAAGCCAGCAAAAGTAATTTTTCTCATTCCTTACACTATCTTGCCATATGTCAGCTCAATTTCCCAGCTCTATGACCTTGCATATATAACTCAACCTTGCTGAGTCTCAGTTTCCTCCATTGCAAAATAAGGAAAGCAAGATCGCCTCTGTAGATTAGTTGTGAGGATCAAATAGAGGCATACAGAGTTTAGCAGAACATAGAGAAAGTCTGCAAGACATAGCAGTGACTTTTTCCTCTTTTCATTATTGTTGTCACTCTGGCTCCTATCATTGTGTGGTCTAAATCCTGTGCTTGGATGAGATTTTTATCCAAGTCCCCACCTGCCTTTACATTTTCATTTCTCAATGACATACTTTTTTTTTTTAAGATTTATTTATTTGAGAGAGAGAGAGAGAGAGAGAGAGAGAATGTGTGTATGCCCGGGGGGAGGGGCAGCTGGAGAAGAAGAGAAATCCTCAAGCAGACTCCCTCCTGAGTGGGGAGCCGGATGAGAGGGGAGGGGACTCGATCCCAGGACCCTGAGATCATGACCTGGACCAAAATCCAGAGTCAGCCACTTAACCAACTGAGCCAGCTGGGCGCCCCCAATACATATTTCTTGAGGAAGCCTTCTCTAACCCTCCAGACTAGGGCAGGTCTGCCTGTGAGTCACTGTTGTACATGTACCTCCTCTTCTTTTCCCTTAAATAGTCATGTTAAATGTACCTTCATAGTCCAAGTGAGGCTAGACACTCTTACAGGCAGGGATGAGGGCTCTCCCTTTCAGTGGATCCTTGGTGACCTCATCCAGAACTGGACACTCGGAGGACTTCAGGGTCTACCTGTGGGACTATCAGACAGTGAAAGCTTTGCTTCTGGGAAAGGTCTTTTAAAAAAATTTTTTAAAAAGATTTTATTTATTTGACAGAGACAGAGAGTAAGAGAGGGAACACAAGCAGGGGGAGAGGGAGAAGCAGGCTTCCTACCGAGCAGGGAGCCTGATGCGGGGCTCGATCCCAGGATCCTGGGATCATGAGCTGAGCCAAAAGCAGACGCTTAATAACTTTGGTACCCAGAGCATGTCATCCCTGGAGCCTATCCGTGGTTATGGGCGTTCTGTGGGATTGCTGTGTTGATTAAGGCTGTATGTTTACCGAGCTGGGCCCCTCTGTAACTACTTCCGAAGTAGGTTTCCTCTTAAGTGTCTCTTTTACTATTTAACGTGACTGAAAGGCAGCAAGACCAAATCCCCATATCATCTCACTTTGACCGTGGACGATTTCCTTAATTAAGGGCTTCGGGATGACATTCTAATGTACTTGCCCTAAGAATCTCATGTAACAAATGGCCCAGAACATGACTTCTTTTTAGTTAACTTACGTGGGTGCCAGGAGATGAGCGTGTCTTCTTGTGATTTTCACAAACAACCTGTTTAATAACCCATGTAGCATTTTTAAGAAGAACTTAGGTCAGGATGAACTGCCTATGCATTCTGGAATTAGCTTTTGCTTCTTTCTGGAACTGGAGCATTTGCCCAGCTACTCCCTCCTGGTTTCTCCAGGAGTCCGTGGGAATTACTAGCAGATTCTCTGAAGTTTTTCTTAAATATTCCTCCACACCCCAAATGTAATTTTGCTGATCTGACACCTATCGCATTGCTGTAGCTTGCCAGTGTCTTACTATCTCCTGGCTTGATGAGGACTTGGGTTTTTTCTGGGACCCTGGCTCTCTAATTTTTAGACTCAATGTCAGAGAACATAATAGCCTGGTTGGAATTCTAACACTTTGTTTTGTGTTACCTATTAATTTTACTTTTCAACAGTCAGTCTGCCCCCTTTGTTCTGTTTGCTCCAAATATTTAAAAATCTTCTCTCATTGTTTTTACTTCTCATAAGCCTTAATAACTTTTGGGCTTTTATCTGCATAGGATACTTACATGACCTTGATGTATTTTAAAAATTCATCCTGACTCGCATGTCTCTCTCCATCTTTTGCCCTTGACTTTTAAACACCCAAGTTGAACAGGAAGGACCCTGCGTAGCTTTCTTTCTTCCTTTAGAGGTTGCCCCTCTCCTGCTTTTTCTTTCTTCCTGACTCAAGAGTGGTAGCATGGTAAGAATTGTATTTTGGAAGCCAGACGTTCTAATGACCACATAGTGGCAGCTGGAGCAACTTATCTACATAGTCCTCCTGTCCTCTAAGCACAGCTGCTAAGAGGGTGATGATCGTGTAAACATACATGGTATTGGGGCGCCTGGGTGGCTTAGTGGGTTAAAGCCTCTGCCTTCGGCTCGGGTCATGATCTCAGGATCCTGGGATCGAGCCCCACATCGGGCTCTCTGCTCAGTGGGGAGCCTGCTTCTCTCTCTTTCTCTGCCTACTTGTGATCTCTGTCAAATAAATAAATAAAATCTTTAAAAAAAAATACATGGTATCAATTTTCCCTGAGAGCGAACCCTGAGCTGAAACCAAGAGTTGGATGCTTGACCCACTATGCCACCCAGGCGCCCCGTATGTGCATATTTTTATATTATATTATATTATATTATATTATATTATATTACATTATATTATATTATAATATCTTCTGCCTTGAATCTAAAATACATGAGTAAAGAGGCACGGTGGTAATAAATGTGGAAGGAATGATAGAATTAGGAAAATCTCCATGTTGTAGTTTCTGGTGAGATCATTGATTCAGGCAATTATCATCAGTGGGTGAAACCACTAGTTAAACTTGATGGAGAACTTCACATGGGGAGGAGTCCAGCTGTTACCTTCTGAGACCACTCATTCCCGATAGCATCCCCGAGAGAAGGACTTCAAGTCAACTACCTCTTGAAACAAGAACCAGTTGGCCCCATCTAGGAAGTATTCTTGGCAAAATAAAGTCCAACCTAGATTTAATCAAGCTGCAAAGCTGAATTCCACTTAATAGAGAGATAGGAAACAGAGGAACAAATAAAATGACACCACAGAGAAGAAAGCTGACAAATTTAGGATGAAAATAATTCCACAGATGTCACTGTAGCAAAGGCATAAGACTTCAGAGACATAACAACTAAATGTAACCAAGTATGAAGTGAGTCCTTGTCTGGATCCTGATTTGAGCAAGCCAGTTGTGAACTAGACAGTTGGGAATATTTGGACTTATTGCTAATTTTGTTTGACATATTTGTTTTATTTTTATTTTTTAAATATTTATTATTTAAGTAATCTCTACACCCAAGGTAGGACTCGAACTCTCTACCCCAAGACGCATGCTCCTCTGAATGAGCCAATCAGGTGCCCCTCAACATATTTGTTTTAAGTCAAGGTGAAGAGTATAATGAAGGTTTGTTGTGCTATTCTCTTTTTCAGTATGTTTGAAAATGTTTATAATAAGAAATGCTTTTTGTAGCTTAAAAAATGAAGGGAGCTGGTTGGTTTACTTCCCAAGAGAGAGTGTCTAATATAAAACAACCAAAGGGAGTTATCCTGCCTGATTTATATCTAATCGGTTTTTAATAAATTGGGATTCTGGTTTCTGAGTTTAAAAGGGAGGGGAGGTAGACGTTACTATCAGGAGAATGGTTGGATTTTTACAATAACACGTTTACTTAACATAGCCTTGGTTTTATGATGGAACCTGGGGATTACATAACTGCTTTCTTAGTAGAAAGAGAGTATCAGAAGTCTTGAAGGAAACTGGGCATCCGTTTAGCCAGCCTTTCCTCTGAGCTGAACCGTTGTAAACCATCCCAGCAGTGAAGGACAATAACGTTCTTTGGAGAGTCTTCCAGAAAGGGGAATATGGAACTTGCCCAGTAACCCCCAAATAAAAGCCTTCACTGTCAGAGAAGTCTTCCTGAGACACCGGGTGCTCTGAGGAACCCTCTGTCTTATCCTGTCAGCCTTGAAGAGAAGAAGAGCCTCTTTACAATAACCCTTCACATCCTGAAAGACTGACATTACCCATGTGGCTCTCGGGTTCTCGTCTCTTTTCCTTTTTCTCCCTCCTCTCTAGGGCTTATTCTCCAGCCTTTTGACCATCAGGGACCATCAGGAAGGTTCTTCTATGGGGCCCCCTGCTTTCCTTGTCCTTGCAGAGCTGTAGGGGCTGCCAGTGTTGAGAACAAGGTGTGAGCTCCTGGGTGGGCTCCCACCAGCCCCACACCTTCTGGCCGCTGTCTCGGTCTTGTCCTTTCCTGACTGCAGACCCTTACAGACCTGCTAGGAAGCCGCAAACACTCGTCCTCCACTCTGCTCATTTGGCATGTGCCTGTGCGGTCCAAAGCCTCTGTTGTTTGGATCCTGTACTTCCAGAAACCACAGGATTGTTCCCTAGAAATATCCACAGGATGTTTCACTAGAAACAATCCAATTTTTAAACTCAAACACCAAGCCCCCTCAAAGAGGGCCTGGGAGGAGACCCAAGGTGCGTCCCAAACGTAGGGTCCAATGGCCTGGTGGGCGCAGAGCAGCTGGTTGGGTGGTGGTGTCTACAGAGCCCTAGCTTTCCCCACACAAGCAGAGCAAGTGAGAGCAGATGGGGAAATAGAAAGAAGACAGAGAAGAGAGGTGGTGGGCGGGTCTGGAGAGTGGAGTGGAAACATTAGCAGCCATCCCTCTGTGAGCACACTGGAACATGGCAGCCTGCACTATTCAAGCTCTCCAAATCATGGCCTTCCAATAGGGGGAGGAGGGCTGCCCTGACCTCCTTTCTCCCCATCTCTCTCCAATTCAGTTAAGGAACCCTCTTTGGGCTCATGGTGCCATATCAGTACTTCCGTGCTACCCTTATAATCCTATAGTATCTTCCACTTGACCGTAGGCAGCTGAGGTCAGGGGGTGCTCTTGGATCTCTGATTGCCCAGCCCCTCAGTATGCCTGGCCTGATGCCTGCTTCTGTGTGCAGTGACTTTGACAGGCTCTGCCCAGTCTGGTGAAGGAGAGAAAAGCAAGACAGGAGGGTATCCTCCTGAAAGCCCACCAAACTATTCAGCCCAGTTGTCTAGTTCAGAATTCACCACACAGCACAGAACAAGTTAAATCATAGAATAACAAGACACTGTGGCCTGGACAATAATGAATATGCAAGCAGCATAACATAGAGAAGTACTGAGAACATTCTATTGTAGTTTAATCTTCCTTTAGTGAAAGATCAAGGACAAAAGCACAAAACAATTGTGCTAATTTGAAAAGGAGAAAACGGATAACTAGCTTACAAGGGAAGGTTGGCTACAGGGAAATGTTGAATCAGTCCATCATGGCTTGGCAACTCTGGAAGATGGCAGTCCTAAGTCTTTGGATACCGAGCAATAGCAATTACTCCGGGAGATACCTTCCTTCCAGAAAACATGTGTGGATTCTGCACTGCATCTGTAGTTTGCATGGGATGAAGCTGCCCCTACAGCTTGTCCTCGTCCCAATATTTGGAAAAATCCTAAAGATATTTCAAAATATCTTTGAAAAGATAGGTCATATTTATGAGCAAAGGCAAGTGGGTCTGTCCTTTCAAATGTGCACAGGGTATTAGAATGTCAACTCTAGAGGCTGGAAGAATTTCGTGAATTTTTGTTTCAGTTGGTACTTTACATAGAATTTACATAGGATGTCAAACCTGAGGGGGACCCCAGAGTTACCCGGTTTAACTCCGTGGCTGGAGAGATGAGAAATGAGACCCATAGAAGAACGGTCACTTGCCTGGGAAAACAATGTTAGTAGTAGCTAGAGCTTGAATTTATGGTTCTCAATGCATGTATCAGTGATTGTTCCATTATACCAACTTGTACTTCCATCCAGAACATTTTTGTAATGCTGATTGAGCTGGATTATCTTGGTGAATTTTGCCAACACATCCTAGATATCGCCATGGTTATTTTTACAAAGGTGGCTTTGTAGCAGCTTCTACTGTGGCAGTTTCCCTGGCTTAAGTGGAGGAAGGGCACCGACTGCATTTTCTGTTGCAGTAAGCTTGGTGGTTGTTATATATTGCCATCAGTGTTACTTAAGAGTGCTTTTGGCTTCCTGAAACAGATAACCTGACCACAATTGCTTGAATGAATATAGGTTCATTTTTCTGACATGACTAGATGTAGGAGGCTTTGGCTTTGGTTCAGCGGCTTAATGATGTCAGGACTGATGCCTGATTTTCTTGGCTTCTCCCTCATGGTCACAGGATGACTGCCAGAGGTCTAGCCATCATGTCTAGGTTTGATGCAGAAAGAAAGAGGAAGGGGTGGAGTCAGGTGCAGCTACCTTGTTACTAGGAGAGAAAACACGTTCCCATAAATGCCCAGGAAGTCTTCTGCTGGGATCTCATGGCCAGAATTGGGTCATGAAGCAAAGAAGTTGGGAAATTGGGGAACTGGATGGCCTTAATTGGCTTAGATCAGTCATGATCCATTCCCTGGGGCTGGACATATACCCAAGGCTTTCTAATGCTAAGGAAGAAGAGGCAATAGCTTTGGGTATCCCATATCACCTTAAAACTGTCAAGGTCCCTCATATGCATATATACTTTCAGAGCACAAGCTTGATGCAAAGATGGACAGTGGAATTTTTTTAAGTGGCTGATTCTGTAATCTCCTTATGCCTTTAGCGGAAGATTATTTCAGTAACAAAGGCTTATCTGAGGATAACAAAGCAATTCCATTGCCAGACATTTATAGTGCTTCAGCAAACATTAAATCTTGGGAATACTTTTGCCTGCACTGTAGTTCAACTTTTAAACCTAGGTTGAAGGAGAAATTTTATGACAAGTTCATTAAGAGTAGATACTAGGCAGGTCTTTAAATTTCATAATATAAAAGACCTATTTTTTTAATGTGGCTAGAGTTCCATTAGGTCAAATAACAGTTGCATATCAATGACATGTGACAGTTTTCAGAACTCATTCAATAGGTATTTGAGTGCCGTTGTGTGCTGGGCTCTCGTGTAGGCACCTATAAAAGATAAATCAGTGAACAAATAGGAAAACAAATTCTGGGCAGATGAGTGGATAAAGAAATGGTGGTATATATACAGTGGAATACTGTTCAGCCCTTAAAAAGAGAGACATTCTGTAATATCTGTGTATCTTGGATGAACCATGAGGATGTTATGCTAAATGGAAAAAAGGCAGTCACAGAGTGATGAATACACTTGATTCTAATTACACGAGGCATCTAAAATGGTCAAATTGGTTGAATCTAAGAGTAGAATGGTGGTTGCCAGGGGCTGGGGGTAAGGGGACATGGGGAGGTTCTAATCAACGGGCATAACGTTTCAGTGAAGCAACATAAGTACATTCGAGAGACCTGTTGTATAGTCAGGGAGATCTCATGGTAAGTGTTCCTCCCACAATGAAATAAAATTTTAAAAGGAAAAGTACCGCCCTTGTGGAGTTTACATGTGGGGTGCAGGTCTTGGGGACTGCATTAGCTAGAGCTCTGCAGAGACACAGGACCAGAGTGTACACATGGACATGTGCATACATGCACCCCTCCACACACACACTTTATTTTAAAGAATTGGCCCACATGGTTGTGCAGCTTGACAAGTCTGATATCTGCAGGGTAGGCTGGCAGGCTGGTGACCTGACAGGTCTGAGTGTAACGTCAGGCCAGAGGCCATCTAGAGGCAGAATTCCCTCCCAGACTAAAGGACATCAGACTGTTTGCTCTTAAAGTCTTCAACTTACTGCCTGAGACCCCCCCACATTACAGAGGGGCATCTGCTTTACTCAGGGTTTACCGATTTAAATATCCATCTCGTTTTAAAAATACCTTCACAGCAATGTGGAGACTGGTCTTCGACCAAATATCTGAGTACTGTGGCCTGTCCCAAGTTAACACATAAAATTAACTCTTAGAAGGAACCAGACAAGAAGCGTAATAAATAAGTAAAGATTGTAATACCTTAGAAGACATTAAGTGCTTGTAAGGAGCAGAGCAAGGTAAGTTACAATTTAACACAGAGGGGTCATTCACTTTTCCAAAGAAGACATCTGGATGGCTAACAGACACATGAAAAGATGTTCAATGTCAGTCATCATCAGGGGAATACAAGTCAAAACCATGTTGAGATACCACCTTACACCTGTTGGAATGGCTAAAATTAACAACACAAGAAGTAATAGGTGTTGATGAGGATTCGAAGAAAGGGGAACCCTCTTGCATTGTTGGTGGGAATGCAAACTGTGCCGCAACTCTGGAAAACAGTTTGGAAGTTCCTCAAAAGTTAAAAATAGAACTACCCTAAACCCAGCAATTGCACTTCTAGGTATTTACCCAAAGGATACAGAAATACTGATTCAAAGGGGTACATGCTCCCCAATGTTTATAACAGCATTGTCAACAATACCCGAACCATGGAGAGAGTCCGAATGTCATCAGATGTTAAATGGATAAAGAAGATGTAGTATATATACGCAATGGAATATGACTCAGCCATCAAAAAGAATGAAATCTTGCCATTTGCAATGACGCAGATGGAGCTAGAATGTATTATGCTCAGTGAGATAAGTCAGTCAGAGAAAGACAGATACCATGTGATCTCACTCATGTGTGTAATTTAAGGAACAAAACAGCTGAATATATAGGAAGGAGGAAAAGACAACAACAAGAGAGAGAAACAAGCCATAAGAGACTCTTAATGACAGAGAACAAACTGAGGGTCAGTGGAGGGAGGTGGGTGGGGGATGGGCTAGATGGGGGATGGAGATTAAGGAGGGCACTTGTGATGAGCCCTGAGTGTTGTATGTAAGTGACAAATCACTCAGTTCTTCTCCTGAAACCAATACTGCACTGTATGTTAACTAAGTGGAATTTAAATAAAAATTTGAAACATAAAAAAAATGTAAAAAAATAAAAAGGAGCCATGTCTTTAGGAAGAATGCTTGAATGTATGTAGAAAGATTTTCGAAAAGTCTTTAAGGAGTGTTTACCCCATGTCAAGTGTTCTACAAAAGAGAGAGAAGTGGGGAGAAATACAGTCAGGGGGCGCCTGGGTGGCTCAGTGGGTTAAAGCCTCTGCCTTTGGCACAGGTCATGATCTCAGGGTCCTGGGATCAAGCCCCACATTGGGCTCTCTGCTCAGCGGGGAGCCTGCTTCCCCCTCTCCCTCTCTCTCTGCTTTCCTCTGCCTACTTCTGATCTCTCTCTGTCAAATAAATAAATAAAATCTTAAAAAAAAACAAAGCAAAACAAGACACAGTCTGTATCCTCAGGATGCTTCATCACCCTTCAGATGAACAAGTGAGATAACCCTCATGGTGCTGCATGGTGGATGTGTCTCTGAGGAGCACAGGGCACACGGGTGTGGAGACAGTGTCCTCTCTGCCTCCGTTATCGTTATCCCTCTAGGGTGGTAGGTCCAGTGTGAGGTCTAGAGGGCCGGACTGATTCAGCTCAAGTTCACAGACTCAAAACCTGAACCCAGGCCATCTGGTTTTTCTTCCAGTATCACTTTCCAGTAAAGAGGACCTGGCAGGTGTTGGGATAAACTGACTCTGAAACCCCCAGGGAGGGTGAGTCCTTTACTCTGCATGTAAAACATTGGGTGTAGAGGAGAGTAAGTGTAACGTCAGGAGTCTGGGGTCCTTGTGGCTGGAGGCACACTGGGCACAGAGGACTCAGGCACTGTGGAACCGCTCCCTGCCACAGAAAAGAGCATAGCATTCTGGAGTGTGAGGAAATGTCTGGAGACGAGGTCGCTTCTGCTCTGCACCCCTCATGCACATGGTGGCGCTGTCCTCGGCCTTTGGGAGAAAGGCTCTTGATCCGTAAAAGGGGACGAGGGGCACCTGGGTGCCTCAGTCAGTTAAGCATCTGACTTTGGCTCAGGTCATGATCCAGGGTTCTGGGATCAAGCCCCACATCTGGCTCCCTACTTGGCAGAGAGTCTGCTTAAGTCTCTTTGTCCCTCTCCCTCTGCCCTTCTACCCTGCTCATGCACGCTCTCTGTCTCTCTCAAATATAAAAATTAAAAAAGAGAAAAGAAAAGAAAGGCCAGTGATCAAGCCAGAGAGAACCTCTCTAGGTGGACTTGTGAGAAACCAGTAGCCATGGTGGTCTCCAGGGAAAAGAACTGGTGGCTGCTGGGGACGCTGACTTTCATACCTTTTGGATTTTGTGTCATGAACATGTATTACCTTGAAGTATTACATTATGCAAGCCGACACCAAAGACTTTTCTGAAGCCAGTGAGAGCTCCTTGAAGGCCATGCGCTAGATCACCAGGGGCTTGGGCTCTGAGTCAGACTGTTCACAGTTCCGCCACTTACTAGCTGGGTGACCTCACTTCTCTGCTCTAGGCTGCAGCTTTCTCACCAGGAAAATGGGTCGATCACAAGTTTGTGTGAAGAATGAGTGAGGAAGCTGAAGAAGGCTCCAGAAACCAGCATTTGGTCTTGTCCACTAACCTCCTAGGTGTGCTGCGGACAGCCACTGTCATGCAGCCCTGGGTCCCCAGCCATCTGCCCTGACAGCCGAGATGACATCTGTGTGCCCTGTATGACTTGCCCTGTATGGTTTTCACAACAAACACTTTACCTCATCAACAGCAGTGACTTTCTATTCCTTCTGCTTAAAGAGCTCAGGAAGGATACAGTATATTTAGAAAGGGGCCAGATTAAAGTGCTATTCAGGGGTTACCAGGGGCCTGGAAAACTTGACTTGGTGGCACAACTTATTTTGCAAAGAATTTGCAGGATCATTTTGTCCCCTAGACATGTGATCTCTTCATAAGTAACACTTCAAAAGGTTTTACGTTGAGTGCATATGTATCTTCTCTCCCACATAAGCAGTAGGCTTCTTTTTGGAAAAGACCTTGTTTCATGAAACTTGGTACCATTCAAACCCCTCACATGTAGCTGCCTTCAAGCGCTTTCAATATGGCGCACGTTATCTGCTGCTGGTTATCTATTGCTGTAGCAAATTACCCAAATCTTAGTGCCTTTGTTCTCACAGTTTCTTTTATTTTTTTATTTTTTTATTTTTTTCGTTCTCACAGTTTCTAAGGGTTAAGAATTCAGTGGGGGCTTGGTTGGGTGGTTCTAGCTCCCGGTCTTTCAGGAGATTGCAGTCCTATGCCAGTTGGGGCTGTGGCATCTGAAGGCTTGGCTGGGGCTGGACAACCCACTTCCAAGATGGCTCAGTCCCATGGCTGGCGAGTTGGTGCTGGCTAGTGGGGTCTCCGTTCTACTCTCATGGGCTTCTCCATAAGTCTACTTGACTATCCTCATAGTATGCTGGCTGGGTCCCCCCAGAGCCAGTGACCCTAGAGAACAAGATGGAAGCTACACGCCTTCCATGACCTAGTGTTAGAAGTCTCTTGTCAGCATTTCTAACCATCCTCTTGGTCACCCAGACCACTGACGATGCAGTATGGGAAGAGACGTGAATACTAGCACCTGCCCTGGAGGCTCTCTCGAAGGCTGACTAGAACACAGATGTTACAGCACACAATAGTGCTTAGAGAGGACGTGATAATTTCCGAACTACGTGGAATGAGTGTGTACAATGTGCATATAATATATGAATGGTAAAAGCCAAAAGTTTGTTTTGCTTTTTCAGGACAGAGTCCTATAGTTCAGTGTGTCAAACTTGAGTGTGCTTAAGCCACATGGAGGGCTTAGTAAAGCACGGAGGGCTGGGTCCCACCCCTAAAGCTCCCAGTTCAGTAGCTCTGGGCTGAGGGGGAGTTTGCTGTCTAACAAATTCACAGGTGATTCTGGTGCTCCTCCTGATCCAGGGCCACACTTGGAGAACCAATGGTCTAATTTGTATACAGATGCTGGTGGCTCTTTAAGAATACCTGCTTCAAGGAAGACACCTCCTTGGTCTCTTAGAACTAAATACCAAACAGTTAAATTCATGATGCATATTATCTTACTCTTGAGGTGTGCTGAATGATATGGACTTAATGTACAAATCAGGGAGAGGACAGGTTATGGACAGCTCTAAGAAATGGTGTGGAAGCAAATTCTCAAAAACGAATAAAAAAAATAAAATGAAAGAAAGAGAGAAAGAAAGGGCTTTGATTTGTAACCTTGGCGATTTCTACAGTGTAAATGTTCCCACCGTGGCCAGTGATCACCAGAGTCCCCAGTATTTCACAGCTGACCCTCCCACACACCATCTGCAACGCATCCCTACCTCTGAGCAAGTTCTTTCCTTATCATGTGTGATCCCCAAAACCTGCAGCCCAGCTGGGGCTTGGCGTGGTCAGATGATTCTAATAGCGAGTCCTCTGCTCACTGAGGCTGTTAAGCACGAGACCATTTTCTTCCTGTCCAGAGTGAGATTTCTGAGGCAGCTCAAGGGACAGGATATAACTGCAGACAACTCCACATGGCGTAGACAAATGCCAAATGGGACTCCGCACATTCTCCACAGCATGTGCCTCCCCCACTTGGTACAGTCCATTCTAATGACTGCTCCAGGCCTTCTGTTCTAATCAGGCTCAGCCACCGAGAGACTCATTAAAACTCTCTCTGGCTTTCCCTCCCTTTGAAAACTCCCCTCTCTCAAGGCTCATTTTCTCAGGGTGGGTGAAAGGAGCTACTTTAGTGAATTCATATTCTGAGTGGCCCGGATGCCCATTAAAGTATAATATCTAAAGGCCTATAGAAATTGTGTAGAAATTTCTGTAGAAATTTCCTGTAGAAATTTTCTATTTCTACAGGGAACTATTCTTTAGGTCTGAAGTGGCTATTTGTAAGCTTCTTGAGGGTACAGGGGTTGTGTGTGTGTGTGTGTGTGCGTGTGTGTATGTGTTCTCCACAGCATCTACCATGGGGCCTTGGGTAAAATAAACCCTTATAAACATTTAATGAGTTCTAGTTTGGAATTCTCCTCATTACAGAAAACATTGTCATCCTAACAGAGAGCACTGGGCGTCTTAATACCAAAGAGTGAGTAATATGGGAATTTCAATTACCATGAGAAATAAGCAGAAAAGAAAGATTTTTGGGGAGGAAGTCCTTAGACGGTATCTTATAATGCTTCTTTTTTTTGTCATGTAAAACACATAGTCTTTGAAAATAGTACCCATGACAATTTAGTGCGATTAAAAAAAAAAAAGCGTAGCTCTCAAAGTAAGGCAGAACATGACCCCTGTGGGAGCTCATCCTTAGTAGCCTTAGGAGCTCTCCTACTCTGGGTAATTTTCTTAGCCTCTCTGAGCCTCAGTTACCTGGTCTCTAGAATGAGACTGATAATAACCACTTTGCAGGGTCTTTTGTGAAGATGGAATGAAATAATGTGTGGAAAGTACTGGAATAAAGTCTTGTGGGGAGCAGACTCATGTTAAGCCCCCCACCCCGGTCATTATTTGAAGGAGTCCCACACATATGTTCCAGATACAGCCAGTTCCAGAGTCAGCCAGGAGTGACTCCCCTGACAGAGTCTCATTTTTTGATAGTACATGCTTGTTTTTGCTGTGAATTTCTAAGGGTTTTTTTTTTGGGGGGGAGGGGGTTGTAATTTCTAAGGCAACATTAGCGACACAAGGATAAAGGTCTTCCTCCACACAGTGACTGGCAGGTCTAATGAGCTGGGGGGAGGGAGTGGGGGGGAGGGAAACATCTTGAGTGTTAGCATCTCTAGAAATGTTTAGGTGGGGAGGAAAGAAGCTATTTCTTCAGGGCCTAACCTGAAGAAATGGCTTTGAGAGTCTGTGGGATGGAGGTCTCTGCTTTCTACTTTCCGAGGCTCCTGGGTCTCCAGGTTATTTTAATTGTATGGCAGATGTTAAAGCAAGAGTGATGAGCTGCAAATCCCAGGTCTGGAAAACACGTCTCTGAAAGATCAGGGCAGATCAGGAAGGAGGAAAAACAGACTTAGTAGGGTGCTTAGCAGATTGCCCCATCATTAATATATGCTTCTTGGTCCAATGTAACTGTGAATGGTAAAGTGGGGAAATTGTTCCCCTCCACATGATCAAAAACACATTAATTAAGCATCTATGCCAGCCCCAGAAGGGATAGAAAAAAAGGGCAAAGGGGCCTGATTTTCATACCAAGGACCTTAAAAGGTCAATTGAAAGGCTATACATGTTTGTTATCTAGTTGATCTTTCTTTTTAGAAAAGGGGTTTCCTACTCAGAAACAAATAGAGGGGGTTTTCACACTTGGGAAATTAAGCAATGGTAAATTTACAGAGCATTGGCTTTATACTTGGCCACCTGTTGGGTGCTCAGGATAAATGAAAGCAACATGGCATCACTTAGATGAATTCTGTGGAAACACATTTGAGGTAGCGAATGGTTCTTCCCAGCAGGATCTTGGGAAGAGTCAGAGAGAAAGCAAGATTGACATAGATGTAGTCTTACAGGAGGAGTAAAATTGGCTAGAATGCCTAAGACACCGGTGTTCCAAGAAGAGTGAGCAGTGGCCCACCCATTTCATGGCATACTTGGAAGGCAACAAGAGCTATAGATGGAAAAGTCTAGAGGAGTAGTTCCCAAGTGTAATGTACATTCCTGGGGATCTTGTTACAGGAGGTTTGGGGTGATACTTGAGATAGTACAATTCTAACAAGTCCCTGGCTGACGGTGCTAGCTTGAGCCCACACGTAGGGTAGGGTGGTAGTGGAGCCTGGCATTTAGGAGAGAAAATGGGGCTGGATGGAGGAAGGGGTGAATGGCGAGGGCAAGAGCCTGTCACCTTGGGCTGACTGCTCCCCGTGCCTTGTTTCAGGTATCCAAGCCTTCATGCTGGTGATGGTATCTATGTGATACCCAGCCTTCCATGGGCTCTAGTGCAACCCTCAGCCAATGCCCATTCTCACTCCCAAGAGCAGTGATACTAGATTTTTTACAATTTTCGTCTAATCTCCTCCCCACCACCTATGATCATTGCCTCATTAAATAGTCTGCCTTTGAATTCCTAGAGAAAAGAGATAATCAGATGCAGTTCTCTTAAGGTATGCCATTCTCCCTACCCAGAGCCCACTTGTGTCTTTCCTGTTTTTCTTCCTGTCCTTCCCTCTGCCTAATGCTGAACCCTTCGCTACACTCGGGAAGGTTTCTCCTCTTCCCTTTGGTTTCCTGTGGGCCTCCATTCATCCATCACTTCCCTTCTCCTAGTTCTCTCATCTGCTATAGATGTGCTCAGGGCTCTCCTTTCTTGCACCTGCTCCCATTGAGAAAATGGCCTTGATCCCGATCTCCCTCTAGCTATTGTCTGACCTCTCACCCTCCTCCCACAGCCCAATTTCTTCAGAGCAAGTCTACACTTGTTTTTCCTCACCTGTTCTCAGCAAACTACTATCATCTGATTTCTGCCTTCCTCGCTCCACCGACGTGACTCGTCTGAAGTTTACTGTGCCCTTCCAATGGCCCAATCAAGAAATTTCAATCATCGCCTTATTGGTCCTTTACCTTTTCAGTGTCGATCACTGGTGCCTTGTCTTCCATGCCTCTCTAAATCTCGTCTCTTGGGTTTTTGCCTTTTTTAAAAAAAATTACTTTAGTGAAAAAAGCAATTCTCACCCATCTTTCTGACCTCACACTTCCTGCCTCTGGAAAGCACCAATCTGAATCTGTCCTCTATATCTATGAGTTTGGTTTTTTTCTTGGATTCCACACATAAGAGAGATAATATGGTGTTTGTCTTTCTCTGACTTAATTCACTGAGCATAACATCCTCAAAGTTCATCCAAGTTGATGCAAATGGGAAGATTCCATTCTTTTTATGGCAGAATAGTATTCCATTGTATATACATACCACATTTCTTCATTCATTCATCAGTGGACACTTTGGTAGTTTCTATGTCTTGGCTATTGTCAATAATGCTGCAGTAGAAATAGTAATGTGTGTATATCTTTTCAAATTAGTGTTTTTGTTTTCTTCCAACAAATACCCACAAATGGAACTGTTGGATCATGAGGTACTTCTGTTTTTCATTTTTCCGAGGAACCTCCACACTGTTTGTCACGGTGGCTTACCAGTGTACATTCCCACTAACAGGGCACGAGAGTTCCTTTTCCCCTATATCCTCGCCAACATTTGTTATTTCTTATCTTTTTACTAATAACCATTCTGACAGATGTGGTTCTGATTTGTATTTCCCTAATGATCAGTGATGTTGAGCACCTTTTCATGTCTATATTTTTTTTGGAAAAATGTCTGCTCGTGTCCTCTGCCCCTTTTTAAATTGGATTCTGAGTTTATTTGTTTTTGCTATTGAATTTTATGTGTTCTTTATGTATTTTGGATATTAACCCCTTATCAGATATATGTTTGCAAATATTTTCTCCCATGCAGTAGGTTGCCTTTTCATTTGGCTTATAGTTTCCTTTGCCGTAGAAGCTTTTTTGTTTGATGTAGTCTCACTTGTTCATTTTTGCTTTGTTGTTTTTGATGTCAGATTAAAAAAATCATTGCTAAGACCTATGTCAAGAAGCTTACCACATATTTTTTTTTCTAGGAGTCTTATGGTTTCAGGTCTTATGTTCAAGTCTGTAATCCATTTTGAGTTTGTTTTTTTGTAAGTTTATTTATGGTGTAAGAAAGTGGTCCAGTTTTGTTCTTTTGCAGGTAACTGTCCAGTTTTCACAATATCACTTATTAAAGGGATTATCATTCTTGCTTCTTTTATGTATTCTTACCAAGCTTTGTCATAAATTAATTGATCATATATGCATGGATCTGTTTCTGGGCTCTGTTCCATTGAACGGTCCATATGACCGTTTTTTATGTCAATACTATCCTGTTTTGATTATGATAGCTTTGTTATATAGTTTGAAATCAGGGGGCATAATGTTCCCAACCTCTTTTTAAGATTGCTTTGGCTATTTGTGTCATCTTCAATTCTTTCATTAATGTCTTGTAGTTTCCAATATGCAAACATTTCACCTCCTTATTGGTTAAATTTACTGTTTTTGTTTGTTTTTGTTGTGTTCTAAATGCAAGATACTGATTTCTTTTTGGCCCTTCTCAGACTTACTTCCGGGTTCCTCTTTCTGTGTCCCGTCTCCACCAGTTAACCTTTCCCAGATTTCTGGTGTCAGCTTTATTCTCTTCCAACCCCAAACACACTCCCTTAGGCACATCACTCACACCTGACACTCTGTCTCTGCTGTTTACAGAAATCTAGCCCTTGGGTCCTGACCTCTCGCATCTGTTGGTCATGTGAATATGCCTTGCATTTTTTTAAAAAAACCTGATTCCTCCTCTTCTCTCCTAAACCTGGTTTTCTTTCTCAGTCCCACTCTAGGTGAATCATAGCCCTACCTACTTTCCCTTTGTCACAAACCCCGAAGTTGGGAGTTATGCTTGACTCCTCCCTTTGCCTCACTTGCCAGCATCAATGGTCTTGTTCTCTGCCCCCCTTCAACTGCTGTCTCTGCTCATTCCACTTTTACTCCATTACCCAGATTACTGACTCAGCCTCTATGTGACTTTTCTGCAAGTACCCGTGGCTTCTGACCCCAGTCATGGGTCAGGGCTGAGAATCCATGAATCACTTGGATTTAAATCCAAGAATCACTTGGATTTAACAATCCTCCTGCCCGAGTCACACCCTAAACGAATTACGTTAGAATTTTCAGAGGTGGGGCCCAGATGATTCCAGTGTGTAGCCAAGGTTAAGAGCCTTGGATTTCCGTCTCTTCTCCCTCAAATTCATCCTCCACACTGCCACTGAAGTGTTTTTCTTAAAACTCAAATTGGATTATGTTTGTTTCCCTGTTCAAAAATCCTTCAATGACTTTTTGTTGCCTTTGGAAAAATTCTTTGGTGTGTTATACAAAACAGTTACTTTTTGGCTCATTATAGGAAACCTTTCATGATTGGCCTTCCCTAATTCCCCAGGCCTACCTCCTGTAGGTCCATCAAAGGCACCTTACCTTGGCCATTGTGATCCACCTCCCCAGGCTTTTTCAAGGCTCTGTGCATGTGCACAGACTCAGTCCTCTGTCTGGAACGCCTGGGCAACTCTCTTCGTGCGTTAGAATCCTGTTTAGGTGTTGTCATTTAGAAAAAAACCTTCCGGGACCCCCTCAGATTAGTTTAAATGTTCCTTCTCCGAGCTTTCTAGCAGCTAGCTTTCTGCTAGAGCACTTTTTTCTATTTTTACCATTAGCATAGCCACTTGATGATAGGGACTATCTCTTGTCTACACAGTAAGCACTCAGTATGTGTCCAGCGAATTTATCCATCCATCTCTTCCCACATCTCTAATCTCATAACAAGCTCTTGTAGCAAAAGAGAAAGAGT
>CM053605.1:83921342-83966947 GCA_028646535.1 Procyon lotor | reverse complement strand
CTAGACTCAAGAAATGAACTAAGGGTGGCCGGGGGGGTGGTGGGGTAGGGATAGGGTGGCTGGGTTGTGGACAATGGGGAGGGTATGTGCTATTAAGTGCTGTGAAATGTGTAAGCCCGAAGATTCACAGACATGTACCCTGGGGCAAATAATACATTATATGTTAATAAAAATTAATTAAAAAAAAAAAAAAAAAAAAGAACAGCAACTCTTCATCTTTTTTCCACCCAGATTCACGTGGATGATGTCCATATTCAAGATATTCTCCTACAAGCGACCCAAATTGACATTGCAATTCCAGCCCCAACACTCAACTCCCCTTTCCCTGACTCAGGAGAGCAAATCAGAATGCAAAGGGGTGTCATTATTATAGCCTTCTGAATCTTGTATGATGTTTCTGTAATTTTGTAATTTCACAATTTTCTATAGAACTTTTTTTTCTAGGAAGTTAAGTGTAACCTAGTCCCAACCACCTTATGCTCTTGAAAGTTACCAACTGAAACCACATTTCTTTAAAACTTCTCTGTTGTTCCACTTTGAGTGGGGGACATTTGACAGTAAGCCAGGTGTGCAACAGATGCAAACTTGGGAGTTCGAGGACCCAGATGCAACATGTCGTGTCAATAACTCCAAGTGAGGGTCAGAAAGATAAACGGAAGAAAAAAAAAAAAAAAGAAAGATAAACGGAAGGTCTGGGAAAAACCTCTGGAAAGGAAGGTTTCTGTTGTATATCCTTAACATCCAAGGAATAAAGAGCCAAGTGCAAGGGTTCCTCTTCTCTGGACCAACAACCTCTGTTTGGCATTAGGCAAGTGTTACCGTGGCCACATTCACCGTAACCTTGCAAAAGGCAATAAGCCTGGTACGGGTTTCTCACTGAGCTGACAAGAGGCAAGAGACCCTCAGGTTTCCCAGAATGTGCGCTTTCACATTTTTATTGCTTTTCCTGAAAACTGAGAGCCAGGAGGCGTCCCCACCTCTTTTTCTCCCTGACTTCCCAATTTGTCTTCATGATCCGCCCAGCCCAGCACCTCGACCAGACTGAGGCACAAAAGCAAAAGTTGCAGAAAGGAAAATTAATATTTTCTACATAGACTCCCTCATCTTGGGTAGATTTATGAATTTTGCTTCTGTTGTGCAGAAGTTAGCATTTTTAACAATGAGGGGGGGGAATCCTTAATTGTTTTTTTATTGCCCCAAGAGCTCCAAAGACATCTTGTGCTATGTCGTCATTTACATTTCAGATTAAATGCAAAATATGTTTGAAAGGAGCAAATATTTGTTTTAATTTGATACATCTGTTAACTGAAATGCTAAAAGACAGCTAAATCACTATACTAAATTCAGCGATTTGTAAACAACTTATATATTCCGTTGTTCTGGGTTAAAAATGCCCCAAAGCCCAAGTTTTATGAAACCCACAAAGTAAATTGCATTGTATTAATCTGATGGAGGCAGACCATGATTTCTTCCTCTTCACTCCATTAATTTATTTCCTAACTTGAGTTAATTAGTGAGGTTCCTATTTTTAAAAGCTCTTTGAAATTCATTGGGAGAGGGGGACATTTGCAAGAACTGCTTTGAAAATCCACGGCAGAGGAAATGAGCTAAAATACAAACGGTAAATTCCCCCAAGACATTATCGCACATTGAGCACCTGATTGCCAGTCAACAATCTTTATGCCTGGGAAAGCAGTGGGCGATTAATACATAGTTTCTATAAGAAAGAAGGAGAGAACTAGAAGGAAAGAATGAGAGCAGCAGGGAGAACAAACTCATTCCAGGCAATTGCTAACTAGATGAGATGATCCCCAAGGTCCTATTCATCTCTAGGTAAAAGTCTGTGGCATTCCAATTTGATGCTACAAAATGAAGACTGACTACAGCTTGGAATAATAGCCATGGAGAGAAATATAAAAAAAACAAAACCCACTATTCAGAGAAATAATAATAATAATAATAATAATAATAATAATAATAATAAACCTACAGAGATTGGTCCAACAGAGAACAAAGATAAATCAATTATTCTTCCTCGGTCAAATGAAACCTTAATTCCTAAATTAGAGTGGGAGAGAGTACATTGTACTAAAAAAAAAAGGGCACAGGGAGAGAGGAGGGATTCATTCACAGTAGAGTATAAATCACTGCTAAAAGTTTAAGATATGCCTAATGGCGTATGGGGGAAGAGAGAACTAGCTTCTCCATGAATGTTCAAGCCAATCTACTCTCCACTCCTTCCTGGACTACTCTGGGCTGCTGCCAGGACATAGGTGAGAGAGAGTGGGTTGGGTTGGGTGCCCTTCGCAAGTCCCCGGATGTCGACACCTGCTACAGACTCCTTAACGCCAACTTCCACAAAAGCTGGCCCTAGGAGGCAGCAGCACCATCAACCTAATCTACCTAGATTGTACCTAATCTAGGTACAACCTTCCTTGTCAAAGTCCTGTTTCGTTTCATTTTCTCTTCAACATGGGCCTGTGCGAGCCACCGGGAGCCTCTCCTCTTCTGGCCCTGAATGTGGGAGCTGTACTTATTTGAACTAGATCTTCTCTTCTCTAAGCCTCAAACTCCTCCTCTCTGAAATGGAAATATAAACCACCTAGCTCAGTCCCTGATGCTGAGGAGACATCCAGAAATTGCAAATTCTCTCCTCTCCTTTCACACAGACACAGAAAAGGTCAAGTCAGCTGCAGGGACACAGCAGAACCCAGGGGCAGGGCTAGGACAAGACGAGGTTCTTTCGGTCCCTCTTCAAGAGCCTTTAAATGTTTCTCTCCTGTCAACTCCCTGGCCCTGAAACCTGTTCCTCAGGTTTCCCATACCAAAACAAACAGCACCACGATTTATTCCTTTTCCTGATGCCACACTGGAAAGGGCCCTGTGGACCGTGGGCTCCTTGCTCCCTGACACACACAAGGACCCGACTTGAAACGTTCGCACCACAACGGAAGTTTGGCAAACGAGCCAGTTTTCTCGGCACGGAACTGAGTATTTTGGATGATCAATCAAGTCCCAGGAATCTGGGACACCAGATTTTCCAGATCAGACAAACAGGCCGGCAGTCCCTGCCATGGTTCTTAGTTCTGATAAGGAACAAAACCACCAGAGCAGAAACTCAAGCTCTACCCTGAGGAATGCGTGTGTGAGAGCTCCAGTTTCGTAGGACATGGGTAGGTCACTCTGGGGGGAATGGAGCTGCAGCCTGGAGAGTGTGTGTTCCTGACAGCCTTGCTTCTCCCAGGGAGGAGAGAAACGGAACAAAATCAAACTGCCTGGGGCGCCTGGGTGGCTCAGTCGTTAAGTGGCTGCCTTCAGCTCAGGTCATGTTCCCGGGGTCCTGGGATCGAGCCCCGCATCAGGCTCCCTCCTTGGCAGGAAGCCTGCTTCTCCCGCTACCATTCCCTCTGCTTGTGTTCCCTCTCTCGCTGTGTTTCTCTCTGTCAAATAAATAAAATCTTAAAAAAAAAAAAAAAAAAAATCAAACTGCCTGAGGAAGGTTCTCCAGGGTAAAGAGGGCTGGAGAAGAAAGCCCCCTTTTATCTCCACGGAACTTCTCAGAGGACTTTCACCCCTCCCCCGTCATCTAATTTGACCCTCACATCTCTCAGTATATTTAACTCCATTTGACTCAAGATATTCTGTGACCCGCCAGGGTCACAGAGCTGCTGTTCTAGAATGCACCCAGACGCTGACTCCTGATCTAGGGCTCTCTTCACTGCAACCCATGACCCCAACACACACAAAAGAAACACTCAGAAGTTCCCATCTGGGCCTCCTCCCTCTCAGCAAGGGGAAGCTTACACCTTTAAGGCAAGGCCTGCGGTTTGCAGGAGCACAGGCGGTGGCCCGTGGCCTGGTGGGGGAGGGGGAAGCCACCTGCGTCGCCCTCCACCCTGGACTCACTCAGGAAGATGATGGTCTGCCTCCTGGCTGTCCTGCTCTCCTCGCTCTCTGACTTCTTCAGCTGCGGCTGCTGTCCCTTCCTGGCGCCTGTGGCCTGGCCGCTCCTCATGAGCACCTGCATCATGTTCCAGCACATGAAGGCCACGGAGACCAGGACCAAGAGGTAGACGACGAAGGCGCTGAAGATGCTGGACTGGAAGACCGTCCACCGGCTGGAAAGGTTGGTACAGATGGACATGTTGGAGGTCTCTGGGCGCTGATGGTGGCGGGTCTGGGAGCGGTTACAGGAAGGCCCCCGGTGATTGGGCACGATCACTAGGGGGTACTCGACTCCCATGGCAAAAAGCAAAGGCAAGGCCACCAGGGCGGAGGTGACCCAGACGAAGCCAATCAGCAGCTTCACCTGGCAGGGCCCTGACACGGCCTTGTACCGGAAGGGGTGGCAGATGGCCACGTAGCGCTCAAAGCTAAGGGTCAGCACGTGGAGCAGGGTGGCGTAGCTGCAGGCCTCGAAGAGGAAAGTGTGAATCTTACAGGACAGGGCATAGCTGGGCGTGGTCAGGGGATTCCAGATGATGCTGTAGAACTCCATGGGCATGCCAATGAGGAAGACCAAGATGTCCGAGCAAGCCAGGCTCACCATGTGATCCGTCACCTCCTTCTGCAAGTAGCCTTTCTTCTGCAGCACCTGGGTGACGCGAATGGTGACGCTGTTCCCCAGGATGCCCACCACAAAGATGGCCAGGTACACCAAGATGAGGGTGATTTTGATCCAGGTGGCCACCTCGAACTCGGGGACATGGGTGTGATCGATGACATGGGAGCACTCACTGCTGGGGCCTGGGTGCGAAGCCATGAGGATGAAAACCAAGCCACCAAGTCCGAAGTCCTCTTCGACTTCCCTTCCTCTTCCTCCTCCCAGCAGAGTTCTGGGCTGCAACTCACCAAGGAGGGCCCAGAACGTTCTCACTCGCAATCACCTGGAAAAAGTAACTTAGTATTTTTGGTGCTTTCATGGAAACTTCCTGGAGTAGCCCAACCTAGCTGGGGCCTGGGAGGCGCCTGGGGGTGGAGTTTGGGGAGTGTGTGTAAGAGTGAGGCGGGGAGAGAGTGGAGGAGGGAGTTCCTAATCTCTGGGCGCGGGGAGTGACTCTTGCAGCAACCCTGCCCCTGAGCGCCGTCCCCTCTCCCTGCTCCCCGAGCGCAGTACCGGGCAGCCCTCCGCCCCCCTTCCCGCTGCCTGCCGCTCGCGGGCCCCTACCCACCCTCCCAAAGAGCCCTCTTGAAGTTACTAGGGGCCCAGTGGTCCGAGATTAATCATTAACCTCCGCTTGCTGTGCTCTGCGCACCCCCCCCCCCAGGCAGACCCAGCCCAGCCACGGGGTTGACTCAGCGCGCAAATCTTGGCTGGGGAGCACCGGGCAACGGGTGGCCCCACCTCCCCCGCCGCCCACGCCGCCACAGCCGACCCAGCGGTGACCGCCTGCGCCCACACGCATTCCGGGGTGGTGCGGCCGGGAGGAAGCTGAAGCTGGAGCGCGCTCCCGGACGTGCACTCCAGGGCCGTGGCTGGCAAAGACGAACTCGCTCCCCCTGCCCGGCTGTCCCCTCAAACGCTGTGCCACTGTCAGCTTGGGGGTGGCTGGACTTGGGTGCCAGTCTCAGCGGCCAGCTAGTTGGCCCCGCTGCCCTGGGGAAGCCAGCAAGCGCTCGCCTCCTCGGTGCCCTGCCTTCCGACAATTGGGGTGTTCACGGTGCACCGCTGGGCTGTGCGCTCCGTCACCAAGTCAGCCCCAAGCAAGTTAATAACAGCCTCAAAAAAGCGCTGCCTTTCTCCAAAGCCTCTCTTATTCTATGGACTGCACTGGCCTGCCTTGCTGGGAAGGGACAGGAGGAGCTCGTCTCTCTCCTCTGGGTTTCGCTCCTTGGCGCAGGCTCTTCTCCCCGCAGCAGACAAGGGGAGTCTTTAACTGGGGACAAATGTATGGATAAGGATGTGACGGTCCTCCAGGTGGCCCCTAATGGGAGGCGCTGTCCTATCTCAGGGAGCTGTGACCAGGACATCAAGGGCATCCCAACGGGGAAACAGGGTAAAAATGTCATTTTCCCTCTCTTCAGAGAGAGGAAAACCTCTAATGGGCTTATTTCAGCTTCTAATTCCAAAATCACAGATAATGGAGATGGAACAGGAGAAGGCTGTCCTATGCACTGTGAAGCTCCTATAAGCACCCCCACCGCCCTCCAAACAGTGATGGCCAAAAATGTGTCCAGGCCCCCCAAATGTCCTTTGAGGAACAAAATCACCCCAGGTGGAAAACCACCTAGAAGGAAGAAAATGGATCCCTTTATGTGTCCACTCTAAGGGTCTAGCTGAGGCTCTTCGCTAAAAACCATCCTTAAAATATCACAGCAACCACCCTGTGATGTAATTGTTTTAAAGATGAAGAAACTGGGGTTTCCGAAGGATGAGTGCTTCTCCAAGACCATAAAAGAGTCAGCAAGGAAACTGAAAATTATCCCAGATCCATCAAACCCTAAGTCCAAGCTCCTAACAGGGAGGGCATTCTGGGATCACCAAAGGCGCTAGAGAAATGAGTCCTGAATGATATGCATAGAGATACAAGTCTGAACCCAAACCTGGACACATGGTCTGAGGACCTCAGGAAATATGTGATTTTGACGCCGTTTAGGAAAAAAGGTGGGGAAGTGGGGGTATGACCATTGGATCTTTACAATCAACCTCATATCTGGTTATAGTTACTTTGTCTATTTGTGTTCTCTGCATTAAATTACAAACTCCAAAGCCAAGAACTCTCTCTCCTTCTCCGACACCTCTCCACAGCTCCCTCAATAGTATGTTTTGTCAAACCACCCTTTCACATGTGCTATTTGACCTACTTGCTGGCTGGGAAATTTGTAACTCATTTCCTCATTAGTATACAGGGTTTAGCTACATGACCTCCATGGCCTTAAAGTTTCCCACAAAACACCCAGGGTATGTGTGGACTCTTGAGGCTTTCCAAACTGCACGTCAGAGTCCTCAGTGGACTGCTCTGCAAAAGGTGCTGGTTGTTTGCTACCCCAGAGAGACTGAGAAGTTCTAGAAAGAACCTTCCCACCAGCAGCAGCAGCGCATATACTCGTCCTCAGCTCTGCCCACTTGGTTCTCCTCGACAGAAAACAAGCTGGGAAGCTCACAAGTATCCAGTGTAGCCACAGATCCTTTGACCCTTCCTTTGGTTATTCGCTGAGCCCCTATTGCGTGCCAGGCATTTTCACATAATTCATTTCTTTCAATCCTCATGAGGCTAGAAGGAGGGTATCAGTATCCTGTTTGCAGATGAAATGACTGAGGACCAGGGGACTTAAGTGACCTGCCAGAAAGGGTCAGAGGCAGGATTCGAACTCAGGTCTGCCTGGCACTAAAAGCTCTCTCCGCTCTGAAATGCTCTCTGTGTGTGCAGCACAAGGCTGTGCCAGGCTGGACAGGGGCATGTTAGGGAAAGGAATTGTCTTTCTTCTCTCCCCAGCTGCAGCATGCCAATCATCCGGCGACATATTTGATAATTACAATTTGTTCTGCTCAGACAAGATTTCCATTATTTGTCCAATTTCTTTCATCAAAATTCTTGCTCCCAAAGTGTGAACAAAGATTACAAATGCATGGCCAAACAGTGAGAATCAAGCTAATTAAAATGTGTTCCTTACGATGCAGATGGAAACATGCATTCTGAACCAAGGTCCAGGAGAATTACATTGTCATTTCACCTTTGCTTTTCCTAAGACCAGTTAAAAACTGTTTGATGTGCTCTCACTTGTTGATAACACACTGGTATAACATGTGGCCTGGGTCTGTGTAATCTCGATGTTTTTTTTTTTATTAGCATATTAGCATATTGTAGGAAAAAAAAAGGAATGGAAAGTGAGACAAAAGAATATGTTAGGTACCCTTTGATATCATCTCTCCTCAGACCACTCTAGGGTCTTCAGAAATTTATACTCATATTTCACACATTCTAGATGACCTTTGAGGTCACATAGGCTAGTGGCTTTCACATGTTTTTTTGGCACTAAATCTCTTTTTTTTTTTTTTTGAGATTCCTAGAATTTTTTTTTTTTAATTTTTATTAACATATAATGTATTATTTGCCCCAGGAACTAAATCTCATTTTTAAAATGAAATATTACACTGGCACCCAAAGTAAACAAACACACACATACACACATACACACACTTATGGATACATGTATATTGTATTTTATAAATTTAAATTATTTCAGATGCTCAAATTGTTAACATTTACTCAATCAACAATTTATACTCGAAAACTAACACCCTGTTTACAAAGGTTAATAGTATAATCATAGTGACTATTCTAAGCTACAAAGAAAACTTCAATAATTTTCAAAAACTATAGCATAGATAACTTTATTTATAATGCAGTGTAACTAAGAAGTAATAGCACAACCAGAAAAAGTGAAAGATAAAACTCCAAAACTCTACCATCTCAAAATTTAAAAAAAAAAAAAAAAAAATCTCTGAAACAATTATTGGTCAGAGAGAAAACCCAAACCAAAATTTCAAAATATGTAAAGAATATTTAACACAAAAATACTGAATATCAGTAAGCCAAACAAAACCCAAAGTCACACAGAACTAGAAGATGCTGAGGTTGCAACCACTGCGTGAAGATGCCTCACTGACCTAAGCCTGGAAGGACCAGCCCTTACAAGTAGGACTAAATCAGCCACAGACCTGGACAAAAATATTGACTTCAGCTCTCGACTATGGAAACCACTAACCACACATCAATAATTATACTTGAAATATGGCTAGTTCTAACTGAGATGTGTTGTGAGCATAAAAAACACACCACATATTGAAGACTTTATATGGGAAAAGGAATATAAATTTGTTTTTATATATTGATCTCATGTTGAAGTGATACAATGACTATACAATGACAACGACTATACAACAACTATAACGACTATACAATGACTATAATAAAATATATTATTAAAAATAACTTTATATCTTTTTTTTTTTTACTTTTTTCATGCGACTGCTAGGATATTTTAAATTATATTTGGCTTGCATCTGTGGCTGGCATAATATTTCTATGGAACCCTGATACTATAAACAGATAATGAAACAAAAGAGACAGTCCAAGAAAAAAAACACTTCCAGGAATTTTGCTTATGATAATGGTGGCATTTAAAATCAATAAGGAAAGATGGATTGTTCAATAACTATTGGGATAGGTTAGCCATCTTGAAAAAAGAAAGAAAGAAAGTTGGATACCTACCTCCACACTTTATTATAATAGAAATTCCAGGTGGATCAAAGATTAAAGTCTTTGGATTTTAATCATTAAGGAAGTCATTAAATGATAGAATAAAGCACTAGAGAATTTTAAAAACTAAATTGGATTTTTAATCTTATGACACAAATCCAGGAATCTATAAAGAAAAAGGTTGATAAACTTTATTTCATTAAAAATAAAGTTCTGCAAGGCAAGAAACACTGTAGCCAAAGGCAAACGACAGATTTCAAAAACTTGGTAAACTGATTCTAAAATTTTAAATATTAATAGCCAAGAATGAGCAAGATATTCTTACGAGGTGAGAGGACTTGCCCTACCAGATATCAACATTTATTTATAAAGCTATAGTTTATAAGGCAGTATGGTGGACACTTGAATGGCTCAGTTGTTTAAGCATCCACCTTTGGCTCAGGTCATGATCCCAGAGTCCTGGGATGGAGCCACTCATTGGGCCTCCTGCTCATTGGGGAGTCTGCTTCTCCCTCTGCCCTTCACCTCATTTGTTCTCTCTCTCTCATTCTCTCTCTCAAATAAATAAGTAAATAAAATCTTTAAAAATATATATAAGGCAGTATGATTTTGATGTGGGGATAGACAAAAGAATGATACCAAGGACCTAGCATAGAAATAAGTCTACATGTAAATGGACAGGATTTACAACAGATGAAACTAAGGCACTGTAGAAGAGATTGTCTTTTCCATTGATGTAGTAGCTGAGGACTCTATGGACTGAAGGTGAGGAAATGCCCTAATATGTAACATTTGTCAATATCCACGGTGCCAATACTCCCGGCATGGCTTATTTCAAGCTACCCAAACATTAAAAATCTTCTCACAAAACTCCTGAAATTTTAACAATCAACTCTCATGAGTTCCAGGACACCACTCCCTAAATGCTATTTGAGACAATTGAGTATCCATTTGGATAAAATTCATTAAGAAACAAGACAGACAACCCAATTTAAAAAATGAGCCAAAGAGATAAACAGGCACTTCACAAAGAGGAATCCAGATGGACAATAAACAATGAATAGCTATCCAACCTCTTTAGTAGTCAGGGAAATGCAAACTAAAACCACAATTAAATACAACTGCACACCTACCAGATTGACTAACATTCAAAGATGACCAGTACCATCTGTCCATGAAGCTGTGAAGTAATGGTGACTTGTACATTGCACAGTGGAGAGTCAGTTGGTGCAACCACTTAGGAAATAAGTTTGGCAAGGTCTACTAAAGTTACTTATGTACATATCTCGTGACCCAGGAATTCCACTCCTAGGTATATACCCTATAGCTCATGTCACAAAATGCATATACAAGTGTGTGTACATCAACATTGTCCATCATTACCTCAACCTAAAAAACACCTCAATATCTATCCACAGAAAAATAGATAGCAAAATGCAGCATATTTATATAAAGAGCTATTATATGGGCATGAAAATAGATATGTCATTGCTTCAAAAGTAATGTGGTTGAATCTAACAACTATAATGATGCATAAAGGAAAAGAAGAATAAATATGCCCCATTATGTAACATTTGACATAGATGAAAGAATAATTTTGAGGGATATGATATGTTATATGGGGATTGATATAATAAAGCAATTAATTAAGCAAAAATGTCATTTCAGTGAAGAGATAGAGGTCACTTCTCATGAGATGGGGAGGTGTATGACCTGGAAAGGACATATGGAATGGAGGTGAGAACTTCTGAGGGCTGACAATATCTGTTTCATTTTTTAAAAAGATTTATTCATTTATTTCAGAGGGAGAGAGCACACAAGCAGAAGGGACAGAGGGAGAAGAAAAGAGAGAATCTCGAGCAGACTCCATGCTGAGCCTGAAGCCCCACTCGAGACCTGATCCCATGACCCTGAGATCATGACCTGACCGAAACCAAGATTCAGACACTCAACCAAATGTGCCACCCAGGTGCTTCACTATTTATTTCTTAACGTGGGTAGGAATTACATGATAGTAATTGCATCATGTTTTGCTTTATGATTTTTATTATGCATGCATTTATTATTACCCTGAATAAAATAAAACTTCGTGTAAACAGTAGAGAGTCAGCTGCTTCGTTTTCTGGTCTCAAAGTGCCTTCTCAGTGTGAGCAATCCTTATTTATGTCTTATGTACATTAGGTGGGCTATAGTTCATAATATTGTCAAATGAATTTTTTTAAAAAGGAAGAATACCCACACAGCCAGTTGGATAAGATCAGTCAACCTTGCTTTGCATCCAGTAGGGTGACAGTGCTGCAGCCAGAACACTCTCAAGTGAAAACAACAGTAACAAGTTCCACAATTAAACACCTAGTGTGACCAGACACTATGCTTATTCAGTGCCCAAAATAGTCCTGCCAGGGGATCATTATTCCCATGTACATGTCTGTAAATCACCCATCGAGTACCTCCTCTCCAGCCTTGCAGACTTGGTCTTGGTCTACAGCCTGAATTTCTTGCATTCCTCGCAGTGTACTGCATGTAGGAGCAATGACAAGGTGGACCCTGAGAAACCATTATCATGTAACCTGAAGACTTCCTCCTTCCTTCACCCCTAGAATGCCATCTGGCAAACAGGATCCAGCTTCCTGGACCACAAGAAGAAGGCTGAGGGAGGCTGTATGGAACATGTATGTCTTTATGAAGGCTTCCAGTTTCACAAATTCAGAGGGTTGAGGTCCTGACCATAGAACTGATGGAATGCTGGGCCACCTCAATACAGAGATGAGCCCTCACCGAGAGGCTCCAGATTTCTGGGAAATTATGTTCTCTCTTTTAAAAACGTTTTACGTGTTAGGTTCTGTGAGAGTCCTGGCATACTGGTGCTATCTTTGGCCCTCCATCTTGTTCATGGCCTCCCTAGGGGCTACATGTTCCCAGTCCCTTGGAGGTTAATATACATATCTTAGAAATGCTACCATACCCACAATGCAGGGGGCCTTGTTTTGGCCCTCTGTAAATTTGTTAAAGATAACATAGTCTCTCCTCTTCCTGATGCACAGATGGCACCACAAAAGCTAACTAAAGGGAAGCTGTCAATTTGGAGCATGCAAGCCCTTTGATCTCACTCCAGTGCCCTTCTGTGTGTCCCTTCACTCTACGAAATCTGTGGACTAAGGTCCAGACTTTGTGGAGAATAGTGCCCTAGCTGCCTGGATTATTGCCCACCCAATCCTCCCTGTCAGTAAGTTACCCTGAATAAAATAAAACTTCGTGTAAACAGTAGAGAGTCAGCTGCTTCGTTTTCTGGTCTCAAAGTGCCTTCTCAGTGTGAGCAATCCTTTTCACCGTCCCTCCCTCACCTTCTAATAGGTTCTCTCGCTTTTCTCATCTGAAAAAGTGATTAAGAAAAGAAAAATTGTCCCACTGGTTTGGGTAAACTAATGAGTTATGGCTTTAGTTTAGCACATACCTTTTTTCTTCCTTTAACTTGGATACTTTGAGCTCAATAGAATGGGGTCCTTATCTGTAAGGTAGTCTCCCTGTTACCTGTTAGGCTCTTCATCCCCGGGAGGGGGGGAAGTGTCCATTCAGTCCAGCGCCTTCCAAGGGGAGAGACAAGTACCTGTGTAGTCATCCCCGTTGCCCCCTTCTTGTGTTTTGCATAGTTGCTACAGGCCAGCGCAGACTAGAAGATGCCTACCACCTGGGCTGCTCCTAGTTGCATTCCCTGCACACTGCATGCTCAGAGCACAGGGAACAGCACTGCCTCAGCTTTCCATGCTTTTCCCATATCCAAATCATGGGGCGCCTGGGTGGCTCAGTCGGTTAATCATCTGTTTTCAGCTCAGGTCATGATCCCAGGGTCCTGGGATGGAGTCCGGAATCGGGCTCCCAGCTCAGCAGGATGCCCACTTCTCCTTCTGCCTCTCTCTGCTGCTCCCCCTTCTTGTGCACACTCTCTCTCTCTCTCTGTCATATAAATAAATAAAATCTTTAAAAAAAAATGGGGCAGCTGGGTGGCTCAGTGGGTCAAAGCCTGTCTTCGGCTCAGGTCACGATCTCAGGGTCCTGGAATCCAGCCCCGCATGGGGCTCTCTGCTCAGCAGGGAGCCTGCTTCCCCCCTCTCTCTCTGCCTGCCTCTCTGCCTACTTGTGATCTCTTTCTCTCTGTCAAATAAATAAATAAAATCTTTAAACAAAACAAAACAAAACAAAACCCTTATGAAGAAACAAATACCTCCAGGCCTTGATGTTTTTATTTTAAAATACTCCAAGCAAAGAACAAACAATTTTTTCTTTGGTGGAACTATTTTTCCAGCCCACTTAGGCAGAAACCTCACAGGTCCTCAGCCCCAGTGATTGTTCAGGGATATCGTGATTTTCAACCTTGATGAAAATTTCAGTGATGTCTTTTGATAAAGTAGTCTATGAGCCAACAGCTCTTGCCATGTAAACCGGCGCAGAATGGTTCAGGACTGCCATCCTATTCATCCATGGGCTCTTCGGAGATTGCTATATAGAGCATGGTGATTAAAACAACAGCCTCGGAAGCAAGAACCCTTGGGTTTGCATCCGGGGCCTTCCATGCAGCTTCTTCATGCCTTAGTTTCCTCAGCTGTAAGATGCAAATAACAATAGTATTTATCTCCTGAGTTTGCTGTGAGGATTGAAGGCATTTACATGAAGAGTGCCTGGCATATGAACTCATATTTGGATAAAGCAGTGGATAAAGGCCTCACCGCCTGGGTTTGCATCTGTTACTCCCTCGTTGCATAACTTTGGGCACTTTCCTTACCTATCTGCCTCAGGTTCTCATCTGCCACTGCACGGAAGATAGTCACTTCTCTAAATGGGGTATATCTGCAATCAAGCCAGGGGCGTGTAAATTGTTAGTTCTCCTGAGACGCAATTGCCAGCTTCTGGGTGGTGGCAATAAAGGCAACAACAGGTACTTAAAAATGTGGCATCTGTCCCCACAGGAGAGACGAGACTCCTCGCCTCTGAAAATCGGAATGCCCATATGACACGTGGGGAATCTTCGTAATAGCTAGTGATTTCACCCAGCAGAACTTTCTAGTGTGAAGACCACACAACACACAGGATTTACTGGACCACTGGGACCCTGAATTGTCGGGGGTCATCCTCACTAAATGTGAGCTTTGTGTGGTCTGCGGCATGGTGGCAATCCAGTGACAGCAACAGATCTGCATACACATGGCCTTACAAGGCTTTTTCTAAGTGCAAAGTGAAACGGCCACACTGAGAGGGATTCCAAGTGTGACCCCACTCACGTTGCCCTCCGTGTGCGCTGGTGGAGTTGATTGGCCTACTTCACGGGTTTTAGAACAAGCAGATCCATCGCGGCCACGCCCCCCTAAGTGTCACGCCATCGCAAACCCTTTCGGTGCATTAAAAAACCAACCAAACCCACAAACAAATGAAAACACACCAATTTCCTGAACTGACACCAGCCACAGGTTCCTCAAAAATGCAGACAGCCCTTGTCCTCCAAGTGACTCTACTTAGCACTGGCCACCCCTGTGTTCCCAGCTGTCAGACCCTCATTCTCTCTGCCGTTAGCGGTTACAGCTCATGAGGAAAGTGATGGATGGATTCAAATGTACAGAAAGGAGGCAGCTGCCTCAAGCATTTTAGCTAAACTGACCTGTCTGCTGGTTGATGTCTACTTTCCTCCCTCAGCTTACATTATGGATGAGATGCGTATTTGTGGGCCTGGCCAGCACTGTTATTCTTGGGATGTTGTTTGTTCTGAGTTCCCACCTTATAAACACAGCCCATTTCAAGTTGAGACCAAAAGGAAAGGCTTTATTATTTATAATATCTTGCCTTTTCTCACAAGCATCTTCTCTATATTGGGGAATGGCTGCAGTTTGACAAATATGAGGAAGAACAAACCCTCTCCTGATTCCTTCCAACAACTGTCTTGCAGCAATAAACAAAATTCTCACTGTTGCAAAGGGGAAAGTAAAAATGAATGGAGGACAGAGGGCATTAATCCAAAACTCAAGTAGCAGCTCTTCCCCCATCTCTGTTTCAGAAAAAACAATCAAAGAGAATTATATCCTCATCTCTCACCCTTCAAGCAGACTGGAGATCCTTCAGAAGGAGAGACCAAGGCTCAGAATGGAAGCAACTAGTAGCTTGGGATTCATGACTATGAAAATTGTCTTTGGTCTGGATCCCGCATTCCCTGGCAGATGGAATTGACACTAGGTATTGCATGTTCTGCAGGAACCGACACTCTGTAGGGTTGACCTTGTCTTTGAGCAGGTGGGTCATAAGCCCAGAGTCAATCCGGTTGTGCTCTGACAGTTTGTTACTCCGTGTTGTCACTGGTATAATCCATCATGGGCCACCTCCTTATCACCAGCTCAGGTGTACTAAAACATGTGGGTTTGTACCAGCTGGAGATAGGTGACAAATGTGTCCAGTCTGGTCTGATTTGCCATCACGGCTTGTTTACGCAGGCAGGGACTCATGTTTCATGTACTGAGGAGCAATCGAATGCAAAGTCCTAAGAAGTAAAGAAGATTTTTTTTCTTAAAGATCCATGAGACGCCCTTCCTGCTGCCTCTCATCTTGCAGTCTTGCTGGGGGTGATGAGCCTACACAGATGCAATCCTAGAGGATAATCAGCAACCAGCAAATGAATCACTCCCAAAAGAGGAAAAGAACAAACTCTTTAGTATGACATTCAAGATCTGTTCTAACCTGCCCTCACCCAACTTTCTAATCTTATGGGTACCATATGTGGCAGCTTTTATTTTCCAAAGGTAGCCACCAGCCACTCCAACATGTGTGTGTGTGCGTGTGTGTATAAGTGACATATGATATATACAGTATATATATATGTGTGTGTATGTACATACATACACACATGTACACACTATTATTATGATGTGACTTATTATGATACGACTACCACTTTACCCCCCGAGAGGTGGGGTCTAGGCTTCCTTTCTTTGCATCTGAGTAAGGACTTGTGATCACTTTGACTTGTGATCACTATGCCAAAGTATGGCATAGTGATGTTATGTGACTTCCAAGGCTTGGTCAGCAAGAGGATATAGCTTCCTCCAGGCTCATTCTCTTTAGAATACATATCTTGGGAGCCCTGAGCTACCATGAAAAAATACAGTTGTCCCAAGGCTGTCATGCTCGAAAGACTTCCCAGAGAGTCCTCATAGAATTAGAGAGATGGCCAAGGAGCCTGAGCTACTTCACTCCCCAAATCTTTGAGTCATCTCAGCCCAACCACCAGTTGAATGAGTGATCCTCTGAATGGTTTATAGCCCCCAGCTTTCAAACTACTCTCATTGATGCCAAGTGCAGCAGAGATGAGCTGACCCTGATGAACCTTATTTGAATTCATATTCATAATAAAAAAAAATACATTGATGTTTTAAGGCATTAAGTTTTGGAGTCGTTTGTTATGTAGCCATCAAAACTGGGACACCCCACATCCTAACACTACTCTAGCAAGAATGGATTGCTAACTGAACCCAAAATCTATTAAGTACTTAACAGTGAGCTCTGCCCGCAGTCCACATCAGCTGTAACAGATAGAGCTGGGAAAGGAAGTGGAGAAGAATCATCTATATCGATTTCAGGCTTGTTTAGTCTATGAGGACTTCCCAGAGGCACTAAAAATTATGGTTGTTATTAAAGGCTAAAGAAGAAAGAGCTGGAAAGGAATTAACGTTACAGATGACGCTAGGTGTTCACGTACTAGTACGTATATACCCATTTCTCTTTCCAACAATTTTCTAGGTTCTACAGTATCATCCCCCTGCAGAGCACATGAATGGCTGATGTAGGGCTAGACATTAATTAGCTGAATTTTCCTAGCTGGTCCAGCTCTCCTTTCTGTGAGGCCATTACAACAAAGTACTCTAAGTTCTACCTCCAAAAGGACTTTAGTTTTTATCTTACAGATGCTGGGAGGTTTTGTTTGGAGGATCTTGATTGCTACAGTTGTCTGTGAAATGGTTTTGGGCAAACACAAAGCAAGGAGCTCATGGAGGGGGGGCACATGGGCTGTGTGCCCCATTGGACTGTGTGAAGTTAATTTCTCTTCATCATTCAGGAGTGACAACACACGGCTTGATGATGAGGTGATTTTGTGGCCATTAGAAGGGCCAACTGTCAAAGGAAATTGCTTTTTTTGTAAGGAGCTTCTGCTCAGCATGTAAACACCTCTCTCTCCAGTGCTTCATCTTCCCTCTTACCTTATTCTACTTTACTTTTCAACTGTTCCCTAGTAGAAAAGTCCCTAATTGGAAATTTTCTTCAAAAAGCCATTGATAACTAAGACAGGAAACCCTTGGCATTGTCATGAATGTGTCAACAGAGGTTTTCTGGGGTAGGGGGAAAAAAACACAAGTTTGGAGCGAGACTACTCTAGATTTGATATGCCGCTCCACCATCTTATTCTGGGTTCATAGCCACTGTCATCCTCAACTTCGTCATATGTAAAAATAATACCTACTTCAGAGAAATGATGTAAGAATTCAATAAGGCATTTAATACATAAGATCAGGCACAAAACCGTAACACTTACTAATAGTTCTTTGTTGCCTAAAAAGTGACAAGGACTTCCTAAGAACTGGGTGGGGACTCAGGTCACACTTACAGAACCTTGAAGCATACCAGATGTAGTACCTGCCACAGCGAACATCCCATTATAATTGAGCTGTTTAGGAAAGTAGTAGTGATTCTCTATGCATGGATGAGTGGCCACTGAATAAACTGGGTAGGCACCAGACTCATTTCTTAGCCTGACCAAAGATCCATGAGGCCCTGCCCACTGGAGGCATAAGAATGAGCCAAATCAATTAGATTAGTTCCTTCAGAATCTGAACTGGATCTCTGTGGGAGGGAGGGAGCCAAGACAGGGGAAAAGTAAGAAGGTCAAGTAACAGAGACCATGCGAGCCATAAGAGAAAGATGAATCCACTTTGGAAAACAAGTAAACATGAATGCAGCCCCCCCCCCTTTTTTTTGCCTATAGTAGCACGGTTTGCTAGTACTAAGCCCCTTTACCCTCAGCTGGCTTGAAAAAGTCTGTTTTGGTTTTTTTTTTAAGATTTTTATTTATTTATTTATTTGACAAAGAGAGATCACGAGTAGGCAGAGAGAGAGGGGGAACCAGGCTCCCCATTGAGCAGAGAGCATAATGCGGGGCTCAATCCCATGACCCTGAGATCATGACATGAGCGGAAGGCAGAGGCTTTAACCCACTGAGCTGCCTAGGTGCCCCAAATGTTTTATTTATTTTACTTGAGAGAGAGCATAGAAGGAGAAAGAGCACAGAGGAAGAGGGAGAAGCAGACTCCCCGCTGAGCAGAGAGTCCAACAAGGGGCTCAATCCCAGGACTCTGAGCTCATATATATTGTATAACATATCTTAAAGGAGGGGAATAAAGTTTGCTCTTCTCTTTGAGAGAAATGGGTGTGCATTTTAGACTAGGCCCTCACTATCTGCAGAGGTAGATGAGTAAAAACTGCCTAGACTACCCCCCATAAGAAAACACATGTCAATAGAGCAAGAATACAATTCACTCGCTATAGAAGCATTGGGTAGTGGACGTTTATCAGGCTTCGTTCTGACTCAGCACACAAACCTCCTTCCTAGTGCTTGGATTCCTCCACAGTGTGGATCTTGGTGGTGGGCAGGGAACTGCCAGTCATAACAAAAAGATTGCCTTTCTTCCCCGGCCCTGGCACTGAGGGTGTGGGCACATGACCTCAGCTCAGATAGCTGAGGTCTCATAGGAGGATTCTGAATCGCTGCTGAATGGCAGATCCATAGAAAGGTACCATTGCGTGAGAGAGGCCCAGTGGCCCCCATATGTAACAGGAGTGGTAACTGGATTGAATGCCACAGGGGAGGGCACAGCGGGAGCTGGGTCCAGAGCCCGTGTGTGTACACTGGGCGGGTGGGTTGAGGATCAGCAGGGGGTATAATCGCACAGTTTCCCATCAGTATCATTTCTGCTGTTCTCTCTCCCTTGACTTTTCTCCCACGAATTACCAGCCATTCTTTCCATAAACTCCTTTCATGGCTGCATTATCCATGGTTGGTTTCTATTGTTTGCAACCAAGATCTTTTATTATTCTTTTTAAGATTTTATTTATTTATTTGACAGAGAGAGAGAGAGATCACAAGTAGGCAGAGAGGCAGGCAGAGAGAGGTGGGGAGAAGCAGGTTCCCTGCTGACCAGAGAGCCCGATGCTGGGGCTAGATCCCAGAGGCTTTAACCCACTGAGCCACCCAGGCGCCCCAACCAAGATCTTTATACTGATACTTATTGCAAGGAAAATAAACTGTCTGGTTGGGTATACAAAAGGCACGAGGAGAGGTGAGATTTTAGCTGGGTTGTGTGCTCTTAAATTTCAGACCCTACAGATGAAAATGACGAACTGACTGATTACTGAGGTCTAGCCTGACAAGAAGAAGGGATCAAAGAAAGAAACATTGTGGGAAGGTCTACCCCGACCCCGCTGTAGTGGATGCTGTGATGTGTGACCCGGGTCTCCTTCAGAACCAAGGCCCTCATGTCCCCAGCTTCCAAGAATGTTGACTGCAGATAAATGGATCACAGCTATATCCTGTCTGGGATTCACCTCAGCCAAAGGCAAAGACGCGGCAATGCCTCCTCCCCCGGGACAGTTCACATCCAGCGATCAGTCCTGGTCTCATTTGGGAAAAGCTCTAAAGGATTCCCCCAGCTTCAGAGCCCTCTGTGGGATCAGCTGAGTGTTGGATGCCTTGGCACCATAATTCAGCTGCTTCCTCTGCCCAGTTGGGCTTCCTTCTCCCTCCCACAGGTCTTGTTCCTCATACAAATGTCCATCGCCGTGAGTTTTCCAGGAAACCCAAAAGAAAACCTCTACCTACCCCATTTCAGAAACCACTTCCCCTCTTCTTTGATAAGCAGAACCTTAACTATCATCCAGCATCAACACCAATGATATTCTGAGACCCAGCCTCTCTCAGACAGGTTATTTGAGTAGCTTCCTACCTGAGACTGCCTGAGACTAAATCTGACACCATAGTTCTTCAGTGCTAATCCCAGAGAATGTAGAATATTCTGGATAACAAAAGGCTAACCATCAAAGAACTGGACTAATTTTGTTTCAAAGCTTTAGAATACAGTTCTAACACCTCTTACACACAAGTCTATGCTGGGAAATCATATGCGTTTGTATTGTAACTCTTTTGTTTACCTGGGGTAATTGTACTGCCATATACATAACAAAAATAGCCACCGTATATGAAATCCTATTACTTGTAGCAAGCACACCAATAGATGCTTTAGACATATTATTTCTAATAGTTTCGTTGATTCTGCATGATGTTATTTTTACCAGTGCCAGTAAACTAACTCTCAAAAAAAAAAGAAAAGAAAGCCCTGATTTGCACATTTTGCCAATTTCTATGGTATAAATATTTCCATCATGACTTGTTTCAAGCCACCAACACGATGTCACAAAACTAACATTGTGATATTGACCGTAGAGTAGGGAAGAGATGCCAACAATTGGCTGGTATGAGCCAACTCCGATATACCTTTGCTATGTCCCTTTAGCAGATGATGGGTCAGAGGTTCAAAGAGTCCCCCTAGGGTGCTTTCACTGGCACACCATAAAACTCTAACTGCATTGTCTTTAAAATTAAGGAAAAATTAATATCTCACACAAAAAGAAATCTGGAAGCATCTCAATTCTAAGAATGGTTAACGTCCCTCTTCATTTTCATCTCTGAAACCTGGCATCTTTCCATCTTTCTCTGCTGCCGTCTCAGAACACTGGCTCAGCACCCCTAATGGTCATGAATGGCTATCTCGGTTCCATACACCTAGCATAGACATGACCATATCCAATAAGCGAAAGAAACAGAATAGTTTCCACTTACATGTCTATTTTTAATCTCTCTCTCTTTTTTAAAGATTTTATTTATTTATTTGACAGAGAGAGAGATCACAAGTAGGCAGAGAGGCAGGCAGAGAGAGGGGGGGAAGCAGGCTGCCCACTGAGCAGAGAGTCTGATGCGGGGCTCGATCCCAGGACTCTGAGATCATGACCTGAGCCGAAGGCAGAGGCTTTAACCCACTGAGCCACCCAGGCGCCCCTATGTCTCTTTTTTTATCAGAAAAAAATCAGCACAAATTTCAGCACAAGTATTAGTACCTGTGTGTTTCAGCAGGCTCAGAACATATATACTGGCTCATATGCCAAGAAGATAGAATTTTCTTTCTTTGCACAAAAAGGAAAAATTTCATCCTTTGCACCCTTATCTTCACCAATGTCCCCTGAGCTAAGTGTTCTTGGATCACATGAACAGGGAGACAGATGTGAGGGGCGCAAGACCTGTCACTTGTCCTGTTTCTGATCACTGACCACTCATGTGACTTCTCTCTCATCTGTAGAAGCAAAAGATTAGATCAGCTAAGGTACAAAATTTTACAACTTTATATTTCTGTGATCAAACCTAACCTAGGAGCTTATAAAAAGATAAGCCCAAGTCAAGGAAAACAAAATACTGAAGGCAGTGCTCCAAGCCCAGTGTAGAATGGTATCAAATCTTCCTTTTCTTTCTCTTTCTTCCCACACTGACTCTCTCCCACTTCTGTGAAACTCCTCAAAAATTTAAAAAATTTAAAAAATTAAGTGAGATCATATTAAAACATTGAAATGGACTTTTCTAGAAGAGTTTGGAAGCCATTATTAAGGGGAAAACTGTGCTTTTGGAAGCAACGTGAAAGTTGGTGGAGGAAGCCTCAGGGTCGCCATTGACACTTTTTGCTCCCTTGCCTTTGTTTATCTGCCGGTCATAATTGTTAATAAGGAAGCTCCAGAGCATTCATTTGCTTACTTTGCTGCTAATGATGGAAATAAATGGCTCCGACTTAATGTGGCAGGATTCCAGGGCGCCACCGGGCAAGTTTGCCATTCTTGGCACTTGCAGAGTCCCACAAAGCTCTCTGAGCAATCTGTCTTGTCAGCAAATTCTGCCTTGTCCCATTTTTCAGGGTGGCCTGCCTGCTCATCCATCCCTGACTCCCTGGTGGGCCTCATCTCTGGCAGCTGAAAGAAAGACAACACTGATACCCGGAGGTAAAAAGTCACTTTGGAAGACAAGGCCTTCTGGGACTGAAGCAGTGTGTGAGTGTGGAAAGAACAGGGCATTGTCACCCGGTGGCCTTGGGCTTAGGAGACAATTACCTGGCACTCTTACAAAGTATCGTTAATACTCTCAACCTCTGGTACAAGTTACATTTACTATATATAGTACATGTAATATATATATAGTATATGCAATATATGTACATATATACATACATATATTACATATATATAGTAAATGTAACAGTATACATATTACATATACATTACATATTACATATACATATACTATACATTTCACCAGTGTGGTAGCTGAAGGACACTCAATGCTTGCCCAAGGGCCCCCTACTGACCCAGGATTTGATCCAGAGCAGCTTTGGATGCAGTAAAATTTGAGCTTAATCCTGGAATGGGACCTTGAGAGGAAAGGTGCATTAGAAAGGGAGTCATCAGTCAAGCGTCAGTTGGTGGGCCCAAGAATGGGTCCTTGAGTGGAAAGGTAAGCTAGAGAAAGATTTGGGAGTCATCAGCCAACAGTCAATTGGTGGACCCAAGAATGCGTGAGCTATCTCAAGATGAAAATCCAGAGAGAAAATCAAGAGCTCAACAAATAAAGATGGAGATTTACCCATCAGAGGAAGAAGGATCCAGACAACCTAGAAGAACCAGAAAAGCAAGAGGGGAGTCACAGTCACCCTACTTCTGATTTTTTCAAATGTGATTTAAAAAACAACAGAATGATTGGTCTACCATTCATCAAGAAGTTCTGGCTAACTGCTTATTTTGTAAACTCACAAAATGAACTTCCTCTGGGGCTAGGGTGAATGATCATAATCAAATGTACTGGCTGTCAACAGGGAGAAGCTTGGATCTATAGGAACAAGTTTGATGACTCAGTGCTAATGGGTGAGAACCTTTCTACCTGCAAGAAATATAAGCACCAGCCCCAAGATTTGCAAGGTTCTGGGGAGTCCTGGAGCCCAAAACTCAATGCTAATTTTTCGTGTATGCTTTTTAAATTATAGGGGGAAATTCATGTATCATTTCTGTGACGTGATCTGATTAGGCAAAGCAGAACTTTGTGGTAGAAATAATTAGTGTTCAATCATGACTGTACCAGAGAAAAATGGCACTAATGAGGAGTGCATGTTATGACGAAGGTCAAGGGTAACATTCTAATTGCAGGTTGATGCCAAAGGCTGTAAAGAGAGCATTTTGAATGACTTTGTGAACAAGGATATGAAAGAAGGATAAAACGTGAGTAACAGTCAACGAGAAGTACAACCCAGGCAGCAAGGGGCTTTCATTTTCCTTCTCAGCTTTCTTCCTTAATGGGTACATGCTGGGGTTGAATAGCAGCTTACTCCTCTTTTGAACCACCCAAACCATTTTTTAAAACAAGAATAAAAAAGAATAATTCATGTAAAGAGAGTCACTACTTAATAAAGCAGAGAGAACTGGCTATGTTGAGGGCTAGTGGAACGTTCATTTGCTATCACGTATATTTTTGGCATACCTTTGACTCCCATCAGGCAAAAAGTACAAACAAAACAAATGTAAGATTAATATTCTGGATTGCTGTGTGTGTGCATGTGTCTCTGTGTGCTTATAGCACATTTCTCAAAGCCACACTTATAACTTTCCTTTGGAGGGAAGTTAGATCCTTTGCACTGTGTTAGCGGCATCATTGGTTGACAAAGACTGACAGCTCCATACTCGGTAGTAGAATGGGTGATGTGTGTTAGGCTCCTCTTGGTCTGTGGTTTCTGCCTACCTGCCTCCATAGTTAGGATCCCTGGGCCAGCTGAGCCCCATTGAGGTCTCAGTCTTCTAATTCCATGCTCTAGGATTTGACATCAAGGCACTCTTGTCATTAGTCTAACTCTCAACTCTTACCTTTGGCTCAGTTCTGAAACCTTGTGCCCTGAGTCCTGCCTTGTATCCTTCCACTCTGTCTCCCTGGATCTGGAATCCTGTCTTACCTTTGGAAGCAACACACTTACCCTCTCCACCTCCCCACAACCCCAAACTGGAATCCATTATATGGACAAGACTGATGACAGACTTTTCTAATATTTTATGTCTGCCTAGACTTTCCAATATCACCTCCCATGGCATCCTGAGGCAATTTTCTGCCTGCCTCCTTCTGGTACTTCCTTCACACGACCCCCAATCCTCACTGTAGGAACTGTACTACTGCATTGCCTTTGATGTTTGCCCGCAGGACTGTGTTGCATCCTAGTCATACACCAGCCTTGGCAGTTGGGCTGTCTCCCTCGCTCCCACCCACCCTAATGACAAGTTCAAGTTCTGTGTCTGCCCCTTCCTGGCTACGATGGCCCAGTGCAGTTAACCAGACCATAACTGGTTCTGATTCGAGATAGTAGTACCATGGGGAACTGATACCATGAGATCAGATCTGCTTGCCTCCTTTTATTTTTTATTTGTACTTTCAATATTAAAATGCTTGACATAGAATACAAAATTTTCTGTTATGCAAAGAAAGTAAATAACATGGTACTTTAGGGCATGTTATGTTGATTTTGACTGATACATTTTATAAGACTTACAAAGGAAAGAACAGGTACACTTGATGCTGACAACAATAACACAAAAGTGTCCCTGGGAGATACTATTTATTTTTTCAAAACTACTTTCATTTAACTCATTTAATAAATATTTGCCAAAGGCCTACTGTAACCCTATACTGTATCAGGCAGCAGGCTACCATGGAGTAAACAAAGAGCAGTAGGACAGTAAGACGAATTCTCCCTTATCAAAGAGTTTATACTCAGCCATCATTTAGTGAAGTGATGTTCTAACATTTTTTCAGCAAAAAAATTAATTTTTCATATGATAATTTTACATGGCACCTATATTGGTCAGGATAGGCATTGTTCTGCTGCAGTAACAAACACCCCTGACCCTTTTGTGGCTTACAACTACACAGGTGTATTTTCCATTCATGCTTCATGCCCAACACAGGTCAGCTGAAGCTCTTCCTCATGTCCTCTCTGTGTCATGACCAAGGCTGATGGAGCAGCCTCTTTCTGGAACATTGCTTGCCTCACAACAGAGGGAAGAGAGTACAGGTAAGAATATAGAGCCCATACCCTGGTTGTTGCAGCTTCTTCCCAGAAATAACGCATGTCATTTTTACTATTATTTCATTGGAAAGAGGAAATCTTGTGTCGAAGCTTTGCAGCTTCAAGGCAAGGAAACACAATCTTCTCTAGGAAGGTGCGGCAAATAATTATTAAGAATAACGCCCGTAACATCGCAATGTAGAAAGTAAATAAACACGGCATAACATAAAAGCAGCATCTTTCTTCCTGAGGAACCTCTGTAAAATCTTAAGCTTCTGTGGAATTCAGTTGAGAAACCATCAATCAATGATCAAATCCGAAATGCACAAAAACCCTATGAAGGAAGTAGGGAAATTGTAATTATCCCCATCTGAAAGGCAATGCAACTCTCTGAGGCCCAGGATATTTACATAACTTCCCAGAAGACAGACCAGGACGGAGGGCTTGTGCCTCCTACTTCATAGATCTTCCCATGAGACCTTGCTGGAGTGCATGGCTCTGTACACACGAAGTCCTTTGTCATGAGAGCCCTGGCATCTCTCAATCCCAAGAAAACTGTGGGCACAACCACACTTTGTCCTAGGTGGCCAGCTGCAGACAAAGGCCACACCAGGCAAGATCTCTGCAGAAATCTTGGCTTGGCTTGACCTTTGGAGTGCTTACAACACATTTTGAAAAGCAACAGATTGTGCCAGCTCCACCATCAAACAATTCAGAAAATGAAGCATAAGGAAGGGCCTAAAGGGAGAATAATTCAGCCTTAAGATGGTAACAGTAGTTGGGTAACAGAGATGAGTAGCAGTAGTTTTTCTTATCTGAGACTCGTTCCTGTTTATCCTTTAGAACAGAAGCCAGGAGTCCCTCAGCAGAGGGTTACTGAGAACCAACTACGTCTCAGGAGAGGTAATACGAGTAAAGAACAGAGATGACTAAGACACAGTCCCCAACCCCAGAGATTTCAGAGGAACAGGAAAGATGACCTTAGCAGAGATGATGAATGCCATCACTGTCTAGACAGGTCTCATAGGATGAAGCCTCAGAGTAGGAAAGAGAAGAGATGAGGGAGCACCATTGAACTGAGAAACCAGCATTTATGGGGCAAGTGAGCCACACGTTTACCGGTACCACCTTTATGTACAAATGATTACCCATGGGTAGGAAAGAGCCTGGACTCAAGTCAAGGATCAGACTGGACTTCCAGTCCTGTCATTTATTTTCCCCACAACCTTAGGCAAACGTCTAAGCCCATTAGCCTCAATTCCTTGTCTGTAAACAGGAAGTAAAGAAAACCTGCTGTAACTACTTCACAAGGTGATCGGGCCAAATGCGGTGCAAACGAGAAATGCTCTGTTCAATGTGAACTTGGCCTATCTTCATTGTCATTCCTGAACACAGCCTCAGCACACATAAGTCATCTGGGGCTGACTGGGACTTCCCAGTCCGAATAGTGACAATCCCACATCTTAAGAACCTCCTCTGTCCCAGATGAACCTGAACAACTGGTGTTTCCATCGCATATTTTGAAAAGAGGGGTTGTGAGGTCCCTGCTGACCATAACACTCTTTTAAAGTTTTCTAAGGTGTATTATTCAGGGCATTTTAGTACTTTCACAAGATGGTGCGACCATCACCACAATCTAATTCCAGGACATTTCCCTTACGCAAAGAGAATTCGTCAGCAGTCAGTACAAAATCCACCCTCCCCTCAGCTGCTGCCATCCACAAATCTACTTTCTATCTCTAGATTTATCTATTCTGGACAATTTCATATAAATGCCATCAAACTATATATGGTCTTTGTGCCAGCTTCTTTTCTCTAGCTTAATGATATCAGGCTCATCTACACTATAGCATGAATCAGTACTTTGTTCATTTTTGTGGATGAATATTACTCCATTGTATGGATAGACCACATTTCGTTTATCCACTTATCAGCTGATGGACATTTAGGTTGCTTCCACATTTTAGCTACTATGAATAGTGCTCCTAGAAATATTTCACGTACAGGTTCTTGGGTGACCATATGTTTCCATTTCTCTTGGGTGGTCATGTAGGAATGAAGTGACTGAGTCATGTGGTAACTGTGTGTTTAACTTTTTGAGGAACCACCAAACTTTGCCAAATGAGCTGCAACATGTCATATCCCACCAGTGATGTAGGAGCATTCCAATTTCTCCACATCCTTGCTGACATTTGTTATTTGTCCTTTTTATTGTCATCATTTGAATAAGTGGAAAATAGCAACACGCTGTGGTTATGTGATATGCGTTTCCCTAATGGCTAATGATGCCAAGCATTTTCCATATTCTTATTTGGCCATAACACTAACATTTCAAAATAAATTTTCATGTCACTGTGTTGAATCTCCTTATTGAAAACATGGAGCTCTGGCAAGCTCCTAACTCTTATATAGAGGAGAAGGCTTCTGTCTGTGTTGCACTCAAGACAAGGCTCAAATACCTATCCACAGCTACAGAATAGAATCCATAAAATAAAATTCTTTCATGGTATCCAAAGCCCTTTACTATCAATCTCTGATTTACTTTTACATCCTCAACCTTTTCCCCTACATGAAGTCTCCACTCCAGCAGAGTGGATCTATTTATCGTCCCCTGGAATACATCACTTTGGATCAGTAGCAAATGAGAGTCTTGTTCATAAACTCAGAAGTGTGAGAAATATCACATCTTCTCACTTTTTATCAATCAGCATGTTCTATCCCTAGTTACTTTCCTGCAAAACTGATGAGAAATTCTGTTTCATTTGTTCTGAGAATCCTGGAAAAACTGCCAGGCTTCAGGAACTTACACATTGTCAAAACATGGAGGTGAGGAGATGGACTTCGATGATGAAGATGACCACAAAGAGAGCCGCTGTCCTGGTTCTCATGGCCCCTTCTGTTCTGGTGTTTCTTCTAGGCATTCCAGGGGCACTGCAGGCTGCCTGTGCCTTGCCTAGCCTGCAAGCCCTGTGTCTAGATGGTGTCCTCCCTATGAGAACTACTCCCTCCACAAATGCACACAGAGTTCTGTCACAGGACTATACTCATGGAAACTACAAACTCCCTACTTCTCTAAGGAGAACCTCTCTCTACCCACATCCCTTCCCTGCACTTGGGAAACCCCACAGGGAAGTTTTACATATGGGTCTGGGCAGTCCCTGGAGCCACTCCTGGGCATTTCCATTTCCTCCCCACCAGCTGCTAGCCTCCAAAGGCTTCCTGGCTGCCTCTCTGAAGTAAATTGGCCTGATACACCATGTAAGTACCTACTATGTGCCTTCTGTTCACATTTCCTCCTGGTGCTGGAGGTCCTCAGACATACTTCAGTCCCTGTCACCCACGATCGGTAATCTTTCCCTGTGAAACAAGCCCATAGCTCAGGGCACTCGTGCTCACCACAACCTGCAGAGACTGCAACACTATGACTTTCTGCTTCCTTTTATTTGACATTCCTCTTTCTCAGATTCATCATAAATGAATCTAAGATTGGGGCATCAGAGAACAATCTGAGATGCACAGATCATGCTCTACTCAAAATTATTTTTCCCAGTTACCATATGATCCAGCAGTTCCACTCATAAGTATACACCAAGAGAAATGAAAACATACGTCCACACAAAAATTTGTACGTGGATGTTTATAGTAGCTTACTCATAATAACAAAAAAGTAGAAAGAACTCAAATTGATGATCCAATCAACTGATGAATGGATAAGCAAACTGTGCTATACTCATACAATGAAATATTACTCAGCCATAAAAAAGAATGAAGGGCTGATATATAGGGAAAAAATGGATAAGCCTTGAAAATATTATGCTAAATGAAAGATACAGGACACAAAATGTCACATATTGTCTCATTGCATTTATATGAGACGTCCAGAAAAGGCAGATCCATAGAAACAGAAGGTAAAGGAGCATTTGCTAGGGCTAGCGGAATTGATGGCCAAAGCATACAAGGTTTCTTTTTGGGGGGGATGACAACTTTCTAAATTTCACTCTGGTGATAATTATACAACTCTGTGAATATACTAAAAACCATTGTAGCTTTAAATGAGTGAATTGTAGGGGTGCCTGGGTGGCTCAGTGAGTTGAGTCCAATTCTTGATTTCAGTTCAGGTCATGACTTCAGGGTCCTGGGATTGAGCCCAGGTGCGCTCTATGCTCAGCACAGTCTGCTTGAAATTCTCTCTCTCTCTCTCTCTCTGCCCCTCCCCTGAGAACTCCTAGTTTCTCTCTAAAATAAATAAATACATCTTTAAAAAAAATAAATGGGTGAATTGTAAAGTATATGAGTTATATCCCAATAAAACTGTTAGAAAAAAAATTCTCCTTCTCTTTCCTTCTTAACCCATTGTCCTTAGACCATTTGAATGCTTATCTTCTCTCTCCCTTAGGATAGGTTTCTTCCCATTAGGCCCCTCCATTCTTTGTGAAAATGAAGCCCCACAGGACATTCCAAACGTACCCATGCATTTCTCAGTTTTCAACAGGTACGCCACTTAGGCTGCCCTCTGGGATCCCAGCTACAAGTGTTGTTATCAGTGTTTGGACTTTTATCCTACTTTGAAAGGAAATTAGCATCTCAGAACTTTGAATTCTGCTTCTTCTTTAGCTCTGAATTCACTGATAAGTGAGAATATTTTCTGAGGACAACTTACCCAAGCATCACCAACTTTAATCCACCTCCTCACCTGTGTCTTACTCTAGACTGAAGCGTAACCACAGGTGTCGAACGCAGGTCTTCTCACATGCCCTTGTGTGAAGATACCAAGAGCCGGTTCTATATTGTAGCTGCAATTTATTGTAGGTACAATTTATTGTAGGTACAATTTATTTTTTATGATCCTTCGTATTTTTGTACTACATTTACAACACTGAGCATGAATCACTTGCTAATGGGGAAAGTTTGATATTATTGCACAGGAAATGTGCATGTGCTCCCCACAGAGACTCCATTTTTCCATCATGGTGGAGAAGTTGGAAGACAGAGTAACAGCGTAAAAGTTGTCCCTTTGATCACCTCTGTGAAACATGCTGATCTTACAAAGGGAGCTGAAGAAGATGGTAGCTGGAGGGAACATACGTATGTGCTAAGTACTCAGGCCAGAGAATGTGATCAGAAGCCAATTTCATGAATGACTGAAACATTCAGCCAGCAGTCTTACAAGGAAATTAGAAGGCAGCAAATGGAGAGAATCAATGCCTTTTGTAGAATCAATTGAAAGATTTGGTAATTAAAGTTGGCACAATGAGATGGTGCCTAGGCCAGGATGAGCAATGAGGCTGCTCCCTCTCCAGCCCTCTCAGGCAACATCATGTCCTGCCAACATCATCCTTCCTCTCCCCCAGGCACACAGGACCTTCAGGGGCACCAGGTCAATACTACCAGAAACTGAGCCAGTTAAATGGTCTAGGGCCACCCACAGACTTGAGCTGGAACAGTCCCACAGTTTCTTTGAGGGAGAGCTTCCTTCCATTCTCCAACAGCTTTTTGGGGAGAGGAGGGTGAGGAGGAAGGCTAGAATGTGGAATAATGAAATTTGCAAACAGAAAGGAGATTTCATCTTTAATCAGGAGAAATCCAAGCTAGAGGTTTAGAGATTGGTGGATAAACACCACGTGAATTCAGGGGTACTCTACAGGCCCTGAGGAACCCAGAACCCGGGGGAAGAACAGTGATCCACAGGGATCAGGAGCTAGAACCACCTTTGGAGCCTGGCCCCTATCTTCCTGAAGGTCAATGCTAGGCCACGGGTCAGAACCAGATAGGCCAGCTAAAGGCACAACACACTGGAAAATAAAAGGTCAGGGCTATTAGATATTCCTCCCAACGGTGCCTGGGTCTCCACTGGTGGATTTCCAGAGCTTCTCCTTGAGCTGCTGGAGGCAATATAGATGGTGGTAAGAAGCAAATAGGGCTGACTTCCAGTGGAGGTTTCTAGTCTGATCCTTAATATATTAACAATAAACTGCAACCGCCTCCCATGACAGCAGAGTCACAGACCCCATAGCTCTCAGTCCCAGGTTCTGAGGGCTGGGTTAAAGATATGATGTTCACTTGCCTTCTGCCTGACTCTATGTGACCTGTCCCCTGTAGCATCTTTCCCCATCAGAATTTAATTTCAGCAGGGTGAATTCATCATTTAATGCCCTTCTTGTGCCTTATTGATGAGCGCATTGTGGGAACAGGGCATAAGGGCATTTGTGAACTTCTCAGAGGGAACACATCAGATTTCCAGACTTTCTGGGCTTTAGAAACATATTCACAAAAGTCCTGGCAGGGGGTATAGCTCGGTGGTAGAGCATTTGACTATACCAAAGGACTAGCAATCTGTACTAAGTCAGCAAAGACCAACTGAATAAACTAGACTCAAGAAGAAAGAACTAGCTAGTTGAATAAAGGACAGAAACAGGGCACAGAAGACTTACAAAACCAAAGGGATAGCACAGGTCCAGACAAGTGGGAACACTGCTGTGAAATGTTAGTGCCAGAGCACTGGGGTTGGACCTCTGCTTTTCCCTGGAGCTCTTTATGCCTTCTGCTGGTGCAGGAACCAGTGGAAGCTCAGCCAGCTCCCACCCCCCGACCCCCGCCTCCCATGAGAAGAAAAACAACTGGAGAAGCAAAACAAGATTCTGGCAGACAATGCCAACAACTGACTAGAAGCTCCAGACCCAGATTTAGGGAGAGGTGAGATCACAGGCGTCTTTAGGCATGGCCACACCAACCCATGTGGCCACAGGAAGTTTGAAAGGCTGCTGAGGAGATGAGGCCTCTATGGTAGTCACAAATTCCCTTCTTCTCACATGTAACCACCTTTGCCACAAATTCTTCCTGGTCCTAATATTTACCTTCCACTTTCCTCAGAAGCCCACTTTCTAGAATTCCATTACAATTTAGATGAACAGCGATGACAAAGACTCTCCGTGATGGAATTTTAGTTAGGCTTCTTTGGGCCCTCTTCTCAAGTAGGCCTCCACCTTGGCATTCATGTCCTTCCTTGGCAAGCCTAGTTTCAGCAAGAATCCTGCTACATCAACTCCCAACCCTTGGTATCTGATCACCTGAGTTCCCCACCTCCACTCTTGGCCTGTCATTAGCAAGAATACCATTGGGCCAGTTTAACAAGAATCCCCTATCCTTGATGTCTCCACTTAGTGATTTTTTCCCTCCACTGCTGCCCTTATTCTGCTCTTTGGCTGTAAATCCCCAGCTACCTTTGCTGTATCCAGAGTTGAGCTCGGTCTCTCTCCCCTCTTGCAATAGCATTGACTCCTGTTACAATAGTTCTGCATAAAGTCTCCCTTATGACCATTTTAATAAGTGTCTGGTAAGTGGTCTTTTCTGAAAGTGCTCTTTTTTCAAGAAAGATAGCAAGCAGCCCCCTGGCTTCTTCCTCTTCAATTTAAATAGTCTAATGACCACCACACTTCACACAGACCTTCTTCTCCACCCTCCTGGCAAGGTCTGTCTCTTCTGCCAGAGGAGCTGATGGTTTTGCTGATTAATGTGAATGGTACTAAATATCCTGAATGTTTCATTTAGAAGTTACGTGGAAAAACAAATTCTGCATATGTATCTGAAATTACTTTCATTGGAATGCCTTGGAATGGAATTATCCAGTCTTTCTTTAATTAATTTGGTACAGAAGTGTATTGTGAGGAGCTTCTGGAACAATGCCACTGCTCTGATAAAAGTCTAACCGCTGCCATTCAAGAGTTTGAATGCCTGAGTTTCACAGTTGGAGGAGCCCCTCCCCCGCTGCTGTTACCTGGCAACTCACAAATGGGTTGGATTGCACACAGAAGTCAAAAGGAAGGCCCAGTGGGCTGACTGGGTGAGTTCCTCAATTGTAAATGAGACTATTATGGAGATGAGTTGAATATGAATGGTGGTGAGCTTTGTGAGCTGACTGAAGGAGTCCGAAATGTCGGGAAAGTAAATGGATAAATAAAATGAAAGGGACTCAGAGGGCAAGTTTCACCCTTAAGGGGGAAAAATACTGAAAATCCATTTTCTTTTTAAAAGTGAAGCTTTTTTCACTTCCCTGCAGGGAAGAGATTAATCACTTTGACAGCCCTAATCCCACTTTGGTGAACTCTGCCAGCCCTTCCCAGAGCGCTGCACTTAGATGTAGCACCCAGCCATGGAAGCAAGGTGGGCGTGTTGAGTCTACACCAAAACTTTAGCCTAGGGTCTAGCTCTTAAAGAACAGTTTGCAATTCTGAAGATTTTCCTCAAAATATGATTTCTGTTGTAATGAATCTTTCAAAATTCCTCCCAGGAAGATTTTAACTTATACTTTGCTTTTGTAGGGGACAGAAAACTTTCCCTCTATCCTCTTAAGTTCGTGGAATGAGGGTATGTGAATTAAACTAATACTGGAGAGAGTAACAGGAGAGAGGGCATATGAATTTATTAATTTTACATGCATCGGGGCATCCCAGAAGGAAGAGAATACCCAAATGAGAGGTAATATAATTAAGTTAATATACTGATGGGATTTAGGACATACTGCCCCCAAATATGGCACCTTGACATATTGAATATTTTAAGTTGAAGGAATTTGAGAAACAGCATGTACAGGAAGACTGACTGACCTCCTGAAGCAGGTCAAAACACCCTCACGTGAGAGGTGCTCCTATATATGGAGAAAAGGAACATCCTCATCTCCAAGACACCCAGGAAGAATCTGAATTAACAGGCTTTGCTATTTCCCCCAGTTTACTATACTCAGCACATACCTTTTTTGTCCTAACACCAAAAGTTTTTCTAAGACGGTCTGCTCTTCATCAAACCTGGAAATGCTTAGGTTTAACCATTTCTTTGAGTCCTCGTTTCCTTATAAAGTGTCTCATGTCACATAAAACTTTTTTTTTTTTAAGATTTTATTTATTTATTTGACACAGAGAGAGAGATCACAAGTAGGCAGAGAGGCAGGCAGAGAGAGACAGGGAAGCAGGCTCACTGCAGAGCAGAGAGCCCGATGCAGGGCTTGATCCCAGGACCCTGAGATCATGACCCTAGCCGAAGGCAGAGGCTTTAACCCACTGAGCCACCCAGGCGCCCCCATAAAACTTATATTAAATAAATCTGTGTGCTTTTTTCTTGTTAATCTATCTTTTGTTATAGGGACTCCAGCTAAGAACTTAGAAGAGTAGAGGAAAAAGGTGTTTTCCTCCCTTATAATACCATCTTGATAGGGAATGGGGAGGGGCAGTGGGGTATTTCCGGGGAACACATGGCTTGAGAAAGGGCACAGAAGACAACACAAATGACTTTTCTTAAAGGTAAAGGGGCCCTTAGGAGATTAGGTGGGACACTTGATAGTTTTGTGACAATGTCTGTCTGAATGTGGTGGAAATTCAGCACTCTCTCTGAGGAGATTGGAGTTACTTCCTTTTTTTTTTTTTTTTTTTTAAGATTTTGTTTATTTATTTGACAGAGAGAGCTCACAAGTAGGCAGAGAGGCAGGCAGAGAGAGAGAGGGAAGCAGGCTCCCTGCTGAGCAGAGAGCCCGATGCGGGGCTGGATCCCAGGACCCTGAGATCATGACCTGAGCCGAAGGCAGAGGCTTGACCCCCTGAGACACTCAGGCGCCCCTGGAGTTGCTTCCTGGAAGGGGATTTATGGCAGTTGTGCTCTTTGGGGAAGCTCCGATTCTAGGCAGACAAGGGATTTCAGGAACTCAGATGCCTTTGGCTCAAAACAGTTCTTTTGCCAAAGTGGCACATTATGGGGATGGCGTATCCTGACCCCCTTCACTCTAAAAAGACTTTTTTCCTTTTTTCTAAAGATTTTATTTATTTAATTGACAGAGAGAGAGAGATCACAAGTAGGCAGAGAGGCAGGCAGAGAGAGGGAGAGGAGGAAGCAGGCTCCCTGCTGAGCAGAGAACCCGATGCGGGGCTCGATCCCAGGACCCTGAGATCATGACCTGAGCCGAAGGTAGAGGCTTTAACCCACTGAGCCACCCAGGCGCCCCAAGACTTTTTTTCTTATTTACAAAGTTAATATTTTCTTTATTTTATGTATTACTTCTGATTTTTTTTTAACATGAAATTACTAAAATATCTTCAAATGAACTTTGACTCTAATCCTTTGAGTTGAATTAGCTGGAAAGGGAGGCTTTTCCTATGTTGACTCTGAGAAACTGCAGAAAATATCCAATGCAGAAGTTTTCCAAAGTTTCGTCTGGAATCACTGTCTTCCAGTGAAGGCTGATGTGGACAGCCATTATGCAAACCAGATAAACTCCTATAGGCAAAGCTAGGGTCTGGGGTGGGAACTTGGAAAAGGACCCCAGAGCCCTTATCCCTGTCCCCGCATTTTCCTCCTCTATCAGATTTTAGTTTGCACCAGAAAATAGGTTGCAAACCATTGATCTAGTTCAAGGATTAGTAAGCTCTTCTGTGAAGGGTAGATAGGAAATATTTTAAGTTTTTCAAGCCATGAGGCATAACAGAAGATATGATGTAGACACTTATATAACCATTTAAAATATAACCTTTGGAGGGGCACCTGGATGGCTCAGTCAGTTAAGTGTTTGACTCTTGATCTCAGCTCAGGTCTTGATCTCAGGGTTGTAAGTTCAAGTCCCACACCTGGACTTACTAAAAAAACAGTAAAAGAAAATAAAACAATTTACAAGTGGAAAAATCATTCTTAACTCAGGTCATAAGAAAAATTAGGTGGAACAAAAAGTTGCATATTGTATGATTCCACTTATATGAATGAATAGTCAAAATCATTGAGAAAGTAGAATGATGGGTGCCAGGGGCTGGGGGGCTGGAGGTAATGGAAAGTTAGTGTTTAATGGGGACAAAGTTTCAATTTTTTAAGATGGAAAAGAGTCCTGGAGATGGATGGTGGTGATGGTCATACATCAATAATGAATGTAGTGAATCCTAGTCAACTCTTCACCTAAAAATGGTTAAGATGGTAAATTTTTGTTCTGTGTATTTCATCACAATTTTAAAAGCGTTGGCACTCCAGGAAGAGAAGCCCCCAGGATGTAGTTATGCCTATGGTGACGCTTAGCTGCTATCACCATGGTGTGAGTGTGAGGGGCTCCCTGGGGTGAGATTAGATGCTAAAATGGTAAAGCTGAAGGCAGAAAGAGGCGGGTGCAGAAGATGGCATCCAGTAGCCAACTTGAGCAACTTGGAGCCACTCCGGCTTCAGCCTTTGGTTGTTTAAACTTGGTGAGCAAGATTTTTTATTATTTGTAAGTGAAAGCATCCCAGCTGATACAGCATTCAGGACATGCTCGCTATTAATATTTTATATTAGCTATCCTTCTTCTGCTCCCTCCCCTTAAGGATTCCCATTCCTGGATGCTTGCCTGACCTTTGGACAGCTACCTTCCAAATCCGTGTGCTTTCTGACCTTTCACGTGTTGCCTATCGCATGTAGAATAGGGGGGTAGCTATTGCTTTCTCTCCATCTTCTGGAAATGCTATCCTCACTTCTTTGCTAGGTCGCTCCATCCACACAGGGGTCTCCTGGACAAAGCTGTGGGCACATGACTAAGGCTAGTCGCTCGACATCCTCCTGAGGACTTGGACTGGAACTGTTAGTGAGGAGGCTCTGTCTCCTGGGGGTCTCCAGGGGCGCACATCACACAAGCCAGGAGCTGCTAGCGACCCCATCCCACTGGGGCTGGAGCCACGTGGAGATGGCCACACCCAGCTCTCATAAGGTCCCAGGTGCTCCATCCGAATGCTGTCCTCATGTCTCAAGGAGATGGCCACTCCATGCCTTTGGGCACAAGAAACATAACTAGGATTAATTTTTCCTTGAAGCTGAGAGCTGAGCCGAGAAAGTTCCCTAGGGAGTTACCAGCCTCAAGTCAAGAATACCTGTGAGCTCAGGAAGAAATTTCACACTCGACTGCGATTCTTTCATCAATTTCATTATAATCAGCATAGCCTTTTGTCAACCCCGTTGCTTCTGTCCTCAGAGAACTAGGAGAGGATAGAAAAAGAAAAGAAAAGAAATCCCAAATTTGAAATAAAATGGGATATTCCTGCTTTTCACTAAGTTTCCTCCCCAATACCAGTGCCTCAGTCCTGCTCCTCCGAGGAGAAATGTATTAGAGGACAAGCCTATGAAGGATAAAGGAGGGAGGGAACAGGTGTGCCTGGGGATGACTTTAGGGCAAGATTGACACCAGAGAGCAGAGAGAGTGGAGAAAGGATGGGGGGCAGGAGGAAGCATCACCCTGAAGTGCAGTTCCAAGAAAGCCTCAGCCAGGCTGGTGCAGAGCCCCAGGGCAAAGACCGGCCATCAGAAGTTTCCTACACCTGGCAGGACCCAACCAGCTCCTGGCCCCCATCATGTTCTATATTGGCTGGGGGCAGAGTGGGAAGGGTATGGCCTCAGCGCAAGCCCAAAAGTGCAGTAGCTGATGACTATCCGCCCGCTACCCCACCCCCCACCAGGTTCTCTTGGAAGGAGGTCTGAATGGCACAACTCCACAGCCTCCGCAGCTGCCCCCCAATACTGCTGCCTCCTCCAAAACCCAGAAGCACCTGTTGCCACTCCATCACTGATCTTTACCAGGCATTACCTGCCCTGCTCCCTCATTATCTTCATATATTAACCATTTGATAAATACCCATCAGCATGGAGATGCAGGCAATCCACAAAGATGAATTCATTCAACTGTTTTCAAGCACCCACCTACCATATGGGGATACAATGATAAATTAGGTCTATGGTTCAAGAGATTCAAAATATAGGCTAGGGGTTCTCAACATTGACTGCACATTAGAATGAGCTCTAGAGCCCTGAACAGGGGCCAGCCAACTGGGGCCTCCATGCCAAATCCAGCCTACCACCTGTTTTTCTATGGCCCACAAGCTAAGAATGGTTTCTACATTTTTAAACGTTTTCACAAAAATTGAAAGAAAAATACTTTACACCATGTGAAATTATATGAAATTCAAATTTCAGTGTCTATAAATAAAGTTTTATTGGAACACAGCCATATCCATTCGTTTATCTATGGCTGCTTTCAAGCTATAATGGCAGAGCTGAGTGGTTGCAACAGAAATCATGTGGCCCCCGAGCCTAGAATATGTACTCTCTGGCCCTTTACAGAAGAAGATTGCCGAGCCTTGAGCTAAGGCATCACAAATGTCCATAGGATTTTGCTGCTGGAGGCTTACCAGGACATTAGCGAGAGCAGATTCGGAGGCACCCCAAACCAGGGGCAGCAGCCAGAATGCATTATGGGGCTTTTACGTTCCTGACACACCCAGGTGCCTGACAGGTACTGAATCCTACTGACCAAGGAAGAGAAGAAATGACAGATCTCATGTTGGCAAGCCTCTCTTTGTTGCCTGTACTTAAGGGAAGTCCTGTCTTTTACCTAATTTAGAGGGAAAAAAATACTCTGAACTGCCTCTAGAGTGTTTATACTACTTACTTTCCCAAACAAATACGTTCTTCCTTGTTCCTAGATCTGGTCTTTCAGTACTGCCTCTGCACTAACTTCACTCTCTCTGACAATTCCTTCAGACATATCTCCCTTTTCCAGCTTTGCTCCTCCTCTGGTTCTCCCTGAAACATATTGTGAACAGAACCTTAAACAATATGCAATGTTGACATAGCTGTAAAATCACAATCACCAGGCACCTGGCTGGCTCATTTGGTAAAGCATGCAACTCTTGATCTCAGGGTCATGAGTTCGAGTCCCACATTGGTGGTAGAATTTATTTTAAAAAAATTTTTTAATTAAAAATAAAATTACAATCACTTATCACCTAAACGGAATAAAACGAAGGGTCTTGTTCTGTTTAAATCAGATATAGATCCAGTCCTCAAGTATACCGTGTAGTTGCGAAGAGAGGAAAGGTACGTAAATAATGAACGAACATGTCACAGGGGCTTAACATCTACCATATGGAAATCCAACACTACACACAGTGGGAGTATGCAGGTGAATGGGAGGAGGCTCTCCATTCTGCCCCATTGCTGTTTTCTGAGTTCTAAAAAGGAACTTCCAGGTCAAGCCCAGTGTTATCTCCAGTGCTAACAGCCTTAAACCGTTCCTTCCACACCATAATTGCCTGCCTTGGTGTCCTTTGTTTTCCCGGGCAAATGATTTGGAGCTCTCTCCCCTGCCATATGCATTTTCCCTTTGTGACAGTATGCACAGCCCTCTTGATAGAGAACTACTTTGTATTTTTGTTTCAGTGATAATCTTTAAAAAATTTCCTTTTCCAGTTTATAATAAGAAATCTTCTCTTTAACAGCAATAATCAGCCTGGAAAGTAAAAAATTTCTATAGAGTCAGAGGTTCATTTTTAAGATAGTATTTCTCAAACCAGGGTGTAAGGATGATTTTTCTTTTCTTGAAACTGTGGTTAAATACGAATTACATAAAGTTTACCACCTTAACCATGTTTAAGTGTATCGTCCAATAGAATTAAGTATAGTCACATTGTTGTGCAACCAATCTCCAGAACTCTCTTTCTTGTGAAACTGAAACTGAAACTCTTATTAAATAACTCCCTATTGCCCCCTCCTTCCAGCCTCTGGCAACCAACACTCTATTTCTCTTTCTGTGAATTCAACTACTCTTGGTACCTCATATAAGTAGAATCATTTGTCTTTTTGTGACTGGTACATTTAATTTAGCATAATGCCCTCAAGGTTCATCCACACTGTAGCATGTATTAGAATTTTCCTTCTTTTTCAAGACTGACTAATATTCTATTGCATAGATATACCACAGTTTTTCATTCATTCGTCAGTGGATACTTGGGTGGCTGCTGCCTTTTCACTATTGAGTATAATGCTGCTAAGAACATGGAGGTATAAATCTCATGGAGATTTTCCTTTCAGCTCTTTCGGGTATCTACCCAGAAGTGGAACTCCTGAACATATGGTGAATCTATGTTTAACTTTAGGAATCACCATATCGTTTTCCATAGCAGCTATACCATTTTACATTCCCACCAACAGTGAACAATGGTTCCAATTTCTCCAGATGAGGATGAATTCTTGGGGATGCCACTGTTTTTTCTGTAATCAAATGTGAGTGTGACATAAACATGCATATTTTCACATGCAGAGATGGGAAGTTGGAAGCGCTTAACAATCCAATCCATCAGCACCAGGACTAGAATGTTTAGACTCCTCAAAAATTTAAAATCTTAATTGTTGGCAGTAAATATAATGGTATATTAAAAAGTCTGGGAGGGGGGTGCCTGGGTGGCTCAGTAGGTTAAGTGTCTGCCTTGTGCTCAGGTCATGATCTCAGGGTCCTGTGATGGAGCCCCACATCAGGGTCCCTGCTGAGCATGGAGTCTGCTTCTCTCTCTCCCTCTGCCCATCCCCCCACTTGTGTATATACTCTCTCTCTCTCTCTCTCAAATGAATAAATTTAAAAAATCTTAAAAAAAAAGTCTTGTGATGGAAAGATGAACCCCTAAAAGGCCAGCCCAATATACCTCTTTTTCAAAAAGTCTAGCTATTCATCATGGTGGTAGGCAGTTATGGGAGGAGATGGAGGCAGTGAAGGAGGTTGGAGGAGGTGAGATACAAATTAAAAGAATCCATCTGTAATATCTTCTCTAACCATATTTCAGTCCGAGTATAGCTGGCTGTCATGAGACGTCATCAACACCACGACATCAACAAAATCTACAATGTGTAGCTTAGGACATTTTCTATAGCCAAGGGACCCCAGCTTATAAAAAGGGGGAGGTGGGACTCTCTTGCCAAAAATAATAATACAAAGTAGAAGGTGGGCAGTGGCACAGAAGAAGAATGAATTAATAACGGGAAATATTTGTTGAGGGCTTTCTCTGTGCCAGACACCATCTTAGACTTGGAATATGGTTGGCTTTGCTCACCTCACCTCCAGGGGAACACTTATTGCGTTCATTTTATGATGAAAAAAGAAAACTAAGGCACAGGGAGCTAAAGTAACTTGCTCAAAAAAGACAGATTGTTAGCAAGCATCCAGGCAGCACTCAGCAGAGCCCAAATGTCTAACATAATCACGCCGCCTCCCATTAGCAGACTTGGTGGCATTCAGGAAAGAGACCTTACTTCATGCGGGGCTTGATCCCAGGACCCTGAGATCATGACCTGAGCCGAAGGCAGAGGCTTTAACCCACTGAGCCACCCAGGCACCCAAGAAAGACATTTATGATGAAGGAATAAACATAAAAATGGCAAATCATTCTCTTGCCTCTTCTTTTTGAATATAAATGGGACCCCTCTTCCCAGTGCCTACAATTCTTTGCTCATTGTGGATGCACCCGTGACAGGTGGTGACAGTGGCGGTATGGACAGAGTAAAGCTGAAAGATGGTGGAGAGCTCACTGCGGAACAGCTTAGAAGCCTTCCCCTGGCCTTTCCAGTGATCTGAACTGATGCATTTTTCTTTTGGTTAAAGTAGTTTGAGCTTTGTATGTTCTTACTTGCCAGCGAAAGAACACTGAGGAACGTAAGAAGCACCAAAGAATCGACAATAACCAATTCCGATAGGAAATGCCACTTGAGAACCTCCAGCACAGAACACAACCTCCTTCCTCTCCTACGGGCCCCACCCTCCCTGGAATTGGTGCCAGACGAGGAAAGGTGCTCTGGGTATGGCAAGGAGAACGTCTCAGGAATTCCTGGGACATCCCAGCAACGGCTGAGAAGCCAACAAGCACACCATTCTTTCTTTAGGCTTCTAGAAGCCATCCTGCTAGTGAGGCCTATTTGCCAGCATGTCCCCAAACCAGACAGGTTCAGGCCGGCTCTGTCTTGGCAAGCAACCACAAAGCTGATAATACACTGTTTAATTTGGTATTTACATTATTTTTAACTTAATGAAAGGAAAAGATATGCCCTCCGGAAATATTTTTAGAAACACTTAAGAGAACAAAGCACTTGATGGGCTTTGCTGAGAAAAAAAAAAAAATTAAACGGAAAACCCACAGGCTTTCTAATGCTTTGGTTCTCAATGAGCAGTCTCTGGGTCACAGCGTGAACAAGATCTGGGAATTTGCCAGAGATCCAAATCCACAGGCCCCAGCAATCTTTGTTATAACAAACCCTGCAGACGATTTGATGTCCATTTGAATGCATCTGAGAACCACGAGAAAAATTTTTTGTGCTTCCTTTCATTCCTTCCACAAACACATCTTTGGTTTGTGATACTCTACGTTTTAACACAGTTCGATTCTGCATCAAATAGACAAACATACTATTACATCTCACAGAAAGAAGTGTTAAGGCTGGGGTGGGGGGCATAGGAGTCCTGCCAATGTTCCTCTCTGCAGCTTTTCCAGTTAATTCCAGTATTTGTACAAAACAGGAATTGCTGCAGGAATGTTCACAGCCAGGGAGGCCATTTTTTTTTAAGATTTATTTTTATTTTATTTATTTGAGACAGAGAGAGAGAGAGCAAGCATGAGAGAGGAGAGGTCAGAGGGAGAAGCAGCCTCCCCGCGGAGCAAGGAGCCCGATGTGGGACTCGATCCCGGGACTCCAGGATCATGACCTGAGCTGAAGGCAGTCGCTCAACCAAGTGAGCCACCCAGGTGCCCGCCAGGGAGGACATTTCTGAATGTCTGTCTTTCTGTTCAAGTCTTTGAAGGCAGGACTTTACATTTTAGGGGAAACATTCACTCCCCCTGATAGCAGGAACATTAAAAAATCTCAAAGTATATGAGCAAGAAAAAACACACGATCCTCCAGTAAGCTGTGCAAGAAACAGAACTGGAGCGGGAGAGGTGAAGAAAGGCTATGAAAACGGAGGGAATTGTACGATTTTGAAGTTGTGGAAATTTCTTTTAACTCCTTCCATTCGGCATTATCCCCCAACCCCTCAGCAGAGAGGACTTTGGAAGGGAATGGTAACCTACAGGAGCCTAAAGATTCACAAGCTAAAAACAAAGGTGAGGTCCACTTTAGGGTTTTAGAACCTCTGAGGGAAGGAAACCAAACCAGGATTCCCCAAAGCAAGATGGTAGCTCTGACAGGCGGCGCTGGCCTTCAGGCTTTCCTGTCATCTCTCAGAGCCTCACAGTGGAGCTGTGGTCCTTGATGTTCTTTCTGGATGGAGCAACACAAAGGCTCTCCCATTCTCATTGTACTCACTGCCTTTCCAGGAGCAATGCCAAGGTTTGGCTCTGGAGACTGAGAAGTAAATCTTCTCCCTTTTCTACTAATGTGTGGACAACAGAGGCAAAGGGAGATCCCTGTTCTGGCGGGTTGGAACCCACCTTATGGACGTGTGACTTGCCACACTAATGAGTGAAAAGCTGACAAGAAAAAGGAAAACCATGCATTTGAAAGGCCTTTCTGAAGACCAGCCCGAGGTGAAGTATAAAAGGGGCACAATTAATTGACTCCCAGAATCCAGTCAGTTCCCCTCACTCCATTCCACCCATCTGAATACTCTTAGGCTGCCTGTGAACAGTTTGCCTCCATTAGCCAAGGTCAGTCTGTGCCAGACATCCATTCCTTCAGCTTGGCCGAACAAGGCTGGTCCCATCAAGGGTCTAGCCTTCACATGGAGGTAAGGGTCGCAAACAATCCCATGGCCCGGGCCATGAGCGAGGTATCATGGGAAGGGAACGTGCACTCCCCCCCTTCTAAATCAGAGCTGAACAGCACCCTCGCTCACAGACTGTCACCTCCTCTGCACAGAGGTCACTAAGCTCTCCACCTCTCAAAGCTTCTCTGAGAAGCTTTCAACTATGCACACACGGGCAGAAATGGGCAATTTCTACCTTCACAGTCTCCGTATTGGGTTCCCTCCCCACATGAGGGTGGCCGTGACCTTCTCTGTGCCTCCATGCCCTCTTGCCTCCAACTTCCTGTCAAAATGGCTGCCTCCCACTAGGGGATGGGCAGAGCTCCCTAAAGTATTCCCACATCTTCCATGTCTTGGCAGAAGGGATCAAGTATAAGGTGCTGCCTTCTAAAGAAAGACTGGGATGGAGTTCAAGGGCGTGGCCGTATCCTGCCCTCACAAAGACTTTGGTGTGGTTGTGCCCATCCCCACGAGCCCTCCTTGCGCAGTGGTGGGATCCTGGTCCCTCTGGCTTCTTCCAGTTCCCGGCCCATCTCAGCGCCTGGAATAGACCTCCATAGGGACCCTCTCTGCCCTGTCTTTAAGGATGCAAGAAACTCTGACTCAGAGTGTGTGCCAAAATTTTTTTTAAAAGGAAGACAGATATTAAAAGGAGGGAAGCAAGAACCCATAGATTTTTTTCCATCGTTTGCTGCCACCGAACTGCCTAAAAATAAAGGGGAGCAAATTTCCAGACCTCCTGTATATGAGCACAACCTGCCTTCTGCCTGAAAACTCTGCCTCCAGAGTGTTACTGAGAAAAGGAGAGAAAAAGGTACCCACACCCAGGCTGTTTACTCTGCAATTGTCCCGGGAGGAGGGGGCCGGCTCCCGATGGCTCTGGGCACTCAGTGAGGTTGATGGGGATAGAAGGTGCTGCTGGGGGAGGCTCGGCGATTGCCCCAAGCAGATTCTCCCCTGAGCTGGCGACAAGAGCCACTCAGCATCCGATCGCCCTGTCATCAATCATGAACTTGGAAAAAGTTTCCGTGCTAGAGTTTATTATCAACTCTTAATGAAAATATATGGGTTTCACAGAAGAGTCTGAAAAGCGCACCGTGTCTGAATGTGAGAAGGCAGAATTGTTTGATTAGGTGCTAGGGCGAAAGTGATTGTCTGATTATAGCTGGGAGCAGCAGGGAGCAGCGAGGAGCCACCCCGAGCAGCGCTGCCAGCACACGGGAGATAATGATGCCTTTGCAGCCCCAGCACGGACGGGGGCAGCCTGCTCGACGAGGGGCCACGAGGACCGGCTCACATAAAAAATGATAAAAATAAGTAGGCTTTTATGTGGAATACTTATTTGCCTGGCCTCTGCAAGAAGGGCTCGACCACCCCAATCTCATTCAATCCTCACAACCAGCCTAAACGGTTGGAAGCATTATCCTCATTTTACAAATGAGGAAACTGAGGCTCAGGGTCATTAGGTAACTTGACAGAATCTCACTAGGATTCAAACCCAGGTCTGTCTGGCACTAAAAGCTTGGGTTCCTAACAAGGAGTGGGCGCTTTTCCTATGAAGGGTCGGAGATGGCTGGTTTTGTGTCTTTACAAGTCTTCTTCTTTTTTTTTTTTTAGTTAGACCTTTTTTTT
>CM053605.1:83899813-83920842 GCA_028646535.1 Procyon lotor | reverse complement strand
CTATTGTGGACATTGCTGCTATAAACATTCGGTGCACGTGCTAGTATCCAAAATCTATAAAGAACTTCTCAAACTCAACACCCAAAGAACAAATAATCCAATCAAGAAATGGGCAGAAGATATGAACAGACATTTCTGCAAAGAGGACATCCAAATGGCCAACAGTCACATGAAAAAGTGCTCCACATCATTCGGCATCAGAGAAATACAAATCAAAACCACAGTGAGATACCACCTCACACCAGTCAGAATCGCTAAAATTAGCAAGACAGGAAATGACAGATGTTGGTGAGGATGCAGAGAAAGGGGAACCCTCCTACACTGTTGGTGGGAATGCAAGCTGGTACAGCCACTCTGGAGAACAGGATGGAGGTTCCTCAAAAAGTTGAAAATAGAGCTTTAAAAGGGTTGGGCTTTGTTCTCCGACAGCGCCAAACTAGGTCACCGGCTGGATTTGGCTCACAGGCTCTGGTTTGCTGATTCCCGCTCCTAATCATCATACCATGCTCTCATCTAGCCTGTGACCTCGGGCAGGCTCTTCTCCTCCCTGGGTCACACAGGTGCATCTGGGGAATGGGTCAAAAAGAAAGCACAAAATGGGAAACTGGGAAATGGGAGAGTAGCCTTAAGTCCATTTCTCAGCACCCTGGGAATCTTAATATTTACTACAGTTACTACTCCAGTGGTTTCTTTGTGATTTTCCTTTAGGAAAATCCTTCCCAAATCCAAGGCTGTGATCATCAGATGGCAAGCGGCTTCGAATCCTTTTTGAAACACTTTCTGAGTATAATTAAATAAACTTAAACAAATAGTATAAAATGATGCCTAGTCACTCAGTGCAATTAGATGTGAAAAGAGTGACATTGTTCACTAACTTAAATCTACAACTTCTCACCTTTAATGACTTTAATGGATAAGGATAATTTTAAACACAGGAAGCATAGGATAAAGAAATACACTAATTTATGGGCTGTTTACTATGTGTATCTTAATTAGCTTTCCCTCCACCTGCAGGTGTGGCATAAGCTCCACCAATCTATCCTATTGGTTGAATTCTGAATCTTAAGGATGATTTCTCTTCGTTTTAGCATTTATGTTCTCAGCAGATGAACTGGGGTGGAGAGAGGAAGGGAGAGAGAGAGGAGTACTTCTCTTCAGTCATCAAACTCTCTTTAGTCTGGAGGGGCCAGTTTAAGAAAATAGATGATCAGAAGAACACTAGTTGTCTTAGGTCCATATTTCCAAACAAATCACTAGCAAGAGAGATGGAAGTTCTAGCCCCCTCTTCTGGAATTGAAGTCGTTTGGGGGCCAGTTAGGTTTGCTCTGGTAAGAAACAATCCTGATGTCTTCATGTTTCATGTCCCTTAGGGTCCCCCGGGGACCTTGCTCAACATCATGCACACCGTGGGATCCACACTGAAGGAGCAACCACCGTCCCGTCTGGGGCACTGCTGGTCACTACAGTAGAGGAAAAGAGAGTTCTAGAAGGTCTAGCACTGGCAACTCAATTCTCCAGCCTGGAAGTAACACACATCACCTCCCTGCACAACGTACCAGCCAGGACTAAGCACATGGCCACACTCAGCTGCAAGGGAACCACGTGCCCAGAAGGAGAGAGATTCTGGAATATTTGCAAACAGTACCAGTAACTACCATAGGAGTCAATCAGAGCTGCTCACAGATGGCGGAAGGGGAATTAGTGTTGAGAAAAGCCCAGCATATATTGTATTACCAGTTACAGAGAAAGAAATAGGAGCTCAGAGAGAAAAGTCAGTATCCCAGAAGAGAACAAAGAGACCAAAAAAAAAAAGACCAGCCTAGTAGGTCTAACATTTGAATAACAGGAGTACCTAGAATGAGAGAACAAAAGAAAATGGAGAGAAGGAAATTATCCAAACAATAATTCCAGGAGATTTCTAAGAACTGAAAATCATGTATTTCTATATTGAAGGGACTTACCCAACGCCCAGCATAAAGACTGAAATGGTACCACCATAAGATACCGAGACAAAGAGAAGATCCTGCAAGCCACACTAGCGGCGAATAAAGAAATCATGTCAGTAGAATGCAGAAGTCACTTTCAGAGTCAGTATTCCCCAGCAAGCCCGAGTGTTCGCAGTCAAGTTGTAGCAGCTGACCACAACACACGCGAAAACACCTCCCTGCACAATCTGCAAAGGAAGACCATTCGGTATGCTGTGCGTTCACTCTGTTTTTCTCTTGACTTCGTTTGAGAACAGGCTCATCACGAGGGTCCCCTATCTCTACGCACTATCCATCATTGCTGTACTTAGCAGCCTCCATCTTCTCCAGCTTTTCTCACTCCCCTGACTATCAGGCCATGCTTGTTTTTGATTTGTTAGGTAGAGTTCTATATTTGCTATAATATATCATCATTTATTGGGCAATTAAACTGTCTTTTAAACTCTGCTGGTAGCTTTATTAGGTTTCTTATTGTCTTTTTAGTACTCTGGTTGCAAAGTAGCTTAGGTTTTTGGAGTGTTCTTCCCTTGACTTTGTTTTTTTCCGTGAGCCCTATTCTTTTTAGGGTATGAGAGTTTTGAGGAAAATTTTATTGTGTTATAGCAGAAATTCTGTGCTTGCTATCATACACACATGATTTAAATTCTAAGCATTCTTTCAAAAGTTATAAAAATACAGGGTGGTAGACCAAATTTGGAGATGACACTCAAGATTCCTCTATCCTGGCATAACAAATCCTGCATAATCTCTTCCCTTTGAGTGTGGAGGGGACCTGCAACTATGGTGAGTGTCACTCCTATTATAAATAGGCAAAGGGATTTTTGCAGATATAATTAAGAACATCAACCAGGGACTTTGAGGTAATCAAAAGGGAAATTACCCTGGGTGGGCCTGCCCTAATCAGGTGAGCCTCTGGACTAGAATGCAGAGGTCAAAAACTTGACCTACAGTTTCTCCTGCTGGCCTTGAAGAAGCAAGCCACCATGCATTCCATGGCTCCAACGAAGTACATTCTGCCCAGGAACCTGGAAGAGAACACTGAGCCTCCCATGAGCCCCTGGTCCCAGCTGCTACCTGAATCTCAGCCCTGTGAGACCCTGAGAAGAGGACCTAGCTGAGCCATGGCTGGACTCATGATCCAGGGAAACCAAGTAATAAATCTATGTGCCTTATATCTGTTATGCTAGCGGAGATTTGTTACACAGCAACAGAAAACTAACGTACAAGTTATTTTGATTCCTCCTATTCCTTTATTATGTTAGTTTGGAGTAGAATTCCCTGAAGAAGACCTGGAACCCAGAACGTATAAAAGAGAATTTTGAATAGTTGGATTTCATAATATTTTAAAACTGCCCTATGGTAAAAGTCACCGTGAAGAGTGTTAAACGCCAACGACATGCCAGAGGAAAATATTTTGAGCACAAGTGACAAGCACAGAGGGCATGGACTTGGCTGTGAAGAGAGACATCTGTGGTCCCGTCATGTTATGTTAAGCCCCTCTGTGTGCAGCCCTGCGGTAGGCACAAGGAAGGGTGGGGTAGGCACTGATGACGCGGGGTTGCTGGAATCTTTTCTTTCTTTCTTTTTTTTTTAAGATCTTATTTATTTGACAGAGAGGAGAGAGATCACAAGTAGGCAGAGAGGCAGGCAGAGAGAGAGGGGAAAGCAGGCTCCCCTCTGAGCAGAGAGCCTGACATGGGGCTCGATCCCAGGACCCTGAGATCATGACTTGAGCTGAAGGCAGAGGCTTTAATCCCCTGAGCCACCCAGGCGCCCCTCTTGGAATCTTTTCTTGCAGTCCTGACTGTGGGTCAGATCCCCAGGATCTCAGATTCAGACCTGGAACTTCATACGTGTTTTCCCATAGAAATAATGATGCAGTACCCTACTAAATCTGTAAGCATAGCAGACACTCCAACCGCTAGTGGGCATAAGGGAAATCCTCCCCTGCCCTGACTGGCCCGTAACCCCTACCAGAGGTGGTGAGAGGTGGAACTCTGTGCTAAAGTGACAGGAACCAATTCCCTGCAATAGAAGATGACATGGGAGCTACACAGCCATTGGACTTTTCTGGACCACCTAAATCTCAGGGATATTTAAATTCACCAGAATGTACATGATAGGGACCCTCAGTGAGCCAGAGATTTGGCATTGCTTCCATTCAGAGGGGGGGATAAATCTAATAGAGAACGCAATCTAGTACCTAGGCTTGATTGTTTAAAACATGCCTCTTCCAAGATAAGTCCTGGGGACAGTACGAGCTCTCCCCGGTTTCCCTTCCTAGTCACGACACTGGTCTCGACTTGAGTTTTCAGTCACCCCAGAAACCCGGACAAATTTAATCAGCAAAAAATTAACTTCCGCTTCACAGATGGATTGTATTTATGAAGGCGGGACACCAGACACAGACATTCTGGAAAGAGTTGTTTTTAAACCTGACGCCTGGAACAAATCAAGCGCGATTAAGTGATTTGGGGAAATACACCTAACCTTCAGAGGCTGAGATTGAGGGGTGAATAGGCACACTTCTGGAGTCTCCCACAGGATGCTGGGGGGCGGGAGAGCAGAATCCTGGCCGCATGGGAACCTGCTGGGTGGCGTTTCTGAAATGTGGGCCATTAAACATGTCGAACAAAGAGGAAAAAGTAATTACCCAGATAATTGAGGCTTGTTCCAAACCTCTCACATGAAATAACCAGATAATTACAAAAGATTTATCTTGTGTTCTAGGAGTATTTGGGGTGTGTGTTGGAATCATTTGCACGAATGTTCCCATTGTCCACTTCCGTTTTCTGGCATGGAACTCTCCCAAGGCTCAGAAGATACCACCACGGAATTCCAAGAAAATGTGTTGGCAATGGGGCCTGGCATCCCGGATGCGGGCCACAGCGTCAGGAGGCACAACATGGGCCTGCCCTGGACAGCCCACGACTCCTCCATTTAAAGACCATGTGGATCAGACACAGCTCTTTCTGGCCCTGTCGGTGGCAGCACCGATTTTTAGAGCCCAATCAAGAAATTAATGGGAATCTGTAGGATGCCTCAAGTCCAACACTTGGCAGCATGCAGGGCAATAATTATGCGCAATTACAGCCTAGCGTGTGGCTTCTGGAACCATAAAAATCTCACATCAAACTAATCTCCAAGGAAAAGAAGAATCTATTTTGGCATTTTTTTGCACTGCTAAATATTAATTCCCAGTTTGGTCTCCAGAGGGCTTCTTCCACCATTTCGGGTTTGTCACCAGCTGCCATGAAATCCCTGAGCCAGGGGCGCCTGGGTGGCTCAGTGGTTAAGCCTCTGCCCTCGGCTCAGGTCATGATCTCAGGGTCCTGGGATCGAGCCCCGCATCGGACTCTGCTCAGCAGGGAGCCTGCTTCCCCCTCTCCCTCTGCCAGCCTCACTACCTACTTGTGATATCTTTCTCTCTGTCAAATAAATAAATAAATAAAAATCTTTAAAACGGCAAAAAAGAAATCCCTGAGCCAGAGAATTCAGTGATAGAATTCATGTCTCCAGCAAACTTCAATGTCTATCCCAATTCAGGGATGAACAAAGGATTCTGACTGCCCCGTCTTATGGAAATGCATCTCCCCGGAGGTAATAGGATGAGAAAATAAAACAGAAGCAAAGCTCAGAGGTAACCCTTCAGAAGACGGCTCGTATTTGGGGGTGGGTTCATCTTTAATTTTCAGGTTTCTGCTAAGCCTGCTTGTGTGTTACTTCTTGTGAGCGCACACCTACCAGCTGTTTTGTAAAAGAATAGAGGAAGCCAAGCCAAACAAAACAAGAGAAGCAGAGGGACCGCAGTGTGGACAGATGTAGAGATCCCCTGCTCCCTACCCAGAGGAGGAACTGCAGGTTGGCCACAGCCTTCTCCCTGCCTGAGACTCTGGGCGCAGAGGGGGAATTGCAAAGGCTGAGGACTGAGGTGCATTTTAAGAATTTACTCATGCTCTGTGATATTAAGAATGTCTCAAAAACATGAGCTTCTTGGTTTCCATTGCTCAAAATTTATTTATACTGTTAAAAAACAAGACAACAGGCCCCAAATGGAGTCATTCATGCTAAGCCCCGTATCACCAGACTGAGACTTAACTTCATTACCGTGTTGGCTCTCCCAGAAATGGATTCTTAAACCAACCAGTCAGGAATCGCCTGATCAGCACTAGTTTGGTAATCTGCCCCATAGACCTCTGCCACCTCCAAACAGAAAGGGACCTTGCAATAACCAGTTCGTTTTTTTGCCCAGTGTAATTCCTGGTTCTTGCTCCTTTCTGCCTATAACAGTCTTTTATTTTATATGGGTCCTCAGAGTTCCTCTCTGTGTGCTAGACTGGATGCTACCCAATTCATGGATCATCAGATAAAGCCAGTAAGATCTTCAAAATTTATTCATTCAGTTGAATTTTGTTTTTTAACAATGCTCATATTTCAAGAGATTCCAATTTGGGGGGATTATCTAGGAAGTCCCTGATTACACTATAATGTTAGAAAGCAGAATTCAGCTAGAGGTAGGGGAGACTGATCTGGAGGAGAGGAAGAGGGAGGGTAAGTGCTCTGGCCAAGAAGTTTACATTAAGTAAATTACCGATATGGTCAGCAATATACAATGACATAACTATAAATGTCTACAATATTAAAAGAGCAAAATTATGGTTCTATCCTTATAAAACGGTCATAAATCAACCTAATATATCGATTACCCAAAGGGCCCCAATGCTCTATAAAATGTTATATAGATCATAATAATTCTATTGTAAATCTGATATAAAATTACTACGCCAACATTAAGCATTAAGCATTTGAACTGCTTTATACAATTAAGAATCAGTCAGAGGATTATGTTAGATGTCCTGAGATGAGGAAAGAAAAAAGTCAACTTGGAATGACTAAAACACCTTTCTTTTCCTCCATAAACCATTCAGTAGCAAACGGAGACCGAAAATTGGACCAAGGGCTAAGCAAGAGCTTTGAAAAACACACGCTGCAGTTCCACTGCTCACCCTTAAGTGACATAGACCACTCAGGAGGCTCCGAAAACTCAAAGGGGAGTCCAAATGTACAAGCCTGATTTGAGTCTGAAAATAATTCTAGGCCAAAAGACTAACAATTCTCCTAGTAATTGTTTATAAAGTGATATATGTCTACACTCCGTTGCCTGCTGTGCTTGGTGAGTGGGCCAGAGATTGTATCTCTGTGAGGGGCCTCTAGAAGCCCTTTTTTTTTAAAATAAATTTTTGTTTATTATGTTATTTGTTATTTTTATTTTTTTATTATGTTATTTGTTATTTGTTATTTTTTTGTTATGTTATGTTAGTCACCACACAGTACATCATTAGTTTTTGACGTAGTGTTCCATGATTCATTGTTTGCACAGGAGCCCTTTTGTTTGAAGCTAAAAGTCACACGGCTGGGGGAGGTGGGCTGGAGCAGCCGGGAACGCAGATAGTCCATCTGAAAGGGCCAAGGGGACTCCTGTTGGCGTCTTGGGGGGCAGGGGGCATGTGTAGCCCGGACTTGTGATGCTCTTGAACACATGTATCACCGAAGGGAATCTGTGATTTGTGAGGGCTCAGTCATGCATCAGGAAAGGTTGGTCATATGGATAATTCCAACGTCACATGAAATCGAAAGCTGATGCCATTGGTTTGCGTTCTTCTCTGTTCACCTCTCTTCCGTGTCCCCAGAAAGTCATTCCCTCCTTGCTGTCATGCTGCTGCTGGCTTTTCTGGCATGCCACGTTCCCAGCTCCACCCATGCCGAGATCCTTTTCTCACCCTTCCCATCTGAATTTAGTAGCCTTAGGTCCCCTTCTGCTAGGGCTAATTCCCTCCTAAGCAAGGAGGGTCAGCTAAGGCGTTAATTGTTGGTAAGGGCTCCATGCGATATCCTCTGCAAATCTCATTTGCATTTTAATAGAGGTCTTTTAGGCCTTGGTAGAGAAGTTAATAATGGGGGTTTCCTGAGAGACCAGTGAAGAAGATAAATTAGAGCACCCTGACATTAACTACGGGGTCCTCTTCCTCTCTGGTCCCGTTAATGTCCTGCTCCCAAGCCCCTGCAGAACTCAACAGCTCCTGTAGCTCCAAGCCCCTCCCCCAGAATTGTGTGTTATCCCCATGCTGGCACATCTAGCATGCAGGATCCATCCCTCTTAAGGGTCCGGGTGAAGCTCCCCTATCCTGACTGCGTGGGCCCCTCCTAAGAGCTAGGAAGCTTAGTGTTTCCTCTTGCAATTCCTGCTCCATCCTTGGAGTGACGGAGCACTGAGAACGAGGCTACAAAGAAGGGGAGGGAGGGAAAGGTTGGCATCTTCGATTCCGCGCAAATTCACACTGGGCTGAGAAATGACAGATTCCTCATGACCCCCTCTCCATCTGCAGTGTGCCTGGGAGTTCTGCAATCTCCCCCCGGGGTCAGCCAGATGTGAGCACAACGTTAACATCCAAGTCCCCTTCCACGGTCAAGAACTTCAAGTCTTGCAGGGTTTTTCTCCCTTGCTCCACACATTCCTGGAAATCCCCTGGGTACGTCTGACATGTGAGCAAGCCTGTGTCCCCAAAGAGGCACCACTCCACAGTTCCGTCCCTCTCCACAGGGAGGCCACAACCACACTGGCCTTGACCTCTAGCCCAGTGGAGAGTGCTGATCTGTCACTAGTCTCAGAAGAGTTCAGCAGGGACTGTTGGGAAGGAAACCTCACCCTAACAATTGTATCCTTTCTAATTTACTTAAGAAAGATGCGCAGCATCCTAAATATTGTGGGATTCTGGGATTCTGCCTGACTGGACTATAAGGCCACAGACAGCTTTCTCCCCATAGCAGTTTTCAAAGTTTTCAAGGTACATATCAGGCTGTCCTTGGAATCTTACTCCCTTACTATTATCAGGCCCTGCTTATACATATACATATACATATACATATACATATACATATACATATACATATACATATACATATACAGATATGGTTTCCCATGCAGGATTCCTTTTGCCCAGGACTCACCCACTCTCCCTAAATCTTGGATTCCATCTGACATCCCTCCCAGATATCACGGAGGTTGATCTGCAAGCTGGCCTCTACACAACATTCCTGAAAATGATGGCTTCATTCCTAGAAAGGGATGTCAGGAATCTGGAGTGACTTTACCTGGAGGTCTTGGTCCAGTCCAAAGGTTACCATGAAGAACCTCCAAAGCTCAGATGCGTACCCTCAAGCAGGCACTGGAGTGGTTATCAGTGAAGCTTTGTGAAGCTCTTTCTTACAAAGAGGTGAGACCGCCTCTGGGCGTGCTCCTGTAACAGCAGGGAGAGAGCATTTCATCCATGGCTGGAGGAGCACACTAAATGCTACAAGGGAGCAAGGGAGCAAGGGAGAAAGTGACGGCTGATGGACAGAGTGCTTCAGAGGTCTAGTGTTGTGAGTTCATTTATGGCCTTGAGTGAAACCATGCTGTTGTTGATGTGGCTGAATGTCTGAGGTCCCCAGAGGCATTTGTTGAGTGTTGAGGATTATAGGGTTGTGCAACTCAGATGTCCAACACTACCCAGAGGTAGACTTAATAGTCTCTGCTTAAATAATGGGGCTGGTGAGTCTTACTAAGAATGCTAGACACAGGTGCCTCTGACACATGATTCTGAGTGACCTGTGCTGACATGCTTGCTGCAGTCTTCAACCCTAGACCCTGCTAGAACAAAGAGTCTCTCCTTGACCAAACTTTAGTTGGGCTCCTCTAGTCCCACTTTATGACTAGACCTCATCCTTGGGCCCAAGACTAACCCAGTCTTAGCACAAACATGTGAAACCATTCCCTATTCTTGATATCTGATGGCCCTTAGTATCTGACCAAGTTCCTCATCACCCACTTCCGATGTCTGCCCTTGGCCTATCTTTAGCAAGAATCCTCCTACCCTTGATGTCTCTTCTTGGTGATTTTCCAGCTGTTGACCCTTTCGCTCTGGTTGTTGCTTGTAAATCCTGACTCATCCTTATTGCATTCAGAGTTGAGCTCAATCTCTCTCCCCTACTGCAATAGAGTTGACCCCTATTACAATAACAAACACTACCGTTTCAACCAGTGTCAGAAAAATTTCTCTTTAACAGCTGAGACCCCTGTCCAAGCTGTGCTGGTCAAGGCAAGAAGCATTCCTGTTTTGGCCCTGGGGCAGTAAAGACAGGAGCTGCGTCAGGCAAGCTATCCAGGGGTGGATTCTAGGATTCAAAGCCTGAAAAAGATATTACAAATTAGGACCAGGGAAGAAGCTGTCCCCTCCGGTCATTCTCGACCTCCATCCATGCTGCTACCAGTCTGACATCACACAAATCCTCAATATGACATCCCCTAAGTTAGAGGGAGCTGGTCTGGGGACCCTGTGTGGAGAGGGAAGGAACCAGAGCCGGGTGGCGGAGGTCTTGCAGCAGGCAGAGGGAGAGAGACTGATTAACACTCAAGAATGGGGCTGCCCAATCCATCCCTTGGTTTGTGGAGCCTGGCCTCACTTAGGTGACAACCCTGGGGACAGAGTTCTGAGCCACAGCAGAGTATAAAAGACTCATGCAAAGACTTCATCCTATCAACCTCCCAGAACAAAGTTAAGGTGAGGTTGATGGAGACTTTTTGTAGGTATGATAAGGAACATACCAGGGGGAAAGAAAAATAAAATTTCACCACACACTCTTGGAGGCTGTTTTCCTTAGGACTTTTGGTCGCAAGTGACAGTAACCAGACCATCTTAAGAGGACAAAAGTAAATGATTAGCTCATGGAAATGAGAAGTACAAGAGTAGCGCCCATTTCAGGCAAAATGAGATCCAAGGGCTCCAATCTGGTTGTCTGGAAATTCTTGCTCTCAGCCTACTTTCCTTCCTCTCTGTCAGCTTCATTTTCAAGCAGGCACCCTCTTCTCCTGTGGGAGCAAAGACCATCAGCTGCTCTGGGCTTAGAGTCTGCAGTTTAAAAATCCTAGGATAAAGATTAGACCCTTATTCAATATTTTCAGCCAAAGCCCAGGCACTGACTCTACCTGGCGCAGCTTGTCATGCACCTGCCACTGGGCCCATTGCTGTGCCCAGAAGGACTGTGACAGGCCAAGCCTGAGTGAGGCCCTCACCTCTGAAGCCCAGGGGGGTCGGGGGCAAGGGATGAGAGCTACACTTTGAGTAGGAGGTGTTAAATCTCCAAAGGGAAATAGCTAAGTTGTCACCCAGATAAGGACTGCTGGACAGGGAAAACCAGCCCCTACTCAGTGACCTGGGAAGCCTCCCCTCCCGTCGAACTGCCTCACGGTTCAATGCTGGAGCTCTGAAGCCAGTCTGAGGTTGGCTGGAGTCCTTATGACGTCTTATTACGTCAGCTCAGCCAATGGTTTCATTCCTGTAGGCCTCAGCTTTCTCAGTGTGCAGTGGTGATTCCACCTAGGCTATGGGCATATTGGACAAGACTACATGTTAACTAAATGTTAGCTAGGAATAATCCTCCTTCCCGACCTCCCCGATCACTCCAGCTTAGATTCAACTGAATGAGGGTAAAGATCCTGGCTGGTTTTTTTCATGGCCATTTCTCTCTTGTCTGTATACAGTGGGTGCCCAGCCGAAATGTGGGGATGAAGCGAATGATGACAGAATTAATCAATTTCTAGTAAATCTCTACTCTTTCGTGTCAGCTCCTGAGCTTTAGCAAACAGAAGTAGTCATTTCCTCCTCTTCACCTGTTGGCAGTTTTTATTAACTTCTCTTATAGCCCTTATCAGCAAGACTGAGCACCAGGCCTGTGTGTGACTCAACTCTGGGTCCCATTGCTGGCCTCGTGCCTGGCCCCTAGCACAGCACATGTTGCTGAGTCAAAGCGATCACCCTGTCCAATCTCCTGACCTTACAGACGTTGTCACAGAGACCCAGAGAGGCTAAACAGTTTGCCCAAAGCCACACAGCTCACCAGCTGAGCCATGACCTCTAGTCTAACACTCTTCCTTCTACTTCCTACCTCCTGGACCTTGTCTGGTTGTCCTGTGCTGCCATAAGCAGCAGACACCGCGAGGGATAAAGTGGAGTTCTCAGTTCTCCAGAAGGGAACGGGGATCTTCAGTATGGAGAACCACTGGTACAGAGAGCAGCATCAAGTCCCAAAGGAGAGTTCAAGGATCCTTCGCATACTCTAGCTCACATGTGAGAGTGCCTTCAGCCTCAGATGGTCTCCTCTTGCAACCTCTACTTCTTCCCAATAGCTAGGACGGGGCTCAGCCCTTCCTTCCTAGCTCCTACAACACATGCACACCCAACACCCAACCACTAATGGAGGAGGTCGCCAGGCCTTCTTTGGGCTGGAGAATGAATACGGAAGCACACAGCAATGGGTTATTCACCTCTTCTCCACACCACTTGCTCCCGTCTTCCATCTGAAGGAAGCACCCAGCAGGTGCTCAGCTAGCCAGCCTCTCCCCTTTCCTAACTACTTCCAAATCCAATTTCCCAAAGCCCAGGTGCCCTGCTCAGTTAATTTCTATTAAAAACAGGGTCTACCGTTGCCACATTCAAGATGGTTTATGCTGGTCTTGTTGGAGACCGTGAAAAGGTATTTCTTTAATTCATCCTATTTGTTCAAAAAACATTTTAGTGGCTACTATGTGCCAGGCACTGAGCATAACAAATCAAAGAAATGAAGGCTAAAGAATGTATCTGGTGGCTAAGGCATCTAAGTAACCCATTAATAACATTTCTTCAAAATCCCTAAAACAGTGAAGCTTTCTCATTCACCACCACCCTGCCCACCACAATATTTAATTCAAAGTAAATGCTTTGAAGAGCATATTATTAATAGATTTTTAATTATGAGGAAATGTTCTTTCAAGGTAAACTTGATCTTTGACTGTTGAAAAGGTGTTTTTTCTTCAAAATTAAGAAAATGAAAATAGGAGGTGGGTTCAGACTAATACTGCTAATAGCTAATATTGCTAGAAAAAAGGTTGAGGTGACGCGTTCACTGCTTCCTTAACACTAGGAGAAAATTTGCTTCTAAATTTAAAGTATGCTAACTGTTTTGATGTGAGAAAACATATAAGACTCCATCAAACATCTCCTTTGAAGGAGCTCAGAAGAACCTAGTGCAATTTTCTCCAGGACTCAGGTGTATAGCGAATATATCCCAACAAATGAACTTGGCTGTGCATAGACCATTTGCTTCCACTTTCATTTGTAATGAATTCATTCATTTGGCAAAGTTAATGACCCTAACTTGTTAGTGTTAGTTGAGCTTCTGGAATATTCCCCAGTATCTTAATGCTCCTTCCTTGCAAGGCCTAAGAAAGTTATCATTTGTAGTATAAAAAAGGACACGTGCTTTCATATTTATCCAAATATCTAACTTTCAAGTGAGGAGACTGAGGCCCAGAGTGCTCTGCGCAGAAGCACACACCATATTAGCACCAGAGCCAAAGCTTAAAATAAGCCTCTTAACTCGGAATTGAGAGTTATACTTAAAGAAGCTCATTAAATAACTGTATTCTTTGAAATTTACATAAGAGTTTTCTGATTGTTAAGGTTCTATTATGTACCAGCTACTTTGCATACATATTTTTTCTTTTAATCCTTACATAAAACCTCCAAGATACAGGTCACTAAAAGATGCTGCTAAAGCATTCACATAATACCATACGTAGCACTTACGGTGTACTGAATCCTTCCTGTATATCATCTCTAATTTTCACAAAAATCCTGCAAGATATCATCATCATTCCTGTTTCACAGATAAGACACTTGGTTCTCTGAAAGATGAAGCAACTTGCTGAATTCACATAGCTAGAAAATGATGGGGCTGGATCCACATCTCAAAGCCTGTGCCCTTCTTCCCACATGCTGCCCATGTAGACAGCCAGGGGTGTTTTTCCAACCTAAATAAACAATATCAGAGATGCTCCCCCTCAGTAGGCCTATTATTTCCCACAAAACACCCCACCCATTAGGTAGCTGCTTCTAATGACAGCACAGCTAGGAAAAGCCAGCTGGGCCTTCCAGGTGGGGCCAAGTTTTAGTATAGGGGTGCCATGGGTGGTGACTTTGCCTTAGGGTCTCTCTGGCCCTAGCTTGTCAGAGTCAAAAACCTGACCCGGCCATTCCATTTAGGGATGGCTTGTGTCCTTAAAAATAAAGTCATATTAACCATATCAAAAAATAATAATCATATAAGAATTATGATGACGATATTGATAACCATCACTTATTGAATATTTGTTATATATGGTGTGCTTGGCATTCACTGTCTTTAATTATTACAGAGATAATCTTCTCACCTCGGAGACAAAACTCATTTTCCATTTAAGACACATCCTCAAGGGGCACTTGAATGGCTCAGTCAGTTATGCATCTGCCTTTGGCTCAGGTCATGAAGACACATCCTCATGTTGAATTATAGTATTTAAGTATATCCTAAAGAAAGTAAGAAATAATTTTTGTGGGGGAGGTACGGGTCTTACCTCAATCTACAGTGATTTACGGAATATCCCCTAGTGAAGGATCATTGATAAGAGGTGATTTTTCTTATGAGTTATACGTGTTTGACAGCTTAGTCTAAAATCAGAACTGGTGATATGATAATCAATACTCAAGTCTAGACCAAGGCTGTTTTTCCCCCTCTGGTGCTCCTACTAATAGTGATGTCAAACATTTATGCTATGATGTCAAAGGTAACAGTATGGTAAGATTTTGAGGAAATCTTGTCTGTGTCATCATGTAATGACTTGTTTTACAAATATTAACATAATATATATTACTTCTGAGAAGACTTAAGCTATCAGTTGGCCTCTTCTATTGCACCCTGATTTTGACAATTTTTGTTCTGGTATTTTGGGAGCAAAACAGTGTGTTAGGCCAGGGGAGACATATCTTATCTTACTATGTACTGGCAGCAACATCTTTTTATCCCTATCAGCCCCCAAAACCAACCTCATTCCAAAAAGCAGAGATAGGAACTTATTTGCAAAGTGCCTCATCAGTCACCCACTCCTTTGCAGCCTTTGGCCCCTTTTGGACAGCTCTATAAGGCAAGATCATGACAATAGGAATGAACCTTGACACTTCAAATAGAAGCCACAGGTCCTAAAAGAGGGCAAAATAAGGAAGAGTGAAAGTGCCCGTAAAAGTCCATCCTCCTATACCCTCTAGAGAAAAAAACATTTTTAAGTACTGGCTCTGGGTCCATGGAAACACTTGATATATGCATGGAGACATTCAATATGCTGACTGCAGAATAGAGAAGGCCCAATGCAATCTGAATGTCAGGACTAGATTCCATCTCATTCCTCTTACTGGAGCAAATAATTATGGCTCAATTAGCTGAGAAAGAGATGTCAGATTCATAATAAAGGCCTCGATTATTGTCAATAGCATACCAAAATAGTAGAAAAGCTAAAACCAAAATGCTGGGCTGAGGTTTGATACAGGAAAAGATGTAGACAGGATGTAAAAGCCAAGGACGGAGAGTCATAAACGGGTCAAATTCAGACATGACACAGCTCCAAATACAGTCTAAACTTTAGTCATTTCTGGGAAGTTTTCTGCAGATTAGTTTCGTCTATCACATGCAGATTCTCATATGTCATCATGACATATTGAGTTGATTAAGTTGATTTTGTGGGCCTACATGTCATTTCCTTCCACAGCTACACCAACATGTATACACACATACCCAACCAACATTAGTTATCACTTATAAATTATATATGAAACAAATGAGACAAGTTCAATCAGCCAAAAGTTTTTTTGGAAATTTTCCATTCATTTGGGGAAAAAAATAAAGTTAGAGCCTTCTCTCAGACTATCATTAAAATTAAAATTCCAGGAGGATTATAGATTTAAACATTAAAAGACCATAAACATATTAGAGATGATACTTCTAGCTGTGGTGGTCTGAAGAGGTTGAAAGATCCTCTCCCCAAAAGATAAGTAACTGTAAAGTTTTTATTTGTGAAAACCTATTCAAACTTTCTATAATGACAGCGGGAGTCTGGGGATTCTTTCCTGGGGGGGGGGCTCTGAGCCTCCATCCCAGTTCACTTGCAATCTTTATCAGGTTTTACTACTAGAGCAGGACTAGGTCAGAATATCAGCAGCCTTGCTGCCAGGGGCAGATTTAATCTGGACCATAGAGCAAGAACTCTCACTGGTCATGTTATTAATTAAAATAGCAAAGCTAGAGAATGCCTGGATAGCTCAGCTGGTTAAGCATCTGGCTCTTGGTTTCAGCTCAGGTCATGATCTCGGGGTCCTGGGATCAAGCCCCACACTGGGATCCCCATTTAGCAGGGAGTCTGTTGAGGATTCTTTCCTTCTCCCACTACCCCTTCCCCTGCTCTGTCTCTGTCTCTCTTTCTCAAATAAATAAATCTTTAAAAAGAAAATAAAATAGCAAAGCTGTTACAAAAAGAATAGGGAAAACTTGTGGCTCTGTTAGCCTAAAGTTGTGATCTCTTTGGGGGAAGGGGAAAGCCAGCCTGGAATTTATGGGGAATCCTAGAAGTGAGAAAGCTATTGATTGAAGCTAGATTAACTCTCCCCATATCCTTGGATGATTGGGAAACTATACACATGTGTAAGGAAAAGAGGACCTGATATAGCAGGAAAGCCAGGGCATACATGAGAACCGGCTGAACTTTGAATGCACTCCCCAGCCCAGAAACATATTCCTTGGCAGACTGGAACTTTTATAAACTCAAGATATTTGAGCACAACTTCTGCCTAAATCATTGGTTGATCACTCAGCTATATAGATATAGAAGGGACCCCACAGGAAGTTAAGTTAAAAATTTTTTTTGAAGTCTATAAAAGTATCAGTGGCCATATACTACAAAGGAGACACATTCTACAGTTTAAGTACAAGAAAGTTACAAAAAGAAAGAAAAGAGAGTAAGACGGAGAATCAGAACCTAGAGTTTCAACAATATATTATCACTCTACTATCTAAAAGGTCAGTGTTAAACAAAAACTATGAAAAACATAAAGTAAAAGTGTGACCATATTTAAGAATAAAAGCAGTCAATAGACGTTAATTCTGACCATGCCCAGATGTTGGAAGTAGCAGACAAAGACATCAAGGCAGCTACAATAATTAAGCATAAGAATTAAAGGAACGTATGCTAAGAGAATTGAAGAAAAATATAACAACTGAAAATATAGACTCTGAATATAAAAATATAAACTATAGAAAGAACCAAAGAAGTAGATAACAAATAAAATGAAAAACGGGCTTGAGAAAAGATGTGAGATGACAGGAGAAAAAAAATCTATGAATCTGAAGATAGATTAGTAGAAATTATCCTCTCTGAGGAACACAGAGAAAAAAAAATTGAAGGAAAATGACAGACGCCACAGAGACCCTTAGGACAACATAAAGAACAATAGCATACATATAATAGGAGACCTGAAAGAGAAGAGAGAAAGGAACAGAAAAAAAAAATTTGAAGTAGTAATTCCTGAAAACTTCCCAAATGGGTTTTCAGCATTCATAGGCAGGTTCAAGGAACCCAACAAACCTAAGGAGGATAAACACAAAGAGAGTCATACATCATAGTCAAATTGTTGAAAGCCAAAGACAATGAGAAAATCTAAATGCAGTAAGAGAAAAATGACTGTCACATACAGGAGAACATATATATCCACTGACTTTCCTTCCGGAAAAAAAAAAATGGAGGCTAGAAGGTGTAGAATGACATACTCCAAGAGCTGAAGAGAGAGTGTTAGCCAATAGACTTAATATGACTATTTTTCAAAAGTAAAGGCAAAATGAAATCATTCAATGATAAACAAAAATTGAGAAAATATATAGCAATCAGAAGTGTCCCATGAGAAACACTAAGGGAAGATTTTCAGGCTGAATGAAAATGATGCCAGTTAGTAACTTGAATTCACACACACACACACACACACACACACACACACGCACACACACACACACACACACACACATTGAAATAATAGTTATGTGGATAAACAAAAGATTGCGTAAGTGGGTATTATCCTCTATTCTTTTCTTTTTTAAATTCAATAATTATAATTGTATTGCTATATATGAATTTATGACACACATAGAGAAAATATGTATGGCAATAATAGCACAGAAAAAGGAGGAAAAATAGAGCTATACTAGAACAAAGTTGCTATATTTTACCAGAATTGCCATTATTAAACTGAAGCAGTTTGTGATAAGTTTGGATACATATTGTAACTTAGACTACCACTTAGGAAATAATTTTTTAAATAGCTAATGAAACAACATAGAGGGGCGCCTGGGTGGCTCAGTCGTTAAGCGGCTGCCTTCAGCTCAGGTCATGATCCCAGGGTCCTGGGATCGAGCCCCACATCGGGCTTTCTGCTCTGCAGGAAGCCTGCTTCTCCCGATACCACTCCCTCTGCTTGTGTTCCCTCTCTCGCTGTGTTTCTCTCTGTCAAATAAATAAAAAAATCTTTAAAAAAAAAAAAAAAAAAGAAACAACATAGAAACTGAAATGGCATACTAAAAATATTTGTTTAACACAAAAGAAGGTAACAGAGAAGAACGGAGGAACAAAATAGACATGAGACATACAGAAAACAAACAGCAAAATGGCAAATGTAAAGCCAACCATATCAATTAAATTAAATGTGAATGTATCAAACACTTCAGTCAAAAGGCAATCATCATCAGCCTGGTAAAAAAACAAGTCCCAACTATATACTGTCTTCAATAAAAATGCTTTAGATTTAAGGACACAATAGATTTCAAGTAAAAGAATGGGAGAAATACATATATATCATCCAACAGTTATCATAAATAGCTAGAGTACCTATGTTAATATCTGAAAAAATAGAATTTAAAACAAAAATATTGTTATAGATTAAAGAAGAACAGTGTGTGATGATAAAAGGATCAAAACATTAGGAACCTATAACAATTATAAATACATAGGCACGTATAACAGAAGCAAATAGTGACAGAATTGAAATAGATAATTTAGTAGTTATAGTTGGAGATTTCAAGTCTCTTCTCTCAGCAATTAAACTGGAAATAAAATTAATAAGGATATAGAAGACTTGAACAACCATAAACTAACTGTAACTAACATATATAGAACACTCCTTCCAACAATTGCAGATTACACAACAGTTTCAAGCCCACATGGAACATTTTCCATGATATGTTAAATCAGAAAACAAGTCTCAATAAACTTAAAAGGACTATACTCGATGAAATACATTCTACAACCAATATTACTAAATTAAAAATAAAAAACAGAAAGAAATTTGAGAAATCTACAAAATTTTTGAAAAACACACTTCTAAATAAGCCATGAGTCGAAGAAATCACTATGTTAATTAGGTAACATTTCAAACTGAGTGAAAACAAAACCAAACATACCAAAATGTATGAATGCAACTAATGCAATGTTCAGAAGACAACTTATAGTATTAAATGCTTAAATTAGAAGGAAGATCTGTAATCAATAATCTAAGCTTGCACCTCAAGAAGGTAGAAAAAGAAGAGCAAATCATACCCAAAGTAAGTACCTAGAAAGAAACAATTAAGATCAGAGTAAAAATCAATAAAATAAAAGCAATAAAGAAAAAAAAGACCAACAAAAGAAAAAGTTGGTTCTTTGAAAAGACGAATAAAATTGGCAAAACTTTTACTAGACCGCCAAAGGGAGAGATAAAGTATACGTTACCAAAATCAGGAAATAAAAAGGGATATAACTCGTGATCTTACAGAAATTGGAAGGAATATAAGAGAATAATGTGAACAACTTAATGGCAGCAAATTACACAAATTAGATGAAATGGATAAATTTCTAGAAAGATAAAAATTACCAAAACTGAATAAGAAATTAAAAATCTGAAAAAAAACATTAACAAATGAGAAACTGAATTAGTAGTTAAAAATCTTCCCACAAAAGAAAGCACAGCCCCAGATGACTTTACTGGTGAGTTTTTTCAAATAGTTAAGAAAAAAATGTGACCAATCTGATACAAACTCTTTCCAAAAACAGGTGTTTTAGTTTGCCCTCATGTAGTACTCCAAACTGAATGACTTAAACAATAGAAATGTATTGTCTCATAGCTCTGGAGGCTAAAAGTCTGATATCAAGATGGCAGGGTAGGTTCCTTCTGAGGCCTATGAGGGAGGGGACTGTGCCAGGACTCTCTCCTTGGCTTATAGATAGCCATTTTCTCCCTATGCCTTCACTTAGTCTTCCCTTGGTCTGGGTCAGTGTCCAATTTTCCTGTTCTTACAAGGACACCAATTAGATTAGGACCCACGCTAATGATCTCATTTTAAGTTGGTTACCTATGTAAAGAAAGACCCGATCTCCAAAAAAGGTTACATTTGAGTTTGGGGGAGGGGCAGAATTCAATCCATGATAGTAGGTGAGGAGCAAACACTTCCCGATTCATCCTATGAGGCCCGTATTATCACTCAGATATTGAAGCAGGACAAAGGCATTAGAAGTGGAGAAAACTATAGACCATATCCCTTATGAAAATTGATAGAAAAATTCTTCAAAAAATAGTATTAGCGGGGCGCCCGGGTGGCTCAGTGGGTCAAAGCCTCTGCCTTCGGTTCAGGTCATGATCCCAAGGTCCTGGGATTGAGTTCCACATCGGGCTCTCTGCTCGGCGGGGAGCCTGCTTCTCCCTCTCCCTCCGCCTGCCTCTCTGCCTACTTGTGATCTCTCTCTTTCTCTCTGTCAAATAAATAAACAAAATCTTTAAAAAAAAATTAGTCGACCAAAGAAACCCAGAACCAAGACAATTAGGCCTAGGTTAGAGGTGGATTTGCCTTGAAGACAATGACACTTAGGCCTGAAAGACCAATTTGAGTGCAGGAAATTGACAGGAACTATTCAATGCTCTAGGTGAGGAGGGGAAGCTGGAGCCTACTTCCCCCTCTCTCTCTGCCTGCCTCTCTGCCTACTTGTGATCTCTTTCTCTGTCAAATAAATGAACAAAATCTTAAAAAGAAAGAAAGAAAGAAGGAAGGAAGGAAGGAAGGAAGGAAGGAAGGAAGGAAGGAAGGAAG
>CM053605.1:83840762-83899713 GCA_028646535.1 Procyon lotor | reverse complement strand
CTGTCAAATAAATAAATAAAATCTTAAAAATAAATAAACTTATTTTGCCAAATTCAATAACATATAGTGTGTCATTAGTTTCAGATGTAGAGTCCAGTTATTTATCCATTGCCCATAACACCCAGTGCTCTCTACACCACATGCCCTCCTTAATGCCCATCACCCAGTTACCCCAACCCACATCTCCTCCCCTCCAGTAACCCTCAATTTGTTTCCTATAGTTAAGAATCTCTTATGGTTTGTCTCCCTCTCTGATTTCATCTTATTTTACTTTTCCCTCCCTTCCCCTATAATCTTGTTTCGTTTCTTAAATTCTACATATCAGTGAAACTATATGATAATTGTCTTTGTATGACTGACTTATTTTGCTCAGCATAATACCCTCCAGTTCCATCCACATCAATGTAAATGGTAAGATTCCAACCTTTTTGATGGCTGAATAATATTCCATTATGTATACACATACCACATTTTCTTTATCCACTCATCTGTCAATGGATATCTGGGTTTTTTCCAAAGTTTGGTTATTGTGGGCATTATTGCTATAAACACTGGGGTCCAGGTGCCCCTTCCGACCACTACATTTGTATCTTTGGTGTAAATACCTACCAATGTAATTGTTGGGTTGCAAGGTAGCTCTGTTTTCAACTTTTTGAGGAACCCCCATACTGTTTTCCAGAGTGGCTGCACCAGCTTGCTTTCCCACCAACAGTGTAGGAGGGTTCACCGTTCTCCGCATCGTTGCCAACATTTGTTGTTTCCTGACTTGTTAATTGTAGCCATTCCGCCTGCTCAAGCTTGCTCTCTCTCTCAAATAAATACTTAAAAAAAAGAAAAGTTGAACATATACTTAACAAATGATATAGAAATTCTACTCCTAAGTATCTACTGAAAAGAAACAAAGGCATATGTCTACATAGACTTCCGTGTGTAAACATCTTAAGTAACATTATTCGTTTATTGTGGAACTGGAAGTAATCCAAATGTCCATCCACTGGTGAATAGATAAACTAAATGTGATAGGTCTGTATATCTGTACACATATATAATGAAATTATGTTCAGCAGTAAAAAGAAACAATCTACTGGTAGAACATGAATAAACCTCAAAATCATTATGTGAAATGAAAGAAGCCAGGCACAAAAGAGGACGTATTGCCTGATTCCATTTATATGAACTTGCTAGAAAACGCAAACCTATAAAAATAAAAAGCAGATCAGTGGTTGCCTGCATCTGAGGGTGAGAGCAAAAAATAACAACAAATGGATACAAGGGAACTTTGTGAGTTGATGGAATGTCTTAAAACTGGATAGTTGCACAACTCTGCACATTTGCAAAAATGAACTGTCTACTTATCTTGGGTAAATTTTTTTCTCATAAATTATATCTGAACAAAGCCTTTAATTAATTAAAAAGGGGAAAAGTACTAGAATAGGAATAGAAAAATTAATATATGCTTATTAAGTTCTGCAGAGGCAAGTGATGTGGGAATGAACACAGAAAAAAGTATTTTTTTGAGATTTTATTTATTTGACAGAGAGAGAGAGATCACAAGTAGGCAGAGTGGCAGGCAGAGGAAGAAGGATTCTCTAACTGAGCAGAGAGCCCGATGCGGGGCTTGATCTTAGGACCCTGAGATCATGACCTGAGCAGATGTTTAACACACTAAGCTACCCAGGCGCTCCAAGAAAAAAATATTTTAAAGGAATAATTGACAGTTTCATAAAGCTTGGAAAGAGAGGGTGAAAGAGAGGAAGGAATTAAAAGTAGCACAAGTTTTCACATCAGGGCTGGTGAGCTAAGCCTCTCTAAGGGATAAAATGTTACTATTAAGTTTGGTGGAGTTTGATAGGCAATTGAAAATGCAATCGTGGAGCTCAGAGAGATGTCCATTTAAAGGATGCAGATTTGGAAATCATCCATGCAGTTGAAATCACGGGAGTGAATGAGGTCGTGAGCGAGAATGTTGAGAGCAAGCGGGACAGGACTGGACCTTGCAGAACGCCCACACCTAAAGAGCCCACGGGAGCCCATGGAAGAAGTTAAAAAAGAGATAGCTATGGAATTTTAAAGGGTGAAAAATCTGCGCCTTCATGAGACTTACTCAGTGATGGCAGACTCACACAGAGACGAAGCTGGGCAACCCACACACCAAAGCTGCAGTGTTTTCTAGATAATAAAGATAAAAAATGTGATAACTTTTGCCCTTTGGCCTAACCTCTTAAAATAGATTTATTTAGAAGAAACACTTTTGTCTTGTTTTGGTTTTGTTGTTACTACATATTATCTTTCTAAGTAGGTAATCCATTAATTAATAAGATTTTTTTAAATGAAGACAATATAAAAAAGCCAGATAGAGCATCTCTCCACCTCCCAATAGTTAACAACTTGTAATCGTTCCCTGCTTTTCTTAAGGAAGAAATTCTGAAGGAAACATGAGTAAAACGATGAAAAAAGGAATGAAAACAAAAAGAGGGAAGAAGTCCAGGGGGCAGGGGAGGGGAGACAGAGACAGAAGAAGGACATGGAGAAGACAAAAAGGTGGAGTTGGGGAATTTTATATGAGTCTTAGTTGCCAGTCCCTGGGTCCCCATCCCGGGAGGATCCCCTGGCCCACAGCCTTGTGCCTACCCTGCCTCCCCATGCAGAGCCTGACCTTGTTTGCTGGGACAGAGACATTGACCCTCTTCCTATATCTGTGCCCCCAAGAGTGGGCGGCCCCATCTCTGCCTGTGGCTCCCTCCCTGTGGGGACGGCAACAAGAAGGCCTGGACAAGAGCTACTCAGGTCTTAAAGAGGGGCAAGTTTTCAACATAGTCGCCAGAAACTCAGTTACTAAATGTAATGCATACTTCTAACCGGATCGACGTGTTATAAAGACCATTATCGGGGCAACTGAAGACACCTGAGTTTGGATAGTGGCAACGTATCAGTTCATGTCCCAGTTTCAATGGTCGTATGGTGGTTATATAGGAGAATTCCCTGCTCTGTGGGAACTGCTCAAATATCCGGCGTGATAGAGAATCCTGTGGGCAACTTACCTTCAAATGGTCTAGCAGGGGGAAAGTTCTAGTAGTATAACTTGCAGCTTTTCTATAATTTGAAGTTCTTTCAAAATATTTACAAGACTCAATGTGATTGGGTAGGCTGGTTTGATGTCGTGGTTCTGGCTTGGGGGTTAGTTAGTAAACCCAACAGAATGGACCAGGAGAGTGAGGGAGGTACACATTCCCTAGTCTTGGTTCTTGCAGAACTAGGGATTACGTAAGACTAGAAGTAACCCTGTTTGCCTTGCAAAATGTAAACAAAGGCATTACACTCGCACAGGGTAATAATGTGCTTTCCTCATCCCAGCTAACAGCAGGACTCCAGTAATCAGACCAAATAAGCCTAGTCAATGGCGCTGGGAAGGTTGGCTCCCATAAAGAAAGGCAATTTAAGTAATTAGCCAGTCTTTATGGCAGGATCCTCTCCCAGCCTCAGCAGGGTGCGAGGAAGCACCGGCTGTTATGCAATAAAAGCTATCTTTCATTTTTATGCTCCCGTCTTCCAACTCAAACTTTCAAAGCATGCCTAGAGATGACACTTTTCCTCGGTGACTCTCCATGGCCCAGATGGGAAAAGGCCCTTGGCTGAGCCCAACTAGTACATGCTGACAAGCTTTTGTTTTATTTGGGCTTTATTTGTTCTGTTTTCAAATGAAAACAGCGTCATTGTTTGTCCAGATTATAAAAGGAATCTGTGCTTGTTACTAAAATAAATTTTGACAAAAACAAATAAAGACAATTATAAAGTTGAAAGTTAAAATTATCTATAGCCTTCCCAAGCAGAGAAAGCTAGGTAGGGTTCATGTTTTTGTCTATTAGCCTTCAGGTTTATATAATTATAAGTAAAAATATGACTATACCAAAGAAGCTGCATTTTAACCATTATGATCTTTATTTTCCTCTTACTTGATCAAAGTCATCTTTATATAAATTCATGACACCATACTGCAGAGAGATCTGTGCTCAGATAACCCAATAGAAAATTAGGCCAACAACCTTAGCAGCCTTTTGAGGGCGATGCCCAGTAAATATTAAAAGAATGCTCAGTGGGTGCCTGGGTGGCTCAGTCGGTTAAGCGTCTGACTCTTAATTTTGGCTCAGGTTGTGATTTCAGGATTGTGAGATCCAGCCTTGCATCAGGCTCTGGGCTCAGCACAGAGACTGCCTGAGATTCTCTCTCTCCCTCTGCCCTTCCCTCTGCTGGCACTCTTTCTAAATAAATAAAATTTTAAAAAAAAGAAGCTCAGCTTCATTACTCATCAGGAAAATTTGTATTAAAACCATGCTTGCTGGGATGCCTGGGTGGCTCAGTGGGTGAAAGCCTCTGCCTTCAGCTCGGGTCATGATCTCGGGGTCCTGAGATCGAGCCCCACATCGGGCTCTATGCCCAGTGGGGAGTCTGCTTCCTCCTCTCTCTCTTGCCTGCCTCTCTGCCTACTTGTGATCTCTTTCTGTCAAATAAAGAAATAAAATCTTAAAAAAAATCATGCTTGCCCACCAGAATAGCTAAAACGAATGAGACAGAGAAAAGCATGTGGTGGCAAGGATATGAAACCAGCAAAACTCTCATAGATGGCTGGTGGGCTGCACATTGGTACAACTATTTTGGAAGACTGTTTGGCACTATCTAGCAAGACTACTAGTAGACATACATAGAGGTCAGTAGTTCTATTCCTAGCTAGACAGCCAAAGAAGTACATATCTGTGTTCACAGAAACGTAGGGACAAGAATGTGCATAGCCTCTTCATTCACGATCGGCCGATACTGAAAACAACCAAATGCCCATGTATAGTGTAGAATGGATAAACAAATACTGTGCATCTATCGTGGAATACTATACACTAATGAGAAGCAATGGGTCACACTACGCACAACAACATGGAAGACGCTCACTCCCAGAGATGATGTTGAGAAAAAGAAGCCAAGTACTGCAGTTTAAACACAGTCCAACCCCTTTATAGACAAGAGACCTCCAGGGCAGGCTAACTAATTAGATAGGACTGCCAAGGGTACCTGGAGACTTTGGGGTATGGCAAAGTTCTCTTTCTTGATTTGGGTGCCGGATATATGCATGTATTCACTGGCTGAAAATTTATCAAGTCGTGCCCTTGGAATATGTGTATTTTTCTGTATTTGCATGTCAGTACGTAAAAATACTACACGCAGTAATAATACTCATAAAATTAAACTGATCAACTCTCCAAAGCCTAGAATCAATTGGATTATATGTTCTGACTTCTTTTCCCCCTCACAATCAAATTGTAGGAGTTTCCTGACGTTTAAGGCAAAGCGACATTCAAACTGCATACTACATTACTGGCATTTCCATTTTTAACCCTCTTCAGCTATTCTGACCCATATCCATCTGTCCCCTCTCAGTATGCACTGCTATTTTGAGTAACAAAGACTATCCCAATCCTTGGCCGCTACAGTGACCCCCGAAGGACTAGAGCAGTGGTTCTTACCAGGGATTACATCAGAAGCACCTGAAACCTACATGCATCTAGGCAACATGCTAGGTTGTTTTTTGGTTGCATGTCATAGAGACGCTATGGATCACTGCTTAGATTCTGCCGCAGAGCGGAAGCACTCATTTTCCTAGCTGCAGGAAGTGCTGCCTGGTAAGAGAGTGTGGCCTCAGGAATTATTGTCTGTGGAAGGAAGCTGCCTGCTCAAGGTTAGGCTCTTTCCTGGGGCAACGTACATCCAGTGACCGGTCCATACAGGGATCCAAAGGCTGGCTCCTGCAATAGCGGGAGACCACACTGAAGGCTCATCCCAGGTCCAGGGCACCTCAGGATTTGGCTGAAGCCTTTGTTGAAACTGCACCACAGTTCAAATTCTTCCTCTGTCCAGTCTTGCTTCCCTGATCCCCTCCCAAGTGTTGTAGAATAGTATCTGAGAATAGCCCCCTGATAAGCTTCTGGAAGGCAAAGCTCCATTTCAAAGTCTGCTTCCCCAGGGACCTGACCTGAGCCCTTCACTTATGAGAAAGAACTGAAAATACGTGCTGCATCACTGCAAGCCAATGTTGTTCAGGCTAGGTGTTATGGAGAAGGTGAATCTCTAAGTCCACACAGAATTGATGACTTGGGAGAAGCTAACTTCAGTTTTCCAGGTAAGGAGCCACCTGGAAAGCCTAAGGTTAAAAGTATAGATGGGCACAGCAAGTGGGGGAACCATGGCAAAGGTTGGCCTACCCAGAGCAGAATGGCTTTACTGGGACATAGAGGTACGAGATTTCATACACCAGGTAGGGTGGGTGGTAAAAAACAAAACAAACAAACAAACAAACAAAGCCTTGGCTTGAAATTAATTCTAATTAGACAGGGACCCTGTGGTGATTTTTTTGACAAGTGACTGACAAAGTTGATGCTGCTCTTGGATAAACCTAGCATCGAGGGACAAGATGGTTGTAGGTGAGAATGGCAACTTGAGGACCAGCACAGAAAATGGGACCATCGTCCCAGGGAAAGGCACGGCATGTCCAGGCTGTAAATAGCTCACGGGGTGGACATAAGATGGGAGCTGTCTTCTCTATCACAGGGCCGTCATGAGAAAGAGGAATCGGCCTTGCTCAGTGGGGCAACACCAAGCTATTAAGGAAGCAAATATCAGCGAAACGCAAGGAAGCCCATTAAACCAGAGAGCTAGCCAACAAAGAATCGGACTTCTCTTTGGCAGAGGTGAGCACACACCCCTGGGGACTTTTAAAAAAAGAGGCTGAAGGTTTCTTATTGAAGATAAGAGGGAGCCAGCAATGAGCAGAAGGTTAAACTAGAGCCCCTTTAATCCGCTTTTAAGCCTTCTGCAAAATTGAGAAGGGAAGCTTAACTCTGCCAAGAGAGAACTAGCTCCACTTTAGTGGCTTTTGGAGATACGGGGGTGAAGAAATGTTTCTACGTTTCCTCCAAGTTTTCAAACTCAGAGGATGGAATGCAGCTGGTGAAACAGTCTCTAATGTGAAACTTTAATGGTTGGCCTCTTTAAAGCAATAAAGTAGAAAATCTGACTCTACTTCCAGTTGAAGTAGAAACAATGCATGTGGTGTCTTGCTCCAACCACAAGACAGGAGCAAAGCAGGAGGGCTGCTTGCCTCACTTCATCCAAAGCCCACTCCCACTTCATCCAACGCCCGCTCCCAGTTTTCAAAATGGCGCCTCTCACTGTCACCTGGTTCATGGTGGCTCTCTTTTCCTTCATGGCTCCTGCACTCTTTGAGGAGGAAAGGGAGTCCCAGCAGCAGCAAGCCAAGACTTCAATATCCCCTACCAGTTTCTAGGCCCTCACTGCTGAGGTGTGGGGGGTGGAGGGCCTCCCATGTTTCTACACCACCAACGTCAGCCTCCTGGGCAGATGTCTCTCCTTTCACCTTCTGGTTACGACTGGACAGACCCATCCTGGATCTTTTAAAGAATTCATTATTTTGTTGAGAGTTTTCTGGTGACTCCATTTCATTCCAAAGTTTTATTTTGTCTTGGTTTGAAGATGTATCTTTGTCCAGAGTTTAAAAAAAGGATTCCGTGGCATTTGATATTTATAATATATTTATTTTTATTATATTTCTAAAGTCAGCTTTTTTCCCCTTGCTACTGTAGTTCTCTTCCTTTCTCAAGTTTGATTTTTTTTTTATACTGAGCATTTCTTCTCTCCATCCCACCTCCTTCCACACTTTTCTGAGACTTGAGCGGCTTCATGGTTTCCTTCTTCTGGAATCTGTATTTTTGGCTCATACTCAAAGGAAGATAAAAACAGAAGGTATTTGATTCACCTCCTTCCTCACACTGTGAGCCGCCATCTTTTGAACATATGACATTTGTTCCCAGAATGCCAGTCCTGTTTGTAAGTATTCATCAGAACCGCGTGTGGGCACAGGTCTGCTGGCATGGCGTGCCCCGAAAGGGTTCAAGGCACATGGTGATCACTGTGTGTTTTTAGATTTTCTGCCTCAGGTTCACATATCTGAGACCACTTTTGCTCTTGTTGCCTGGCTAACCACAGGAGTTAGAAAGGGGAAATATATTTTCATTGGCGAATGTTATGTGGAAGAGAAGAACATTCGTTCAGCAAAAACAAACTACAACCACAACTATTTTTCAAAGGGCTGAGAGAAAATTCCAAGGGATGCTTTTGCAATATTTAAAGATAAGAGCAAGCTCTATAAAATTGCCATTATAGCCGGCCTGGGTGGAACATCAATGGTGAGGTCTTCACCTGTGACAGTCTCCAGGCTAAAGGACAAACATGGATGTGCTAGGGAGGGTTATTCTCTTCAAGGACACCTACAGCCCCTAATTTAGTGTCAAGATCCTTACTGGTAAAAGAATGAAACCATATACTTGTACAGGTTTCTATTCTATCAGCGAGAGAGGTTCTAGAACAGGCTCTTCTTTAGACTTCTTGATGTATCAAGTTTCCATGTGATGTTGGCTCGTTACCCTGTAAATGAGGTCAGGGCCATTAGTTCAGCATCCGGGGACCTGTTTTCTGCTCTGTTCACGTCCACAGACCACAGCTCTCACTTTAGTCAGCAATAGTGTGACTGTATGTAGGATGTGAGTAGTCACGAGAAAGCCATGTTTAAGGAAATATTTGTGTTTGAACTGGGAAGAAACATTTGCAATACCCAGGAGAATGTGACTTTCTTACCCCAGCCCCTACTTTTTTCTTCAGAAGTTCTTTTAAAATTTTAAGACTATTTTTGCAATTATTTATTAATACACTTTCATCTTTGGGGGTCCCTGAGTGTCTCAGCAGGTTGAACATCAAACTCCTGATTTTGGCTTGGGTTATGATCTTGGGTTGTGGGATCGAGCTGAGCTTGGAGCCAGCTTGGGATTCTCTCTCTCCTTCCCCCTTTCCCACCCACCCCCACTGTTTGCATGTACATGTGCACACATGCCCTCTCCCTCTCTAAAAAGAAAAATGAATTTCCATCTTTTAAGAACAGTACGTCAAATGTAGACAGGAGCAACTCCACCTCACTCGCCTTATGTGACCAGGGTCAACCCTCCCTACAAGAATCTACAATTGATTTCTTGATTTTTTTTTTTTAATTTTATTTATTTATTTGACAAAGAGATAGAGAACACAAGTAGGCAGAGCAGCAGGCAGGGGGAGAGGGAGAAGCAGACTCCCTGTCAAGCAGGGAGCCTGATGTTGGGGGTCGATCCCAGGACCCTGGGATCATGACCTGAGCCCAAAGCAGCCGCTTAACTGACTGAGCCACCCAGGTGCCCCTACAATTCTTGATTTCTTAAGAATCCTTGCAAAGCTTCTTTACATGTACGCAAGAAATGTGCATATAGATACTTATTGTTTCATTTTTTTGCACATGAACAATACTAGGTTCTAATCTTGTTTTTCATTGAACAATGATTTGGGGAGAGACTTCCAAAAGAATACATAGTTTCATTCTTTTTCATGGCCTCGAAGTATCTCATTTGTCCCACAATTTATTTAAAAGCCTGTATTGGTAGACATTTGGGTTATTTGAAATGCTTTGCATTGAAAAAAGGGGTTAACGATTAACCAGAAACGTCCTCAGGCTGTTTCTGTAGGACACATTCCTAGAAGTGGAACTGGGAGGGATATACATTTGTAACAGCAGTAACCAAATTACCTCCCATAGGGATTGTTTACTTCTTTAACATAGAAAGTGTAATCTTGTTTTACTTATTTATTTTTAAAAATTTTATTTGTTTAAGAGAGAGAGAGCATGTGTGTAAGTGGGGAAGGAGGGCAAAGGGAGAGGAAAGAGAGAATCTCAAGCAGACTCCATGCTGAAGGCAGAAGCCTAATGGGCCTCTATCTCACGGCTCTGAAACCACGACCTGAGCATGAATCGAGAGTTTGATGCTTAACCAACTGAGCCACCCAGGTGCCCTAACATATAACACGCAATTTTAAAAACAATGTACCTTGACCTCATAACACATTAAAAATTAATTTCAGGGGCAGGTGGCTGGCTCCGTCCATAGAGCAAGCAAATCTTGATCTTGGGGTTATGAGTTCAAGCCTCATGTTGGGTGCAGAGATTACAAGCACATGGACATATATCCATAATCAATCAATAAATCTGAGGAACCAAATATACCCCAAATATCTTTTAAAAAATTAACTAGAAATGGAACAAAGATCTAAACGTAAGATTAAAACTATGAAACCCTTAGAACACATGGATAAATCCATGAACTCAAATTTGGCAGTGGACTTTTAGATATGATACCAATCACAAGCAACTAATACCCAAAATAGATACAGAATGGTGAATGGTTACAATTCAGCAACAAAGAGACAAATAACTCAATTAAAACTTGAGTAAAGAACTTATAAAGATATTTCTCCAGAAAAGATAAACAAATGGCCAACAAGCAAAAGAAAAGATGCTTAACATCATTAGTCACCAGGGAAATGCAAATCAAAGTCACAGTAATGCACAATAATGTGAATTATGACATTCAACTATCCACTTAGAATTGTTACAATTATAAATTTTATGTTATGCATATTTTGCTACAATAAAAAGATATTAAAGCATAGACACCAAGAACAAAAATAAAAACAGAAAGCCGCAATGAGATACAACTTCAACCTGCTAGGATGGCTATAACAGAAAAAGAAAAAATTAAAAACAGAACAAAGCAAGTGTTCGTGGAAATGTTTAGGAACTGGAACAATTGTACATTTATGGTCAAAATGTAAAATGCTGTAGCCACTGTAGGAAACAGTTAGGCAGGTCTCAAAATATTAAACATCGAGCTACCATTTGACTCAACAATTCTCTTTAGAGAAATGAAAATATATGTCCACACCAAAATGTATACACAAATATTCATAGCACCATAGTTTGTAAGGGACAACAGATGGAAACAACCCAAATGTCCATCAACTGGTTGATGGATAAACAAAATGTAGCATATCTATCCCACGAAACATTATTTGGCAAAGAAAGGAAAGAAGTACAGACACACTATAAATTGGATGAATCTTGAAAACGTCATGTTAAGTGAAAGAAACCAGTCGCAACCTACCACACACAATATAGTTTCGTTTATATGAAGTATCTCCAATAGGCGAATACAGAGACAGGAAGTAGATTAGTGGTTGCCTAGGGCTGGGTAGTTGGGGGCAGGGAGGTAACGGCAAAGGGGTGGATGAAGAATGGGGGCGATGAGAGAGTCCTCCAACTGGCTGAGGTGACTGTTGCCGGACTCTGATTGCACAAACTGGGGAAGTGGGTACCCTCGACAGGTGAATTGTGTGGTGTATGAGTTCTGTCTCAAGCTGTCACAAAACAAAGGTGATCTAATGACTGAGGAATGAATGCCCTGTACGGATGCGGATATCAGCGGTCAGGCTCGTGATTACCCTCACTTGGGAACCAGGTGACTCCTGACATTTATCCCTGTCCAGCATGTCCAGGACATTCTCTGAAAATGCTCCCACTTGAAGCAACTGGGGATCACCACCTGCCATTTGATGATTTTAAACCACGGAAAATGTGCCAACCACTACCTTCACCCAATTCATCACCAAGTAACCCTTGGCTTTTCTGCATAGCGAAGTGAACTAGAACATGAGAGAAATTTGGCATTCTTGAGGGGAACGATTCCACAGAGCAGGCTATCCAAAGGTGATTCAAAGCAGTAGTTCTAGACATGAGCCAACAAGTCATGGAATTGGTGGGTCAAGAAAGCAGGTGGGCAAGGGAATGCTTGGGAGGCCATTCATCACTCATCTGTGGAAAAGCACACTGTATTTATTCTATTGTTTACTCTTTTGATTGACCTCATAAAAAGAGCATCTACAAAAATCAATAAGTAAAAGATCAGTCACCCATTGGGAAAAGAACACGACAATACAGTTCCCAGGGGGGGGGAAAATGTAAAAATAAGATTAAAATGTGAGAAAGGGCTCGTCCTCTCCCAAGAGAAAAATATAAATTAAAAGTATCCCCAAATTCCACATTTCCTGTCAGAGTGGCAGATATTAAAAATTTTACATATATGGTGGGCTTTCAGAGGTGTTAAGAAATTAGGCCCTGGTGCATCCTTGGTGCAGAGGGAAAGTGGCACGGTCTCTCTGGGAGACAATCAGATAGCATCTAATGCAGCATTTGCTGCCCATATCCTGTGACCTGGCGGGTTGCCCTTCTAGGACTCACGCTCCATTCCATTTGTTCCCCAGTCTTTTCTGCTTTCCTAATCTCTTAGGCAAGTGAAGTCAATAAATGCGTAACAATTCCTTTAAACTTTGGAATTAATTTCTTTTTGACTACAAGAATTGGCAGTTAAAAAAAAAAAAAAAAACCCCACAAAAACTAGATGCCTTAATAATTAAAGAGAAATCTTAAAAGTTCCTTCTATGAAGGTTCGCAGCTATAAATGTAACAAATGAATCTTTCCCATTACTGCACTGTGGGTCGGGTTAATAATCCTCTTCAGGGAGAGCTGGCAGCGGCAATTATCAGCATGTGTGCTACCATAGCGCCCCCTGCTGACCTAATGCAAAAACAAATTTCTACCGTAGGTTTTCATCAACTTTTTTTTTTCCCCTTTTTTCCAAAAGCTGTTGTAAATGCACTGCATCTCCTGCCAGTTGGGCAGGTCTTCAAAACATTGAATATAGAGTTCCCTGATTATTACCTCTTCTCTGCGCAAACAAAGAGATTGGCTGCTTTCACTGCTGTTTCCTGGCTTCTTGTCCCTTCTTTTCTCCTTTCTTCAGCAATTCTAGTTCTGTTTCCTCTTTCAGTCTATCTGTTGGCTTCCTCACTGGCCACCTAAGTGTGCACCCACATTGCACCTGGGCCCGGGACGCACAAACAACCTGCCATTCCCTCACTGACCGCACTGGCTCGCTCCCCACTCATTCTTCCATCCAAGGTTTCTTTAAAATGAGGTCTGTGGATGGTCTTCACATTATTGACCGGGCTGCTTGCCTAAAATGTGGATTCCTGGGCCCTCCCTAAATCAGACTTCCTGGAATCATGGAATCTACTTTAAAACAAGTACCATAGACAATTAGAATTCTTACCTGTACACACACGTGCGCGTGCTCACACACACACACACACACACACACACAAACTATAAAAACCTCTGATTGTTTTGCTCTGATCCAGAAACTTGCCATACCTCTTAACCTTCAAAGTCCATCTCAAATGCCACTTCTAGTGTAAAGCCTTTCCTCATTCCTCGATGGGCTAGAAATAACTCTTCCTTTCAACTCTCCATAACGGCAACTTGTAACCTGATTTTCATTGTTTTTTCTTTCTACTTTTCTTATCTCCCCCTAAAAGATCATAAACTCCTTGAGATGAAAAGACTATTTTATTCATCAAAGTATTCACTGAAGGTTTGCAAACAATAGATATCCACACAAGTATTAGCATTCTCAATTAGAAAATGGCTGTTTAATATATTTGTGATGTTTTTAAAGGTAGACTTTAAAAAAAAAACCACACACCATACTCATTGAGGAAGCAAAATGAAGATGCAAGCTGAATTATTTCTAATAGCAAAGGTTCCTGCTGAATGAAATACAGTTCACAGTTTAGTGAACTTCTGTATCTTGTCATTATCTGGAAAATAACCAGGTCTTGACCTTCATCCCTTTCTATCCCTTGCTAAGCCCTACATGTCTTGAAGCAAAACTCCCAAAGAAAAACAATGGGTCACAAAGTTAAATTTCTCCTGTCGCATTCCATATACTAAGGGCGATTTTTATACTTATGGCCCAAATTAGCTAGCCTATATTCTCATATTAAGGAAAATGTACTTGCCTATGATTAAAATTCAACAAAACAGAATTCCAATTTCAGAACAAATGCACTTACCAAATCCCAGTAACAAAGTGCTGCCGCTGCAAATCCTCATAGCAAACAGGCTCCTTACTCTTGATGACGAACACCTGCCTCCGTCCCCGCCCCTCTCCGGCTCCTCCTAACCTAACATCTTCTGAAACATTTTAGCAGTAATTGCAAAGCTTCTTAAGGTTTTTCTGAACCTAATTTTAAAAGGATAGGAGACGTTATTTTTTTTAACTGCTTATCAATCTCATTCTGTGTGATGTTTTAATGTAAGCTGAAGGTAAAAATACTTTGTATTTATTAGGGACACAAAGTTGCTTGCCAGACCACCTCAAATGGGCTGTCTATGTTGGGAAAACATGTCATCCATTCGGTGTCCTCATTATCTCAGGAGGGGAAACATTTCTTCCACCAAAAACTCAAAGTCAGCAAAAAACCATAAGGATTCCTGACCTTTTGTCAGCCATTTGCTGTCTTAAATATTAGCGTTTTCCAAACCCTATTCTGTGGCATGGAAGGGTCTCCACATATATGGATAGAGATTTAACAAAAAAAGCAAGAGTTTATGGGAGGAGGGGATGGGAATCAGTGATCACTTAAGTTTGAAAAAACCCTACAAGTTGGACCTCGTCCCCTCTAGGGGGTCATAGTTCATACAGGATATTAAATAGTTCACATGGTCCTGCAGTGAAGCAGGAATCTAATTTATTCAAACACGGATGTTTCCCTAATTTATTCAAACACGGAATCAGCCTTTCAAAATTTGTGGGTGGGGGACATCTCAAGTTAAATCTTGTAAGGCGCTAATATTCAGCAGGACTTGAAGTGAGAAATAGTTTCATGCACGCATGTTCAGAAAGTCCATCTAAAGTAAATGCCAAGAAAAAAATGGTCGGAGTTGAAAATTCAGAATCACACAAGTACATTCAAGACTGAGTGGCTTCTCAACAGTACCCACAAAAGTAGGCTTAACGATTCTGAATTAAGTGCACCCACAAGAAAAGGGGGCAGAGTTCTCGCCTTATTTTGGTGGCTGAAGTGCTTCCATGCACTCTTAGCTGAACTTCAGGGACTACTTCCAACTGGGTTTAGCGGGGAGGCCAGCCTCTTCTTTTTCTCCCCCTCACATTTATAGAACTTTCGTAATTGATGTTTATTAAAGCACCCGATCACATTCTCCACACTGTTCACCGAGTACGTTTCATGTCAGGCTCTTTGCCTATGCTCACATAATTTACACTCCCTACGTAGGTCTACCTATTTGCATTATTTGGGGGTACACACCAGACATGTTTTCTGGACCAGGAAGTGATTAGTGCTCCTGCATCAAAACGATTTTCAAATGCATCTACCGAAGTCGTATTATTATTTTTAGGACTTGTCACTTTGATTACATCTTAGGTCATTGTGGAATAATGCAAGACACTTTCAAGGAGGTAGCTGTAGTTGGTCATTTGATGAAATCATGGTTACCTGCTATTTTTTGTTTGAAGGTACAGGGTTAAGGTACCTATTAGGACTTTTTCCTTAACTTTTATGAAAGCAGTATCCCTTGTATAATTTGGATTCTCTTAGCTCTTGGGGTGATTTGGGTCTATGTGGCTAGTTTTGATTCTAGTTGTTTCTCCTCAATATAAATTTAACAGCAAATATTTGTGGTGTCCAGTAAGATCCACATGGGCAGACTGCACTGCCCAAAAGAAGAGATATTTGCCGCTTATGAGGACATCACCAAAGCGGCTAGAAAGGAGACTCCGGATTTACCCTCCTCCCATCATGCACCAAATATACGGCTACACGATGATCACTTCCCTCTGAAGGAGATCCAGAAACTAATGGAGTGGCTCCCGCACACTTGGTGACTGAGAAAATCCCTACATTGAAATGCATAGGAAAGGCTGAGACACTCTTGCCATAAACCCCTGGCATGTTCCTTATAATCAGATCTGTTAGAATGGTTATTCTCAAAAAGACTAAATAGAAGCTGGTCTAGTAAATGCAGAAAAGAGAACCCTTGCACACTGCTTGCTGGAATGTCAACTCAGACACTACAGAGAACAGTAAAGAGGTTCTTCAAGAAATTAAAAATAGAACTACCATATGACCCAGCAATATATCGTAAGGAAAAGAAATCTGTCTCAAAGAGGTACCTGCACCTCACGTCCACTGCAGCTTTATTTATGACAAGGTGTGCAAACATCGTGTCTACTAACATATGAATGGACAAAGAAGTTGTGATATATATATATGTGTGTACACACACACACACACACACACACACACACACACGCATATGATGGAATATGACTGACTTTTTACAAAAGGAAATTCTATCATTTGTGACAACAGGGGTGAAGCTGCAGGGCATTATGCTAAGTGAAATAAGCCAGACAGAAGATAAATACCGCATGGTATCACTTATATGTGGAATCTTCAAAAAGAGAAAAAAAAAAGTCAAACTTACAGAAACAGAGAGTAGAATGGTAATTGCCAAGGGCTGAGAGACCGGGAATAGGGGGGTAAAGGGGTACAAGCTCTCAGTTATAAGAATAAGCTTTAATGATCTAAGGTATAGCTTAGTGACCATAGTTAATACTTCATTGTGTAATTGAAATTTGGTGAGAGAATAAATCTTAAGCATTCTCACCAAAAAAAAAGTATGTGAAGTGTTGGATGTGTTAATTCACTTGATGGTGGAAATCCTTTTACCATGTACATGTATATTAAGTCATCATGTTCTACACTTTAAATATATTAGCATTTATTTTGTCAATTATACTGGAAAAATAAAAAATAATTTGCTTGTTAACTTTGTTTCCTGCAAATAACAACTGGTAAACGGTCTTCTTTAGGAAGGAAAATTCAGGCCAATACAGCAAGCTGGATAATCTGGTTCTTCACTTGTATCTGTGAAGTACCCTCGAAATCCACTCCAGGAGGAAAATGGATTTAAGGTAGGACTCAACATCCTGATCAAAAGACCCTAGATTAATTGTTGGCCAATACTGATTCCATTATACAAGCACACAGGTCTACTATAAAGAACATCAGATCGAGAATCAGAAAATGTGAAATTTGCCAGCAGCCTGGTTGTCAGGAAATTTAAGGTATATTAGGGTGGTCGCATAAATATCTAAACTGTGACACTTGAGTGATAGGCGACACTGTTTGTGACTATACTAGGATAGCAGCTGTAAACTGGGACCGTCCTTAGCAAATTGGGACACATGGTCATCCAAATTCTGCCCCTAGATATTCTCTAGAGACCCTTCCAGTTGTAAAATCCCATATTAGCAAACTAGTTTTAAGTTTTTATCTCTAAAGGTTAGGGTTGACAGATAATTAAATGACATTTCAAAATGCTTAGGTTGATTTAAGACAGAAGTTTTAACTACTAAGAGCAAGGTTTAGAACATCATCTCCCTAAGATTCTATTTTTCAGTCTTTCACGAGTCTTCTTTTTTTTTTTTTTTTTAAAGATTTTATTTATTTGACAGAGAGAAACACAGCGAGAGAGGGAACACAAGCAGAGGGGATGGTAGCGGGAGAAGCAGGCTTCCTGCCGAGCAGGGAGCCGGATGCGGGGCTCGATCCCAGGTCCCCGGGATCCGACCTGGGCCGAAGGCAGACGCTTAACGACTGAGCCACCCAGGCGCCCCTTTCACGAGTCTTCTGATAAAGGAATTATTGTTTTCCTTTCCCAACACTTCCATGAATACACTATCCCGAGTGCTTTAGCTTTTCTCCTTAAGCACCAAAAACTATTTTCATGTTCTATTTTCCTATTTGATTTTTCAAAAACAATCCTATTGCTCACCTCTCCATTTAGCCCAGTGTGAGGGGAGGAGGAAAAGGGAAATGGGAGGTGGAAAGTGGAGGAAGAGGGATGGGAATGAGAAATACAAGTCCAGGGCAGGCATTTCCCTCAATTTCTCTTGGCCAGGTGGACTTGAGATGGACAAAACCCACAGTGGCTCCTGGGTATTTCCTGTACTATGCCGTCTTCACACACACTGTGATGCTATTGCTTAAAGACAGGTGTTTTCCAGAAGATCTGGCCTCCAAACGCAAGCTAGCCACTCAGTGCTTGTGCCAACCTCTCCTAACCCTGAGGAGCTGACACCTGAACTCTCTGTTTTCCAGCTCCTTCGGTTGCTGGCTTCCAGTCAGCTTCTGCCAATGGGAGAGAATGGCAGAAAGAAAAGAAAAACCAGAGGAGTACTATTATGGTTGTTGTTGTTATTATTGCCTTCTTTGCCTCCAGCTGCGTCACCTACAAGGCTCCTGTTTTTTGCTAGGCTTCAGCTTCCTCTGGGCGACCCTGGCCTTGGGCTTTGCCCCACACTTCCTCCTTTGCCCCATCAGCCTAGGGACAGCACTGGCATCCTGCTCTTGCTGATTTCTGAGTTGCCTCAGTGTTTGCTTGTCTTCTCAGCTCTTTTAATACCTGAGCCATCAATTCTGTTTTAAGTTGTTTAAGATACTCAAGGGTAGTTTTTGTTTTATTGGTGGAACCCTGACTGCTATTAGAGTCGATAAAATAGCAAGCTGTTCCAACTGTGGAGGAAGAACTCACTCTGGAAGGGCTTTATGGTGAGATGGAATGTAGATCTCCTACACGCAACCTTCCCCAGGGTAATGTGATTATTTGAAAATTTCACCTTTTATGTTGGATTTAGACCTGATCACGCATAAGATGCAACTTACTCTACTTAATGTGTAGAACTGAACCATGTTTTTCCACAGTAAGATCTACTTTATCCAACATCTGAGATACATTTAGAGATTTAGGTATGAAAGAATGAGTAGAAACATTCTAATAAAAGGTAGCTTTAGAAATCAAGTATTTGTTCGTATAAGGATAGATCCAAACGTTTTATGTATTTTTACTGAAATAGAAAATATGTACTATACGTAGAGTACACAAATGATTTTACACAAAAAATGCATTGAAAGAAATCACACGTATTTTACATTAGGCTAGTTGTAGTCTGTAATCTCTCCCAAATAATACACTATAAAAATAAGCAATGTTGCAAATGGCCTTCAAAGGCAGGATGATTTGGGCCTCAAATTATACCAGAATAACATAAGTATCAATTTGAATTGACTTTATAATTATGTTTAAATTTCAAATACTTGAGAATCTTAAAATATTATTAAATAGAGGGATACAATTATCAGCTTTATAATAATAAATTTCAGGTAAAAATCTGCATTAAATTATCCACACCAAGAAAATGTATCTAAGAAAGTGTCTCCTTAATTTATCATAAACATTTCATCTTTCTAAAGTTCTCTTTCATTATATCTGGCCTTCTGGGTCTGGTAAATGAAGCTGACTTTTAAAGAAAATTACTCCTATACCAACTACTACTTTCCCCTGGGAGTGTCCGCACATAGCTCCTGATTGCTCAATACAGACCTATCACATAAAACTAAAATGTTGCAACTTGATCAGAATGATGCACTCTTGCCTTACATAAAAATACAAATCACAGTATGCTGACACTCAATAAATTCAGCTTTAATTTACTAGTCTAAGGGGATTAAGAAGATACTATAAAATTTTAGTATAGGAAATATCATGGATGTAAAACAAACCTGCACAAGAATTTACCAGAATGACTATAAAGAAAACTAAATACACATACCTAGCCCCACACAAGTATCTGAATATTGATACTAATCTGAAAATTAAGATTCACTTTAATGTATACTAGCTGAACTTTACCCTGCACGACCTTGATGGGTTTTTGCCATTATCACATACTTCCTGTTATACTAATAAAAGGAATTAGCCTTTTCTTTTTTTTTAGCCGTTTTAAAAAGGTTTTTATTTATTTGAGAGATAGAGCACAAGCTGGGGGCAGGCAGTAGAGGGAGAAGACTCCCTGCTGAGCAGGGAGCCAGATGGGGACTTGATCCCAGGACCCTGAGTTCATGACCTAAGCTGAAGATCGAGAGCCAACTAGGCGCCCAGCATTTTCAATGTCCTTTCTGCATTCTTCCTAGCCTCTTTAGCTCCATTTTCAAGAACAGGAATTTCAAATGCAGTTGCAATATTCATTGTGCTGGGGAAGCCTTCCCAACCCTTGCCCCTGGGGCTCATCCTGCAGACACCCAGCAGTCCATAATTTAAGACCATTCTGGATGGACGCAAATGCTGTATTTAAGTTCCACCTGTCTCCAAACCCCTACCAATTAGTTACACAAGCTTTTTATTATATGGGCTCTTCTCCATATTTATGGTACAGCAGATTAAGATGGTAGAGGAAAGGCAAAAGGATCCTAGTTGTGATTATTTTCTTTAAAAAGATGGAAATAAAAGATTAGAAAATCTAATAGTATTTTAGGCAGGTACTATTAAGCATCCAGTTTTTAAGATTATAGATTCACAATAGTGATTACACTAGTGACTACTTTTAAATAAAATACTGAATAATTACATGCTATAAAAATCACATGCTCACAATTTTCAGCTTGGATTTGTTTCGCAGCTTATTTAATGCTGTCTAAAAATCAAGCAGGTAATGAAAACTACATATTTTGAATATGCATTATAGGAGGCAATGTAGTGAGACTCTAATAAGGGCAGTCACTTAGAAAAGTTAGCGCATTTATCTGATATACTCAGGCTCCATAAAACGGCATGGATGCGGGCTGTGCTGGAATTTAACTTCTGCAGTCCTGCTTTAAAAATCCGACTGAAAGCTTTTTGGAGTCCAGATGCTAAACCCTAACAAAAGCAAAACGCAACTATGGTCTACAGAATATCACTGTTACTACTATTCTATTAAGCACCACACATAAACATCGTGGTTAGCATTCTCTCTTGAACTAGAAAACTCCTAGAATCGTAGGATCTGAGAGCTGGGAGAATTTAGAAGGCACTGGTAGAACTCCTCACTTTCCACTTGAGAATAGTGATGGGGCACTAATGAAGGAAGTCAGCATTTATAAAGCACCCAGGCACAAGGGGCTGGGCACTTCTGACTTCATTATTTTATTTTAGATTAAATAATTCCCCCAAATCAGTTTTGTTAAAAGGTAAAAGGGAGAATCCAGTTTCAAAGTCAGTGCTCTTTCCTCAGGGTAAGTATTCACAAAGTGTGGCCACGCGCCCAGTACCAGAGGCATTCCTAAGAAACTTGGAGAAATGCATCCCCAGGCCTCCCTCCAGACCTACCCACTGGGGACAGCAGGCCCCGCAGGTGATGCTGACCCACGCACAGTAAAGAGCCACTGCTCTTCAGCAGTGGCTAAAGTTAATTGGAGAATATATATTAAAGTATAATCTTATACTAAGCTACTACAAATGGATTATTATACTTTATACCAGAATAATTAAGATAAGGATGGCCTTCAACAAAATTTTGTTTTGATGTTACATGGTTTAACTGACACTGATTTTTTTCCCAAGAAAAAATTGTGAAAGCTATTCCAGATAGGTAAATACTGGTAATAAGATTCTAAACTGTTTTCTCCTTGTATTGAAAGATTCTTAAAACAGAAATCTGCCTGCCTTTCAAGGACCCACTGAAATTAAAATACTCTTGCCTGCCTGACTGACTTCATTACTTGCTATAATTAAAACTAGGTATAGAAAAAGCAAGCTGAGAAATACTGAAGGCTTAGTATGTAAGGATCTAAGTTAGAGTTAATAAAAGAAGCTCTGAAGGATGAAATCATTTATAAAATTAAAAACTAAAAATTTCATGAAGTGCCTTGATTTTAAAAAGTTCCACTTTAAAAGTTCCAAGTTGGAAATTTTTCTTTTCCAACTTTGAGGTATCATGAAGGAAATGTTGTCTTTATCTGAGTATTTCTCCACTGCAAATTCCTAACTCGAAAACAAATTCCCATTCATCTTACCAAAAACTCAAAATGTTCTCAATTAGATATTTTTAGCATTTCAGCAAATATCCCTAACCAGAGAGTACTAATTACTTTCCGTAAGTAATTTTTCTTTAAATATACATCAACGCTTTCATTGTTTGACGTTCTAGCAGTTGGTGCATATTGCACATGAGAAATTTTATAGGAAAGCATTGTTTTAAATGCAATGACATGGAGCGCCTGGGTGGCACAATCCGTTAGGAGACTGACTTTGGATTTTGGCTCGGGTTTCGGGTCGCGTTGGGATCTTGGGTCTTCAGATCAAGCCCCACCTCAGGCTCTAAGCTCCACATGGAGTAGGCCTGAGACTCTCCTTCTCCTCGCCCCTCCCCCACCTCCCCCATCTTGCGCTCTCTCTCAAATGAATAGATCTTTAAAAATAAATGTGATGACATTAATATGATGCTTGGTTTTTAAAATACATAAACCACAATTTTTCTAGATAACCAAAAACCACCTCTGAAAATAAGGTGATCTACCAAGAGTTAAAGTTAATAAACATTTCAATCATCATGCAATCTTTATGCCTGATGGCAAAACAGAAAAGCTTCATGTTCATAGAACAATGAATTCCCAAGTCATCATTTGCTCGTAATTTATAATGAACTCCTCCTCTATCCTGCTTATTAATGGCTCTTAAGATTTAAAGGGAAATTTCCCATGTACATACAGTACATGAACTACAAAACAAAATTTTTGTTGAGACAGATGAGGCTGGTACTATTTAAAAAAGGAAATGGGGGGGCAGTCTAAAAATTGCAAGTCTATGAAAAAATGTACCTCAATTTACCTAAATGAAATATTGGTACACAACAGACATACTAGAAGAGAAATCTAACTTCAAATTCCAAATACTGAAAATCCGTTAGCCATGTCATCATTTAAAAAAATAAAAATCACAAAATCTGTGCTCCATAAATTAAATCTGCAGATACCACAAATACTATTTATGTATTTCTGTGAATTCTTCCTAAAATATTATTTAGTAATAAAGAATATTTCAAAAGGAAAAGAGGGAGAAATGAAGCAGGATCATAACAACTAGAATTGCTTAAAATAAAAATAACGCTTCATTTATTTGACAATAGGACTCTGGAAAAAAAAATCTTCTAATTAATTCCTACTTTATCCTTCTTTAAAGGTATTTTGTGTCCTCAACCAGCACACTGAGGATTAGTGCTACATACCTTAGTATCCTGACTTATGAAAACCTTTGGCTTCCAGAGAAGTCATACCTTGCAATCCCAAATTGGCTCTGCATGATTGACTGTGATGGGGTTATTAGCATTCTTCCTAAAACAAGGCTGAATGTCTTTGAGAACATTCACATTTAACCTTGTGAGCTCACTTCTACAGAAATAGTAAGCTTTATTTATCAGCAACCAGGGAAAAATCAGTTTGATGTAAGGAATTAATTAAGCCAGGCAGATAAAAGCCAATATATCAATTTCTTAAAAACTTAAAATTTTATCTGAAGGAGTAAGCATAGGTGCACGGCATACACCCAAGGGCTTTACTGAGCTCCCAAACGCATTCATCTGAGCACCTGTAAGGCTGCTTCATTTTTTAGTTTTGTTTCAGTAGAGTCTCATGTTCATCAAACATCAAGTCTGACAAAACAGCAAACTTCCTTCAATTAAGGTCATCATTCGAAATAATTCAATAGTGGGATTTAAATTACATATATAGAAAGAAAAGTAGAAGACTGCAAGAAGGTATTAGAAATCGCTATTTGGTCTTTAGATTCACAAAATATGACTGTAGGCCAACAGGGCTTGAACAGAGGAAGGACGTGAGCAGTCACCGGAACGTAACCCTCCCTCCCAACATTTCCAAAGGCCAGCAATGCAGTTGCTCTGATCTGAGGGCCTTGACACCTCCATTTCTGGGAAATCACAGAATGGAAGTAATCCACAACTTTATTTCTTGAGAAGATGAACCCTTAACTACAAAGATGCAAAAAGGAAGTCCTCAATTGCTTACTCTTCATGGCTGCAGTATTCAAATAAAAAAAATTATCATCAAATAAAACCTGGGAGAAAAGATAATAGGTAGGCAAGCAAAGTAGCAATAATTCATACTTGCAGTTAACTGATTTAATGATGCTTTCTTCTACAGAGGTTGTTCTTAAACACACACACACACACACACACCCCAAACAAAAAAATCCCAGCAGCCTAGTGGAAGAAGTCCTCTGCATGATCTATCCAGCATGTTAACTAAGGCTGACTGAGTCCTGAGTGACAACACCTGATCTGTGTGACGTGTGAACACACAGCATATGAACAACCAAAATCTCTAAGTTCAACCTCATCTACCATTTTTACAGAATAGTTTAAAAGTTGAATTCTATCTTCACTGTTTCAACTATCTTACCCTGTAACTTGCTGAAAGTATTGGTGAGCTGTCAAATAGCAAAAACAGAAAGTAAAAGTATCTAGATAATAAACTGTAACTGAAATTAGTCTTTGAGCAATTGAAATGTTACTTCATTAAGTTCTTTTCAAGAAAAAAATTCATTAGAAGTCCACTTTTTCACATGCCTTTTTTGAGTCAAGGTAGCAAAATCAGTATTACTTTCAGCTTAACAAGAATTACTGGTGGCACTAAATAGGAGAAGAGCTGTTTTTTAAACATAGTATCATAAACAATCTTTTAATATAAAAGTTCTCAGGACAAGCAGAAAGATGGCTAAACTCCATTTTAGACTCATGGTAACACCAAAGCAACTTTAAGAATGTGAATAAGATGAACTGAAGCTAAATACTGTAAAGGGAATTTAAAAAGTCAGAACTGTTAAGAAATTTTGAAGAGAAATGAACTATTCCCAGGGTGCCTGGGTTAAAGCCTCTGCCTTCGGCTCAGGTTGTGATCTCAGGGTTCAGGGATCGAGCCTCGCATCAGGCTCTCTGCTCAGCGGAGAGCCTGCTTCCCCCTCTCTCTCTGCCTGCCTCACTGCCTACTTGTGATCTCTCTCCTCTCTGTCAAATAAATAAATAAAATCTTAAAAAAAAAAAAAAGAAATGAACTATTCTCACACAACTTGAAAAGGAAATGGGTGATTCATCAAAAGTTTAGATGAATCCTGAGACCTGTTCATCCACTGATGTTCTACAGAGAACAGGGGCAGTTGCACAAGAAGTACACCATAAAACCCAAGTTTAAGAGTTGTAATTAAAAAAGTACTTTATATTTAAGCTTGGTAGAGGAAAAATTCAAATGAAATTTTTAAAATAGAATCTCTTTTTGCCTTCTTTGGTATTTATTTTGAAAACTAGATGCATCCAGTTCTGGAGTAACTGGACACATTTATAGATGAAAAAAAATCAGAAACCAATTAATAAATCTGTCATACACGAATACATATATATATAAACATTTTATTTTAATAATACTCTTTATCACTTCAATTTAAATCATTCCATTATGAAAATGTCTTAATTGAAGACAGAATATTTCTTCAAAACTCTAAATTAAGCAGAGCTTTATCCATTAAATTTACAGCAATAGAGCCTTTAGAAATACATAATTCTTCATTTTACAATAATACTTCCCCTTTAAAAATTTGTCATAGTTTGTCACAGATTTAAAATACAAGGCACCTAATGCTAGGAAAGGATAATACAGTTTATGTAGTGTGATCTTTAAAGTCCCACTAAATTTACATGGACACACTTACATAAAATTAAGCATTTTTCTGTTGTTAATTTGCAATATTCTACAAAACTCAAAAATAAAATCCGTACCTATTATAGGCAGCTTACTTCACCACTTTATCTGTTAAGAAATACTGATCTATATACTTAAATGATTTCTTGAAAACATTTTCATACTATAGTCCAGCATTTAACAAATAATATGTGAAAATAAATTCTCCAGAACATTAGAATTTTATTCCTTGATTAGTTCAAATTATTTCATCAGCTGAATTCCTTGAGATGTGTAAGGCAGGTTGGTCCTTTAGAGGGACTGTGAATTGGAACTTCCTATAACTGTAATGATATGTACACAGCTACATAGCAAAGTACTTCATTATGAAATGAAGAAAACAGATATGAGGAAAATATATTTTAGAGTTCCAAACAACTGAAACTGTTATTTTTCAGACTAGGCACTGAAACATTTTCTACAAAAACTTGCCAGAGATTGTCTCTTCGCTGCATAATGTTCCATTATCAAGCTAAAAATAAAAACAAACACAAAATCATCATTAGTTTATAACTGTCATAGCTTAAATTTCTATAGTTTATATTGCAAAGAGCAAGTTATATTGCAAAAACGAAATAATATATATGAAACATAGTTTATGTACTTAACTGGATACTGGAACTGGAGGTGAGTACTAAGAACTCACAGAAGTAAGTTCCATACCAATGTCTTAGGCTGACAGCCAACACTGCTTAAAGACTGCATAGTAACAGTTTTATTCATGGCATGCCCCATCATCACCCCATGGAGACAAAGACTCCCGCCACATCTGTCCTTTACATACTGGTGTGGTCCATCTTCACTATCTTCCCTTTATCCAGCACTCACTTCCAAAATTACTGAATCCTTGCCTGGACGGGGGTGGGTATGAGTGTGAACACAGAAGAAAGCACAGCACACTAGGGAGACTGTGCATAAATTATAGTACTCAAAAGCTTTAAAGAATAACTTAGGGGTTTTCTAAAATTTGAAGATGGCCAAGTAAACATATTTAGTTCCACTCTATCCCCAAAAGCTCAGAAGGACAATAAAAGGATTTTTTTTAAAGGAATGAATCACATGGACAAAGAGAAGAGCAGAGACAAGAAAACAACAGCTAACCAGATTTCTCTAAAAGGAGGGGTGAAGAAACACTGAAAAATGGCAAAATTAACATAGGTTATAGAAAAAGCAGTTACACATTCAGATGCCCAGTTTTACTTTTCACAGCTCGTCAAGTGCCTCTTCTCCATCCCAGGAGAAGATGTGAGGTGTATTCTCTGTAAGGGGGAAATAGAGGGTCTCTGGACTGGGGAAATGCCAGGCACAATCTGATATGACCGAGTTATCTGAGTAACATTTATATAATCATAACATTGTAAACACTGCCTACAGATCTATCTAGAATTATACAATAACTATACTGGGATCAGGAGGTGGGAAGGTAAATTGGGTGGAGGCAGAGAAGGGGCAAATTTGAAAGTAATCTATTCTCATCTACCAAAGTGAGAAAATAGACTGATGATGACTAAAAGTGAGAAATCAAGAAATAAAAGCATAAGCGGGGTACTTAGACTGTGTGTAGCATGGGGTGGGGGCAGGGATCAAAACAAGTGACTGCAAATTTAAAGTGATTCCTCAGAGTAGGACAAGAGCGAAAGCAGGACAGGCAGCACAGGGCGGGTGGCAGCTACTCTGTACAAAAAATCTTGTAAAATTCTAACTCTCTGAACTATTTGCATGTATAACCATCATAACAATAAAAGCTAGAATTAAAAATTGGTCGACCGGAGTGCTTGGGTGGCTCAGTGGGTTAAAGCCTCTGCCTTCGGCTCCGGTCACGATCTCAGGGTCCTGGGATCAAGCCCCACATCGGGCTCTCTGCTCGGCAGGGAGCCTGCTTCCCCCTCTCCCTCTGCCTGCCTCTCTGCCTGCTTGTGATCTCTCTCTCTGTCAAATAAATAAATAAATAAAATCTTTAAAAAAAATTGGTCGACCAAAGAAACCCAGAACCAAGACAATTAGGCCTAGGTTAGAGGTGGATTTGCCTTGAAGACAATGACACTTAGGCCTGAAAGACCAATTTGAGTGCAGGGAATTGACAGGAGCTATTCAATGCTCTAGGTGAGGAGGGGAAGCTCAGTTGCAATCAGGAAACATTTCAATATAAAAGGGACCTCAATCTCTGGAATTTCAGTAATTTACTGTGATCTCCCATTCTAAAGGAATATGTAAGTACTTTTACACATGCCAATAATATATGTTGGATGTATATTTCAAGCATTCATTCAGTGAAAAATAAAATATCATGTACTCATTTGTTATGTCACATATATAAATATAAAAGATAATGAATAAATATAAAAGATAATATTTCTTACAATTTTTTTAGGAATGGGGAAATTTCTTATAACATTAAGTGAAAAAGCATAGTCAAAGAATCAGGATGTACACTATGCTAGTTATGGAAAACACACACACTTTTATAGAGAAAAGACTGGATATACACCAAAATAATACATTATTTTTTACTTTTATGCTACAGGAAAAATATTTTTCTAAAGTGTATCATTACATAAAATGATGATTCTTAGCCTGAATAAAAGTAATACTTAAATTTGGGATCACTTCATTTGCACACAGTTTAAACTTACCAAGTATTTAATACTTGCAATAATCTTATGAGAGAGGGATTACTGAAACCCCATTTCATAAATAAGAAAACTGAGGCACAGACAGGTTAATAACCTTACATAAGATCATATAGCTAAGTACATGGAGAAGCTAGAATTGGAACCCAGGCAGTGTGACTCTAGAGCTTGTCCCTTACCCTCTAGACTATGCTGCCCCTGAAAAAGCTAATTATGGAAAACCAATTCTGTATTTGAGCATTACAGGAAAAAAGAACATTATACAAACCTGGACTACAGAAAACAGCTAACTAGCTCCATCCTCCTGAGAAACACTGTGCATAGGAATGAGACTCTCGCACTGTTCACTGTCTTCTGGAACCCTTAAAAAAAAAATTAAGACAATAGTTAAGGAAAGCTTTACAACTGAAAGGAGATCTTAAAAATTATCTATTCCATTGTCTGAATCTGTGATGTCAGAACTAAGATTAGGGCAAGATTTCCCGACAACTTGCCCCAAGTTCTTTTTATAGTACGATAAAGAGAGAAAATATAGTACGATAAAAAGATAAAAATCTTTTAAAAAAGAAATTGAAATTGAAGAAATTGAAAAAATTTGAGGCAGTGTTACCATATTTTATTATAAATCTTATTCATATCGGTGAATTATAAATTCACTGTTTAAATTCATTCTAGCAAAACAATAAGCACTTTGGTTTTACCTGTAAATCAAATCATTTTTTTAAAGTAGTTGTGAAGAAACTATCTTACCACCCAGAGGATCTCAACAACTTATTTTACCTGGCATAGTACATATTCTAACCATAATCTTTCAATAATTCTTCAAATTAGGCCAGCATATGATTTCCAGTTTATTTAGCAAGGAATATATTTTTTAAAACTTATACTGGAACCAAACCTACCTCTGAATTCGATGTTTTCTGCATATAAAGGCAAAAATTCTTCTGATTCCTACCATCACAGGATCCCAATTATTATAATGGCATAAAAGAGTCGCAATAAAAAATGAAAAAAATACAGGGATAGCTCCTGCAAAAAATAACCAAGAAAACTGCACCTAAAAAGAAAAGATAGAAAAACAAAAACAACCTACAATTAAGACAATTTTCTCCTTTAACCTAAGTTTTCCATTTATGAAAATTTGCAGGAGTAAGTTAAAACACCAAGAATACTAAGCATTGACAGTATATTATTAAGTATATTATCAAATATGAAGACTCAGAACTTGAACGTATGATTCCACTTGCTTAAATTACCAACAAAATTATGTCGTGCTTAGGAAAGGGTCTATAGGAAAGCCAGAAGGCACACTTTTCATTTACTAGGTGTAGTATATCCAGGAGCAGAATTACAAAATGTTAAGCTTTGTCTTCCACATCATAATGCCCACTTTTTTTTTTTTACTGATTATTGCTGACTCTCAAGTAGATCCTCTCCTTCTGTTTCTAAAGTCACCTTCAAAAACTCACATTTTTAAAAACTATGTTACAATATGCTGTCATATGTTAAAGTTCCTTCTTAAAGACAGCACCAAAAACAAACTCTTAAGTGCAACTTTTGCAAACCTTTTATTAACAATTTGCAACAAACTCTAATTCTGACTCTTAAAACTAGTTTGTTTCTGTAGTAACAAATGAAAAATTTCAAAAGGAAATCATGGCTAAGTAAAATAAGGTGACAAATAAGAATACTTTTACTAAGAAATGTGAGCCAGAAAAGACAAGCAGCAAGCAGAGACTCAGTGATGAAAAACCCCTCAGATATCATCAAGGCTGAGCCTCCAATACTCATAAGGGTTCTCAAGAAAATTAAAAATAATGAGATGCCATAAAGTGAAGAAACACCATCTGTATTCAACAAAGATCAAAAACAATTGTCAAAGAAGGCTGCACTGATTGAGACTTACTGCAACCCACTGGTGTGATCTGCTTTCAAATAATGATGAAAATAGTAACTATCTTTAAAATAGGGAAGAAAAACGGTGTTTGCTCTCTTTAGGTGTTAAAAAAAAGTGAGGTTTAGGATCACAGGCAAGACTCCCTCTGGTGAGTACTACTCCATTTCATAGTATCATTAGTCAGAGTAAAGCGGTTTTATGAGAATATTTTTTATGAGGGACTCACAATGCGTAACACAAGAACAATCACTGACAACTTTTAACACACGTGTCCTGCTTGTATGATACACTCACAGCCTGTCAGTCACAGACCCCGAAAAGAGCAATCAGTAAGAGGAACTAAAAAGCTTTCACGCTGTTATCAAATTACCGGTATAACATATTCTTGGAATATTTGCCCGAATATATATAATCAAGAAAAGCCATGATGCACTTTAATGACCCAAGACCAGAAAAAGTATGAAAACTTGAGACTAATGCGTTAAAAATGTAACTGATAAGAGTGGCTTCATGAATATTCAGCTAAAGCCCTATTTTATAACTGAGTAAAAGCAAACTTTGTAAAGGTAGGTAAATGTTTTCTGCATATAAAGGCAAAAATTCTTCTGATTCCTACCATCACAGGATCCCAATTATTATAATGGCATAAAAGAGTCGCAATAAAAAATGAAAAAAATACAGGGATAGCTCCTGCAAAAAAAACCCAAGAAAACTGCACCTAAAAAGAAAAGATAGATAAACAAAAACCCATAGTTGACTTTTAAAGACAAAGTTCACTTGTAACAACTCAGTTATTTATGTCACCACATAATAAAAAACTTCTAATTTGATTTACAACAAGCCATGAAGTCAATTTTTAAAAATGAAGACATTTATTAACAAAATATTGTCTCTATGATGAAAATACCTAAAACCTGAATATATGTGAACACAAATCTGAATACAGAGATGCTTCCTATTACACAAAGTATCAATTATATTAAATAGGTTAATTTATTTTAAGCATGAAAAAAGATATTGATAACTGCTATAATTTCAGAAACTATATATAAATACAGTTGGCTATTAGAATCAAAAACCCCATGAAAGTAGATTTTCCTGGTTTTTTTTTTTTTTGTCCTCCTGGTTTTCTTGAGAGAGAGGGAGAGAGTATGAGCAGGGGGAAGGAGCAGAAGGAGAGGCAGCTGAGCAGGGTCCCTGATGCCAGGCTGGATCCCAGGACCTGGATCATGACCTGAGCCTAAGGCAGCTAAATCTAAACTGACTGAGCTACCCAGGTGCCCTCTCCAGTTTCTACAGCTCTGGGACACACCCTGCCACTTTTCCCAGAAGTTATCTTCCTATCCTCAACTCCCACCCACCCACCAAAGGCCCACCTCCTGCTCATTTAACTGGTTGTCTAATTCTAGATGTGAAGACAATCAAGAAAGGACTGGTTATGTTTTTCTAATTATTCAATCAATCATTTATTTATTTTCATTTTCCCTTTTCTTCAGTTTTGTCCTCTTAAAATATTTGATTAAACAAATTACATAATCATTGAATAAAATCAGATCCCCTATGACAGTTTTTTTAAAAAAATCCTAAAATTAACCTTCAATCTTTATTTTTCAAAACTGCAAAAACTGATGTTTTCAAAATATAGTACAGAAAAACTCATTTACATAGAAGTCTACCAAAATCCTCTGATAACAACATTTCCCCAGTTTCACTAGAGCAAGTTTGGTTGATATTCAAGATCCTGAGATATGGAAGGGCCTGGCTATTACTCAAATGTGTAAAGAATCTAATGATGTGTACCTTTAATGTTATTCACATTTTATAATATCCACATTCTTTGAAAATGCATGGTACATAAAATAATTCTCAATTAAGGAGAAGCTTTTTTTTTTTTAGGAGAAGCTAAAAGGAGAAGCAAAAAAGGAGAAGCTCTCTTTTTTTAACCATGACAAATAAATAAGAATTTACTGAGCCATGAGACAAAATAAATATCAGCACAGAATTGTTTAGAATACATGTCACTTGGAGTATTTTGCCTTTATCCTAAGAGTTGCACAAAGATCTAAAGAAAAAATCACTTTAAAAATCTGATTCTAACTTCCACATATTATAAGCCTTTTGTCTTTCAAGTATTTCCTGTTCAAATTTCATTAAAACGAACCACACACACACACACACACGCACCCACACAGACAGACACACACACACACACACATCATTTTGTTACTTAATACTTGGGAGTTAAGGGGACTCAAGGTGGGTCAATCAGTTAAACATCTGATTCTTGATTTTGGCTCAAATCATGATCTCAGGGTTGTGTCACTGACCCCTGTGTTGAGACCAACCCCTGTGTTAGGCCCCAGCTGGGTGTGGAGCCTGCTTAAGATTCTCTCTCTGCCCCTCCCTGCTCATACTCTTTCTCTCTCAAAAGATAAAACAACAACAAAAACAAAACAAAAAAACCCTAAAAAAAAAAAGTTTGCAAACTTTGAACTGAGTGATAAATGACTACATTACATCTTTTAGTACTGTATATATGGTATGCCTCTTTTCTCCCTGTTACCCCTAGAAGCACTAAAGAAACTCCTCGCGTGATGCTGTGGGGAGGGATTCTATTTTCTGTGATGTTATCATTGTCAATGTTTATCATAAAAATCCCTGCATCCAAACCAGGACATCACAGAAGAGGGACAGAGCACCTGTCCTCCTGAGTCCAGACAGAAATGAGCATTTGTTGAGAAACATAATTCCTATATTGCTCATATCTATAATAGTATCGCAGTGCAGTATTAAGGAATCTTTGAAATGTATCTTAGGAATCAAAACACCACTACTTATATAATAAAATATAACCCATCCCCTATTCTTTTTTTTTAATTTTTTTTATTTTTTATTTTTTAAAGATTTTATTTATTTGACAGAGAGAGAGATCACAAGTAGGCAGAGAGGTGGGCAGAGACAGAGGGGGAAGCAGGCTCCCCGCTGAGCAGAGAGCCCGACGTGGGGTTCGATCCCAGGACCCTGAGATCTTGACCTGAGCTGAAGGCAGAGGCTTTAACCCACTGAGCCACCCAGGCACCCCTATCCCATCCCCTATTCTATACCACTGACTTACCAATGAAATGTGGAATAATCAGCTCCAAAACTAGAGAACTACATATAAAGATACTGTCCTTAACTTAGAAATTGAAAAAGATTTTTAAAAAGTTAAAAAATATAAGAGATTATCCATTTCTTTGGTACTTCTTATATCTCTATATAGTAAAGCACCTTAGAAAGGCAGAGCACGTATCAACTATTATTCATGGTTCTACTGCTTATAATTTAATCACATGCCCTAATTTTCACTATCTCCATTTTAAAAATTCACTTAAAATAGGGGCAGTTCCTGGGTGACTCAGTTGGTTAAGTATCCGACTTTTGATTCCAGCTCAGGTCATGATGTCAGGGTCATGAGATCGGCGTCCCACATGGGGCTCCACTCTCGGTGGGGAGTCTGCTTGAGGTTCTCTCTCTCCCTCTGCCCATGTTCTCTTGTGTACATTCTCTCAAAAAAAATTCATCTAAAATATCTAATAAACAGTTTGCCTTACCTTTTGCATACACATATCAGCTATTATGGACAGAGGTATTGTAAGGCTTAGTGCAAGTGTGCCTATCAATGATGAGGTAAGAAAGCAGCCCCTAAAAAGGAAAAAAAGAAAATAAACATTTCCATACTAAAAAAGTAAACCAACCAAAGAAAATATAGGCATGAAATATTAGGAGTGAAGACAAAAGCTTAGGGCAGACTGAGACGCAATAAAGCAACTACGATGATTCTTAAAAGTTTACCTTCTAATATTAAAATCCAAATACATAAGAACAAAACTTTGCAAGTATTTCATGCTATTTTCAAGATTTGTTTACAGATATTATTCAACATCAGATGTACAGCTTCTACTTCATTAACATTTTTTATTAAACTGTCAAAAGAGCTCTTACAGTTTTATGATGATACTCAGCTAACAAAGAAAATAGCTTAAACTGCAGGACAATATTTAACAATACAGACTTTTAAGAAAGTGATAAGCCAACTTATGAGTCTGTCAGCAAAGCAAAAATATCTCACCCTCAAGAAAACTAAAATAGTCTTCAGATCTGTGTTGCTCTTTTGGTTTGGCTTAACACTGAAAAGAACTGAAAAATTTTTAAGGATACTTCCTTGTTGGTTTCCTTTTTTGAAGCAATTGTCCTAACCAAAACCTAAGTCCTTCATTTTCTTTTCACCTTGAACTATCAATGTTGGTATCAAATTTTGAAATCTCACTCTACCCATAGTTTTATTTAGTTGAAGGAAAAAAATGAAAGGAAGCATTATACCAAATAGATAAGCCATTTTTACAGACTAATAATGTCGGCGTATAAAAAGAAAATAGGGGTGCCTGGCTGGCTCAGTCAATAAAGCATGACACTCCTGTTCTCAGGGTCATGAGTTTGAGCCTGAAGTGAAAGAAGGAAGGAAGAAAGGAAAGGAGGGAGGGAGGGAAGGAGGAAAGAAGGAAGGGAGGGAAGAAAGTTAGTTATAAGCCAAGATAAAACCATAATGTATATAATTAAGAGACTCACGAAAATTCTAAACTACTAAATTCTATCTCAGTGTATGATAGAATTAATACTGTCCTGCAGTAAAAGAGCCTATCTCTTGATAAAGTGTCACTCAACATATTCAACAGAGGCTGTACCATTAGTTTTCATCAATGCAGTAAAGAGAACTAAAGCACTAGTGGTTCCCACTACACATGAACTGCTCTGTGAAAAGATAGTTCAGGTCAAAATTTTTTTTTAACGTGGAATATGTTCTTAGAGATTTATAAACACAAAGTACAATCATGAAGAGTCAGAAACAAAGTATTAAAAGGAAACTGACTTACACCAGCTTTTCCCAATTTAGCTGATGGTTGAATCCTTTTGTCATCTATTATCATTTCAGGGACAAACTTTAGGAAATGCTGAGATAGAGAACTAGGTACTATCATTCCACATCTATACAAATGGTATAGTATATGGGCTTAAGAGTACAACTCAGTTTTTTTTTAAATAAACAATGAGTGACAAGTACACATCTTTACCAAAAAAGCTCCCAACCACACTTTGAAATCTATAGTTGACTACTGAGCACTTGGATTATGTAAGCTGAAGTTTACTGTTCTTTTTACAGTTAAATATACAATAACCCTGATCCCTCCCAAAAAGGGAATCATCCTACATGCAGATTATGACTTCTGATTTAAATGTGTATTTTCTTATGACTTGAAAACATGCAAAATATATAGAGATATGCTTCTTACACTTGTTTTGTTGCCAAGAACACCCAGAATTTAAGGGATATGTTTGTTTCATTACTGATTGATTTGCTGCTACTGAGCTGTTACCATTAGTACTCTTAATTACTTAAGTGTCAAAGTATATCTGAAAAATAAACCTTCTTGAGATCTTGAAAAATCCATCCTAGGTAAGGATAAACACAGCTTTTATCATAAGACTATCAGTATCCCATTTAACTATTCAACAATACATACTCATATACACAGTTCGGAATATAAATTGTGTTCCCTCCATGGGAAGTGATACTGCAATTCTCTATCAAAATCTAAAATCCATATGACTGACTCCGTCTTTTCCACTTACAGGCATTTAACCTACAGATTACTTAAGTATACATGCAAAGATATATAGGAGGATATTCAATGCTATTTTACTTACAAAGCAAAGGACTGGAAACTTAAAATGTCTACCAGTAAGGAACAGGTAAAATACGTTATATTCTACCTGGTATGTCACATAATGGATTGGAACATAATATACTAGAACACTATGTAGGCTTTAAAAAATGAATTGAACCTAAGTGCTGATATGTAAAGATTTACAAAACAATCAGTGAAAAAAAGCAAGTATAAAACAATATCAATAGTATGTTCCCATTTGTGTGTTAAAAATAAGACAAATTGGGAGGTGGATCAGGAAACTTGATACACACTTCTGCATGTATAGAAAATTTTGTAGAAGGTTTAGAAGTTAATAATGATTGCCTCTGGGAAAAAGGAACAGAGATTTAAAACTCAAAGAGAGAAATCAGCTCCTTTTCATTGTATACCCTTTTGTATACTTTTGTATGTATTATTCTTCATTCTAAAAAAGTTAAATTAAAAAAATTCTGAAACATTATTTATTTAAATGTAGTTTTCCAAGGGAGCAAACTACAAAAGCTCACATAGAGAAATTACATGTCACAACTCCTACTTGATCATCCCCTAAAGCCTACATTAAATTCTGCTAAACATAATAAAACTCTCTACTGTATGTTTAATTAAAACTGTAGCTCTCAATAAAGAATGAGCATTTTAATATTTGTAGTGACACAGTCTGTGTTTATTATGAGTCTTAATGTAATAATCATCATACTAAACCCTTCTGTAGTCTAACACCCAAAGAAAAACTTAATAACTGCTTTCAAATATATTAATTTGCCTTGAAATTATCTAATTTAAATTAAATTTCCTAGAAAACATGAACCTGTATTAAAATACAGTGAGTACATAACTGTAGTAAAAAATGGTTGAATACCAACAATCCCTCATGATTCAACAGAGTTCAATCAAAAAACTACCAGTAAGTAGTTCTATCTGTTCAGAATCAAGAATAGAGAGAGGCAAGAGAAATCAGAGAACAAAAGAAATACCAGAATTGATAGGAAAGAAGCAATAGGAAGAGAGAGAGTATACCGTATATATTAATATAGAAAATAAAATATGTAACTTTCTTTGCTTAAAAAACACTTAGCACCTAAAATATACACAAAGAAAGATGGAAGAATGAATGAGTAAATGGATTCTGATATCAAAGAGTTTTAGATCAGTAAAGGAATTTAAGGACATAAATTAACTTTAAAAAAAAAAAGTGTATCTTTAAGTACATGAAAAGTACATGAAAGGGAGTAAGTGTGGAAAAATACCAAGAAAACAGAGAAATTTCCTTAATTGAGGAGAGGGAAAAGTACAGGTAGAGCATTAAGGAATTCTTCAGGGAAAAGGCTACTTTTGTCTCAGTCTTTTGCAAGGGAAAACTAGTCAGTAGTCTTAATTGGCATATTGTAAAATCCATTTAGGAATTTAAGTACAATTTGTGGGTTTTTTTCAGTTCCTATTAGATAGTAACATGACTAAGTTTCAAGCTCTGTATTTGAAAACTTTCTTAAATTCCATACATGATACTGTCTTCAAACTATTTTAGGGTCATTATCACATATCGACATATTTGATATAACATCTCAAAGCATGTTAATATCTCAGATTAATCAGGGTTTAGGGTTACATATCTGGCTCACTTATATGAAAAGTCCTAAGAATAAATAAAACAAAAAAAGTCTATGAACAACCGAACATTCCAACGTCTCTTAAGTTCCCTAAATTCTCACTCAGAACTCATGTTATTCATATTTAGAATATAAACCTCCATTAGATAATGATAACCTTTCATTTATATAGCATTCTACTTTTAAAACACTTCTACAGATTTAGATCATTTATATGCATCCATTCATTCAAATATGTATTCAACAAATATTTACTGAGCTCCTTCTACATGTAAGATATTACTCTATACAATCAGTACATGCAAGTTAAAAAACAAAGTTCCTACTCTAGTGGAGTTACTTTATTAAAGTGTAAAGTGTGTAGGGGGGGAAGGTGCACAGAAGGAGCCATCAGAAGACAGAAGAAATACAAACGCTTAAACTATTCAAAAGTCCATGAACTGGTATCTAATAAATCATAGGGTAATAAATAGTACATACCACAACCACAGGAACTCTGAGAGAACCGTTCCAATAAGGCCATTAATGATAATGCACATTAATACTACTTTATTGGGAAACTCAAAGTCCTCAAATCCAGTATAATGAAGTAAAAAGAAACCTGGCCATAAGAGCAGCAGATTAAACAGACCTACAAAACCTAAACATGTATAAAAGAGACAACAGTTAGTAAATGAGATTCATTTAAATTTTTCAAACTTATAACTGTATAATTAGAAAACATTAGATTTTGCACAAAGGTCTCCAACAGGTTTCCTTAACTAGAACTTCTGTTTCTTTCAGTCAGACATACAGACAGCTCAACATCAGAAAAAACTGTACTAGCAACTGGTGGTCACTGAGTCTTCAAGATTCTACTATTCACACTGCACAGAGCAACTACTATAGAATAAACAACTTAATTCAAATAGAAAGCTCGTTATAGTGACTTCAAACTTAAGGAAATAACTGGTATATCTGTGTGTATGGATACACAGCCTAAATTAATCATGAGGAAGTAGACAGTCTGCTCTCTGATTTAACACATATTTATGTTTGAAGTGCCTGTGATATTGCTGGAAATAATGGGAGGAAGTTTCCAAACCAGATACATTCTTGGTTCCTGCCTTCTAGGGGGTTCATAAGCGAACTGGTGAGATAACGCATACACACAAATAGCTCCTCAACATGTGAACTACATGCAGGCTGACTATCTGTAAAGGAAGGGTATAACATTTAGTGGTCAAAAGTGTGTGCTCTGCAGTCTGACTGCCCTGAGTTCCAATCCCAATTCCACCATTCACCAGTACTGTAAACCTTATACAAGATGCAAAACCTCTTTTAAGCCCCAGTTTTCCAATACATAACCGTAAAATCACATTTAATTAGGTTACTCTGAAAATTAGATGAAACACTTATACCATAGAACATAGTACCTGGCATAAAAAGTTAGTAAAGGTAAACTGCTATTATTATTAAAGAAATGTAAGTTTAATGTTACTACATGTCAATACAAAGACTATAAAGGAAAAATTTACAATTTATAGTAATTTTTATTGCACATCCTCCACAGCTGAACATCATAGATCCATTAGGTAACTACAGAGCTTTCTTAAAAGAAAGTTAAATTACAGTAAATATATATTTTATATTTGTTCATAAATAATAAACTAGAATTTAGGATACCAGGTTAAATCTTAACAGGACTAGAGCATCCATTCTCTATTTGCTGCTAAAGACTCTCAGTCACCACGATCTCTGAAGAACTGTCCTGGAGAGCAAACAAGCTTGCCTCTCCCATGAAGTTCCCACCTTGATCAGCTCATGCCCTCTACAGCCCACAACTAACTTATGAAGAATACACAAGGCCACTCTTGAGGCTGAAATCCTAATGGCTCAAGGCCAGAAGGTCTGTGAGGAATATCCAGACATTACCGGCTCCTTTAGCCTCCCCTCCACCTCCTGCCCCCCACACGCCATGAACTGGGACAAACCTCAATTATACATGAATCCACATGGTTCTTTCTCCTTCTCTATCCTTGCTTTTCTTACTTCCCTGTCAGTTTTCCCTGCAGAGCAACCCTCAATAAATCACCCATAAGAAATTCCTGTAACTAACATAACTAACTAAATCAAAGTAAATGAGGGGGAAAAAAAAAACCCGTCTCATAACCTGCTTCTAGGATACCCAATTTAAGACATCTAGTGAGAAAAATAAAAACAAATTAAAATGACACATATAAAAGGGACTCGTGACCTAAAAAAGCTTACACAACATTAAAAGTTGTAATTAAACACCAAAATTTGGCATTGGCAAAAACCAAATCTAGTTTGGGGTCCCTGAACTAAATAAATCAAGTCCACGGAATCCCACATAAATTAACAACCTGTAGGCCTAAAGACAAAGGTCCCAATTGCTTCTACCTATTCTCCAGATCCTCCAGAATCTGGCCTGCGTATCCTCCTATTCTTCTCTAAAGTGAGCCTCCAGTCTAATCACACAGAGCTACATACTGTTCCCTGTTATGCTCTGCTCTACCTCATGCCTAAAGAACCCTCCATAATGCAACCCCTAACTTCTTTTCTAGTCCTGGCTATTGTAAAGTCCAGGTCAAAATAATACTGTGTTACATCATATATGAAGAAGTCCAAGGGCGCCTGGGTGGCTCAGTGGGTTAAAGCCTCTGCCTTTGGCTCAGGTCATGATCTCAGGGTCCTGGAATCGAGCCCCGCATCGGGCTCTCTGCTCAGCAGGGAGCCTGCTTCCTCCTCTCTCTCTGCCTGCCTCTCTGCCTACTTGTGATCTCTCTCTCTGTCGAATGAATAAATAAAATCTTAAAAAAAAAAAAAAAAAAGAAGTCCAATCAAGTTACATGTCTGTGTGTACTGTAATAAGAGTAAATTGAACAATTTTTCCTGAAAATAGCCAATCTTAAAAAAAAAAACACTTAAGAGATAGTAGCACTTCATTCCATTCCAAGTGGAATTTTCTATGACTCTAAAATAAGACATCACTAAAATTACCATCATATTTAAGGTATACTAATTGAATTCCATTTAAACTTGAGTGATCACTTGGTCTGGTAGCTTTCCAAATGTTGTTTCTGTTGATTGTCAAGTAAAGATATTCCAACATCTTTTAGCAGAAAAATCTTTTCTACAAATTAAATTATAATGTAAAAGCCCTACCAGGCAGAACTGTTCCATCTGAAGCAGCAAAGGACTCTAAGAACCAGAACCACGCATGCAACTCTATTTCCTCTCACCCTTCCCAGGATCCTCTGCAGATCAGTTTGAAAGCTACTGATCTAGTCCAATTTCCTCATTTTGCAGATGAGTATGATATAAATGAAATTAGAACAGCCATATTCCTGGTCTCCTGATTCCCTATAAGCTGTACTTTGAACTTTCATCACCAGGCTTTTTTATCTATTGATACTCAGGTATCTTGGAAGACATCTACAGATATCCAACAGAGAGCACAAGTTTTTTACTGAACTGATACCAGGCAAGGAAGAGCTTATAAATCACATTAGGTGTTTTATTTATTGAAAAGAACTGACTGCTAGAAACTACAACTAGGTAATTTGAAAATCTATATCATCAAAGAATCTATATGTTAAGGTGCAAATGGAAAGCCTTTAAATGGCCCATGAGTTTTTAATGAACAGTACGCATACTAGTATTATACATATCATTTGGAAGCAGTTTCTCCAATCCTAAGCTTCTAACAATTAAAAAATAGCAAAACGTGTAATATAACAGGTATACTCTCACATGCTTATAAAAGCATAATTCTATCATATCAATGAAGAAGATATCTGATTCATAGGCTAAAGGCATGAATGCAAAAAAGGCATCAGGAGGAATTTCTTTACCTCACACTGAGGAAACCAGCATTCTGTCATAGGTGCAAATCATGCAGGGCAAGGTATGAGAAAAACACTGAGACTGGACTTCATAATCTTTAAAATCTGATGGTTTTAAAGAACCATATGGAGAAGGAGAGGAGACTTCTTCATTCCCTCCAAAAACAAAACCCTAAGTTAATCATTCAAAGAAAGTAGCCTCATGGGTAAATATATTCTTACCAAAGAACATTGGAATATCCAACTTATCTTCTCTGTCTACTTTTCTCTTAATCATAACAATATAGACAGCATAGAGCATGGCTCCAACGAGAGACCAAATGGAACCTGTAAAAATCAACATAATGAGTTAATGCATTTGTTCGTTAACTCATTCAACACACACTTATTTAAAATCTGACTATGTGTCAGATGTGATTTCAAGAAATACACAAATATGAAAAGATAAATGTAGATCCCACCCCCTCCCATGTCCTCAGGAGTATAGGAAGAAGTTGAAAGAGTGAACAAAACACATACAAAAAAATCCAGTGATATAGCCAAACATGCATGTTATAATATTAAGACTCATATAAGTAACACTTTGTTTTTAAATTTGAAATCCAACTTCCTTTATCTCCCCTACATAAACAATTTGGCACCTGACACTGTCTGGCATAACAATATTTCTTTCCATCGCTAAGCCATTGCTTATAACAGTCCTCCCCACTGTGACCTATCATCTTTATTATATATTTCACTACCATCTTCAAAGCCTAAAGTTCCCCCTTCTGCCACGCATCCTCATCCTCCTCCACTGAATTTCCATCCTACTTGTCTTCTACTTTAGACCATTTAATACTTACATGGCTACATGGTTAAATACAGTATTTACTGTATTTACATGGTTAAATACAGTATTATTTATTCTCTTTTTTGTCTTTTTTTTTTTTTTTTTAAGATTTTATTTATTGGACAGAGAGAAACACAGCGAGAGAGGGAACACAAGCAGAGGGAATGGTAGCAGGAGAAGCAGGCTTCCCGCCGAGCAGGGAACCCGATGCGGGGCTCGATCCCAGGCCCCTGGGATCTGACCTGGGCCGAAGGCAGACGCTTAACGACTGAGCCACCCAGGTGCCCCAGTATTATTTATTCTCTAGTGGCTTCATTTTGTAAATCTAATGATTAAAATCAAAAACTCCTTGAAAACTGCAAACACATTACTTATACATTTTATTTATTTATTTATTTTTTAAAAGATTTTATTTATTTGACAGAGAGAAACACAGCGAGAGAGGGAACACAAGCAGAGGGAATGGTAGTGGGAGAAGCAGGCTTCCTGCCGAGCAGGGAGCCTGATGCGGGGCTCGATCCCAGGACCCTGGGATCATGACCTGAGCCAAAGGCAGACGCTTAACAACTGAGCCACCCAGGCGCCCCTACTTACACATTTTAATGTTCTAAAATATCTAACAAAATAGAGGGTTTGTAGTATAGACATAATAAATACTGGTTCTCTTAATGTATTTACCCATTCTCAAAAGCATTTTGGTAAGCCCTTAAAAACAGCAAAATTAATATGCTGTCTGCCAAGTGACCACATTTAATACTTATCCAAAAATCCAATGTTTTATTAAATCTATTTTTGAAAATTATTCTAAAACATTTTTAAAAAGCAAAAAGAAAGCCTATCAATAAAATCTCACACATACACAACATATACATGTATTATTTTACATATACAAAGCTGCTCTGGGCGAGAAAGAGGTGATATAGTTCAAGACATGGCTCACTGGGCAGTGACCAGGGATGGTTTAGAAAGCACCCTTCCATTCAGTGAACTTCAAATGTCTAAACAAAGTATCCAAAAGGAAACCATTAAGCTGGGTTCTGATTATCTTTGTTTTTGTTTAATCTAAACAATGGATCAAAACTGAGCATTCACCATAGCAGTAAATGTTTCAGGCAAGAAACATGAATGAATCACGTAATTAGTGAGTGCAAGTATAATAGAAACACGGTATTTGCAATAGTCTCAAAGTATCTCCCCACAAGATGCTTATTACCTAGAAAGAAAAAAATTCGTAACTTTACGCTGGAGCAAACTGGCAGACACCACCTTAAAATTAACTAGTCACTAGTAACGGGACAGCACCAAGTGCCTTCTGATATGATGTGTGGATCAGGACATTTCTAATAGTACTTCCATGACATTCTTACCAAAACACACAACATAAATTTAACCATAAGGAAGTATCAGACAAACCAAAAGTAAGGAACATTCCACAGAATGACTAGATAGTATCATTTAAAAGTGTTAAGGTTATAAAAGACCACCACCAACAAAAAAGACTGAGGGGAAGTTCCAGATTAAAAGAAACTAAGAAGACATAAAAACTAAAAGCAACAAGTGATACTGTACCAGAAAAAGGACATTAGTGGGAAAAATGCTGAGATTTAAAAAGGATATACATATGGACTAGATAATTTAATTATAATCAATGTTGAGGTGCTGGGCAGCTCAGGTGGTTAAACAGTGACTCGATTTCGGCTCAAGTCAGGATCTTAAGGTTGTGAAACTGAGCCCACTGGACTCAGCACTGGGCATGGAGCCTGCCTAAGATTCTCTCCCTCTTTCTCCCTCTGTCCCTCCCTGGGCCCCATCTCTTTAGTCTCTTAAAAAAAAAAAATACATAGACATAGATACAGATATAATAATGCTAATTCCTGACTTTTCTAACTATACTGCAGTTATGTACATAGTTAGCAGCGAATCTGAGTGAAGGCTATATGAGAATTCTGTGAACTATTTTTGAAACTTTTTACATTATTTTCAAAGGAAAAGTTAAAATAAGACTGCATTAGTGCCCACCCTCTGTGTGTGTGTGTCTGCACACACCATGCACACAAAAATACAAATAATGACATGCACAAAATTTTCTTGTATACTCTTTAACAGAAAGAATGTAGAGTCACAGACTTACCTATTGTATCTCTTCCAGCAGATTTTTCAGACCCCGACAAGTTTACCAGCACAACACCTCCAATGCTATGGGAATAATATAGGATTACTGATGAGCAAAACAATAAATTCCTTAAAAAAGGAAAAATAATAAAGATAAAAACTATTTACAAGTGATCTAGACTACTCTCAAAACTGGGCAACACTACAACTGCCAAAGAATTTAGCGATTTAATTAATATCTAACAATAGTAACAGGACAGAATAAGTGCTCTGTATTCATTTAAATCTCATGAAATGTACAAATTACCTTATAATAAAGGTATTATTGCTACTACCATTACCATTTTACACTTGAGAAAACTAATGCACAAACATACAAAGTAACCTGACCAAAATCACATAGCTGGGACTGAAACTCCACTGTCTGCTATCTGTCATGCTATCTGCTGCTTTTCAGTTAAGTAACCAACTTATCCACTCTCTTCCAAACTTTTTTTTGAAGATATACATATAGGATATGCATACACACCTTGCAATAGCACTAACTCTTGCCTACTGATAAAACCTAAATTAGCAATAAAACTCTCCTTAAATGTTTAAATGATTAATTAATTAATGGATGAAAAAAGACTGAATTAAAGATGTAGAGAAATCAGAGATCATCCATTCACTCAGTTGTTATTGAAAAAAATTTTAAAGTTATTATTTATCGAACTAAGCACTGTGTTACAGAAGCAAACAAAACAGATGTGGTTCCTGTTCTCAGGGAGCTTATACTACTGTCTTTCTATTTCTACGGATCTTGTAATTATACATATTTTTAAAGCAGATAAAATAGTGTTAATTTTTTTAAAAGCCAGTCTAATTCTTTTACCTACTGATCAAAAAAACTAAGTGACACAGGATAGGAATTTTCGAAAAAATTTTTTTTTACCTTTTGGAATCTAGTCCTTCTATTAACTATTCATGTCTCTCAATTAAATATTATAATTTTCTGTTAAACAATCATTGTTTAAATTCAACTATTATTTATTGAGCACCCATAACACACTATTCAATTCTATTTAGATAATAAACACAATGACTAAACATATTGAGCACCTATTATACATCAGATGCTGTTCCAAGCACTTTTAAAGTTTTAACTCATTTAATCCTCATAAAAATCTTTTGAGACAATTTAGTAGTATTCCCAACTTACCGGTGAGGAAACTGACACAGAGAGGCAAAAAATTTGCCCAAAATCACAAAACTAGTAATGATGGAGGCAGGATTGAATTCCAGATAGCTTAGATGGAGAGTACCCTCTTTTTTGTCTCTTGATTGAGAAAGGGAGACTTTTTAGCTTATCGGATTTCCTTCAAAATTGTTGCTATGTCAAATTCTTTATAATCTCACAAACTAAATCTCATTGTACAAGGCTATTTCAAAACAAAGTATAAAACAGCTTAATATAGTATTAAGAACATGTAATAAATATACAAAAATATTCTAAGTAATAATTTTTCTAGACAACAGGTCAAGCAAACTTCCTTAAAGGAACAATTAGTAAATCTTTTAGGCTTGCAGACCATATAGTTTCTGTTGCAACTGAACTGTCATTATGGTGCTTAAGTAGCCATAAATAATATGGTAACAAATGAGAGTGGCTATATTCTAATTAAACTTTAAAGAAATAGAAAGCTAGCTCATTGTAGTCTGCTGTCCCCTGTTCTAGATCTACTTTAATGAACTCTATCAAGATATTTACAAGTTCAACATTTTATAACTACTTCCTTTTTTCAAAACTTTATTAATATAGTGCAAAGTTAAAAATTAGCATGAATTTTGAATAAAGTTGAATAAAACCTCATTTACTTCCCCAACACAAATCTATTATATTTCCCCCAAAACAAAATTATGTTTGGTAAAACAATTAGTCAATCATGCAATATAGTAAACTTTTAGTGGTTATAAAATCTAAATAGTAAATTAGTTGGTCAACCAGCATAACCTTGGAAACTACTATGGTTATACCTACAAAGGAAAAACACATCATAATAAGAGTACCTCAGTCCCCATGATAATCATTTTTTACATATATTCCCTCCAAACTTTAAAACAAGGCTGAAAAGTAGATACTATCATTTTCTCACCTAAGAAACCCTCTCAGAGAGTTTAAGGGAACTGACAGAAACACAGAACAAAGCTCTGATTCAAACCCAGCTCTGACAGCTAAGAAACATTACTCTTGCCACTAAATCAAAAACCTACTACCTTCTCTGATTTCTGATTTTTTTCTCAGTAAAAACAACACCTTTATCAAAGTGACACATCTTTTTTGAATAGTTGGTAAGCAAAGCTCTAGGCTAGCCTATTGGTGGCACAAATAAGTATAAAACAAGGCCTTGGCCTTCACAGTTTTATAATCCACAGAAAGAAGACAAACACAAAGTTATGTAAAAATAAAAGACTTAAATACAGGTATTGACAATACTGATGATATACAGTAATGCAAAGTTCCCAAATGATTTATACAGAAAATAACTGAAAGATCACTTGAGGCTGAGCCAATCAGAGAAGACTGCATGTTTGACTTCCAGAAGTAGAAATAAAACCCAAAACAAAAACAAAAAAAAGGACTTGTTTTAGGAAAAGGAAATAGGAACTTGGAGGTAATGAGGATTAAGCTGCCACATTAAGTTAAATGTAAGCATCAGTACAATACGTAGTATTATACCATCTGTCCTCCCATGGATGGGAGCCAAAGCTGCCTTGGGATCCCTCCCTCTAGTTACTTTCCTCAGGAACATTTAGAAAACTAGTTAAGGATGTGACACAGGCTAAGTATCACGCTGTCCATGTAAAACCTTCTTTTATTCTTACTTTTCTCTGCCTATACAGTATACTATAATATAAACTACCCTATATCACTACCAGAAATTGTTTAAACACATTTTTAAACAGAATTAACTAGCTATTATGCAATATTCTTACCTTAAAATGACAGCTAATAGTTTAGAAAGAGTAAATCTATCTCCACTGTTACTTGGAAACATTGCAGCAAGAATTAAGGTAAAAAGTCCTACAAGGAAAAGAGACACATCGGTTTAAATACTATCAAAAACAGCCTTTAAACTAAACCATGGTTATTTCAACAATACAGATTAAGTATAGCCCCATTTATTTTAAACTAGTAAGACAGTGAAATTGAGCACTCAGAGTAACATTAGGACCTCATGATAATCAAGCATGTGTGCTCAAGTTACTTTTATAGCTTCAAAAATACCTTTCCTCTCTCAGATTTGGAAGATGATTCAATTTTTAAAATAAAACATCTTTCATAGGGTAAATTATGGCTCTGAAATAAGCAATTACATTTAGCCAAAGGGTCTAGAAAAAGATCTTCAGAAAGAATGTGAAAGGAACGGCTACAATACAAAGAACTAGCCTATAAAACGTTAATACGATGTTATACAAAAAAAACACCATAAAATAACCAAAAGAATATAAATAGCACAAGGCCACAGCATAAAACCACCAATATTATGTAGTTACAATACACTAACGTACATTAGAATGAATGCAATAATTTGTAATAAGATAAAAATGTGTATATATGTATGTATGTATGTGTGTGTATATATATAAAACAGAAATAGATTTCAATTTATAATGTAGATTTTGAAGACAAATTTCTTACCAGAAGTTGAGGACAAAATATTAACTATAGCAACTTGTGTGTCTGAAAGTGCTTCTTGATATGAAAAATTTGCCAGAAACCACTAAAGAAAAAGAAAACAAAGTGAAACCTAATGAATGACACGCTTATATCTGTCATAATTTATAGGCTCCTCTTTTACCCCCTAAATATTTTATCATGAGCTTTAAAAAGTTGCCTTCTATTGACAAATCAGACTTAAAAAGAAGGCATTTATAATTAGATCCAAAATCTTTGCTATTCAATTTCCTTAAGAAATTAACAGTTGGTTAAAATTAGCATTCAGTTTTTTAAAAATAAGGGTAAAACAGAGTATCAACTCAACTTTAAAATTTGCTTTATCCAAGCATTTCTAGCATTCTATTAATGTTTATCTAAACAAAATTTAAATTTGGGGAAATTTCCAAATATTAAAATATGTACAGATGAATATAGCATGGTAAGAAATCTACTAAACAAGACATCTATGGTGATGGATCAAAATAGCAAGCTAAGTAGACTGATACATAAAAGGACATAATCACTTCAGAAATTTAAAAATGTCCAATGAAAAATGTGAATTTGCTGGATAATTATGACTGTTTCTGATTCTCAGTTTGGAGACATAATGCAGAGTTCTCATAACTGGATACAATTAAAGGAAATTTTCCAATTACAAGGATTTTTTTTCTTCTGCTCATCTAAGCTAGGATATTCATACATTCTCAATACTGTGCCTAATGTGATTTAAGGAAAAAGAAATAAGACCTCTTTTTGATGAAGCCTGGTGTGTGGGGGGGGAGGGGCAGGGAGAGGTTCCGAAATTCACTTATTTTCACTGCTATCAGATATTCTAATACATATGACCACAACTCATCCATTTTTCTGATGGATCCTCTTGGACTATTTCAAACAATGCTACTATGAACACTTTAGTGCATGCCTCCTGGTACACATGTGCATGAGTGTCACTAATATATACACTAAGAAGCAGACTGCTGGGTCAAAATAAATTAACTGCTTATCTAACTGTTTATGGCATCACTATGACTTAAACATATTCATATTCCACTGAAGAACCCTCTCTTAAGACAGGGACAGCTCCTGATCTCTCTCAGAACTTGTTGTTAAGTTCTGAGTTAAGTATAATTAGCATTTACACTTCAACGAAGCAACAAAGACATGATCTTAGAGCACTACTAACAGGTAGCAGGTAGCTGAGTTTAGTAGACTTCATTTAGTCTACACCATACTCAAAACAAAAGCCAGAGTGAAACTATGGCAAAGTGATTTTGATGGCGTCTGTAGTCCTCTGAATTCCTAGATAACTTCTGGTCTTTCTAAACAAGAAAATGAGGTACCAATTGCTAAGATAAGCAGTATCAAACATGTATGACATGCTAGAAAAAAGGTAGAAGATTCTGCTAATTATCTTTTGCAGATCTATCTACAAGAACAGAAAATACTTACAGGGTGATAAGATAATTAGCTTTCTTTTTTTTTTTTTTTTTTTTTTTTTTTTTAAAGATTTTATTTATTTGACAGCGAGAAACACAGCGAGAGAGGAGACACAAGCAGAGGGAAAGGTAGCGGAAGAAGCAGGCTTCCTGCAGAGCAGAGAGCCCGATGCGGGGCTCGATCCCAGACCCCTGGGATCTGACCCGGGCCGAAGGCAGCCGCTTAACGACTGAGCCACCCAGGCGCCCCGATAATTAGCTTTCTTGACCCACTGTCTTTACCACTTTAACACATAAATACTGAGCTCATTTTCAAAACAATCTCACTGGTCTCGGCTAATGCATGATAAAGAAATAAAGACACAGATCATTCAGGTAGTAGCCATTCAAAAATCATAGGAAAACATCATTATCTAGAAACTCTTTCTAGAAAGACCTTCCTATTCTACACTTCTCCCCATTCTCTGGTTCTCAAACCCAAAGCACTCTCATTATAAAAATCAGAGCCATCTCAATTACCTTCCAATAAAAATTAACCTTACAATGTTTCCCTTCACTATTCCACAGTTGAGAACAACCACTTACTAATAAATAATCTATCACAATTAATTTATATATTTCATTATTTCATGAGTGGTAAGTTATTTTAAAATTATCATAAAAAATATTCTATGTAAACATTATATGACCTAAGTTATATTCTACAGAGAAAAATTAAAACATCGTAAGCCCTCTTGAGACAAAAGATATTCAAGGAGGACTGGCAAATACAGTGGCCTGCACTGTACAATACACTAGCCACTAGCTACATGTAGCTACTGAAGAACTGAAATGTGGGTACTCTGATTTGAAATGTTTAGCAACTAAAATTGAAATAAGAACTGAAATTGAAATGAAATGGAAACTAAAATAGAAAATGAAATGCTCAGAATATTTAGTACTAAGAAAATAAAAACTATCTCATCAATAATTTTTATATTGAGAACATATTAAAATATTTTACATACAGTGGGTTAATTAAAAATATAGTATTAAAATTAAGTTCACTTGTTTCTCTTAACTTGATTTCTTTTAAAAACTTTAAAAATGTAATTTTTTTCTAATTGCAGTAAATTAAAAAATACATATGATACCTGCATCTGAGGCTTATACTGTATTTCTGTTGAACAGGACCATTCTAAACCTTATCAAAGCTTATCACTCTTAAGTTTCCAAAAAGCTGTATACCTGGACTTCCTACAGCAATGCCTTTACTAAAGACTAACATAATTTTCTACTCTTGTAACTTACTAAAGTTTTTTTTTTTAAGACTACTGAAGGTGGAAGCACCCAAGTGCAGACCAATAATGAACAGATCAACAAAATGTGGTATATTCATATAGTGATAGGGTGTTCACCCTTTAAAAGGGAAGAAAGTTCTGACACATGCTACAAGGATGAACCTTGAGGACTTTATGCTGAAATAAGTCAGTCATAAAAGGAAAAACAGCGGGGCACCGGGGTGGCTCAGTCAGTTAAGCATCTGCCTTCAGCTCAGGTCATGATCCCAGCATCCTGGGATCCAGCCCCTTATGAGGCTCCCTGCTCAGCAGAGAGCCTGCTTCTCGCTCTGCAGTGGCAGCCTGCTCTGTCTGCCACTCCTCCTGCTTGTGCCTGCTCTGACAAATAAATAAATAAAATCTTAAAAAAAAAAAAAAAGAAAGAAAAACAGTGTATGATTCCAGTCACATGAGGTACTTAACAGTAATCAAATTCAGAGAGACAGAAAGTAGAATGGTGGTTGTCAGAGGCTGGGGGAGGTGAGAAAGCGGAGTTATTTAATGGGTATAGAATTTCAGTTTTGCAGGATGAAAAAATGTTCTGTTGATAGGTGGTTGCACTCTTACTTAATGCCACTGAACTATACACTTAAAAATGGTTAAAATGAAAAAAAAAAGTTAAAATGGCAAATTTTATAGCATGTATATTTTACCACAATTTTTAAAAAGGCTTTTTATATGCACATATGTATCTGTAAATCAGCACGCTATATGGAATAATTTCTATGTATCTATAGAACATTCTCTCAGAGTTGTGAGTTGGGAAAAAAGTTCGCCTTATCCAATGAAGTGAAATATTTCCTTTTAGTTAGGCAATAAACTGTGTGATTCAAGAGGTTTTCCTTTTTGTCTTTCCTTTTACCAATCTGCCTTAGAGATGAACTGTGTGCTCATTTGAAGTAGCTTTCTTCCTCTTAATTGGAGTTCCTGATATAATCACCCCATTCCACACGGGGCTTCTTTCCACCACACACATACACTACCCATTTAATCTCTTATCTTTTCCCCTTTGTCTTTAACATTTACTATATAGATGCTTTTATTATTTTTCACCTCAAGTGTCATTTGAAAATTAGGTAACATATGATAAATCTTAGTCTTGCCTTACATTCACTTAAAACAAGCAAACAAAAATAATTAACAGCATAATCCATATGTATGAGCCTTTAAATTAATTTTAATATATGTATAATTATAACTCAATGATTTTTTGATTTGTACTGGTGAGTATATTAATCAAGGTATCACTCAACTAGATGTTACTCAGGAATAGGATGGAGAAAAAATGGGCTCAGCAATGAGGCAACTGTGAAGTAAAAAAAATCTTATAATTAGGCTAATGATATTGACATTAGCACTGCATTATCTGGTGTTTAAAAAAGCTCAGTACATATTTAAATCTTAAGGCTCATACTAAACAACCTTGGATTAGACTGCTCCCAATGACATATACAGAAAAGAGCCCGAAATCTATTATCAAATTCTCAACTTTAGTTTTCACTAACTCAGGTAATTCTAATCCCAGCTTATTCCAAAATAATATTTGCTATACAATTATTCTATGTGAAATCTTTAGCACATTTTCAGTTTATTAATAGAAAAGCTATTAACAATACAAAGAATTCTGTAGAAATGTTTATCCTATGAGTACTTGCTAAAATATCTGACCATCTTTACACAAATTTACAATCACAAAACCACTTATTTGACAAAATCAATGCATACAGTAAACTCTTACCTGGATATTTACTTGCCTTTGTATATATCATAATGTAAAATAACTATCAGTTATCCTGACCATGAAGCAATGCCAAATTTTGAATATATATAAGTTGTTGTGTTAAAGTATTGATTGACTTCTTTGAGATATGGTAAACATTAACTGACTTTGATACTCAAAGTCACCAGTGATGCCAGATAGCTGAGTTTTAAAGTCACAATTAAGCAACCTAACAGTGCTATGTTTTAATAGCATACTGTTGGCGTGTACACTATCTTAAAAATGCATATTCTAAAAAAAAAAAAAAAATGCAAGTTCTAAACATATAATAAAGAGAAGACCTACCACAAAGCAAAAAAAAAAGCTAATTTTTGCTACTTGAGTTGCAGTAAGTTTCCCCACAGTTTTGAATAAGGATTCTTGTTCTTTCACAGTAGGATATGACATGCGAGACAACTTAGCTTCCAATGCATGGCTTGATGGAAGCTGCCGAATCTCCATGATATTACTGAACCTTACACGAGACTTTTTGGGAGCTTAAAAGGAAAAGTATAATACAAAATCATTAACATCTCCCCTCACATCCAATGAAAGTCACAAGTTTTAATTTACTGATAAATGCATATTCTTTAATCCACATATGATCAGACTTGCACATCAGAGAAAACCAGAGTTATATTATTACCTGAGGCAGTTCTGCTCAAATAGTTAATGGGAAAAACATTTTCATATAAAAATGTTTTAAAGGTTTTAAAAAGAGATGAATATTCAAACAAGCGTTCTGTAATTGTGTACATACATAACTACCTAGATCAGAATTATAGTATGGTTATTATTTTAGCATTTCTGGTAAAACTTTATTTGGATTTTTCTTCATAGATAGCCAACTTATGAGAATTATCTTCCTGATCAAGTATGCAGAACATTCCTCTAGAGGTCCATTCTTTGCAAGAGAGTATAATGGATAATTACTGTACTTACACTGAAGTTGATACCTTCACTCAATTCACAGAACCAACAAAACTCATATAATTTGTCATTAGGAGTCTCAAATGGCATGGTTGAAGAGGATCTTATTCACTTAAGTATATATATTATACACATTTACATGTGTATATATGTATGATGAAACCATAGAGATTTCTGGTATTTGGAAATTTTTTCTGGTTTAAATAAAAACGTCCAGTCAAACTTCTGGAAGATTAGAGGCCACGCCAATACCACATGGAAAAGAAGAAGGTGATCCCAGTCAACCCACAAAATCACTAAGTTTGGGGATACCTTAAATGAAGCTAAAATCTCCTCCCATTTCTAAGTTATAAAATTCTAAGTTTTGCTTACTTTCTTCAGTATCAATGTTTGTGTTCTCAGGTTTTTCACTTGGAATATCATGAAATTTCACAGGAACATAAAGAGGTTCACTCTAGAATGTAACAAAAACAGAAACAAATATAAACAGCAAGTATAATGGCTAATATATTGGCTAAAATTTAAGTTGATGGCATGTAAACATAAATACCCTCAAAACACAGCTGTTCACCACAATTTTCTGCTGTTCATCACAGCAGAATTTTCCTGAAATGTATCAGAACAGCATTTGTATATTATATTTAACATTTAAATGTCATAAAAATAGACCTCTTTCTCAAGCTAACAGATTAGTTCTAATTCCTTTCCATTTATTCTTTTAACAAATACATGCTGAGCTTCTACTATGTCAGAAACTGTTCTAGTTCCTGGGGATATAAGACTGAAAAAAGACAAAGTCTCTGTCCTCAATGATCATGTAGTTTAAAGGGGAAGGCAGACAATGAAGAGATGATGAAGATCTAATATGTATATGTATTTGCCAAATTGTTTTCTCTTATTACTTAAGAGTCAACTAAAAATTAAGATTCCTGGAAACCATTACAGGAGTAATAGACAAGAAAAAACCAGCTACCACTTATCAGTTCTTACAGTTACCAAGTCCAGAGCAGTTAAACATGTCTTTCTCATTAGTCCTCATAACGACCTCATAAAATGACATTTAAAAAAACTTTCCTAGAAACAGAGATATAAAATAATCAAGTGGTGGACAACAGAATAGCCAAGTTTATCTAACCATGCTCTAAAGGTCTATGTTTTTAAGTAGTTCTGAATTCCTATACTGTTTTTACACATGTTCTTTACTTTTTTTTTTAGAGAGAGAAAGTGAGAGGATGAGAGGATAGAAGGTCAGAGGGAGAAGCAGACTCCCCGCAGAGCTGGGAGCCCGATGAGGGACTCGATCCTGGGACTCCAGGATCATGACCTGGCTCAAGGCAGTTGCTTAACCAACTGAGCCACCCAGGGGCCCTACACATGTTCTTTAAATGATTTATACTTAAGGTACAATTCTCCATCTAAGCTGTTTCTTAAATTAACAGAAAATATTTTTTATTCAATTTTCTTTTAGCTCTTGGTATAGACCTCTGCCAATGAAAACTATTTAGTAAATGAAGAAGCAATAGGATCTAAAAATAGACACAGTCTCTTTGTTATACTGAACTTTCTATTACAGCATTTGGCAAAAATTAGTATTAGAGTAGGTAGAAGAATAGTCTAGCACCTCAAGGACGCCTTCTACCCTGATAGAGACAACTGATATTAATTTTGCTGATTCTTAAGATCCCAGAGAAATGGAGTAACATTTTCTCTAAGCTTCATAAACTCCTTACAGCACCTGGTAACCTACCTTGCATGCAACTATAGTTCTAAAAGCCAGACAAACAAATAAAAAATTGCACTGGCAATAAGGCCACAAAGCCAATGCTTTATAAACTGATTTAAACTTTAGAGCAACTTTAAAATTTTTCTCAGATAGAATGCCACATTTGGAACAATACATCTTAAAAGAGATGCCTTAGTTATGGTCTAAAAAAAAGATGTCTACATACTTTCTCTCAAACTGGATTATAAACGCTTAAAATAAGTGAATATGTTAATTACTTTACTTACTCACTACTTATTATCTGTCTCTTCTGCCTTCCCTGAACACACACTCTCATACACTAGAACATAAGCTGTATATTTCTAGAGCCTAGAACAAATGCTTAGGGACACTTAGGGATGCCTGGGTGGTGCAATTGGCTGAATATCCAACTCTTGCTTTAGGCTAAGGTCTTGATCTCAGGATCATGAGATGGAGCCCTGATGGAGATTCTCTCTCCCTCTCCCTCTGCTCCTCCTCCTCATGCTCGCTCTCTTCCTCTAAAATAAATAAATAAATCTTAAAAAAAAAAAGTGCTCTTAAAAATTTGTGGAAAAAGTCTGGGGAATAAATGAACAGCTGGCTTACATATTCTCAGTGTCAAACAAATACATTTGCTCCTAAGTGATGATAATAATGAACACAAAGTGATGAAGTTGGTAAAAAAGAAGGGACAAAGGACTGTCCCTTAGGATTTTCACTCCTTAGCCAATGTTCTCTTCCTCTCTCTCCTAGAAGGCTGAACTGCTTACTTCTAGGTCCCAAGAAATAAAGTACCATATTACAATTCTTATGGCAGGCACCCAATATTAGGATACATCTACATCTTAATATAGTGGTGCTATAAGCTATTTCATTCCTTCCTATCATGGCTCAACTCCACCTGTTCCACTCCTGATGAGAAAAAAAGCACTTACCAAAGAACTAGTCATAGTTGTATCTGTTGTGCAAGCAGCAAAGTAACCTTCAGCATCTGCAAACTACAGATAACAGGACATAAAATTTGATTAAACTCAAGTTATAAAGTAAGGCTGCTGTCAGTCACATTCAAAGGAATAGAATAAAAAATCCAGAGTATTATAAGGATATAGTTATTATTAATCATAACAGCAGCTAAGGCCAACTATTCAATTATGCAAGGTAGGTATTATCATCTTCATCTTACTGATGAAGAAACAGTCTGAGAGATTTCATCTAAGTAACAGAGCCAGGACTGAACCCGAAGTCAATCTAAATACAAAATTAATCACCTTTGCATAATACTATTTATTGTAACATTTTAGATAAGAAGCAAAAGGATGGGTGGGTTTGTGAAAAAGAGAAATAACATCTTAGTGTTATTATGATAATAGTATTAACGCCAAGAACTCCCTAAATGGATCAATGGACTGGGCCGCACTTGGAGAACCCTACACTAGTGCTGTACAAACATGTTTTTATTCACCCACAGCTACCCTATTATTATCCTTGCTTAAAGTCTGAAGAGGTTAAAGAACTTGCTCAAGGTCGCACAATCAGCAAATGACCGAACATAACTCAAACACCAGCGCCCATGCTCTTAAAAGAATTCCTGTAAATCAACAGGAAGGAATCAGTGTAGAAAAAAGAAGGAAGGAATCAGTGTAGAAAAAAGAATTCTACTGTGCAACAAATACATTTAAAAAACACCAAAAGCAGCAGATTAAACAAAATATCATTATTCACCTATCAAATTGGTAAATGTAGGGATTGTGGTAAGGATTCAATGTCATGCACTGCTAACAGAGATATGAGTTATACATTATAATTTAGCAATAGGAGGCAAAAGCCTGAAAAATGGCATTATTGTTTATCTAGCAATCATACTTTGGAGATTTATTCTAAGTAACTATAGATGTGTATAAAGATATTCCTATTTACTTACATCAAAAGAAAAAGTGGAAATAATCTAACTATCAAGGAACAGTTAAATAAAATAGAAAATATAATAACAGATGTTTATTTATTAACCTGGAGAAGTATTAATGATATACTGTTAAGTAGAAAGTAAAATCAAGTTAGACAATGATACAGACTAAACTTATTTTAACTATAATTTTAAATGTATGCACATAAACACATAACTACAGAGAGTATCAAATACACACACACACACACACACACACACACAGTGGTTGCAGAATGGTGAGATTATGGACAGACTATTCTTATTCTTCATGCCACCATAAATTTCTCTTCAACAATGAACATGCATCACTACCACAATTTAAAAAAACTTAACATTAAAAAATGTTCTAGGAATACTAATGATACAGAAAGTTGTTCATGATAGGCCACTAAGAACAGAAAGCCAACTGTAAAACAAGTCATAATAGTTTCACTTCTGTAAAAAATAAAAATACACACATGAAAAAGAATGGCAGGATATAGGTCAAAGTACTCTGGAGTTATTCCTTGAGAATAGTGGAATTTACTATTTTCTTCTTTTTGTTCCTCTGTATTTTCTAAATGTTCAGTAATGTGCGTGCATTTCTATAATGTATATTACTTTTACAAAGTAAAAAATGGAAAGTGTTCATTAGGAAAGATGATAAATAATATTAGTCTAATGTAAAAAAAGTACACATGAAAGAAAATAATAGAGAAAGAAAGTATTTGGAAGGAGTGGGGAATGAGAGTTCGTTATTATTTAATGGGTACAGAGTTTCTATTTGGGATAATGAAAAAGTTCTGGGGATGGACAGTGGTGATGGTTGCATAGCAAAATGAATGTAGTTAATGCCACTAAGCATTTAAAATGTTCACTCTCTGCCACTATACATTTAAAAACGGTTAAAGCTGTAAATTTTATTACTACAATAAAAAAGGGGCAAAAAAAAGAGCTAAAATGGTAAATCTGATGTTATGTATATTCTATCACAATTTTAAAAGGAAAAAGAATGGAAAAAGAAAAATTAATTTAAGAGGCAGTTCTATATTCTTCATTCTCAAAAATTTAGTTTCTACTTCTAGAAGATATCACTATATAAACTGCCAATTCTGTCAACAATGTCAATCAGCATGTTATGTTACATCAAGGAAAGAATATAATTTGGTTAGTCAAACATCTGAAAGATGGCTTGAAATAACTTATTTTCATTTTAATAAATAAAACCTTGCTTCACTTTATTTCTAACAAGCAACTTTACAACTGTTTAGATGCTACTCATCTAGTATGCAAATGACCAAAGACTCCAGATATACTTCTTATTCTTCACTTTCATCTTCATCTACACATTAATGACTTGGGCTAGTTTAACATTTTTAACAACCCAGAGGATATTATGAGATAAGGGAAAGAAAGTGATTATGTACCTCTGATTTCTCACGAGATATTCTGATACCAAGTTGATTAGAAGAATAAACTTAAACTTTTCGACAAAAAAAGTCGGTTTTTCTTATATCACGCTATCCTCACTCAAATAACTGAACCACTTAATATCTGACTGTCCTTCAAGAAACTAGTAACTTTAAACTTTGAAAAAATAAATCCCCTCTCCAACAAACACTTAAAATTTAAAACTTACAAAAGCAGCATGTTTTCCTCGAAATCCTCTTGTACATTGTTGTCTCCATGGCTTCCAAATAACAAAGCCCAAAAGGTATAAAACAAACATAGATGTTTTTGCAAAGGTGCTGAAGAACGGCTTGTTGTACTGAGTAAAAACATACTGCAGAGGAAAAATTTACATTAACTATGAGATGACTTTAAACCTATTACTTATCTCCAACAAAATAAGGCTATTGCATGATTTTTAACTCTAGAAGTTCATGAGGAAGGGAAGATCAGAAGAGATTACAAAAATATTTTATACTCATTTCTAAATATTATATTTGCTTATACACAAAGAATATTCCCAAACAAAGCAGCAACAACTTCCAAAAA